>OY998131.1:8936807-10136807 GCA_963921915.1 Hyposoter dolosus
CTTCTTCATCCCACTTAACCCATTGTTCCAATTTTAATGTGTCGAACGCTGTGTCAGTCTGCCGCGGTCACCTCATTTCGGCGCTGTCATGTATTCGCTAGGTTAACAATTTAGCGGTTAAGATTTACGCTTGACACATGAGTCTGAAACTCTTCCGAACTTCAAGCAACTTCGACAAATGACGATACACGGTCGGTAAAATCGCTACTTTTCGGTTTGACCAGGCATTAATGAATAGTACTGTACATTCAGATCATACTTTTTACATTCATTCGAACGATTGTTCGTGAACATATTTGCTACGAGACTAAGTAACGCGACTGGATGATTCACACTTGTTTTGGCTTTCGACTTGCCCTGTCTTCCACGCCTAAACATACTAATTTGCTTTCGTTCTCTTCGCACGTTTGCAGGACGTACTTGCCCTAATTTTTATGAAACTTCGTTATTGGAAAGCCACGTGGGCGAATCGACCGGTTCAATCCTCCTAGCTTGATTGAAGTATCACTTTGTTTCTCAAAATTGACACCGACAGAAGCTTCCCAGCAGGGATTTTTTTTATACGAACATTACGTTCAGTCTGCTGTCGTTGTATGTTTACTTTACAATCAATCGATTTTTCAATGACGAGTAGATAAAGTACCGATGAGGCAATTCAGAGTTTCCCAAAGCAAATTAACCCTCGGTGGTCACACGTTCTAGAAATAACGCGCTGGTCACACGGGGTCGAAATGACCCCAGCCATGCTTAAACGCTTGCCGCGTTGCCAGTATCGTTACAAACGACAATTCAGGATATTAGTTTCAACCTTTCAGAATGAGAACTGCATGCCAAAAAATTTTTTATCCAATTTTCAAAATGGCGGGAAAAATCAGCGAGGAGGCAATATGTAAAAAAAAAAAAATTTCGGGCACCCCAAAGCACCGTGGGAGGGAGGCCAACCGTCTCGGGCGCCAATAACTTGTAGTCATTCTAGATCAAAGTCGCGCTTGGGGTTGTTTTGACCCCTGGTGACCACGGAGGGTTAAATCACAAAATGTTGAAAATTGAGACTGACGTGATTGCTCGGAGCCTGAAAATATGATCATTCTCCGGGCGACACAACTATAAATGACTCCCCCATAGGATAATCTCAAAAATGGCAACGTTTCATTTTGCATACTAGAAGCGTATCGTGAAAACGACACGCCAGCCACAGTATTATTCGTATCGCGAGCATGTCGCATATTTTTATTTTGATGAAAAAAAAAACGGTAAATTATTGGATTCTAGGAACTAACAATGAGTCAGAGATCCTGGATAGGATACCTACGAGTTTTTAACGCTGTGTCGGAGAAAATCGATCGAAGCACGTGCGCGGAACTGGTACACGGGGTCTAAACATAAATTCATTAAATTCGATTTCTTCGATTTGAATAGCGATAAATGGAAAAATTCATTTATCAACGAAAATACTGTAGAGTTTATGAAAAAATTAAAAAACTTTTGATACACTCTCAATTCATTTTTTCAGCCATGACGTAGCAGAGCGAATATTGAAAATGACTTCACTTAAAATTAAAATGAACATAAAAATCTTTTTATTTATGTAACACCGATTACACGCGAATTCTGATTTAGAAACTTTATTGGAATTTCTTTAATCCAAATTCTTACAATAATTCTATGCCAAGGTCGATGAAAAATTGTTTCATAATTCCGATTAATATCGAGAATGAACTCAGTATCGAACTATTTTTTAAATTTAACACTATAGTGCGACTTTTCCGAACACAAGTGTGGACATTTTGTTATTCTGATCTAAGCAACGATCGACTGGCTTATCAGATCTGTATCCGTTCGACCAGACACGAGATAGGACTCACGTCGATAACGACGATACGCTGAGTGATAAGCTAACGGAATAGTTCCACGCTAAAATCTCCTCAGACCACTCTCGCTCGATTCAGAAACTCAGCTAGAATTTTTTATTATTTTTGAAGTACAGTATACTGCTCGACGGAAATTGCGAGTCTCCGCAATTGGAAGAATTTTTGTTTTTATTTCGAAATAACTTGCTACATTTCTGGAATTGTTAACGAATATTTTTCGTATGCAAAGTCTCGAATAAAACTGGCACGTGAAATATGTCTATTTATTTGTCAACTAGTCGTGCCTGCGAGTTTCGCCCCACAGCACACGTAGTTGACGCTAAAGGGTAGTACATCTAGCTTAATATGAAAAGTTTTTAAAAAAATATCAAAATCTTCAAACTTTGATTTTACGAAAATAGCTATAACTTTTTTTTTTTTTAACTGGCACTACCGCTCATTACTTTCGTTTTCGAATTCTCTTTGAATTGGTAATTAGCGGTTTTTTATTTAGTATCATTTTTTAGTTGCTTGTGAACTTTGAAAGTGGAAAATATGACGAAAAATGAATTTTTTGATTCGGGTTCCCAAAAAAAAAAAAATTATTGGAATGCAATACAGCCTAAAACCTATTTAGATTTTAATTCCTGTGAAAGATTCATCAAGATTGGTTCAGTGGTTTTTGCGTGAAACGGCACAAACACAATTTTGTAGTGAAGTATATAGAGATTCGTATTAAAAAAAAACTAGTGATTGAGTATGGCTATTTGAGTAAAAATAAAAGTAATGATAAATTTATTATCGCTAAGCGAATGGATAGTACATGAGTGAGGAGCTGTAGAGCAGAAACGAGGCAGGAGGGACTCGAGTGGATAGATAACAAGAGGGAACAGGCGAGAGAGACTATGAAAAAAGAAAAAGCCAGAGTACCGCCCTTTTGTAATACATTAGCGGCGAGAAACATGGCGCCATGGGGATTATTCGTCTCTCTCGGACATCTATATATTCGCCATAGATGAGTGGAAGAGGAAAGTCGTCCGACATATCGTTATAACGAAAGGATCACACGTAAAAAGATAATATCAACAAATTTCCAATACATCAGCAGATTTCCGGATAGAGACAGAATGACTTCTTTCGACAAAATGACAAACAAGACATTGAAAAAATATCCACCTGTGTGTAAAACTGTTACCAATCAGTAGCGTGGCTAAAAGTAATCAACTTGCTTTCCTCCTGTGAACTACAGTGAAGAAGAATCTACCCTTTCATCCCTCATGACCGAATTACATTGAATTCGATCATGACGACACAATGACCGCTTGGTCAGCTCTACGATTTTATATTCCGAATTTTTTCCTGAACACGCAACTGTGGCTCGCGAACGAAACTAATCTCTAGATAACTGAACGATAATCTCCTTTACAGTGGTATAAAAAAACACCTCCCTTCCACGTGCTCTATTAGAATTCAACGAAAAATTGAGGGGCCCAAATACGAGGGTGAAAAATATGACAAAGGATTTAAGAGCCAAAAACGTGTTTCTGACGATCATTGGAATGCAAGGAAATTCTGTTTTTCCAAGAGCAGAAATCGAGATTCTTATTCAATACTATAGCCGTGCCTAGTTGGCGCTAAAGGATCCAGCTAGCTTAATACAAAGAGTTCAAAATTTTTGTGCCTTCAAAAGGCACAAACACAATTTTGTAAAAGAGTTTTATATATATATATACATATAGAGATTTGATCAGGACAATAAAACGATTTTTTTAAGACAATATCGGTACGAAGATTGTCATGGTGTTTTGAATTAAACAAACAATTAATAGAAAAACGCATTTTTCGTTGGACCTCAACGTTGCGAATTTCAGTGACATATTTCTGACACATAATTTTATTTCTATGAACTATTGAGTATTTACTAATCTTCGGTTCGTAAATCTGTTTGAAGGTTCATTCCGAGAAAATTCATCCAAGGCAAAAAAAAAGCACTGATTCCATATCTAATTGATAAATTCGTCAACACGAATGCAAAAATGTCTCCGGACGAGGAGAAAATCCTTCGAAATATGTGCAGGAAAGGGATTGACGTAGATGTGCTGAGTACTCCAAAATTCGCAAAGCCAGACATTTGTGATGCGGAACCGAAAAAACTACACGAGAAAAATGACGAAAATGAAAATATTGAAGATACTGCGGAAAAACCGGCCGAATATGTACCAGCCATCAAGTGGCCTGATCTCATCGTCCAAATTTTTATCCACGCAGGATTCATTTATGGCTTTGTTCTGGTGCTAACTAAGGCCAAATTTCTCACATTTCTCTGGGGTACGTAATTACACGAAAATTCACTACTTGACCATCAATTATTTAACAAATTATAATTATAAATCTAGAAATTATCAATTATGTTACGTCGACTTTATCATTTTTTATTTTTAATCGAATCTGCCGGAACGAATATCGCGTTTATGTATCAATCAGAATAACATTCACGTAACGACGTTATAAATTTCTCTTATTTTTTGTCATATCTCCGTGAATAAATTCGTTCGTTACTCGACGACAGTAACCACGATGAGACGAGAATATAATTTCTAATGTTTCCGGCTATCGTATTAATATCCATGACACATATTGCTCGTACCAGTTCTGGACCACGACAGGAAGCCCATATGACCGCTTAAAGTATTCCACGATTTACAATCTTGCAATAAATTCCCAAGAAAATATTTAAAAACGTGAGAATCGAAAATCTCTGTCCACACGTTTTTGTAACTTTCCCTTGCAAATAAAAAAATCGATAAAATTCAGAGAGTCGTAAAAAAAATTCTCTTTACTGGTTTAACAAACAAAAAACAAGCCAATGTCACAATCGGTTATAAAACGCAGTATTTGCTACATTGTCTCCGCGACTTTAACGACGTCATAGCAAAAAAATTTCACAGACAATAGTCTGAGTATCAACGTGAGTTCTTCTCCTCGTTCAAGTTACAGATCGATAGAGTATTTTGTACGATAGAAACCACTCGTTGAGTTCAACGTGCAACTTGCAATAGAAGCTTATCATTATTTTTCAAAGACTGATCTAAAAGGAAGAAAATCATTCTGATCGAGGATTCGCACAAATTCATCGAGGCTTGCATCTTTTTGCTAGTCGATATTTCAATTATTTATTTAAATTAATTATCTATGTGAAATGGTATGGATGGAAAAATGAATTTAGAGTCATATACTGGCAAGGTTATGAACCCTCGTTGAAATTCCTTCAAGGTCATGACTACAACGTCACAAAAACCTCCCCAACTTTTATGTTTCATTCTCTCTGGCCAGTACCTTTTATCCATAGAAAATCGAGGCCATTCGCACAGCGCGCCGAGACGCCAGGCGCCATGAAACGAATAAATATCAACCCTCTTTCCAGTGTGTAGCCTGTTCCTATAGCTAAGCTTACACCCCAATATATACGAACACACTTAAGGGAGTAATAAAACATAGGTCACGAAACAATATTGTGGTGATGTTGATTCTATCGAAAACTATGAAAAAAACTATGAGAAAAAGCGAGAGGACGACAGACAGAGACAAGGTGGAGAGACAAATAATAAATAACAAGATAAAGATCGCAATAATTATTATCGGAGAAAAATAAAAAGATCTGCAGGAATGAACGAGAATAACTCATAATTTAAACAAAAATTTACAGTGCGGATTGTTCCATTAAAACAAAAAAGTAGCCGATCGCGTTATAACTTCGTTAACTTTCTAGGGTTGTCATTTTATAAAAACGAGACTTATACTTTCGCCGGTTGAACGCCGAACCATTTCGTTTGACAGTTCATAAAATCATAATGAAATTGAAAGATAATTCTTCTTTACTAAATTTTCGTAATTTTGGTCCAACCGCTATGCCAAGGAGGAATTAGTTCTAAACAAATTAGAAAAATGAGTAAAAGCTTTCCGGTGACACACAAACTCACAAAGTTTCATCACTGCGCTTCAACGACGGCTTCGCGATTGATCCTTTAGCTATATCCATCAAAACTTAATTCACACTCGACGCTATTCCGTGACATGGTCCTTAAGCAAATCGATTTTCTCCAAGCAATTGATTTATTATCAAGAGACGCGGCAGCGCCTCGACGCCAAGTTCATTAATACCACAGTTCTTGATTGAATCAATATTGGAACATTAAATATTACTCCAACAGACGAGGACTAGTCACGTTGAAAGATCGAACAACATCAATTACTCAATTTAATCCTCCATCGTCACCGGGGGTCAAAATGACCCCACGTCCAAGTTTGAACTAGAATTACTACAAGTTATTGGCGCTCGAGACGGTTGGCCTCCTCACCATCGGTTCTTAGGATGCCCGAAAAAAAAGTTTTTTTTTTACACTTTGATTCTTGGCTGAATTTTTTTTGCCATTTTGAAAATTGGATAAAAAATTTTTCTCTCGATATTCTTATTCCCAAAGGTTCAAAATACTATCCTGAATTTTTATCTGTCGTTCGGAACGATACTGGCAACGCAGCAAGCGTTTAAACATGGCTGGGGTCATTCCGACCCTGTGTGACCAGCGTGTCATTTCTAGAACGTGTGACCATGGAGGGTTAACCGCAACGCGTTAGTTTTCATCAACTTTTTTTTCCTATTCGTTTAGGTTCAGCCTTTTTCACATTTTTCAAATCGAAATCCACCCCGTCACTTTTCGTCCGTGTATTTATTGAGATAATACAATAATATCGAAGGAATAAAAAGAAGAATTAACGCTTCAACTGTTGAATGGCGAATCATCAAATACGATGCAATAATAATTAAAAACAAGGTGGCGTACTGTGGAGCAAGATAAATAGCCAACGTATGGCAAGAAATTGCAGCGCTATTTCTCCATAGATCAAATCCTTGGAACGCACATTACTCAAGCCCATTGAATTTAATTGATCGATTTAGACCTTACGTACGAGTATCGCAATCTTTCCAACGTTATTGCCCTCTCGGGATGGAGATACAAAAAAGCCTGCGTACACTTTTGTCGATAAGACAAAAAGTCGTAGGTAACAAAATTCTTTTTCACATTAGCAGGAAGCTCGACGTTCGACCGAGGATAACAGTGGTCGTTCTTAATTATTCACTGCCATTATATACAGGAAATATATTCCAATTTTAACTAATTATTTTTTTTTTAATGAGACATTAACTCAGAGTAAAACCGAGAATCAAAGTAATAACTGAGGATTGGACAAATTGAATCAAATACTTTATGACTTTTGGATGATTTTATAACTTGTTACGTGTTCCTTTTATTTCAGCACTGTTCACCATTTTTATAAGTGGATTTGGCATCACTGCTGGTGCTCATAGATTGTGGTCTCACCGAGCCTACAAAGCGAAATGGCCTCTGCGAGTTATCCTTATTCTATTGTTCACTATAACGGGACAGGTAAATTTTTAAACTCATTTTTCTAACGTTACAACATTTATTTTTTATCTTTATTGAGATGAAGCAAAAGCTTGATCGAAATTTCTTTTCGTCTTCGTTACGACATCTGTTTTTTTTTTTTTTTTTTATAAATTATAAATTTATAGTATAAATATGAGTTATAAATGATATTGATATGCTTGTCGTAAAATCTCTTTTATTGATAGAGACACGTATATGCTTGGGCACTTGATCACAGAGTCCATCACAAATACAGTGAAACCGATTCCGACCCGCACAATGCCAAGAGAGGCTTTTTCTTCGCACACGTTGGATGGTTATTCACGACACCCCATCCGAATGTCGTTGCCAAAAGGCAAGCTGTTGACATGAGTGACCTCGAGGCTGATCCGATAGTTATGTGGCAAAAAAGGTCAGATCGAATATCATCATCAACGCTCCGTGGTGACCAGGGGTCAAAATGACCCCAAGCGCAACTTTGAGCTAGAATTACTACAAGTTATTGGCGCCCGAGACGGTTGGCCTTCTCTCCACGGTGCTCTGGAGTGCCCGAGAAGTTTTTTTTTTTTTACACATTGCCTCCTTGCTGATTTTTTTTCGCCATTTTGAAAATTGGATAAAATTTTTTTGGCATGATATTCTCATTCTGAAAGGTTCAAACTAATATCCTAAATTTTTATGTGTCGTTCGGAACGACACTGGCAAGGCGACAAGCGTTTAAACATGGCTGGGGTCATTCCGACCCCGTGTGACCAGCGCGTTATTTCTGGAACGTATCCCTCGAGTCTTTACAATTTTCCTGACATCAATGCACAGTTCAATATTTGTCAAACATTTATCAAGATCATGTTTAACATCGTTCACAATAATAAGTTTGATTTTTGTTCTTTTATTCTAATAAATAGGTACTACATACCTCTCTTCGCACTTTTGGCAATTGGACTCCCAGTATGGGTGCCGTGGTACTTCTGGAACGAGTCGCTTTGGAATTCTTTCTGGGTGAACTTTAACTTCCGATTCTGCACTACGCTGAATAGTGCTTTCCTCGTTAACAGCGTCGCTCATATGTGGGGACAGAAACCTTATGACAAGTAAGTTCATAAAATATTTGAATTTATAAACGGGCTTTTGAAATATTGATCAAAATATTCGAAGAATAATTATAAATGTAATTTATTTATTCAAGACACATATCGCCAGTCGAGAACGTGATGGTCTCGGTGGTTGCATTGGGCGAAGGTTGGCACAATTATCATCACGTTTTTCCCTGGGACTACAAGACAGGTGAACTGGGTGATTACTCGTTCAACATAACGACAGGATTTATCGATGGATTTGCGAAGCTCGGTTGGGCGTACGATCGTAAACACGTGTCACCTGAAATGGTCAGACGTCGTGCGAATCGTTCGGGGGATGGTACTCACGTTTGGGGCTACGGGGATGTCGATATTCCGAAGGAAGATCGTGTAGAGCTCGATCAGATGAGCGACGATAAAAGCCTGTAATATAAATTGCATCTAAATCATGATGAATCACAAACAGGCATTGATAAGAGTAACGCGCGAAATAAAATGAAATTTTTCTAGATTTCATCCTCGACGTATACTTGAGGTGATTATTGGTGCAGATAATTCTTCTTATTTCGTTCTATGAATTTTCCTTTGTCATCAATTCACTGAGCTAACCATCAATACAATATTTCTACTACAATCCTTTCATTGTGATCGTATTTTTATTGATTTTTTTTTCATTTTCAATAAAAACAAATGTGGTTAAATCTGCAATAAACAAATTTCATTTTTTCTCTTTTGGAATTCGTGGCCAAAATCTTCACGAATAGCCGAAAAAAATGGTTTTTTCTGCGTTAGTTTGTGAAATAATGGTGACGATTCGAATTCCAAAAAAATGCGTGCGGGCACGTATTGATTGGGTCTTCCGGAATAACTTCGCTGCGAATTATTTTGGAGTACGTCCTCTTTCGAGATTATTACGGAATTCCATAAACAAACATAACATCCTCGATGCAATTATTACAAATCGAGTTACTTACCACGGAGGTGAAATAATATAAAAAATAATAAGTTATAGATTTATTATTTTCTTAAAAATTAACTTATTATTTGTTCTGAAGAATTAAAGATAATAATTTAATCTTGATCTTTAAATTTAAGGATGTTGAATCCCACATCGCAAATGATAAGAAAAATGTGAAAATTTGGTATGTTTTTGTTTGAAGTATTTATGAGGTCGTGTCAAAATTTCACGACGATTTGGACATCAAAAAATTAAATGGAGTCAAATGTAGCCTTATTAAAACTGGTATAACTTTGCGATAAGTTTTATTTTTTTGGTTTGGCCTCTCAATTTTTTAATATATACAATATTCTAAAAGCAACGAAAACAAAAAGAAGTTTATAGGTGAATATTTTTTGTATTTGTATAAAAAATTCGTAAAAATTTTACACGACCTTTTAAACACTTTATACAAAAACATACTGAATTTTCCGAATTTTCTTATCATTTTTTATTTCAACCCTTAAGAAGGTTAAAGTAAAGAGGATAGAATTCTTAAAATTTGGTATGTTTTTACATCAAGTATTCAGGAGGTCGTGTCCAAATTTCGCGACGATTGAAAAGCTATTTATCGAACAATTAACATTAACGAGATTTATAGGTACTCAACATCCTTAATGATGAATGTGGGAATCTTCCCAACTAGATGCTTATTTTTTTTTTGTAAATAGGGACGAATGTGCCAGTGCATAGATGAGAATCTAATAAAAATCAGAAACAAATATGAAGACCTAAATGTGGCTGTAATCGAGCTGTTTCTCATTTTCGTACTAACCAACTTAATGCTCTTAATTCTTCGGTGGCGAAGCTATTTTCATCGCGGCTTTTTAAGGCGATCTATCAATTGCGTCATTACGAGATAAATAGCCAGAAAGCAGATGCACGTTTTTATCATGTTGAATAATGCAATTTCCAATCTCCCAAATTTTTCCAATCATCGTTCATCGTTGAAGAGTAAACTGAGAATTGGGCTTTACACAAAATTCAGAAAATGCTAATTGCAGGCCAGTGTGGGCAGTCGAAAGGTTAATTAGATTTCAGCACCAACTTATGAAACTTTAAGCCATACAAATAAACGAGGTAATAATATGGGAAAGAATTTTCAAAAATTTTGTAATGCCAAACTTTGGGTAAAGTTAATGACAAATGACAAAAATCTCTGTCTACAATTATGCATACGTCGATTGCAGATTTTAGGTGTCGCGCTAAGACGAAACAATATTCATATATATACTTGCGTACTCAATATTATAATTGGTGAAAGAATGGTGAAAATTGGGATGGATGTGAAAATTTCCTAGTAGTAATTACTTCTCGATAAACATGATACAAATTCAAAGCCACTTCGGATTATTGTTGCCATGTGAAACTCATCGTCGGTCGACGAAATGGAAGTGGAGATTTGTAATTCAACGAATTAATGCCTGAATAAAAATAATAATGGTTCCTATAAAAACATTGTTTATTCAATACGAAGCTTCTCGAATTTTTTGGCATTTATTTCGAACGCGACCATGAGAGCAGATCTGTTTCGTCGAGTATCGTTTCCAATTGTCTTTTCCAATAGCCCCTAAACTTGGACTTGGTTATGTTCTCCCTTGCTAAACGTTAATTCTCTCTGGAAAACAGAAAGTAGACTTAACCCTCCGTGGTCACACGTTCTGGAAACAACGCGCTGGTCACACGGGGTCGGAATGACCCCAGCCATGTTTTAAACGCTTGTCGCCTTGCCAGTGTCGTTCCGAACGACACATAAAAATTCAGGATATTAGTTTGAACCTTTCAGAATGAGAATATCATGCCAAAAAAATGTTATCCAATTTTCAAAATGACGAAAAAAAATCAGCAAAGAGGCAATTTGTAAAAAAAAAAAAACTCGCGCACTCCAGAGCACCGTGGAGAGAAGGCCAACCGTCTCGGGCGCCAATGACTTGTAGTAATTCTAGCTCAAAGTTGGGCTTGGGGTCATTTTGACCCCTGGTCACCACGGAGGGTTAAGAATATGCTATGTATAGTCTCATCGTTATTTGCCTAAAAGACAACAACCCTCTACGAAAAAAATCATCTCATCGCCATGGTTCGCCCGACTACAGACCATCAAGCAAAGATTTACTTAAAACTTGACATCCTTTGTGAAGAAAGCAATACCCGGACAAGTTTCGATATTAACAAATTATGATTCTCAATGAGAAGTCTTGTCGCGTCTTTATTTACATCATGACATTGAATGGCATGTGGGGAAAAGTCAACTATGCAACGGTACACAACGACGAGTGTGTGATTTCGAAGCAAACGAAAAGGATGAGCCTCTTCCAATGGTATATAGTAGAGGAAATGACGACGGTGAATCTCATTTCGGGATAATGAATTCGAGAGCCAGGTTACACCGGGGTCAAGCTAAGTATTTACAAGGAACTCTGAGGCTTCACAGTCTTTGGCAGACCGTCGATCAGTGTGCTTCGCTTGCCATCGAAAAAGGTAACAACACATTTTCCTCTAACCTCTCTAAGCTGCAAAAAACGTTTTTCAAAAATGAATCCGATGGGCTCAACGATCTGCTCGAAACTCTTGACTTTTACGACTCGATACATTTGGACGACATTTTGATTTCAGATCGTAAACATCCTTCGAAATGTCGGAGGTATCGGAAGTGAGGAAAAGAGAGTTCAAGTGGATGACCGTGCTTTGGTACATTCATCTCCACGCTCTTGCACTTTATGGTGCCGTCATTCTCCTCACACAAGCGAAATGGCTCACCGTATTTTTCAGTGAGTATTTCCGTCAGTGAAAAGCATGGTCACCAGGGGGTCAAAATGACCCCAGGCGCAAATTCGAGCTAGAATTATTACAAGTTATTGGCGCCCGAGATGGTTGGCGTCCTCTCCAACGGTGCTTTGTGGTGCCCGAAGAAAATTTTTTTTTACACATTGCCTCTTTGCTGATTTTTTTTCGCTATTTTGAAAATTGGATAAAATTTTTTTGGCATGATATTCTCATTCTGAAAGGTTTAAACTAGTTTCCTAAATTTTTATGTGTCGTTCGTAACGATACTGGCAACGCGGCAAGCACTAAACATTGCTGAGGTCATTCCGACCCCGTGTATTTAAAAAAAAACGTCGAAATTTTATCTCCACGTTTTTCAGTCGGTAGTTAAAATATTCTCTGAATCCACAGAATCAATCCCACCGAATGAAAATTTCGCACAAACGATATTGGCAGTTTTCGAAATTCACATTAAAAATCGAATTTCTTTTTTTTTTAGCACTTTTTATTATTTTTCTCTCGAACATGGGCATGACTCTGGGCGCCCATCGTCTCTGGAGTCATGGATCTTACGAGGCTAGAGGACACGTGAGGCTCCTTCTCATGTTGGCTCAAACTCTCACTGGTGTAGTAAGAAACTATTCTGATCGATATTCGAAGAAGCCAATCAATTTGGCAGCTTTTCTCATCGTAAAATAAATGTTTAGGGTCCAATCTACGACTGGGTCTTGCAGCACAGAATTCATCACAAGTATTACGGAACTGACAAAGATCCGTACAATCACAAAAAAGGATTCATATACAGCCATTTGTTTAGCAACCTAATGACTGTACATCCCAATTATGATCAGATAATTCAATCGATCGATATGCGAGACATCGAACTGGATGGTTGGCTTTGGTTCCAACGAAGGTACGAAATTGAACTATTGAATAAATCTGAAGGAATTACGAAAATTGATCGTTTCAACAATCAACAGATTTTACTGGCCTCTCTTCATCATCGTGGGTCTCCTGCTGCCGATAAACGCGCCCGCCGAATACTGGGGCGAGTCGATCCTCAACTCAGTCTTCGCTCTTGGCTTCTTCCGACTAGTTGTCACTGTTAATCTGGCCTGGCTCATCAACAGCGCGATGCTCATATGGGGCCTGAAACCAGGAGACAAGTTAATACCAATTATGGATACTATTTCTTTACTAATAACACTTTTTGTTCGGGTTCCCAAGAGTCACGGAACGGTAAAGATCGATCATAAGGGTCTGCACATATCTTGATGAAACAATCTCTATTATTTATAAAACTCTACTACGAAATTGTGTTTGTGCCCTTTTCACGCGAAAACCACTGAACCAATGTTGATGAATCTTTCACAGGAATTAAAATCAGAATAGGTTTCAGGCTGTATTGCATTCCGATAAATTTTTTTTTTTTTTTGGGAACCCGAACCAAAAAATCACATTTTTCCTCATATTTTCCACTTTTTAAGTTCACAAGCAACTAAAAAATGATAATAAATAAAAAATCGCTAATTACCAATTCAAAGATAATTCGAAAACGAAGATAATGAGCGCTAGCTGGAGTGATAGTTTGTAAAAAAACAAAGTTATAGCGATTTTCGTAAAATCAAAGTTGAAAGATTTTGAAAAAAATATTAACTTTTTATATAAAGCTAGCTGTACCCTTTAGCGCAACTAGTTATAAATAAAAATGGAAGGTTATTGCTTAAATAAACCGAAGCTATCGAATTTGAAAGAAAAAGAATTTTGATTGATTCGAGCTCTTAATCAAGGCTGTCTCTAAGCGGAGTGTTTGAAACGATCTTTCCACCAGTGGCTTGATTAATTGACATGCAAAATGTAGAGGTCGTTACGAGCTGCTTCTCATTTTTAATACCAACGGTCGATCTCCTTAACAATTTTCATGTTCGTCCGACTTTTCGTTGCAGATTCCCAGCCGATGACAACAGTGTCTTCGTAATAACGAAATCGTACTGGCTGAATTATCACTATCTGATCACCTGGGACCACAAAAGCGGTGAATATGGCAGTTACGATTCCGGATGTATGTCCATCGTTCTGAACCTCCTGTCGAGCTTCGGTTCAATCTCAATGTTGAAGACAGCATCGAACGAAGCGATCAGAGATGCGTTGTATCGGGTTGCAACGGTAAAAGGGGTCACTGTGGACGATGCCCTCCAAGACGTGAAGAAAATCGCCGACGAACAAGCTGCCAAAGCAAAACTCTCCTATCGTCATTAGACAACAATTTATTTTCCATTTTCCTTCTGTGCTTTTGTATTTTTCTTAACGTACTCGTCGCGTTCAGAAAGCGAAAGTCATCATTGACCATTGTATCGTGCTCTTCACAATTAGAATAAACGTTCAATTAAACATTTTTTCTGTTTTTTTCATCCTTCTTTTGCTGGAGGGAACGTATTTATTTATTCCTCTCCGACTTATTTAGATTATTCAACTTTGGCCCTCGGACCCGTGAGAATTTATTTAGAACGACTAAATATACATGCGAGTTCGATGTTCCGATACCAAAGGCCAATCTCTTGCGTTTATTAGTATTCCACGTCAACGTTTCCCTTTCCTTTTAATTCGGCTACCCAGCCACAGAATTTAGTTTCAAAATTCTTTCGGATTCAGCATCGAACCCCAGCCCCAATTACCCGCGTTTCCATACAAAAACTTCGGCGGCTATAAAACCCTGACAATGATGATTGAGGCATCCACTCAATTTTTTTCCAATGAAATATTTTCAAATACATAATCGCAAACATCGATAACATTCGTCGACATTTCAAAAGTTTTCTTTTTGAAAATACCAATTGAAAATGGACCAAAAACAACGAAGTTGCTCGAAAATTGAACAACGAATTCAAAAGAAATTTCGTTCGAAGAATTTTCATACGATTTCTTTGCCAACATAATTTTTCTTTTTGCAAATAAAAGAAGAAAAAAAAACAGCAAAAAATTTTCCGCATCCTGCGAACAGAAAAAAACTTTGAAAAAAGTTGAGACCGAAGAAAAATTGTTTTGTGATCATGGAATTCTACGATGTTACGAATGCGAAATCGATCTGTCGAAAATAAATGACGACAAGTGGACACGTGAGTATTCTCGTTTACTTGAAAATATATATATATATATGTATATATATTTATATATATATTATTTATGGAATATTTTATTTCAATTACCGTTAATATCAGTGTATAATAATCATTAGCGTATATAATTAATTAATCCGAAGACGCAGCTCGTTTTTTAAATATATTTATTTTTCTCGATTGAGCCTCGAGCGTTTCGCGACCAGCACGACGTTCAGCAACGCTGTGAAATCTTCGATAGTGTGTCGTATGTGTGTGTGTGTGGGAAAATTTATGTTATTGTTGCATTGAATTTACCAAATTTGATTATTTTGACCGGAATTCACTCTCATCGTGCTAAAGCGCTCAATTTTAGTTGACAAATGACTGCGACTTCGTTTTCTCAAGTAATCACATATTTCCATTAATACAATAATTATACTTAATCGATTATTAAATCCTGCATCACGATGGAGCGAACGAAAAATCGCAAACGCCATCGAATGTGGGCCTGAGAAATATTCAACAACAGAAGATCGCAGTGTAGATTAAAATAAAAATTCTTTTTAAAAACTTGACGCTTTTTGCGCTCACATGCACACGTTCGCTAATTTATTTCGTTACAATCGAATTGCCTCGAGGAATCTCGAAAAAGTACAGAAAATTATAATGACATTGGAAACTAATCTTTCGCATCTCAATCCTTCCTTCTTGTGCATGTTTTAGCCACGAAATCGCGTTCTTAGTGCTACAATATTCAGCGCGCTCTAGCGGAGATCTCTGTGAAGCAGCTTCGCCTCCGCAAAGAGCCAATCGAGGCTTCAGCTTCGGCTGGTTCTTGTCGCTGGCTCTGGTCTTCGCAATGTTAACGCATATTTCCAACTTGAAGAGAAATGCCGAGAGATAAACAAACTGCTGCTAAAAGTCTGTTACATTTTTTGCGGATTTTCCGTTTTTTTTTTCACATTATTCCGAATTTTCTCTCAAGTGTTGTGATACAGGAGCATTGGAAGATGAAAAAATTAAATAAATTTAAGACGGAGAGATAAATATACATAATGGGGAGAGAGAATGATAAAGACGCGAATGATTTGTACGCAAGAAATAAAGACGGAATTACTACAATATTGTCGTCTTTCCAAATGTATGTGTCATTTTAGGAACTAAGCCAAATACGCTTTTCATCGATTCGACAGAAAAAAAAAAAACAAGATTTTCAACACATATGAATAATTATTCAGAGTTTTCTCGAAATCTCGCGAAGCTCCTTTTACAACAAACAATATCTATGTGTGTATATAATATATGAATATGTGCTCAGCAAAGATAGTATAAGAAATACTCTCGGATGAGAGCGAAAAATAAAGAAAGGGAAAATAATAGACGAAGATTAAGAAATAAAAGCAGGTAATAAAGAAAATAATAAATAGACGAATGGGAAGAGGCGATGAGGCGATGAGGTTTCTCGGGGTTTGAGTAGATCGACCTGCGAGTCGAGTATTCCGCCAAAAGTGTCGAAAGCGTTCGATCATTTGATGCAAAACGAAATGAAAAAAATCGCAATCGGAAAGTAAAAGGACTTTCGAAGTTTTTCCATTATCTCAGTATCGAGTTTTCTTTTATTTCGTTTTGTTTGACGCCAATCGGGTTATCCATTTGACTCGACGTTTTGCGCAGACGATTTAAAATTGTTTGTGTGTTTTTGTTTTTTTGTTTTTTCTCACAATATTTTGATCCGTTGTTATTGTTGTTGTTTTTTTTTTTTTTTTCATTCATCTTTTTCTCTTTCCGATATTTGGAATGAAGCGGAAAAAAAAGTGATTGAAAATCTTTCATGACTTATACGCGTCATCGAGTGGAAAACGAGCGGCGCTCTTTTATTGCTCTTTCCGATCTTTTGGATAAACCAATATCGCACTTTCTCGCTCCTCTGGACTCTGGTCCTTATCGCCCCAACCCCAAACCTCGTGAGTTCCGTCTCCGGTTCTCTCCACGCGCTTTTGGATTATGTCTGTCGAAACCCTCTTGAGATCGTACGCCCAACCAATCCTCGCGAAGAAATCGATGAAAGCGGTCGTTAGGTTGTACCTGTAATTTCCGAGCTCGGCGGTCTTGTAGTCCCATGGGAATACGTGATGATAATTGTGCCATCCTTCGCCCAAAGCCATCAGCGATACGAATTTGTTTTGTGCTGGGTTGATAAACCTGCAAATTCCATTATTCATTATTTTACTGGATACATTCATGAAATTATTTTGCTTCCTCATAGAAAAAGCTGCGTGACGGTGAAATTTTTTTTTTTTCAGTTTTCAATTGTCGATGTACTTAAAAGGTCCCAAACATGGAAAAATCATATGTAGAAAAAATGTCCGGATGTGTGTGTGTGTGTGTATGTTCTGGCACTGTAAAATTAAAATGTTTATAACTCGAGAACGGTTCGAGCTACAGGGCTCCTGTTTTGCACAGATATTTATCCGTTCAAGCTCTTCATTCTCTGAGAATTTTGTCGGAATTGCTAGAAAAATACGAATTCTACGGCATTTTGAAATTTTTGAAAAAAGTGTGTCACCGCTCCAACTTCCGCAAATTTTAAGATTTATTAATAATTTTTTTTTGTTATAAATAGAGTATCATAATAGGAAGGTTGGTATTGAATTTGGGAAATATTGGTTGAACGGTTTAAATTTAATGATTTTTCGAATTTTACGAAAATCTGAGTTTTTCAAAAAATCGTCTAACCGCTTTATTTTTTACTATTCTAGATTTTGGAATGAGGCGAAATGATTGAGAGAATTCAACACAGGAGCCTCGAGTCAATTCCCAAAGGCTTGCAACGGAAAAAAATATTCACCTGTCGTATGGTTTGTTGCCAAAGATGTGAGCTGCAGAGTTGACGAGCCACGTCATATTAAGAGTGAAAACGTAACGGAGAACGGTTGAAACGAAGAAGGCGTTGGTCCATGTTTCGTTCCACAGATAAACAGGTAAGACAGTCGGTAGAACGAAGCACATGAAAGGCATCAAGTAAGCGTAATATCTGTCAAATTAAATGCAAATATAATTTCCAGTGTCAATTGAAAAAATAATGTCGTTCAATGATAAATCATGATTTTACGTAATTCGAAAATTCTCTGATAATTCAGTGACGCTCACCTCTCTTGGAAGGCAAGAATCGGATTTTGCTCGAGATCGCTGAGATCGATGCCCTTGCCTTTGGACCTGACGTCTGGGTGCTTCTTGCAAAGTAACCAGCCAACGTGAGCGAAGAAGAAACCGCGTTTGGCGTTGTGTGGGTCGGCATCAGTCTCGCTGTACTTGTGATGAACTCTGTGATCTCTGGCCCACTCGATTACGGTGTTCTACAAACATTTAAAAAAGCGTTTTAAAAACAATATTTTCGATAAAAAATTTTTTAAAAATAATTCATGTAATTGCCTCACGATCATTAAGCGAATATTATATTCAAGAACACTAATGACGACGTAATTACTTAATTCCATGGCCAGTTATTCGCCCTGATGGAAAACTTGCTGTAGAAACTAATCACTTGCTGTCCAAACTAGTCACCAGGGCTCAAAATTACCCCTAACGCAACTTTTAGTTAGAATTACTACAAGTTAGTCTCCAACGATTGTTTGGGGTGCGCGAAAAAAAAATTTCTACACATTGCCTCCTTGCTGATTTTTTTCGCCATTTTGAAAATTGGATAAAATTTTTTTGGCATGATATTCTTATTCCGAAAGGTTCAAACTAAGATCCTGAATTTTTATGTGTCGTTCGAAACGATCCTGACAACGCGGCAAGCGTTTAAACATGGCTAGGGTCATTCCGACCCCGTGTGAGTTACCAGCGCGTTACTTCTTGGACGTGTGACCACGGTATAATGTTATGGGACAATTAGTATAATGGATTAATTAGAAAACAGCGAGCATATTAGTAAAGGTCTCATTTGTAAGCAATTATCTAGTTTTTCATGAATGTTTTCGCGTTCTGGGAAGAATTTACGCACGAGAAGGTATCAAGGGAACACTAATGATACAATAGACACCTAATGAGCACATTCGTGACCCACGTGAATCCTGGTACTATTTGTTACTACTTACTACCATTTTTCAATAAGAGGGTACTTGATGACTAGAAATGAATTTGGCTACAGTCTTGTTAATGGAGTTTTTAAAAGTGGAAGCTTACCTGGAACGCCATAGTGTTGAACAGCATGAGTATAGTTTGGAGTTGCCAAGTTGCTTTGTACGCACGGTGAGCCCATAATCTGTGAGCGCCCGCAGTTATTCCCAAACCAGTGCATTGATAGAGGAAGAAAGCTGTAGAGAGAAAAAGCGTCGAATGCTCGGTTCAGAATTTAATATCCAAAAAAATGTTATCGTGGAATAAAGCAAGAAAACGGATTTGTAATGTTTCCGGTGCATCCAAACACGTCAACGCAGTCTATGCTTCCACGAACATTAGAAGAAAATATAATTTTGGCTCGAAATATTACATCGAAGACACGTGGATCTTCATTGGCAGATAGCCGAACTTTTCGTAATCAACAAGTCGCCGATGCACTTTGTGTGCAAGTGCATCAAACATGTGCGTCATTCGTTTGAACTCGGCGTCTATAATGTGATCTCTAGATTATTCTTTGAATCATTTATCTTTCCGTATCGTATTGACTTCCTTATCGAATGATTTGACGTTCGATCTAATTCAAAGTATTCATTCTATAATAACGGATAATAATTAATTCGAATCGAGGCTCCAAATGGTATTGATTTGATGGAATATTGTGTTCCCTGTGTCATTTACTTTTTCTGTCAGTTTTATTTTCATCGCTGGATGATATCGACTCAAAAAATTCTTTCTTTTCTTCCAATAATTTGCCCACAACGAAAAATCATATTTATTCGTGATTCAAATATTTGGTTTGTGTTTTTCTTCATGAATCAACTCACCTAGAATTGTCGTGTACAACTTGGCGGACGTAAGTACCAGGCAGAATCCATAAACTGCTGCCACATGAAGTAATGCAAAGATTACAATGTTGATCCAAACGAGACGTCTTCGGTACTCGGTTTTCGATTTTGTGCTTTCACTGGATTGAAGGCTTTCGGATCCTTCGAGGGTCTCATTTTCGTACAGTACACCCGTTGGCACGCTCGTCACGTTCGGTGCCATATTATCTTCTTTTCTGCAAATGAATTTTTTTTATTTATTATTTTTTGTGTTTATCATATCACGATAAAAATATGGTATCGGTCGCAATTTCCTTTTTTTGTTCGAGTGCCCGATGCACAGCATGCCTGACGTCTTATAATGATTGCGGAATCAGATTCGGTCGAAAAGTATCTCGGAGCATGCGATCGTGCTCGATGGCACCAATCATTCTGATAGGCAATGAAACAAGTTTCCGCGTTCATTTTTTGTATCGCAAAAAATATTTTTAAGAGAAGAACGGTTGTTCGTGTCTCAGGAGATGATTCAATTAGTCAAAGAATCGTTGCCTAAGGTTTTTATCAACGCGGTGTCATGTTACGAAGTGTTTGAAAAAAGTTGCTAGAATCTTGCAATTTTCAAAATAAATTGAAACTGCTGGTATAATTCATTACTGAATCACTGATGACCATTGAAATTGCTCGGTATGTCCGTTTAGCTGCCGTCACTCAATAACTTTGACTTTAGACATTGTGCAATCTATTACAGTCACGATAATGCATTTGTTATGTGGATGCAAATAGACCTGGGGCTCGTTACTCCTATGGAAACTATGCAATGACATACCTCCTTGAAAACTCAGAAGGCACATCGTTGCATAACTAGAGCAGAATACGAAACGAGGTGAATCAGCCAAAGTTGTGCCTTTTTTTTCAATAATAAATATTCGGTGAGCTAAGTTTAAAACGGCATCATAGATTACTCCTGATTAGTATAACTTTTTGCAAAGTTAAAGCTTGGAGTTTTTTCCTCATTTCTCCATGCGTTATCAACTTTTACGTAATGTTTGTTCTCAGGCCTTTCCATAACCTAAACAATCCGATCTTTCTTATACTCTCACAACAATCGGCAAAAGTTTATTTTTCATTTCTCCATGATCCTAGGAACAATGGGACGTTCTTGAACAATAGAAAAATGAACAATTGATGCGATTCTGAGAAGATAAACAAAAGTCACTATGTAACTCGTTTACAAGAATTCCTGCAGCTTATTCATCCTTGGGATCGTTTTTTCTTGTTTTTACTATAACGATTCTTCGATTCCCGAGTAATATTAATTCCGGAATCCTAATGAATCATTTCAGTAGTTCAACGAATTTTCAATGCATTATTTTTATTCATTGACAAAGCCTCGGTGGAAAAAATGATTTTTGAAAACCTGTTCCTTAGTCAACACTCGATACTTTTACACGTAATATTATTCGTAACGACTCCTAGATTTTGCCAAAGGAGTAAACAAACGAGCCTTTCTCATACGATTCAAAAGATGCGAGGTCAATCACCGGGTTCAGTAATCGTTTCCGCGGCTATCGACGATTGGCTCGTTCATTTACACGCTCGAAACAATGCTTTCGACAACCGACTAGCAAAAAATCACGAATCCTGAAAAATATATAGTTTCGTATACAAAAATTTGTTGTATCCGAAATAGAATTGGAGAAAAAATTAATTTACATGATCGAATGTCCAAGTTAAAATGCCGTTTGAATATTAATGAGAAAATTAAGGATTCACGTGCAATTGACTCTAAATTTAGTACCAGAGAGTATCTGGAATTGATTACGAGTATGAACGCGAACAATAAAATAAATAATGACTGTTCGTAGCATATTTAGTAGTTTTGAGTAGCACTATGACTCAGTGGGTCAAAAAAACTATGCACGAGTGGGAATAAAAAGTTATTGATACATAATAGTATCTGCGTGGACATTATCACCCAACTTGACACTTCGTAGTGAAGCTACGAACGCATTCGTTCAAAATATATGCAATATATTCATCATATGATGTGCTTGTGACGCACGAAATAAAAAAAAGCAAAGATGAAAAACTGTCCGTTCATCAGAATCAGCCTTCACCTCGTTCTTCACCTGCCTTCGGCGTTTCCATCGATTCGAATCGATGAAATTTCATTATTTCATAATTTTCCATATTTCGAAATTTATCATAAATGTTTAACCATTCGAGCCGACTGTGGCGCACGCTGTCCCGAACATTTTTATTTTCATTCACTCGGTTTACTGATCATTCATCTTATACCTATTTCAGCAACAATTCGTGGCACTCTTCAAATCTATGATTTTTTTTTTTACCAACCTTATCCAACTATCAACACGAAATTGTTTATTAATAACTACTAATTAATATTCCGCAATATCACGTGAAATAATTATTGGCTAAATAATCGTTTTTTTTTTTTTTTTAACCGTATCGGAAGATGAAACACGAAAGGAGAGAGAAATTGCAGAGCAAAAAATGGAGTCTAGCCAAGCGATGGCGAGTGAAATGAGAAAACTGCTTTCAGTGAAGACTCGAAGCAGAAAAGTTCACAAACTCATCATTATCATCAATGAGAGATCCTGGTATTGTATGTCCGGCGGGGGGGGGGGGGGAGACAAAAATTTAGTGTAAAGCAGAGACAATTAAGCAATAAAAAGAATGAATGACAAACAAGAGTGGATATCGAGTAATAATTAAGGGACATACGGCAGATCAGGATGATCGGAAACGCTCGATAGCGTCGTAGACAAAGTGGACTCGTTGTTGGTGGCTTCGTCATTCGTCGGGTCTTCTGGAATTTTCGTAGAGCTTCGACGCTCGCAATTACGCCTTGACGACAAATCGAGCTCGTCGAAGAGAGCGAGTGGTATTCCGGGATTCATTATGCTTCCAATACTTCTGCTCCTTTCTTTGTTATTTCACTTCGAAACCGAAATATTGATAAAACTCTTGAATATTTGAAGAAAAATTGTTCCTGAAGGTTTATATGTTGAAAAATGGATTTTTCTAGCGCTTTGAATAACCGAAATATACAAAAAGTTTGATTGACCACCAAGTGGTTGGCTAAAAGCAGATTTTGCACAGCCAGCCTTGTCCAGGCGGCCTATCGACTGTCGGCCGAATCCTTTCGAGTCTTTCCCGAGGATTGCGGAGCGCAGGCTCGCGCCGGGACGCCGTTTTCATCCCCCAGACGCGCTTGTTGCCGCGCTCTCGATCCCACTTTATAAGTCTTCCTCTCCCTCTTTCTCCTTCTCGCTATCACTTTACTTTGTTTCCTCTATTCTCGGATATCTCTCTAGTTTCTATTTTCCTCACCGATCGCCCGCTATCCAGTCCCAAACAGTTCCACATAATGTAAGTACGTATAAGCATTATAATGTTTAAAGAATAAATCTCAACACCAACACGCAGTGATACTGAAGCACGCGTGATGAGCATCATAACGCCGTAAATAAAAATCTTCATGCCTATATTTCGTAGTCCGAAACAAAATTGAATGGAATTTGAAGTAAAAATTGATAAAAACTGATTTGTAGAAATTGCACAAGACGTTGCGAAACTTTTTTTTCAATTTTCTCACTCCATCCATTTCATATGAATTTAAAAAGATTTGACCTTCGAATAATTTGTGCTTCATTTTGGGGCTTATAAGGAAATAATTCAATTGAAATAAGATAAAAATCTAACTAATATAAGATAAATTAATAATATATTAATTTTCTTAATTTTATTAATATATTAATTTAATAATAAATTTATTTATTATTAATTATTCTATTGATAAATTAATAAAAAATATAATATAAGAGAAATAAGATAAAATCAAACTAATTAAAAATAAGGTAACAGATAAAAAGATAAAAAAAAATTTCTAACGATGTTGAAGTTTGCATCGTCGGAATGCAACGAAATTCTGTTTTTCCTTGAGCAGAACTCGAGATTCTTATTCAATATTTGGTCAGGACAATAAAACGATTTTTTTTGTCATGGTTTTCTAAATTGAACAAACAATTAATAGAAAAACGTATTTTTCGTTAGAGCTCAACGTTGCGAACTTCAGTGCCATAATTCTCTATTCTTACTCGACATTTATTCAACACATCACAGCTGCTTCGGCGATTAATTTTAACTAGCATATACTGAACTTCAAAAATCTCTGTGTATTTTGGACAAGCTCACGATCAATATACACAAGAATCAGCAGTCTCGAGAGTGCCATAAATCAGAGCTTCCGAATCGGCACTGGCCTACGAAAACCTTGTTTCGTAGACAGTCGTGACCCAACTTCTCGGCGAATTCTTCGATCAAATTTCGAGACTCAAGCAATAACTGACCATGACGTTAAAAAGTACTTTTTAGCCTTTAAACTTTTATTTAAAGTTATTCAAAGTTTGAGTTAAATAGCTGCTTCGCACGAGTCAAACAAGTGCTAAATTTCAACGAGTCACCAAAGTTTCAAGAAACATTTGCGAAGCCATCAACTTGCAGATAAATGCAAAATTCTCTAATGTCATTTTTTCATGGGAAATTCAAGTAGAAAGATCAACCCCGAATTTGGTTCCTTAAGCAATTCTCTACAAATTCACCCCCCAATTTTTTCTAAACACGTTAATATTGCACCAGCAGCGTTTTGTTTGTGAAATATTTTCGTTGAACAATCTCTAGAGGACCAAAATAAAAAAAAAAATTCAATCATAGAAATTTGCAATTTTCTTCAACGTTCTCCGAATCTATGGTAATGAATATTTCCCCCACGTTTTTCGAACCAACTTTTCATACGCTAATCGTGATAATTCAAACGATCTTCAAGTTCGCGTTATTCGATCGAAACGAAAACTCAACATTTTTTATAGCAGAGCGCTAAATTTTCATACCATATTTGTCAACGACAATGGAGCAGTCTTCTTTGCCCTAGGAAAACTGAATTTATTAGAAAAATTAAAAACGATCCCATTAATTATCAAGCGTGAAATTTTACCATAAAGACGATTGTTTAGAGGCACGAATTCGTGTTGCAAGTTGCGAGTGACTTTTTTTTCTTTTTACTAATCTATTTTCGGACGTTCGATGTACTCGCATGACACGAAAAATTCTTCTCTCTCGTCCATTGAGTACATAAACACATTTGTGGATGTATGGGCATATATTTATCGTCTCATACGTGCTGCATGTGTATCTATATGATAAATATGCTTTGCAGCACATGCATGTATAGGTGGCGCGATACGCGTGCCAACTGTTCCGCACTCTTTTCCCTTTTGTGCATTACATATCCCTCTTTGTGACATTCTCTCCCGTGCGATTAACCCTGGCACGCGAGTAGCCTTGGCACTGATAAAAAGACCGCGGTTCGTGGCTGGCCGGCAAATGCTGCCTCCACTCCACAAGAGTCGTTGACGTACATTTGCACTCGGTTGAGCTTCTTCCGCATTCGCATAATGCCGCAACAGTTTGTAATCCCTTAACGCTAATCAATGTGTGCGGACATAAACAGCCAAATGACCCTACTTGATCGAAATTTTCATAGACGAGTCAGCAAAATTAAATAAATATTGAGAAATCTTTGAAATTATTCAAAAGTTTATATTTCATTATTATAGACACAAAAAAACTTTGGTGAACCGAATCATCGCAACGTTTTCTTCGTCATGGTTCAACTTAAGGACGTTGATGGAATTCCTTTAAATTTGCACCACACAAAAAGAATAATGATATCTAATAGCTCGCGGCAATTTAAAAGGTTTCACCGCATGTAGAAGTCGAGATATCTGTTTATAAAAATCACAATTTTCCGTAGTTTCTCATAAGAGCGCGTAGTAAAAGTTCCAATTTTCAACTCTAAATATTTTGATTTTTAAATGGTGATGCCTCTCAAAACTTTGCATACACTCTTAAGTAACATCGAAGAAGCTTTATATTTAGTTTTTCAAAAAAATCGGTCGTAAAATTTTTTTGAAGTTTCGTTTATTATGTTGTTCTTTAGTCAATTTGTAACAATTTTTTTATTGAGAACTTTGGCTCACAACCCATTTTGTATGTAAGAAAAACAGGAAAGAAAAATTTAGATTTGACCGTCGCCATAGAACGTCGTCCTTAACTGCTCAAAATTAACCGCTCCTTGTCATCAATATTTTTCTGTACAATTGACGAGGAAATAATCGTACGATTCTGCACGAGCTTACTATTGCAAGTGCCAAGCATGATTGGAGGCATAAAAAGGCTTGCGAATTAGAATCACAAATACGGCATTGTCAGGTCATTCATTCGACGTAATGAAGCAATGGAAATGAAAATGTGCGTTTCGATAATTCTCTGAGCACATTAAATGCACTACAGAGTCTCATAATAGATGATAAATCATGAAAATAATGTTAACTAACCCTATGTTAATTAACCCCAGCACGTCATTGCTATTCTCAGGGTCTCGCGGATTGTGCACTCGTGCTTTGTCAGATTGCCGATTGGTTTCGTTCTAACCCAACTATTCGGGGTTAATTGTAGTGAAATAGAAACTTTTGACTCTCAACTTACACGATTGCAAAAAAAAAAGTATGTATTTGTTCAAAAGATGTCCGCTTTTCGGTCCATGCCAAAAAGCAGGTATGACGTTAAAAGACTAATCAATGTACAGTTTGTTACGCAGGCGGAATAATTAACCGAACTGCAGAGGAAAAACTAATGAGTGTGGGAAAAACAAGAACATCGGAGCATAAACATGCGATGGAAAGAAACGCTGACTATCGAGATGAAATGAAAGAAAAAAAACGTTTACGATATTAAACAGGGAAAAAAAATATTTTCAACATAACGTAAAGTTTCGTACACTGGATTGAAAGGCGTGTGGGAAAAAATGCGGGCATGAAAAGATACCGGTACGAGGCGAGGAACGATGCGCCAGGAACAAACACAGTTCTAAGCAGCAGAGTGATTCGAGAGCGAGCGAGAGAGAGAAAGAGAGAGAGAGAGAGAGAGCAAAGAAGAGAAGCAGAGAAGCGTGGTCGCGCGATCCACGGTATGTCAGCTGAGTACAAACGGGCCAATCGTTGACGACGACGCGTCTCGCGCCACCTGAATTCGACGAATCCTGAGGGCCGCTTGAAATGTCCCGCGTGGCTTGCCTACCGTTTTTTTTCCCTTCCAGGCTAACTTATACATTTCACATGGGGCAACCCAACATCAAAATCTCAACTTTTTTCCTTTCGTATCTCGTTCCTATTTCTCTAGACAGTTAATTGCCTCCATGCACGCTTTTTTTCGTCCACTTCGTTTCGTGGACCCACCTGCTTTAAAAATCGTTACCTCGAAGCCTTTCATTTTGTTAAATTTATTTAACCGCTTTCAAAAAATAGCTAGAGTTCTTTTCGTTGGTAGCAAACGATCAATTAAGCCGAAAATTCAATAATATTTCCAAGAAACGTCGATGTACACATTGTACGATGGAAATTGAACAATTTATCCATTAAAAAAAAACTGAACAATGGTATTTCCATATTTTTTTAACAAAAACTACCACCCAGATAATTACGAATAAACTCTGAACAATCGTTACAGTTTCATTGAGTTGGTAAGACAAATTCCCGACGATTTTTATCGTGGGTTAGTAGAAAATTCATTTTTTTTAAAAGAAAAATTATGGATTTTGATAATTTTTATGTTTATGTGATGCAATCAGCGAATAACAGCTACACGATTTTTTTAAATATATTCATAAATGCTTCACGAAACATGTACACTCGGAAAAAACAGTATTTGTTATGGTAAATGTATTTCAACTATACAAGAATGGCTCGAAGTGTTAAAATAAATAATGAATAGAATAACAACCATAACAGATCCGATCTATTCGTATCACGTTTCTATAACATATATATATATATATATGTTCATATATGATATGACGAGTTGGAATCATCGTTGCATCATGCCTGGGTCGAACGATGCGATCGATACACAACACATACGTGGCCAACCACGTCTTCCTCCTCTCGCTTCATTTTCGGTCTCAATCTCTGTCTTTCTTCGCATTCTCTCTCCTTCTTACACGTCATAGGCCACGTAGCATGCGTTACCACGGTTACGCGAGAGATCGCGTGATTCTTAGACTAAGAGTACGGGATTGACGAAGAGAATGAGGAAAAGAGAGAAAGAGAGAGAGAGAGGGATTTTTGAGACGGACGCAGTCATGCACTTGGACGACTATTTGTTTGGAACAAATTTATTTAATTAATTCTCACCGTTTTTGACTCCGAATGAGAGGGAGAATAATTTCGAAAGCATTGTCTCAATTATTGTTGCAAAACCAGAATCTAAATTGTTTTTATACAAATTTTTCATGTATTTTTTTTTTTTTTTTAGAAATTTATGAGGATCGGATCTTTTCAATCGACTAGAGAAAATTATGTTCATGTAGTTCGTGTAATTTCCGCCGTACACGTTTTTTGTGACGAGCGATAGAATAATTTCAAAGTTGCTCAAATTTCTCAAAGTCGATATTTTAATAACTAATTTATGGCCAAGTGTATGTACGAATTACTCATAATTGTTCATTGATCGGTTAAGAAATCATAGCAATTATATAGAATGAGAAATAATTAGAGTGTTCGAGCAGATAGTCAAGAGTTCAATAGCACGATAAGAAAAACAAATTTGGGGCTGATAACGTGTTCCGAAGTGTGGGATATTTTTAGATACACACGATTATTCAGTGTATGGAGCAAAAAAACAACATTTAACACGCTATTAGCGAATGACGCGTCGTGTCAGCGTTCGGCTCGGAAGGCGCACGCGCTCATTTACTGACCTTGACGACCTTGCTTCATGCGAGCTCGCTAACACTTTGAGATTTAATTCAGATGGCGAAAAAACAATGATTCCGCGACAATTTCGAGCGGACGTTCGGAAGTCGACATGCATTTTCGAAATCAGAAACGAACCACAATTCAGCCGGGCCGAACAAAGATTAATACTCGAGAATAGTCCGTAGCACGGAAATTCAGTGATTTTCTAACAATATTTACAAATATTAATAATTCGTCCTTGTCCACTTTTTCATATCAAAACTAATCGTCGCGATTGTTATTCGAAAATAGTATTTCCAATTGTTACAATATCCTCCAAAAATCGCTTTTTTCATGATCCACATCCTTGAAACAAGTTTTACTTCGCATTCCGATAGTGTTAGTCAAATATCCCGTGACCTTGACTTTGAAAGTGCGTGCTAGTAAGAAAGGAGACTGAGATTAGCAATATCGCGGCATATATTGAGTGCTATCGATTATATATAAAAACTCGCATTACATGTTTCGTACTTCCATGTACAATGTACGCGAGATAACTTACGGTTCAGCGATCACAGAGTTCGATGATATTGCCGATTCGAAACTTGGCATTTGTAAACACATAAAACTGCTATATAAACTTTTTTCCTCAAGATCTTTCATGTTAGCTTATAAAATGATGTAACAGTCAAGTTCTCGATCGTTTTCGCAACTCGAACCCACAGCACCGTCTATTTATTTTATTTTTTCTTTCATACATAACTTTATTATTTTTCTTTAAAGAGCGTGCGAGAGTCGTACGACACTCGACCTTGAGAGGAGAATTCTGACAGGCCTAATCTCCTCTACACATTGTATGATTTGAGGAAATATTATTTACTTGGACGAAAGGAAACTTGAAGTGCCTTCGAATTGTTATTCTTCCGTTTAGCAATTTCGATTGAGCGAGAATCTATTTTTTTTTAATATTATTTTTCAATCTTACACTTTGATGATGCTGAGCGATTCGTACGAGTACAAGAGTACGGCTATGCGGTCACCCAACCGAGTAGTGACCACATTCGAGACTGCTCAACTTTGACCATCGCCGAAGCTACACTTCGGCTGCATTTTTTAATTTTTTATTATTTATTCAATTGACATAGACGTTTTCATTAATTATTTATGAAAAAACATGAAAGAAAAAAAAAATTTTGTATACGATTCCACTTTCGTTTGGAATCGTATACACATTCGTATTCACGAGAGACGAGACATCCTCGCGTTGTGTTGGCTTGGGAATTATGTCTGTTTGCTCATTCCCGTCCTTCCACAATAGTTCAAAGACCGGTTTTCATCTCGTAATACTGCGACGAGGAAACCATGCCGGCGGGTTGAGGACCACAGCGACGAGAACACGTGTTTGTTTCAGCACACAGATCTTCTCCAACATATTATTCATACCGCATCGACTCAGAGAGCCAGGTAAAACATTTTTACACGGAAAGAGAGTTTCGTGCGATCCCAAAGGATGCAAAAAAGAAAACGTGAATCGTAACGTCGGCACGTGGATATTTTCCAAATAAAAAATAGAAGTCAGATGTTTTCATGGTAGAAAAAAGTTTGGTGTCTAATGTCCCTTCCAAGATTCATCAGTGCTCGAAATTTTCACGACTTTCAATGAGTTTTTTTTACATTCAACAAGTTCACCAATTCGGCTCATCAACCCTTACTTGCCACCCTGGGGTACAAGGCCCATTAAGGAAAATAGTCATTTTTCCACTTTTGTTGGTTTTAGCATTTTTTTTTGGTGTACTCGAATTTGATTTTTGCCTATATAAAGTAAACAATCTTTTAAAAAAAGATTTCAATATTTTCTACAACAATTTTCAAGTCGAAATATTCAGTGGTTCATTTTTTATAACAATTTTTGTCACTGGGGTACAAATCTACCCCATGGTGGCAAGTACGTGATTCTACAGAGGTGTGGCAAGTAAGGGTTAATGAGTTTTCCTTCGATTAGGCTTCCGGATAACTAAATTATCATTTTTGAGCTCACCTTTCCATTACTTCATACGGAAATCTTTGTGTTTATTGTTTATAGGTCACGAAGTATGTAATACTTTCTCTTTATCTTCCGGTTCTTCCTTGCTCTCGAGAAGCTTACTCTCATTACATGAGCTCGCCATGTGCTCGTTTTATACATAGCAGCAGGCTAGTTGAATGGACGTTGAATTGTCTCTTTTCTCTGCGCTCTTTTTACCGTGAAATCGAATTAACCGATTCATCGTTATTGCATAAGGACTTTTATAGAAATTTGGAAATGGTGAGTTCCATTTTCAATAGAAGGAGCTTTGCACTTTTGACTTCCTTCACAGAGTAGAATACTTCCTCATTCCGCATTCGTCTTTGTAAAACAACAAAAAACTGAAGAAAAAAAAACAAGCTATGTAATCATCTTCTGATCACAAGTGTAAGAACCAGTTTTTATTGCCAGTGTCAACAAATACTTCGAGAATTTCTTATTACGCTCGCCACGTGTACGTCCACTTTGAACGCAAATGTTTTTCTTTCTTCCTTTTTTATTCGAGCCGACAATTTCCGATGCGTCAATCGATTCGCTAAGAACAAACCGGAAATTTGGAAAATAATACGAAAAAATTACTTTGCTTCACTGTTTTGTTGCATTTCTCGGTTCGGAGCAACAATTCGGAGAATGGCAATTTTCGGCGAGATTATCACAAAACTTTGACTCCCTTGTGCAGCTTTCCATCCGGCTCTGAATTTCATTTTGACGCAGAAAATATATACGGCTTATCGGTTAAAATCCCGATACCAACAAGACCCGAAACTTTCCAGTTTTTTCCAGTTGGAAATAAATTTGCTATCGCATCTTGATATATATATATATATTTTTTTTAAATTCATTCTTTCCCGTCCCACCTGCTGCGTTATCACTTGCAAATAAATCCAAGCAACTGATGGTCTTGTCAAATTTAAATTTCGAGCACTTTGTCAGCGAAAATTGGCTGGTGTCGAACAAAGACTAACTTGATTTCGCATACGTCCGAAATGAGTTCGACACGCGGCGCGGCTAAAGCCATTGCGAACGATGCGTCAGAGAATCCCTCTTGCTGATAAATAATTCAAGAACGTAGAATTTTCGTGTGAGCCAGTGAAATGCTCGATAAATATTGTTCTTGCCGTTCATGCACTTTTGCCATGCGGAAGTCGGTATCTGTTTTCAAGATCGAAAATAACCTCGAAAAGTATGAGGAAAACAATGTTCGGGTGTGAGCAGATTGGCTAGTCACATTTTTCCTGCCTCGTAATTAATTTCGACGATAATTTCATTTTTTTCTCTATCAATCGAAGCACTCTTGTTACTAAATTTCCACCAACGTTCTATTACCCATTAACCCTCCATGGTCACACGTTCTAGAAAAAACACGCTGGTCACACGGGGTCAAAATGACCCATGTTTAAACGCTTGCCGCGTTGCCAGTATCGTTCCGAACGATCGATAAAAATTCAGGATATTAGTTCGAACTAATATTCGAACTAATTCGAATAAGAATATCGATCGAAAAATTTTTTATCCAATTTTCAAAGTGGCAAAAAAAATCAACAAAGAAGCAATGTGTAAAAACAAAAAAATTTCGGGCACTCAAAGCAACGTTGAAGAGAAGGACAACCCCGTCTCGAGCGCCAATAACTTATAGTTATTCTAGCTCAAAGTTGCATTTGTGGTCATTTTGACCCCTGGTGACGACGGAGGGTTAAAAAACAAAAACGAGCCAAAGTAATGATCTGGCAGCCCGTGAAATACTTCAACGTTACGAAGCCGAGGGCTCTTGGTGGAGCGTTCCATCGCCTTTAACTTGCCTGTAAGAACCTTAACTCTCTGCTAATAAAATACATCAGCTTGACAAAGGACTAATCTGACGGTTGAGCTAAAGCGCGCTGGTAGTCACAACACTTTGGTGTGTGAGTGCGTGCGTGTGTTTGGTGTGGCGGTGGTTCGTTCGCGTCGACATATTACGTTTCTTATTCATGTAAATTTGTATATTCTGTACGAGTCGTTCTGTACATATTTCCAGCTCATAGGGTTAAAAAAAAAAAATTGCTTTTTTTTCGCAAAAGAGAAAGTCAATTCAAAATGCAAAGAGAAACAAATCTGTGGGTAATTCGAAAAGAGTCAGAACGTGACTTTTTCGAAAAATATTTCAACAACTCGGCATGATACATAAAAACTACGAACACAATTGAAACCGCAAGCACGAGAAAGTCCACATCGCGTGAAAATATGATGGCTCGATTGGCCTTTTTTCGAGAAAGAAATAATTCGCCGCGGAAATTCAGTTGATTAAATTTTTAATCATTTTTAATTTAATGCTTTTCAATAATTAATTAATTTCAATAATTCAATAATAACTTGTAATATTTTTTTTTAAATCATTTAAAAAAGAAAAAAGAATTTCAAAAAAATATTTGAGAAAAAAACAAACAACCAGTGCAAATCCAACGATACTAATCGCTTTCGAATAAGTCGGAAAAATTCGTAATAATAGTAACAATCGCAATGATTACTATTGTTATTTTTATTGATATTGTTATTATGGTCATTATAATAATAATAATAATAATAATAATAATAATAATAATAATAATTACAATAATGAGAAATCGGCAGTTTCGAGTGTACGACGTTGTACAATCGGAGCGTTAATTTTTTTTCTCCTCACTTAATCGTATAATGGCTTAAGTGTAACGGTATCTCGTTTCGATTTGAATCGTGTCGGTTTGAATAACATGTACAATGGCCAATAGCAAATGTACAGTCGACAAAAATAATTTATAGATATTTTTTCTTTCACTTTCAAATTGTAACTGTAAATGTGAATCGGAGGTTATGTATCAATTAAAAAATTCAGCTGTCGACGCAATCGTCAGCGATAAAAAAAATTTATTTGATTAAAATTACTCAACTACAACATTTCCTACTCATAGTTTTTCTTCAAAGTTCTTTCCTCGCGATCGAATAAATCGTTTGAAAAATCCAACCACCATTTTCATTGCAACGAATTTTTGGCTGTACTTACGTTTTCGGGCTTTCTCAGTCTCTTATCGCTCCCACTGGCAGCTTTCGCTGAATTTTCTATACACCACGTATCAATACCACGCTCAATCCACGGGATTAACAAAAAAAAGCGGAGGAAGTGCTATTCGAAGAAATGAAAAGCCGACAATGACATTAACGAGCGACCGTTCCGAGCTCGATCGAGCTCTATTGTTTCGGATTACCGTTGCGACTAGGAAGACGAACGGAAACAGAGAATCAAAAAAAATTCTCAACGCACAGATTTATATGTATATATCAGTTGATACAAGAAACTGTGGATTATTATCGTTTGGCGATCAGTTAATAGGCGCTTTTGAAATTTGGGAGATCGCAGGCAGGTTTTGTGGATACAAAACACTACGTCCAATTGTTCCGAACGTACTGAAGAAGCCGGTAAGCACGACGCAGATTAAATAGCATTTTCGAGACCGTACGGCCTCGGGCCAAGTCGGAGAATTCATCGCGCCCCGACTCGGAAACCGGCGGGTTCGTCAACTACGGACGGACGACGGTGTGTGCATGTGCACGTGTATAAAACGAAAAAACCATGGAAAATAATGTACTACCCGTGAATATTTTAACTTTGAACTGCTTCCTTTCTCGAGGCGTGTTCAAAAACAAGTTCATGGTTATTTTCGAGGCCGATTGATTGTTTTTGTTGAATTTCTTTCATATATCGTCCCCTGCTCACACGTCCTTAGCAGATAAGGAGAATTATTGGAATTGTTCGATGCAAATTCTCATGATTTTGGGACAACCCTTCACAAGATTTTCCGGCCCTTCGGACTTTTTCAATATTTATATTAAAATTTTATCAAAACACGTTCCGATTTTTGCGATTAAATTCGAATCGAAATATCAGAGAATACGAACAGCAAGAACGAGATTGGGAAAATATTCTTCGAGCCCCGAAGTCCGACGATATTTGAGATCAAGAAGGTGTGCAGTGCACACGGATATTTTTCGATGTTTCCTGTGAAAAGTGAGACGAAATTTCGCTCGAGTTGTTTCTATCGACTGTCGGTATTGATCTCGCGATGCATGAAAATATTTTTACGAAGCATACAGGACGATTTTCGAAATAAGTTAAAACTCTCATGAGTGAAAAATGATTTTTGATTTACTATCTTGGTCGTGCAATCGCCGATGTGGTGTGATGCAGACATTTCGGAATGATTGTGATCTTTTGTTATTCTTTCGTCGATAAGTGGATCAAAGTTCTGCTATATTTCTTATCATTCGTGTGTAAGAAAAAGAGAGAGAGAAAGAGAAACGCGGAAACGTTGGTTGGTTTCGTGGCGTGTGCTGTTGTAGCGCGGAGTGATGAAGTGTAATAAATATGCACAACTTACACTATTGCTCAAAAGTATGGATATAGTCTAAATTTCTTGTTGCACTTAAAGTGCCAAAAAAAAAAGATATTCGAATTTCCAAAGCGGGGTTTCAAAAAGGATAGATCAAGCTTTGATTTGCGCCATTTATACAAGGTGACGCAAAAACCCTTTGGACCATCCCATCATCAATCGCGCTGAATCCGAACGTACAAGTCTCACCGAATCTCTGAGCCACCAACGGACAAGTCAACAGGACGTCAAACTAAGGTCACGCGATGAAACGACAACCCTTGCGCCGAGCACGAGTGTACACGTGCACGGCGCTGACGTTGGAGATCTCACGGTAACGAGAAGACGCTCCACACCTTCCGAACGCGCGGAGCCCAGCTTATCGCGGACTTCTCGCGCGGATTAATATTCATAAAAAGTGCAGGGCACTACTTTAGACAATTAAAACAGGCTGTCGACCTGGAGACCTCAAACAGAACGGTCTACCAACATTGTTTAAGTTTTCCAAAAAGGGCACGACCCTCGTGGTCGAGGACCCCGTTCAAAGTTTGGTCCGGCAACAGTCAAAAACAGTTACGCGAAAACACAATTCGCGAACCTAAAAAAAAATAAAACAAATCGAAAATAGAATTCAGAAATAACGAACGCGAATGACCCTAAAGGTCGTCGTTCCAAGGGTCATCGCGCAAACCAATTTAATATCAACTGAATGTAATATTATCAGTGTACAGGTTTTAATAATCGTTACCTTTAATAAACATTGTTATAATCGTTTATCGTTCAACGTACTCTTTTAAATATACCAATCGCTTTCTTGTTCCACCATCGTTCCATATATAACAAAAAACTAAGATAATAATCAACCTGCCTGAACAACTAGCTCCAATCCTCGATTTGCCTTTGCAAATCTAAAACCGGAGCAACATAAACACATACGACCACGGTAAGTCCTAACATCTATATCGGCCAAAAATACCGGGACGTAACGATATATATAAAGATATACATGAACAAATCAGCAGAGTGCATATTTCGAGCGTTGCTAAACTAAAGAACGTCATGCATATGATTCGGTCTCTACAAAGTCACAAAAGTTACGCCCTTTTCTAGATAAATGAAAAATTGTCCCTGCGTGAGTCCAAGTGCACCCTTTATATCAGCATCAAGCAATTTAGAGACTAACAAGAAGCACATGCCCCATGACAAAGGAACTGTGACGCGCAGATATAGTCACACTCGCTGAATAATCCGATCTTCTTAATTTTTCGTCAAGCCTCTCACAATGAACCTGTAGTCCAATGATAATTACTTCATTATGACGCGGCTGTCACAATGACTGCTGGAATATTCAACCTCGAAATCGTTTGTTTTTTTTTTTCCGTATTTACCACATTCGCGTAAAATTCACAACGAAACGTTATTCCAAAATTATTGGCAATCGGAAGCTTCCACATTTTTTTGTGGGATTTTATTAAAACATTAGAAATCTTTATATGTTGCACAATAACTTCGGAAGTCTTTTACGGATTCCTATTCTCCATCAGCGGGGCAAAGGAACGAACGACAAAGTTCGTAGAAGAAAAATTAAGGATGTTGAGTCCGAAATCGAAAATGATAAGAAAATTCTGAAAATTTGGTATGTTTTTTGTATGAAGAGATCGCGTAAAAATTTCACGATGATTAAGAAACTATTTATTGAACAAACAATATCAACAAGCTTCACATGTACACAACATCCTTAACTAAGTCCAGGACACTGTCCTCGAAATTTGTTGGGGCTTCAAATTCCGAACGACGCAACAACCAACATTATTAGAATACTCCTGACGCTATATATCCGAGTTCAATAAATTGTTCTGGAAGATGCGAAAGATATACTTGAAGACACGTTGTGTTAATTATAGTGTTCAACGTCGATCGTATACAATTAATGAATATAAATTCATTTTTCAATCAAAAATAGTTTTGCAGCTGTCAGTCGAAATGTTTGTCCAGCAAACTGCTGGACAAACTTGAATAGATAAGGATCGAAACAGACACGAAAATATATCCGTTTGCGACCGATCTTTTTTCTTTCTTTCTTTTTCTGTCTCTTATCTTTATATAATTTCTTCTTTATCGATTCTTTCGAGACATTTTTGTTTCTAGAATTCTGTCTACCGGCATCGAATCTTTCTATATGATCTATCTACAAGAGATTCGTGGTCTAATATCGACTCTGCATATCAACGAGTAATCACGAGTTCGAAAGTCGTATTTTATAGATAATCGGCCGGCAAAAGAATTTTTTGAAAGAGTCTTTGTAAATGATATGAAAATCTTATTCGACAACACAGTGTGGTAATTGTCTTGATGAATCATGGTTCAAAGGACATAACGATGTTACATTCCATTTCTATGTTCCCGTGCAAATCCCTATGCGATTTGACGACGCCTTCCCATCGCTTCTCCTCCAGTTTTTCCTGTGGAGTCTTCTAAACAGCTGTTGTCTCCTGATGCAGTTCTGGCCTGCATTTGCACGAGGGCCAAGAAAATTTTCGAAAAGCTTGCTGGTCTGTGTACCGACGGCAATATTTTGGTGGTTCGGTTGGTTGGCACCGTGAGAATTAAAAAAAAAAACTGCATTCCGCTCAGCGATCGATTCGTGAGCCAGAGCAAGGCTGAAGGGTCACCTAACCAAGTATTGTCCCAGGGTCTATCGCTTCCGGCTATTATTACACCCCCTTAACGCACTTCGTCTTCTGCTCCCTCGAAATGTTACCGGCCTTTTCGAAAAGTCTATGTCGAAGCTACAAAATCTTCGACCATTATCGATCACTGCGGTGAGTGTATTAGAATCGCATTATCGTGTAAGAATTCCGAACTTTGCTCCCAAAGCAATTCGACGTCATTAAAAATAAAAGAAAAATAAAACTTGACATACAGCAGGAAAGACCCGAGGTCGAATGAGTCAGCTCAACAAATTTCAAAAGAATAGCCATTTTTTCTTGCTATTTTTTCACATCTTAAGAGAGTAAGCACAGTTCAATGAATTTTTTTTTTTTGCTGATATAACTTTGCAGCGTCAATATTTTACCTTTACTATTTGGATCAGTCTTTCCGGGTAAACGTGAGACTTTTTTTGAAATTTGACAAACGAAACTCTGCACACAAATAAAGGTTTTCATTTATAAGGCTTAATTGCCTAAATGTACGTTGAAGAACCACTAATGACACTACTCAAGGAGGGTGAAAGTTGGCGTTTTCCTCATGCTATCAACGTCAACCATTTAAACGCAATAATGTAGCATAATGAGCAAAACTTCGTGCAGTGAGCGTCCGATACATTTCATTCAGACATGTCCCCAAAGTTTTTTCCATTCTCCTGTAATCTTAAAATTTTAATTTGTAAATTTGCAAATTTAAATTTAGATTTGATTGAAATTTTAATTGAATAAATAAATTAAATAATTTAATAAAAATGTAAATTCAAATTTGTAAATTGGCATGAAATTTCTTGCAAAATACAAATCCCCATGGAAAGAATATCGACACCAATTTTCAGACATTCATCTCTTCCTATTAGGGAGATTAGCATTAATTTCGTGAAAGCGTGAAAAACCGTAAACAACAAAAAGAATAAATATGGAAAAATCATCAAATTAACAAATTCTCATCCTCGAGTCATCTACGTACAGAATTAACAAAAACACATCTTCCAACTTGGGCTTGCATAAGATTATTCGAATTTTATCACGTCGCTGGAGGCGATTAAAATTTTTATGACGAGAGCAACATATTAATGCTTATAGACTTTGAACCTTGTAAACAGAAAAAACAGTGCCCATTGTTGAGAAGTGCTGCACGCTTTGGTCTATGTATTCACATAGAAAGAAAAAAGGCACGTTATTAACACGTGAACAGGCGAACGAATCGATTACACGTCGTTTTTAACTTTCGATAGGATCGGTTCAATTTCTACGATTTTACAATTCATGACAATGAATTACCGATTGTCGAAATAGTTGAGAATTTTTTTAATTGATTATCCCAACAAAACCGTTTACTTGAATAAATTAGAATGAATTTTATCCCGAATCGGGTATGAATGATAATAAAAGAATTGGAGACTTCAATAAGATTTATTGATCCTGATAACAGTGATGAGCTCCGGAATTGAAAATTTCCACCAAGTGGTGATCGGATCTCGATCGAAAAAGCAGAAAAAATCACTCGCAATATCCGCTCCGTCAGCAAAATTAATAATATCAGGTTTGCGTGTTATTTTTTCCTCGTTTTTTTTTTCAGCGTCTGCGCATCTGAGTCGCAAGTTGTGCGCTACCACGTGATCGCGTTGCTCAACACGAATAACTTAATGTCTGCATTCAACGACGCCGCAATCTCGCGCTCCCATTTCCATGCATTTGACAACAATTTTCTAATAATTCTTTTTTTTTTCGTTAATTCGCTGTCGGAATTAATAAGAATACGATATTCGTTGGAGAAAAATCCTTTATTTCTACAACTTGAACCATAAATATTTGAGTCTCACGTTTGGAATCATTCTACTTTGGAGAAGTGACAGTTTCCAGTGGGGATGACAGAGTTGAAAGACTAGAAGGGAGTTTTGCGTTGATCGTAAATCGATTACCGAAATAAATCTAAGTACTTCCGAGGCCATTAGCTCTTCCCACGTCTTTCATCCAATGGAAGACCTTTCGAAAACAATTTCTCCTGCAATTGACTGTGATTGATTATCTTTTGTTCATACAGCCTTCATTTTTATATCCATGTATGTGTATATAGATTTATATATTTCCATGTAGATATATATATATATATATTTTTTTTTGTTCTTTTATTTATAATTTGTGGAGGATTGAGTCAAATTCGAAAAAAACTTGACACAGAATTGACGGTTATTTGTGTTTTTGTTCAACGGTTGGACAGTACGATTATAATGGATTCATTACGATAATTAATCTCTCGTATTATCTTAATAATTAGCATTTTTCATGCTGCCAAATCGAATTTAATCGTTTGAGCTTTTCATTTCTCTTTTTTCCTTTCGTTTTTATTTTTTATTTATTTTTATTTTTTTATCGTTAATAGACACGTGTGCCATTAAGGACGTTGTACGCGAATTCTGAGCAAAAAATGAGTATTCGTGGCTCATAAAAAAAGTTGCAACTTTTTGAAAATGTGTGTTTTAAACTTTTTGAAATTTCTCCGAGGGAAGAAAATGAGTGAAGAATTTAAAAAAAATAGTTTTTCGCGCTCTTGCTGATACGAGCAGGGAAAAAATTGTCGCCGCGCATGTACCTGCTGCACCGGGTTAGTTCTGTCACGGATAGAGGGAAAGCGCCGAACAATGCTTACGCACACTATGAAAATAAATTCGTAGGGACGCGTCGTATGGCATGTTATGAATGGCGTGAGAGACCGAAAAATACAAGTTATCCCGGTCGTACAACCCACGATAGGTAGACAGCATTGCCGCTTCGGTTCAGCTGATTGCTAGCGAGGTCCCTGTCTCGTAAGATTCCCACGAATTTGTCTGCTTTTTAGAATTCATTGCTAAACGAATGAGTAGTAAAAAAAAATATTTTCAAAAATGCGAGTGCATTGAAAAAACTTGGGAAAATGTGTCGCTATTTTTTTTGAAAATTTTTGACCAGTAGTTTTTTAGTCAGAAATAAAAACGTTAATAATTTTCGGGTTTCTCACGGGATTCTCCGATAGGCGCCTCGTTAAGTTCGGCTTTTTGGAACTTTGGATCAAGACCGCAGCGATATATTTGTAAAATCTTTCGAAAACAGTTTATCGCGTACAACGTCCTTGAAATTTTGGATTCTCTACAATGTTACGTGTGTCTCAAGAATATCATCTTGATTTTTACATATTCGTTCTAACGCTATCAGGCCTTGTTGACTAGACACGTAGTGACAAGAATAAATTCTTCCTCCACGCAATTTCGTCCAATTTACGGTGACTTTTGGTTTCAGTTTGAATTTTATTCCACAAAGCAACTACGATGAGTGACGAGGGATTGGAAAACAGAAATAAAAAAAAAAGTTATTCCGTAGCTACTTTGGCCGTCGCTCCAGCCTTAGTCTCACCCCAGACAGGATGACTACCGTCACCTTTTTTCTGCGATACTTTTTTAATGAGATCGTCCGAAGCTGTTTTGCGATCGTACGCCCAACCTAATTTCGCAAAGAGATCGATCCACATCGTTGTCATGTTCAAACCATAATTACCGAATTCGGCAGCCTTGTAATCCCATGGAAAGACGTGATGATAATTGTGCCAACCTTCGCCCATACTGAACAGCGAAACGTATTTGTTTTCCGCTGGTGATATCGATCTGTCATGAATACAAAGGCAACGTAAATTTTCACTTATTTTATCAAAAATTGTGCATAAAAAGTCGTTTTGTGCTTATCGCTTGTGCATTTACATCGTTGGAGAGCGTATCGTTATTCGAATTAATATCCAGAGCTCGTTCGGGCAACGCTGAATAGATAATATCATCGAAATACTCGAATGTTAATTTTCCTTTTTTTTCGCAATTTCGATATCGAACCCTCTCTTCGCATTGCCAACCAAATAACCAGAATAAATCGTTCACCAGATTCCAAACGTTTTTGCGATCACGTGATTTTTCCGTTGCTCGAACGAGTCACCAATTGCATAACAAAGCTATGTGTAAATTCATTTTCAACCAACTTGTCGTAGCTTCGATAACCCCAGATATGCGCGAAGCTGTTGACGGACCAGGAAAAATTCAGGAATACTACGTATCGTATGAATGCCTGAGATATTATGGCGTGATACCAATCTTCGTCCCACACGTACACGGGGATCATGATCGGAATTACAAAGCACACCATTAATTTCAGGAATCGAAAATACCTGAAAAAATAAAAAACAAAACAAAACGTCGTTTCCTTTTTTTCTTTTTTAATCTCTGCGACGATATTATTGTTGAAATAACAAATTTTATTTTCTTTCTGCAATTGATTGATTTCACAAATTTGCTTTCCGAGTGTGCAGTAATCTTGCTAAATATTTTGTATATTTCATATACGTGATATATTTCTTTATTGCATCCTCGCAAACGTGCCCTTTTCACTGACAACGTAATACCCGAAAGAGAAAAAAAAAAAAAAAAAAAAACCTTAGAAATACGAAATACGATGGGTGCAACGTTTTTATCACCTGCGTGACTAAGCTGCGCTGTAAAAATGATATTATAAATTCGCCAACTTATTAAACCGTGTACGAGGAAAAAATTACCGTCCTTTTTTGGAAATTTCCATAAATAAATAGAAAGTAGGGAGGGAGTACAGACGTATCCACAATATCTTACAAAATTTGCAAAAATTGGAGCGGTTAGACAATTTTTCGAAAAAATTCAGATTTTCGTAAAATTCGAAAAATCATAACATTTGAACCGTCCAACCGATATTTCCCAAATTCAATACCAACCTTCCTATTACGATACTCTATTTGTCAAAAAGAAATTAGTAGAAAATCTTAAAATTCGCGGAAGTTAGAGCGGTGATAGAATTTTTTTGAAATTTTCAAAATTCCGTAAAATTCGTATTTTTCGAGCAATTCCAACAAAATTCTGAGAGAACGAAAAACTTTTATAGACTGACGTCTGTGCAAAACGGGAGCTCTGTAGCTCAAACCGTTCTCGAGTTATAAACGTTTGAATTTTACAGTGCCAAAACATACACACACACACACGTTCGGACATTTTTTCACATCGACGTAGAAAACTGGAAAAAAAAAAAAATGCACCGTCAAATAGGTTCCTCTATAAGGAAGCAAAAACGGAACAAATCGTACGAGTACTTTTGTATTTTGCCCCCCGTCACTTCGATGACTTTGATGAACTTGTGAAAGCCAACGTCTGCCATGGAATCTTTTCTCCATCTACCAATTATGATCAATGTGCAACGAGGCAACGTGACGAATGAATTGAAAAAAATGCAATTAAATTTCTTATCGTTAATGTCGAAATTATTTTTCCATTTCTCAATCTATTTTTTCAATCCCATTATTCTGACGAATATTTCTTAGAGAGGGAGAAACTTCAGCACGCGCTGTACCCGAATCGACAACGTGATTGACCCCATCAATGTGACCCCGGAGATAATCAGCCGATATCTCAGCGCGATAATCACGTGACTCTTGAGCCAACTAAAGTTATTGTCGACGTGAGTTAATCCCATGCACATACCAAGTTCATTCTCCCTCTCATTTATCAATATTCTTTCCTCGTGCTCCGCAGGACGAAAAATAGAAGTATCTTCCGCTGAGAGACCAGATATTTTTTACTCTTGCTTACCAAAATCGTGATTTATTTGTCATTTTTCAAAAACGAATTACGCAAACAATATTTTCAAATACCGATAAGCAACTATTATCAGTAGCATTTTCAATAAAATATGGAGAGTTTATGAAGAGACAAATCACCTTATTATCGTTATAGTACGTACTGCTATGAAAGATTTCAATAATAAACTGCCCTGCTGCACGTGCTAATTACATTGCCAACGAGAACTCAAGGAAAACGACACTAAACCGAAACAATCTTATCTCCGAATTGTTTGTCACCGTGTTTTTATCATTAGAACACAGAAACGAACACATCCGACTAAGAAGTCCAATAATTTCGAAGAACCGAGTGTAATTTACGATTTAAAAAAAAAAACAAAAATGTTTGTATTCGTCCATTTTATATTTTTGCTTGGAAGAAATTTCCCATTACGATTTACACGAGTGAGAGCCTCGGTCATTGAAAAAATAGTGAAGATTGAGAGAAAAAAATGGAGACCAATATTCACTGAGATTGAATTTAGGGTGAAATTCGAGTTTCGATCTCGAGTTCTTCATTTTTTTGCTGCTCGTAAGGATGTTCAGTCCCAAATCGCAAAAGATAAGAAAATTCTGAATATTTGGTATGTTTTTGTATGAAGTATTTAAGAGGTCGTGTAGAAATTTCGCGACGATTAGGAAGCTCGTTATTGAACAATTAACATTAACAAAATAAATGTAGTTAAATGTAGTCTTATGAGAACTGGTATAACTTTGCGATAAATTTTTTTTTTTTTACTACTCAATTTTTAAATATCTACAATACACTAAAAGCAACGAAAACAAAATGAAGTTTATTGATAAATATTTGTTGTATTCGTTTAAAAAAATGTTCTTAACAAAATGTTAATTTTTTAATAACGAGCTTTCTAATCGTCGTAAATTTTTTACACCACCTCTTAAATACTTTATACAAAAACATACTAAATTTTCAGAATTTTCTTATCATTTTTTATTTCAACCCTTCCGGAGGTTAAACTAATGATGATAGAATTATTAAAATTTGGTATGTTTTTACATGAAGTGTTCACGAGGTCGTGTACAAATTTCACGACGATTAAGAAGCTATTTATTGAACAGTTAACATTAACAAATTTCATAGATACTCAACATCCTTGACGAGGTGAAAAAATATTCAAAGGATCTACGATTTTCCAATGGAAAATAAAAAATTATTACACAATTCCAGAATTCATGGGTAAAGTCACACTCTACAAATACCAATTGAAAACAGTCCCAATTTTGAAGCTTCGCACGAACAAATCGTAAGAAAACGTAAGGAAATCAACGAATTCGTGTCAATATACTTTTTTACACATTTACAAATTTGTAATTCAGGGTTGAAACTTACTTTTGTGAAAAGCGAACGACAGGATCAGCCAAGACATCACTCATATCGATGAGACGGCCTCGTCTCAGTACTTCCGGATGTTTCCTCATCATGAGCCAGCCAACGTGAGCGAAGAAGAAGCCTCTTTTACTGTTATGAGGATCGGCATCGGTTTCCGTGTACTTGTGATGGACTCTGTGATCCCTCACCCAATCGTAGATCGAATTCTGAAAGAAACAATCTCATAGAAACTTTCGAAATCGGTGTGTACGACGGACACTGACTCGCAATGCAAAACCACCGAGCGAGAGGCAGTGTTTCAAGAAAAAGCTTCTAATTCCGCCCTCGGAATTTCCTTCGGCCCTCGTGCAAACGCAAAGTTAATACAGTAGCGATAAGTCGCAAGAAAGCGATGGGATAAAGCTCGCGAAGTTATACGCAAGGACATGGAAAAACAGCAATAACAACAATAATATTAAAAAATTTCAGCAGAAACACTGATAAAACTGATTTGCTTACTTCGCCAGCGGTGAGGTAAGCGATGAGCAGAATTATGCGAAGTGGCATGTTAGCCTTGTACGATCGGTGTGTCCAATAGCGGTGTGCACCACCCGTAACTCCAAAACCCGCGGTGCCACACATAAAGCAACCTGAATAATTTTTAATTAGCAACTAAATGATAAATACAATGCATATTTCTCTCGTTTGTTTATACTTTATACTGCTTCCGCCCTCGGCTTCTCTCACGTTGATAGTAAATTTTTATTGGTCGCAGTAAAGTTAAAAATTGATAATACAAAATTAAATCTATTATTCATTGATTTTTTTGAGGTAACTCACTACGAATCTGCCTTCAAAATGAACAAATTAAAAATAGAAGCTCTGATACGGAGCGAAAAAAACTGTAGACAGAATTTTTTTTTTTCAAAGGGGAAATGCCATGTAACGCACTAGTGAGGTCCTAGCTAATGGTCCCCCAAGTATCGGACTCGTCTCGCGACCCTGCCGCCTAAAACCCTCTTTTCTCTACATAGCATACATCTAGGTAGGGCCTCACCATTCTGGACCATAACCGAGACAATTTTATGTGGAGTTATGCCCTTAAACTTGCCTTCTAGAGTAGATATTTTCACTTTCTTTACACATATTGTTTTCCCTTGCCAGTAATCTAACGCGTTGAGTGAAAGTCAGTATTTTTTCGATATTAAAAAATTTAATTCATCAGTCATGGGTTTTCAAATCAATTCAGTACGAATCTGCCCTCAAAATGTACAAATTAATAATAGGAGATCTGATATATTGCATTGGAATTCTAATGATAATTTTTTCCGCGAGTACGAGAGTGTAGATCACAATGTTTGTACAATGCAGTAGTCGGTCAGTCAGTCAGTGAGTCAGTCAGAACTTTTCCTGATATATTTATAAAAAAGCTGCTGCAATATTTTCTATTCCGAGATTTAAATAATCGATCAAGTTTATTCGAACCCATGAAAATACGACACAGGTATCCCACCCCCACGATCCTCAGTCTCCTCCATTCGTGTGCACTTGATTATAAATTCCTGCTCGCAGGGTCAATTTGACCCAAGGTAAGATTGCTCCCAGCAATGCTCATTTTCAAATTTAGTTTCGGGTCAATTCGACCGGTTGTAAACGTGCCATCGTACGGAAAAGAGCAATAGGAAATCGCTATAGTTTATATTTATACCGATCTGCTTATCATCTTACTCCATAGTGTCGTCAGCTTATGCTCCAATGGGGCAACCGTGAGTAAACCATAGAGAGCCATGATGTGAAATCCGGATATCTGCACGACGTTGGGCCAGATTATGGGCGTTTTAAAGCCGAATATCCCTGTCGGATGATCCTTTATCGTCGAGTGATCAATTTCGTCCGCATGTTCGTCTTTGAGAAGATCGTCCATCTCCGCCGCATCTTCCGTGTCGTCTAGCTCCTTAACAGTCATTGTTTCTGTCGGCGGCATCTTGTGTTTTTATTTCTCTTCAAACTATTCCTCGTTTGATCGTCGCGTCTAAACGAGATGCGAGCAAAAAACAATCAGTTTTCCTAATGAATTTAAGGATGTTGAGTCCCAAATCGTAAATGATAAGAAAATTCGGAAAATTTGGTATGTTTTTATATGAAGTATTTAAGAAATCGTGTAAATATTTCTCGACGATTAAGTAGCTCATTATTGAACAATTAACATTAATAAATTGAATGTACTCAAATGTAGTCTTATGGAAACTGGTATAACTTTGCGATAATTTTTTTTTTTTGACCTCTCAATTTTTTAATATCTACAATATACAGAAAGCAACGGAAACAAAACGAAGTTTATTAATAAATATTTTTTGTCTTTGTTTAAAAAATTGTTCTTAACAAAATTCTTATTTTTTAATAACGAGCTTCCTAATCGTGGTGAAATTTTGACATGACCTCTTAAATACTTCATACAAAAACTTACTGAATTTCCAAAATTTTCTTATCATTTTTTATTTCAACTATTAAGGTGGTTAAAATAATGATGATGGAATTATTAAAATTTGGAATGTTTTTACATTAAGTGTTCACGAGGTCGTGTACAAATTTCACGACGATTGAGAAGCTATTTATTGAACAATTGACATTAACAAATTTCATAGGTACTCAACATCCTTGACGAGGTGAAAAAATATTCAAAGGATTTACGATTTTTCGATGGAAAATACAAAATTACTAGACAATTCCAGAATTCTTAGGTAAAGTCAATCACACTCTACAAATACCAATTGAAAACAGTCCCAATTTTTCAAAAATCATAATAAACAGCACAATTTCATGAACTATGAAGCTTTGCACGAACAAATCGTAAGAAAACGTAAGGAAATCAACGAATTCGAGTCAATATAGTGTTTTGCAAATTTACACCAAACAGCGCGTCAATATGCAACAACTCCGGATTAAGAGATGAGAGCCCTGTTGAATTCCCGCGACCATCATTCATCATTACCACCAACTCCAATTTTTTCCCTTTTTATAAAAGGAAAAGACGAAATGATCGTAAATTCCGAAATTCGCTCACTAACTGTACGAAATAATTGAAAAATGTTTTTTATGCATTGAAATTTTCGAAAACACGTCGCGGCTCATTGAAAGACAGTTGGGATTTCGAAACATTGGTCATACAGTTATTAAGAAATATGGATTAATTTGCATTTCATTGGAGGAATACATACCGAAAGTTGTAAGACGATCACGTGATTTTACGAAGAGAACCTCACGCCGATTGTTGATGTTTTTTTTTTGTCGCTCATCTCCGTACTACGTAGTTACAGGAAGAGTATTTCTTCATTTCGCATTAGTTTTTTTTTTTTCTCGTCACCTTGATAACGTCGTTGCCGTAGGTCAAATAATCAAAAAAATAAAATAAAAATAAGTATTTGCTCGCTCGCCTTCTCTTTCGATAGAACCGTCTGGACCACTTGTTATACCGCGCCGCTACGCATCCATTGGGCACATGGATTCTCGCGAATACTCCCAAAGAATCTGCTTATACGTGTTCGTGTTTCTTTTTACTGGTTCCTCGTATTTTTTGCTTATTGTCGCAAACACATTTACACAAAGTATATCGTTTGATGTTTGACATACACGTATGTACTTTAAGGCTGTTGCCGAGACGGGGATGACAGGGGTCGATGGTCCAAGCTGCTGCGCGATAACCCGAGCTTGCGCAACGGACCAAACAATAAATAACAAATCATCTTCCACGCTTAATCTCAGCCCCGAAAAATCGAATCAAATTTCCAAAATTTTTAAACCATTCTAAACATCCATTTTTTTAATCTTACGTCATATTTTTTTTTTGTTAATTCAAGCGATCGTGATCTGCGGAAATTGCAATTAATTCGCACTTTCAATATTTTTATAATATTGGCCAGAAGATCGTTTTTTCATTTATTTTCATTCCAATACTGAGATTTTTCGATACATCAATGTTCTCAATGATGTTATCGACAATGGAATATTCTCTTTTCTTTATCATTGCTGAAACATCCTCTCCATTGATTTTTGCTTACGCATGTGCTCTTGCCACGATTTTCTCGCTCCATATAGTAACCATGCCTTTTTGCCAGGCTGTATGTCTCTTGTTAGAGAGCCTTACCTTTGCACAGAAGCGGAAATGTTGAGCATTTTGAATTTCCGTATAGAATTTAAACTCAACGATCGTCCATTTCGAGGAGATCGATCGAAAAAACTCTGCGTGGAAAGTTTGTGCGAGCTCACGCGAGACATAAATGACAAAGACTGCAGGCAGTCACGCGTGACCTTGGTGAGGTTCCCTAAGGATTAATATTTTTGTATGGAATTACAAATGCCGATAGGCTACAGTTCTTGACGACCCACAGGATAGCCAAATACCTATGTCTTTTGTAAAAAGTTCAAAATTTTCGAGAGATCAACATTTTGTTAAAATTCCCGAAAATCTCCAATTCAAGGAAAAATCTTCAGATCGCAATTGCTGATTTGAATATTTTTCCATTCTATTTTTCTTTCTTCTGAATTATCCTGCAAAACCCTGATATCGATAACGAACATGGATATTTTTATTATCGTTAGAGTTTTAAGAAAAACATAAAAATCTTTATTTTTTTTTATCACTATCAGCTGTTTTGCATTTTCATGACTCCGGTCGATTGATAACGCTGCAGGAAATGTACGAGACCGTAGTGGCAATGTATCTTGGAAAACATCTGACTTTCGCGCAAGTTCAAAAATGTTGCAATGCTTAGAATTTTTTGTCTGTACAAAAATGTGGACTGTACTTTCGTTACAACAAGAAACCTTTTCGTAATTATTTCCAAAACATTTCCTCCTGTGCTTTATCTTATTTTTAACAATTAGACGTCTATGGCGAGCCATTTTCATAACCTCTATTGAAGTAATATCGCGATTGGCCAGCGCTGGGTGTACGAAAGCCACGGCTGAACCGCACTTTTAATTCTCGATCGTCAGAAGCAAGTTTGTCATCAGTGTCTCTGATTCTTCTTGACACTCCTTTAGAACATCATAGTAAAAGTATGTGAAAACAAAAATGAGAAGCAAATGAATACTGAGTTGAAGTCACGAGCAAAATTTATATACCGGAAATAATTTAAAGGAATACTATATTCAGGTCGTTATTCACGGATTCGTTTCAACTCCATAAAATATAGTTTTGGGCCTTTTTGAAAGTCAATTAGGAACAAAAGCAGTTCTTGTTTATCGCGCAACGACACGTTCCATTGTGTGGTAATAGCGCTTAATTAGTTGTTTCATGTAATTAACAAAATCGCACCGATCCATAATTATTGTTAGGGAAACATGTGCATGTAAAACTTTCGCATAAAAAATTGTCTGATATCGAACGAAATCATTATCGGAATTTTTCTTATAAGATTTGATTATTTTTCAACGAAACGTTTTTCTTGACGTCGATTCGATTCTTGAATAACACACTGAAAGCGAACCCCGCGTCACGATGTTTCGACGAAAATTGAAGAAAAACCCAAATTTAACCTAAAAGTGTGGTTTACGCGAACGCGACGCAACAGTTTCCTCGGAAGAATCAAGTGTACGCAGTAAGGTTTGCCGATTTTTCACAATGCTCATATAAGCTTTTCGAGAAACCACCTTTTTCAATTTATCCGAAAACTTTTCGGATACTTATATACTGCCAAAAAGTAAGATGCGGAGAGAAAATTAACAGTATACCTATTCTAGAAAACTCGGCGAATTCATTCCGTGCGACGAAACAAACTCATTCGTTCTTTCGTCGTTCATTCTTTGAAAACGGTTCGTCGCTCATTTTCCGATGACTTATTTATTAAAATATAAGAGCCGAAAATCGAAGAAATTTTTTCAGACTCTCTCCTGACTGCTAAATAGTGAAAATTTCACTACCCGTACAGCAACACCTGTGTGGTGTAGCATTGATTGATAATGCGATGATAGAAGTATGTACGATTAAGAAATAAAAAATATGTTTGCTGTATACATTACGTAATCATAAAAATCGCTCGAAACCCTACAATGACAAGTGGTGTGTTGAGTAAATTTCTTCAATAAAAAAAAATCAAATGGGAGTATGTCAAACTGCCACAGTGGCGCTAGCGCCTGGAACCGATAACTGGAAACGCAGGAAACCATCTGACCACAATGGCGGAGAGGGATGGATGCAACACATGGTGATTGTAGTGTGTGTGTGTGTGTGTGTGTGTGTGGTGTCGGCGTTTGGATGCTTCAAACAACAATACAGAAACGGATAACCGCGTTAAAAAATGGAATATTTAGTCGCGAGTGTGGATCACATGAAATTCGACATAGAAATTGCTTTGGATGAGCAATATGGAGCACTATCGTTACCTTTCACCGGAATGGACAGTAAGTACAAAAAGATTCAAAGTTTCTGAGTTTTGAGGTTATCTCGATGGAAAGATTAGAATTCATGCAATTAACAGAGGTTTTATAATTTTTTAAATCAAATTATCGATTTCGCCTAATCATCCTCAGCATCTTTTTAAAAAGTAAAAACATTTTTTTTAGAATCCATCGCCGCAGTATGTCAATTTTATCCCAGAGGTACGTGCAACAAAGGGGCATCGTGCCCTTTCAGACACGTACGTGGCGACAGAACCATCGTTTGTAAACATTGGCTCCGAGGGCTTTGTAAGAAAGGCGATCAGTGTGAATTCCTTCACGAATACGACATGACAAAAATGCCCGAATGTTATTTCTATTCACGTTTCAGTAAGTCACTTTTTGGCATTAAAACCTTTTTGTCGCAATTTGCTTGACCAACTTTTTTCATTGGCTTTTTTTTTTTCATGCAGATGCTTGTCACAACAAAGAATGTCCGTTTCTGCACATCGATCCGGAGACCAAAGTTAGAGATTGCCCGTGGTACGACAGAGGATTTTGTAGGCACGGGCCGCTCTGCAGACATCGTCATGTGCGGAGGGTTCTCTGCATGGCTTATTTAGCTGGATTCTGTCCAGACGGTCCAAATTGTAAATTTATGCAGTAAGTACATCCCAAATTTTTCACTTTGAGTTCGTATGAAGTTTTAATTTTGTTTTTTTATCGGGTTTTATGGCGTGTCCCAATATAATATTACAAAATATCGGAAAAAAATTTGAACCACTTTTGAGCGGCAGCCATGGTTTGGCATATTTACCGCATCAATTACTTGAAGAAAAACAAAACATTCGACAGCAGCACAACTCTATTCAATCTCTATTCATAAATACTGGCAAAAAAATCACCCCTCCAATACAACTCTAATCATCCAGAACACAATTCCACTACAATTCGACTTGAGCGTCACTTAATTGACAGAATTGTAGTGGAGAATGGAGTTCTCAATGATTAGACTTGTATTGGTTGAGTGATTTTTTTGCCAGAATTTATGAAGAGAGATGGATATCGAAGATGATTTTACAAAGTGATATTTGAAAACAGGATTATTTATGAATTTATTTAGAAATTATTCATTTTATATATGACATGAATATGTTGCAGAGTTATGTTGATAAAAAAATATTTATGAATAGAGGTGTGCTGGATTAGAGATATTCGCTATAGAGTTGTTTATGATCAGAGAAATATTGAATGGATTTGTCGTGCTGCCACATTAGATGCATTGAAAAACAATATTGCACATTATACGATCGCACGAGAGTCTAAAAAACTTAACAATTACTTGGAATTGAGTTTTGTTACGTGCGATACCAGGAGAAAATTCAATCGACGAAAAAAGGAAGATTGTTGAAAAATTAATTTTTCTTATTAAATTCTCAGTCCAAGATTCGAATTACCCGCTGTCCAAGATATGCAACCGAAGGAAGGAAAGAAAGTTATGATAACCTGTCACTTCTGTGGCGAGAGCGGCCACAAAGCTATGTATTGTAATAAAATGCCCTCGGATATGAGAGAAGCTCAAGTCAGACACGAACAAGAAGGCGGAGGTTCTCATTCGTCACATTACCATCACATGAATATGCACAACGGTCCACCGCCCAGAGGGCCCCAAAAGCCTTTGGAAGAGGTGACGTGTTACAAATGTGGTACAAAAGGACATTACGCGAATAAGTGTCCCAAAGGTCATTTAGCATTTTTGAGTCACGCCGGTAGCGGTGTCGGTAGTGGCAATGGTGCAAGTGCCGCTGGCGGCGGAGCGGGAGGAGGCGGTGGCGGTAGTGGCGGTGGAGGGAGTACAGGAGGAGGAGGAGCAGCCGGAAACCCTGGATACAGAAGATGACTCTATTTAACTCGTTGTCTTTTCTGGATATGTCAAGAATGGGTGAAAAACGAAAATAAAACTTTTTCTCATATGTTAACATTTTTACTTTATTTTTTTTTCAAGTAAACAATAAAATAGGAATCCAAAAAAAAAAACGAAACGTTTATATCTTGTCAGTTCAATTTGTTCGACCGGCATTCGTACCCCACGTGTAATTTTCTTCCCTCGAATTCACGCCACGTTAGACGATAAGTATAATAGAAAAAAAAAAAATACACGGGCAAACTCTTCCAGAATTTCGAAGCGAACACAAGTTTCGGACGCTCGACTCAATCTCAAAAAAATTAACAGTCAATACTCTTTTTTCGTTAGCTTGATTAAAATACTAGAATTATAATACATGAAAATCCAACATATTCACCTGATACGTTAATTAAGTCTGATCAACCTCATTTTAAGAGAATTCCTTATTAGAATAATACTCGAAATAATCAAATGATGGAAGTCGAAGTGATGATGTTTGTATGATACGACGAGACTAAATGCACGTTCATCTTATTCTCAAATTGTGAATAACTCGCTTTCCTGCCTCGAGATTATTTGCGATATTGTAATTGGAGGGTTATGATAATGCGGTGAGATATTCTTCAAATTTTTACTTGTATCGAAATTCTAAAAGAAAATTCCATCTTTGCTACTTTTCACCATGTTTTATCGAATTCAAAGTAGAGAAACAAACAAATCCTTGATAACGGACTTTCGAATATGATTTTTCACACTAAAGAGAGCACAATTTCTCCACAAGCCCAAATTCGAAGACGAAAATTGCTCCTAGAACCTCGTAGCCATTCTAATTATGATTCAACGAAATAAATCAATGGAGTGTTCGATCGTCAGGAATTCATTGCGACACTCGGGCAAGAAATTTCGAATTTTGCTCATGAAACACGTTCTGACTGATGCATCATTCCGAGCGTTGGAAGGAATCGATAACACGTGTTGTTGAGAATCACAAGTAAAATTCTCGTGTCCGTCGACTCGTTTTATTTCGTGTCAACGATATTTTGCACCTTCAAAATATATCACATCAACACAAGTCTAAGTAATCTCATCAAAAATCTTCCCGAATCCCTCAATTTTCATTGACCAATACGAACACGACCATACATTCCAGTTCAGATGCTCCCTCAACGCACCACGATCTATTGATGAAATAACATCTTGCAGTTTATGAAAAAAAAAAGTATTCGAAAATACTTAAGAACAGAAAAAAACAATACAGCGTGAAATATTTTCGGACCCAGGAAACGAGTTGGAAATATTTGAATACTCCGACGAAAGAATTTCTCATTCTCGTTTCCCATAATCAAGTCAGCATCTCAAAATTTCCGGTTTTACTTCCTTCCCTTAAATAATCTGCAGAAAGAACAATTTCTCGAGACATAAAAAAAAATTGTAGAATATTACAAAAACGATTGTTAAAACTAGGTCAATTTTGAAAATTGAGCGGATAAAAATGAAAGCTGCATCTAAAAACGCACCCTGAAAGACTCGTTTTTTTTTTTTAAACCACTACCAATGATATTTCGTTTGCTTAAGTATCATTAGAATTTAACGCTTTACTCGTGTAAGTACTGAAAGTAAAATGTTGACAATATGGTAATAATTATGGTGTGTCGGCTAAAAAAAGCCAACAACTCAGTCGCTGCTTGAATCTCGGGCTGTATTAACGTGTTGAAGTTTGAATCGTTGGAATAGTATTTTCTGTCTGTTTATTCCTAATTATTGATATTGCACATTTGCGAACTTAGGCTTGAAAAATCGAGTTCGTTTCCCGTCAAGAAATCCGCTAAACGACACGAAGAGCAGTGCGAACAATTAAAAAAAATGATAAAATAATAGTATCGAATGCATGCAATCTCCGTTGGATCCCAACAATACAAAATTCAACACCGTGTCAATCGATAAAACTCTCAAGGCAGTAAGAGGGTCGAACAATTAATCAACAACTATGAACTAATGGGGACATCGAATAATTTCGATTTGGTTTTGGAAATCTCATGCGCAGTTAATGAGCGAAAAGTGGAATTGATTGGGAACAATTCCATGGCATCATGAGGCATCATTTTCAATAACTTCGACATAATTCGCCGGGAAAAGACCGTAAGTTCCATCAGGTCCGAGACCTTGCCACCAGCCTTCGTCAATAGCATCGATGTGCGTTATTATATCACCAGGATCGAAAGTTATTTCGGTATCGTCGGCAGCTTGATAATCATAAAGTGCTCGGGCTTTCATGCCCTCGTTGTTGGGATCAAAATATAAATAAGGCTCGCCGCCGCTCAATTGATTGTATAATTCGGTCTCGACATTGTTCAAACTTTCCTCGATCGTTTCTTCAGCAACAGGGATTGCAGTATTGTTTGCTTTTATGTCGAGTTGCTCCATCTTGGCAATCGTCGCATTTTCCAATGATTGAGAATTTTGCAAAGGTGCGGCAACTGCTTCGACGGGATCTTTGACTTTTTCAGCGTTTTTTTCCTCAGCCCGTTTCAACTCTTCCACGTACTTTTTCTCCTCGAGTTTCGTTTTTTTCTCTTCATCCTTTACATCTCCTCTGTCGAGCACCACCTTCGCATTCTTATCCTGACTCACCTCTGACACCTTTTCCACGTTTCTTACGGGATTTTCTCTCGTAACGAACTTCTGATGATGCACTGGCTGCAAATTTTGTCTCATCTGACCAGCCGACGTATTTTGCTCGAAAACAGCACGAGCGTTTATCGTTCGTTGAGCTATCAATTGTTGGGCCTCGTTGCTACGCTGTCGCCGTAATTCTTCGCTTCGTGACTTGTGCTCGTCCTCCGTATCGCTGCTGTTCTGATGCGCCATCATTTGTTGATTTCGCAAATTTTTTATCTCCGCTGCACGTTGCTCAGATTTATTTTCAATAGACCCTGTTTTTTCGGACGTGGAAACCTAATTGAAACAAAAAAATTTGCAAAAATTAAAGCGGTTGGACGATTTTTCGAATTAATCAGATTTTCATCAATTTCGAAAAATCATAAAATTTAAACCTTTCTACCGATATTTCCCAAATTAGATGCCAACCTTCCTATTAAGATACTTTATTAATAATTTAAAAAATTAGTAATCAATCGTAAAATTTGCGGAAGTTGGAGCGGTGACAGATTTTTTTTGGGAAATTTCAAAATGCCGTAAAATTCGTATTTTTCTAGCAATTCCTGCAAAATTCTCAGACAATGAAGAGCTTGTATAGATTAACATCTGTGCAAAGTGGTAGCCCTGTAGCTCAAAGGGTTCTCGAGTTATAAACGTTTGAATTTAACATTGCCAGAAAATACACGCACACACACATCCGGACATTTTTTCGAGACATGATTTTTCGATGTTTTAGGAAATTTCAAGCACATTGACATTGAAAAGTGGAAAAAAAAAATTTCCACCGTCACATAGCTTCCTCTATGAGAAAGCAAATAAAAAGCATAGTCTCCATTATTTTCACTCAAAAAATATTGTCGGAATCTGAGAATTGGCAATTGGCGAACGTTAAGCCAATGCAGTTTTGTCGATATTGAAAAAATACATACCTGCTGTTGTTCCCTCAGCTTACTGGCCTGTTCTTCTCGCGATCTCGTTTCTAGTTCTAATCTACGACGATCCTTTTCCAACCGGAGCCGTTCCTGTTCCACTCTCTGTTTCTCCTCCATTTCCTCCCGTTGCCAAAACCGATCGCGTTCACTCGCGTTTATCTCTTGCTCCGGTATGACTCTGATTAATAGTCAATAACAATTTTAAAGCATTCATTCATTTTTCTCATTCCTTCGTCTCGATAGCAACGATTCTGTAAAAACATCCAACTACTAAGTATTATTCAAAAAAATCATTTACCGACGATAAGTCGTCCCAACCGGTCCTGAATTGCCGCCATTTTCACCACGGGGTTCGTTGAACTTGTAAGAAGAACCGGTGGCTCTTGCTAGTTTTTCCATTATTAGCTCAACCTCTACGTCTTCCTCGGAGCGAGCATTTACCGTAATGTGAGCTCCTTTCAGTAACTTCTCTATATCCCTTATGTGATTGGCGCAGGTTCCTTTTCTCACTATCGGAGCGCATTCGCCTTGCTGCAACGAGTAATAAATCCGTAGGATCAAAATGCCGCAACAGATTGTGTAGAAAATAAATGTATAGTGCAATTTTTAGCCACCGACTGAATATTCCATTTTTTTTTCTTCAAAAAATTCGAAAGTTTTCTCTCAACTCACCCAATTGACAAGTACGCACTTGGGTAAACTTGTTTTAGTGTCTATAACTCGACAGAAGGCGTACATAATGTTACCGCTGTTGAGTTCGTCAATCATCTCTTCCAGACCTCCGCTGCCGGTTCCAACAACTTCAAGATTATTAGTTTGGCCCTCATATCCGAATACAGCCCTAAAAAATGGGGCAAGCGCATGAACCAACTTGGCGTGGAATAGCCGAGTTTTATTTAAAATTCAATAACGAGGAGTCTCGAAACAATTTCGATTTGAAATAACGTTTGTTGAAATTATGCACTTTCGAGTTTGAACGATCGTCACTTTTTTTGAATGAATGACACGTAATGGGGAAGAAATGAAAACTAAACAACTTGCCGAAATAAATGACATTTGGCAAGTCGACGTGTGGAAATTGCGGGACTGGAATATTCTGCTTACCAATTGTCTGGAGATTTGTCGTCAACGACGCGGTGCCAAGCGTCAACAAGCGATTCTTTGTTTTTCGTTAAATTAACCGACATTGTTATCTAACGATTTTATATGGTACTGTGCGAAACATACGGATTTCAAAATAAAATATAAACGATCAAAAAAACATCTTCGTTATAATCCTTCTTTGGCTAATCAAGTTATTATCGAAATAGGCGTTATCAGTGACTGAAAGAAATGGAGAAATTCTCCGATGGACCCGACACCGTCACCGATGAATAACAGCTTATCCGTAGATTGGTTTGATCGGGGTATAATCCGCGGATTTTGCAGCGTCGTCTATCGGGCACTGTCGGAGTCCCAAAAACGAAAACTTCTCCAGCGGCGAAACACACAACTATATGAATCCCGCGCAAACTTTAAATCTGTGTTCTTTACTCTCCAGTGTGCATGGTTCCACGAATAGTCGAAATGAGAAAAAGAGAGTTGATTGACACATTGGTATAAGCAGATATACGGGACAATAAATTTGATCGGAATTTCGATAATGCTTAAAATAACAATTCCATACGAAATGAGAGAGACTTGCGAACCATTTGAACCGAATAAAAATGGATTCTTATAATTTTACTCCATACGCACATTTTGCAGAAGAAAAAAAACGAAAAACGCCCACATAGAGATCGATGATCGTTTTATTTTCATTTTCTTCTAGTTTCGAGTTACATTTCTATATCCTGCCCCATTGCTCTCGTTTCTGCAGAGGCGTAAATCAAAGTCTGACGAAAAAAAGATTCAGAGTATATTCGATCGAATGGAAATTCGACCCAAAAAGTCACCCGACACTCTCATTAGTATCTTTCGCTCTATGACTGATAATACAATCACACATGATTATTTTAATTGTATTTACGCATATAGCTAGCAATTATAATCGCGAATAGGCGCGTGTATTATATAAAAATCTCGTGTCACGGTGTTTGTGGTCGCACTCCTCCGAAACGGCTTGACCGATTTTAATTTTAAAAAATGTATGTATATTTGGTAGGTATGAGAATAGGTCGTAAAGTATATTTCATAACGCTAAGAAATAATTTATATGGCAGAACAACGTTTGCCGGGTCAGCTAGTAAATGTATAAAACTCTCCTATCATTCGAAATTATGTCAAAAAGAAGCTGTACAATTCTGTAGAAAGAATAAACAGCAAAAACAATGTCGAGGCTTAGTTTTTGTGTAAAAACCACAGAGTACAAGGTTGAAAGAGAAATCTCTCAGATTTGTGGTGAAATTAATCAACTTGGATGGTCTGCCCGTTGACCTACATTCAAATTTACTTTGAAATCGACTTCACAAATATCTCTAGATTGCTGCCGAACCAGCCATTGTCCTGAGGGCTAAAAGTTCGAATATTCTTTTAAAAAATATTGTAGCAAAATGGAAAAATGTCTCTGAACAATAAAAATACACGTTCCACTACACGATAGAGAGCCAGGTGATATGTTAGTTTCTAGAATGACTTTGTTAATTGACGCTCCAGTGAATCGTATTTATCTGATTATTCGATCAATCTCAAGCGATAACTGCACTCGTTGCCATCCTGTTGACTCCACAAGTTCCGTCGCCTCGATAAACTCTGTAGTATCCTTGTTCGCCCCATCCCGGACCCCAGCTGTTCTTTATTATCCAATAAGGCATTGATTTCTTGAAGATCGGATAAGCTAAAAAAGAGGCAAAAGAATAAAATCATGTTCTCGGAATTGCTGCTGCCGTAATTATTCATCAAGTCTCTTTTCATTACTGATGAACCTCTCGAAATAATTTATTAGGATGCTTTTTGGCCAAAGATTTTCAAAATTCAAGTGGAAAAGGCAACGTACTGTGTATTCCGTATCCAACGATGAGAACACCGTGGTCCAGATTGTCTCCGTTGCACAGAAATTTGAAAGGATGGGAGACTCCCCCCATGTAAAATTGCATGGCATTGGCGTTGATACCGATGCTTATGGGGCCATTTTGAACGAGCCACTGTGCCATCTGAGTTTCGTTAGAAGTTATATTCAATCCAGAAACAACTTGGACTCGAGCCTTGTTTTTATCGAAATGGCATGTCTCGTCTTTTCCGTCATATGGATAATCGGTCTCGAGTTCGAGGCCGCCGATTTTTTCGAGAGCGCGATAAGCCGTGTCCGGTAATCCGCCGTTACACCCCGAATCCATTTTGTCACAATCGACGAGTTCTTGTTCCGAGAGCGACAACAATTTACCATGTTTTATGGCATTCAGGGCTTCTATATTTCCAGTTACAGAGAAAGCCCAACACGAGCCGCAAGCTCCTTGATCCTTGACCTCGGTAATTACGTTTTTTTTACGCCAATCGAATTCTTCGGGTAAGTCTATGTCTGGTATTTTAGCCTTTGGCAATGGTATATCGTTTTCCGTCCTCAAATCTGGCCTTAGACCCAAATGTCTCGATCGAAATTCTTCGGGAGTTAAATCAGCGAATATTGTAGCTCCGTAAGTGGCTGTTCCTTGCTCCTTTTCCCTCAACACCTCGATTTTCTTCATATTCGCCCGGAAAACTTTGAATCGATAATTTTTCTCTTCCTCAGATTCGTAAGTTTTCTCGTGATTGATAACAAACAGCTCGAAATCTCTTGCGTGCTGAAGCTCCTCAGCTATCTTGAGATTATTTGCATTGTAATATCTACCACGAAGAGATCTTTTTACCATTTTTTTTTTATCCGAGTACACATTGATTTTAATGTCTGGATGACCTTTGTCGAGCCATGGTCGTGACCAAACAGTCACCTCGTATTCCTCGACCGGAACGTTCTCTTTTAGTTGACAATTTTCTTTGACTCCTTTCGGGCAAGTGCTCTCAGCAACTCTGATTCTTATTCTGTTCAACTTTCCCGAAACTACTTGCTCAGTAGATTCCACAACCTCGATCAAATACGGTTCGTACGACCGACCAAAAGTTTCGGAATATTTGCTCAAGCCTTCTCTCGCGTATTGCTGGATCTTTGGGTCCTGTGGATCGACCGCAGTTGCCCCTCCGACTCTTTCAATCGACCTACGATCTCTATCGACATTTTTATCTTTTGATGGAACAATTGTGATTTTAGGATTGCCTTGATCTTTCCAGGGTTGTGACCAAATAGTTACGAAGTATTCTTCCAACGGACTGCCACTTTTCAATTGACAATGATCTCCTCTCTTGCCTTTGGGGCAGGTGCTCTCGCCGAATCTGACAGTCATCCTGTACTGCATTCCCGAAACGACTTGTTCCTTCGGATCAATGATAGTCACCAAAAAAGGTTCGTTCGCCCCCTTGTAAGTCTTGGCAAAATGATGCAATACTTTGTTGCCTAAACTTCTGATTTCTGGATCGTCACTGCTTTTGTCTTTCCATGCTCCCAACAGGTTTCTTTTGAATCTCCCGACGAGCGGTTCTTTCTCGTCGAAACATTGTGATTGAAAGACTTCGGCGGTGTCGGCTGATTCCGGCTCCCTGATCCGTACGAGAGCTTTGCAGATTCTCTCGATTCCATGAGCACCGTCCAAACAATCGTTCGTACCTTCGATACAATTACTCATTGCGACTTTCATCGTGATCTGATAAATAGTGTCGTCGCCCAATTGTTTCTTCGAATCGATTATATTCAAGAGAACTCGTTTTTTATTATCTACGTCAATATCATCGAGCTCATCGACCACTTTCTGAGCAAGTCGACTTATCAGTCGTTTCTCCATCTCCGAAGTATGCGACAAGGATCTTTTAGTACGTTCAACGTTGCCGGTCGTTTCCGGCTCTCCGTCAGCGTCGGATTTGCCGGCTATTTTTGGTTGTATTACTTCCTCTTGAACGGGTGTTCGATCATCGCTGGGTGGAGGATCGGAGTGTTTAACGGGTTTATAAAAATCGATATTTTCAAGGAATTCATCAAACTCTTTTTTCTTGTCCTGAAATCCTTGAACATTATCTACTTTAGCATTGTTCGTTTCGACGACCGATTTCGTGGCAGTTTCTTCGACCACCGGTCGTCGGGTGTTTGGTTGATTGTAACCGGTAGGAGTTTGTACCGTTTCCCCGAGAATCTCATCGATGGAACTCGGATAGGAAGATGAGGACAGTGGCTCCTGGCCGAAACTTGTTTCGCTGATGAACAAAGGATCGCCAGAAGCTACTTGTTGACCCGAGCGATCGGTTTGAGCATCGTAACTCTCGGGTAAATCGGTGCAATTGTTACGTACGATTTTGTGGCTGTCTCGCTGCCAAGGACGTTGCTCGAACGTTACGAGGCACAATTTGATCGGTATGTTCGGCAAAAGCGAACAATCGCCGCGCGGTGATGTGCCGATTCTGGAGCAATTAGTCTCGCCGATTTCAAGCAGAAGCTCGTAAAGCACGACGTTCGAACCCGGCGGTACAGCCCGAGTGACTCTCGCGATACTTATCACCTTATGTTTGAAATCACTGCGACCAGTGTCGTCCATTGATCGCACAGCCTGCTCACTGTAAACTGCCAGGCCTGGCAACGTCGGATTTAATTCGTACGGACAACCCGCGCAATAATTTCTATCCGTTGCTCGAACCGCTATGAAAGGTCGCTCGTTACCATCCGCCACTGTTTGTACCTCGTGATCCAACTGCAAACTCGAATCTCTGGCAAGTTTTTCGAACGTCTCCGTCGTATCCTGCTCAAAAATATTCGAGCTGTTTTGCTGACCTCCATCCTGCGTCGTTTGCTGTTGCGTCTCCGCTTGATCGGATTGCGGATACAAATACATACACTGGATGGAATCTGGTCGAACGTCTATTACACCATGCTCGTGTTGACGCAATTCAATCGCACAAACTTCATTAAGACACGATGAATCGTCGATACAATTCTGTTCCAAATTTAACATCAGCCGGTATATCTGGTCGGGACGTTCCAGCTGTAAACAACAAAAATACATTTATGCCCTTAACCAGTCTCTCATTTTTTATCAATTACAACAACAACAAAACGTTCAATTATTGAAAACCCATTAAGCCTATTAGTAATCAGAATCAGAATATGTTCTATGCTGTATTACATTCCGATAATTTTTTTTTTTAGCAACTCGAACCAAAAATCACATTTTCCGTAATATTTTTCCCTTTCAAAGTTCACAAGCAACTAAAAAATGATAAGAATGAAAAAATTGCTAATTACCAATTCAAAGGTAATTCGAAAACAGAGATAATAAGCGGTAGCTGGAGTGCCAGTTTGTGAAAAAAAAAGTTATAGCGATTTTCGTAAAATGAAAGTTTGAAGATTTTGAAATTTTTTTTTTAACTTTTCATATTATTAAGCTAGCTGTACCCTTTAGCGCAACTAGGTGTACTGCGGGGCGAAGCCTGCAGACACGTCTAGTTGTATATAGGGATCAATTATTTTCTCTTTATATTGTTTGCCAAGCTTTTAAAAACACGATAACAAATTTTAGCAAATAACTTCTTCCCGCTGACGGATCTGCGGGGATAAATGTGGACATTGCTGAACGCGCACCGTGTGTCAGAAAATTTTTAACATTTTTCGGAAATCCTTCAAGTAATTGTTCAAATATTGAATGCTGGGACGTTATTTTATCAGAACTCTTGACACACACGGTTCAACGAAAATCTCAAATTACAATGACCTCAAATACATTTTTCCGAACGTATATGATCGACTCGACATTTTGCATGAACCTTTTGCCCTAAAGAACCAGTGGCAACGGGTGGATGGCGAAGGGGAATGAGCCACGAAAGTTCGTGCAACCCCCCATCTCCAAGGCCTCGGAGTTTGGAACGAAAATTCCATTTCCTAAAATATTTTGTTTATAATATTCAATGTAATGCAACTATCGAACGAATAAAAAAGTACAACGACCTTTAAGGCCCAGCGATTAAAAATATAAATGCGTAACGATAACCCGCGTGGATCAAATTTAATCGAGGCTTATCGGTGTGTGGACGCTTTACTACAAAGTCTCGATTTACTACGAAATTTGTTCGTCGCACATTTGTAACAGGAACCACTTGGACATGTGCGTCAATGACACAAATAGATTTGTCATTTTTTTCATCCATTGCCTCATTTTATACGATAGCAGTGAATTTATCTTCATCTCTGTGAGATTTTTTTTTTTTTGTTTTTTTTTTTTTATCGACTCTCGCGAAAATTCGAACTGCGTCGCAACGAAAAATCATTCACACGATGACCGCGTGCTATAAATGACTCTGTACATACGCGGCATACAAATGACGCAGAAATTGAAAGTATCCACACACATACAACACATACGTTCGGAAATGTGGTGACTCTTGAGTAAAGAAGTAAAATGAGCAGTCACAAGACGAACGAAGTAATCGTTTCATTTCACGAAGCTTTGTTGCAACGAAATATTCCGGTATGATTAAGTTTGACCTCTGAAACACGCAGTAAATCAATTACGTTTTCCAAGGTCGCGCAGAATTCTCTTTTCACATTGTTCGATGTTTTTTTTTTCGACAAATATTGGAATGCTGACGTGATCGATTATATTTGTCATTTGGAAACACAGCGAGTTCCCAACAGCGGAATAAAAATAAATTGTCCGATCCTTGAGCGTTTTTCAAGGAGATCATTTCCGAAAAACGTTCGATGTAATCGACAAAAAATCTTCCGACACGTTTTTTTAATTTACGGCCAAACGAAAGAAAAACAATCTTTTTTCTCTTATCTTAACGCTTAATATCTCTCGTAACAATGATTTTTCCAATCTGCTCGATACACGAAGAATTTGGTTGCCGAATGCAAAAACTTTTCGATCGCGATGTTCGAAAAAGTAAAGACTTTTTTACGGCGTTCGTTATTTCGAATCAAAATGTTGCGAATGCGGGACAAACCGCGATTCCATTTGAAAAAGAAAACAAAAACACAAAAGTAGGTTGCTGCGTGCGCAGCTCTGTATCAAAAGTCTTCAGCGCCCCGGGAACAAAACAACAACCAACGAGCCGATGTAAACACGCAGCAATGCAAAAAACGTTTAAACGCGTGGCATCGTATTGCGAAAAAACAACATATGCAGTCGCTAAGGAATTTGTACGTTACCAATTTTTCGGCTCTGATCAAATCTCCGCTGCGGTAAGTATTGCCGGTTGGAGAATTATCATTCAAGGAATCAAGTGCACTCTGTTTGAGAAGTTCAGGGACACTGTCGAGCGGTATGTTTATACATATTGCGGGTGTAAATAGCGCGAAAGTGGCGAAGGTCAAGAAAACACACTTGTACAAATATTTAGGCAGCTTCGAGTTTGCCATCGTGACTTTTGCGTGTCGCTAAGAAGTCACCTCGACGACGCGAGGCACAGTACTGACTGACAAGCACAAGAACCAAACAAGCACGTCCGTGTCAGTCCGAGAAACCGCTCACATATGAAGCATCACGCAGACGCAGGAGCACAGTCTCTCACACACACACACCGTACGTGATCAACACGTTTGTCCAACCAATCCTGACACAAGGTCCAGTAACCAGTTTATATCTTGTTTACTTTCCTTCTTCACGATATTATCACCGGTGGCTCGCAAAATTGCGGAATAGAAACTTAGTTCGTAGAATTTTTTGAAAGAGTTTTCGCCCCGAACGTCAGAGCAGACCATCACTGAACGGCTCAATGCACCAAAAAGCCTCTCTGTTAGGTACGCATTTCTATATTTATATTTACCATTTCCAAACTTCATGAAGGGGAACCAGCTGATAGGAGGAGGAAATAATATACGAGGAGGGATAGCGGATACGTCAAATTTCGAGATACGACAATGCGGTTTCGTCAGTAATTTTACGGCATTTTGAAATTTTCAAAAAAAGTCTGTCACCCTTCCAACTTCCGCATATTTTAAGATTAATTACCATTTTTTTTTTATACATAGAGTATCATAATAGCAAGGTTTGTATTGAATTTGGGAAATATCGGTTAAACGGTTTAAATTTTATGATTTTTCGAATTTGACGAAAATCTGAAAAAAATCGTCTAGCCGCTTTAATTTTTGCAAATTTTGTAAGATATTGTGTACAAATGTTTATTCCCCTTTCCTTTATAGAAAAACTGTCGAATTTATTTTAAAAAATATGAATTTTTCGACATTTTTTACGTTTTTGATGAGTTCACAAATAAAATATCGCCGGCTCCAAGTTTTAGAACAGGCATTTTTTATTGCGCTTACTGCCGAAACCGTTAGAGTAGATTCGATGGAGTCAAAGTCCAGATGAATTCCACAGCGTCGCGCCGTGATTCCTCGGCAAATTAGCCCGGCCGAGAAAAATAAAACTAGCCGAACTATTTTTTCCATTTCTCCACTTTGTTTAGCGTTCGTTTGACGTTGTCTGATTAACCAGAATGTTTTTTTACATGCAAATGTACTTCTCGTCAAACAACTTTTTGAAGCAACTGTTCTAAAAAAATAATTTCTACAGCTGGAAGTAATGTTACCTGTACCTGTTTTTCTGGTATTTCAAAATTTTGTTGCCGAGATATAAAAAAAAATATCCTTGTGATATACTCGCTAGAGGGGAAGCGTGGGGTCAGCAAAGTGAAGAAAAGACAATTGCATTAAATTTGTACAATAAATTATTAATGATAAAACTTTTGGACAATATCGATGTGTTTTCTGTAAACAAAACAAATTGTCGATAAAATAGTAGGAATCAATTTGTTAAATTATAATGAAACTACAGTTTTCCTCGTGAGGAAATCTTTCGACTAGTAAAGATCGGTGCACTTTTCATCGCGAGGTGTACAAAAATAAACGGGAAATATCAATGAGACCAATTTCGTTGAGTCAGAGAAAAATCTAGAACACACGCGCACACGCCATATCGTAAATGATTTTTTTTTTCCAAATATCAAGAAGTTTGCGCAATCAGAAAAATGCAACGAAATTCTTTGTATTGATTAGAAATCTCGTGTCGGCTGTGATCCGCATAATTAAAGGACCGGAAATAAAGGTAACTTGGAGGCGTTGCAACAACACGAACTGCAATGCAATTTTCCCAAAATTTGTGAAATTATCGTTCGTCCCGAACGATAATAATATGCGAATCAATGAAAATGTGAATCTAATTATTTTGGGTTCATTGTGAATGACAAGTCGATATCGAGTTTAACGATTTGTACTTTCGAAATAAGGACGACGGGCGACTCGGAACTGTAGGAAGATTGATAATTGATTAATTCCCAAGTTCCATCGCCCCCCAAATCGGCAATTGCGATCGATCGTGTTTGCAGATTCAAGCTCGGCTGACAATCCTCCTTTTTGCACAATTGTACGATGTCGCTCTGGCTCGCATGAATCTCGTGTACGTCCGTATAATTAACGAAGACCATCAACACTCTTTCGATCAATCGACGTTTCGTCAGCGTCTCAATTCTCTCATCATTCCATTTTTTGTCCTCGTCCCATTGCCAGAACTTTATAGCGAAACCCGTTACGTAGGGCTTGTTACCGATCGAGTAAATAGCCGGTTTCATCGCGTACGCATTTTCGCTCGTATGGTTCCATATTATTCGGTCTGAGTTACCAATTTTGAGCAACGTCACGTTCGCATTGACCCGACAATCCTCACCCGGACACGAACCGGAATTTCTCACGCTCAGTTGGTAATACGGCGTCAACTGTATCCTGTATTCAGCCGGATTTTCATTTTCCTCTGACAGCAGACTCAGCGCTGTAGCACTTTCGTTCGATACTCGGTTAGATTTCACTTCCGCCAGGTCGGAGTTGTTGGCATGTAGAACCTCGTCCAAAGGCACCGTCACGTTCAACATTTCTATGGAGAAATGTTCAATTAGTTCTCAATTATGCCATTTCATAACTTTATCCGATTCTAATAGAATTTATTTTATATTAAGGAGGTTGGATCACGAAATCAAAATAATCAGAATTTGATTAAAATTTTGTGATACCATTCTTCGGCATCAAGTATAGAAACACAATTTTTTTCCAAATTTTTTACCACATGGTTATCAAATAATTGAGAGTCAAATCGAACTTAACTGCTCTGTGCTTATACACGTGAACTTTACTTTTCAATTACTCGAGTACTACGTGTTGGAAAAATTTTAAAAAATTTGTATTGTCATATAAAAGAATATATTTACCGAATTTTATTAAATTCTTATCTTTTAGCATGGCAGCATTGTATCGTCGTGATCCAACCTCCTTAATACCGAAAAATGGTACTGGACGCATTTTTAGACGAGGAGTACAGTACCGGTTACTCGAAAGTTAATATTTTTTCAAAATTCTTCATTCATTTCTTTTGGTTCTTCATTAGATACAAAAAATAAACGAATCTTGCGTTATTTTCAACGATTTTAACCGTCCGTGGTCACGCGTTCTAGAAATAACGCGCTGGTCACACGGGGTCGGAATGACCCCAGCCATGTTCAAACGCTTGCCGCGTTGCCAGTGTCGTTCCGAACGACACATAAAAATTCAGGATATTAGTTTGAACCTTTCAGAATGAGAACATCATGCCAAACAAATTTTATCCAATTTTCAAAATCAGCAAGGAGGCAATGTGTAAAAAAAACATTTGGGCATCCCAAAGAACCGCTAGAGAGGAGGCCAACTGTCTTAGGTGCTAATAACATGTAGTTATTCTAGCTCAAAGTTGCGCTTGGGCTCGTTTTGACCCCTGGTGACCACGAAAGGTTAAGCGTGAACATTAAACTGGGTCCGAAAGACCCCTGGTAGTAACGAGCGGGACTTTTTCTTGAGCGATACTTACGATGCGGCGAAATTTTAGCCTTGCAAACATACGAAATATCGTTATTCGATTCCAGACGAATGATCCGAATGGTATTTCTCGGGTACGTTTCGCAATCGTTGTTCGTATGCTCGCCAAGAAGTTTGCCGTTCTGTCCGGACAATAGAATGATCCCACCGTGAGGATATCCGTTCTGAGTGACGCTCAATAAATCTTGGATTCCGTCGGAATCGACATCCGGAATAACCGATGGTAATCGCGAGTTTGTCAGATACGACGATGTCCAATGTATCGTACCCGCCGTTGGGTCAATAGTGACCAACAAATTTTCACCGCTTACGATACAATCCGGAGTTTCCGAACCGTCCGTGTCAAAAGTTGTGCAATCAATGTCGACAGGCAACTTTTTCAGTAACGGAACCCACCAAAGTAAAGTTCCAGTATTTCCCTGCATCGATAGAACGACTCCACCGTCTGCTGGAATTTCCCTCATAGCCGGAGCTATCGACTTGTTCACACCAAAACGCTGGCCTTGCAATAAAAATATTAAGCTGTACGGTGTTCCGTGGACGATCGAAATTGGACCGTGTAATTCTGAAATAAAATTACAAGTCAAACCACACTGTTCGCCTTCGAACCTTACCTCTTATTGTGCTAAAGGGTGCAGCTAGCTTAATATGAAAAGTTTTTAAAAATTCCTAAATCTTCAAACTTTGATTTTACGAAAATCGCTATAACTTTTTATTTTACAAATTGGCACTCCAGTTACCGCTCATGATCTTCGTTTTCGAATTATCATTGAATTGGTAATTAGCGATTTTTGATTCATTATCATTTTTTAGTTGCTCTTATGAACTTTGAAAGTGGAAAATTTGACAAAAATGTGATTCTTTGGTTCGGGTTCCCAAAAAAAAAAAATTATCAGAATGCAATACAGCCTAAAACCTATTCCCATTCATGAGCTTCATTCCTGTGAAAGATTCATCGAAATTGGTTCAGTGGTTTTTGCGTGAAACTTTGTAGTAGAATTTTATGTATATATATATGGAGATTTTTCATTTGAGAGCAAGACTACCGAGTTTAATTTTTTCATGCGTCGTCGCCTCATTTTTCCCTCTTATTGATTCTCTTAACTTCATCTTTCTTTTTTGTCTTACCAACGCCTTCCAAAGTTTTTTCCCACGTCATGACCGGCTGGTTCTCCACGACGGGGGGACATATCACGGTATTGTCACACGGCAAAGCATACAGGAAAACCAAGATAGTAGCCAAGCAAAACAAGGCAGAAAGTGCCAGGCAGAAACGTCTGAGCAACGACATTTCGCGTCTCTTCCAGAAATCATTCTGAGCTTCGTTCTCGGTTACTATGATAGGAACGTCATCTCCGCAATATCTATATCCGCCCTGAGAATCGACTGCGTCTTTCGCCAAGTTTTTAGGCTCTTTGGTAGAATGGTACCATCCGTTTTCCTGAGTCGGAGCTGTGTCCTGAAGGTCAAAGAGATTATTATTGGATTTGTAGCAAATCGATGCATAATTTCCAGTCACCTCCTGTTTATTTTTTTATTTTTACAGGATTATCATTGCTTTATATGTTTGGATCGAGTGTGGCTTCATTTCCATTGTGATTTATCGATCTAAACGGTAATATTCGAACGTGAGTAAAAAAAAAAGCATTGGAATTAAAATGATTCGTGGCATTGAGAGATAAATTGAAAAAGAAGAAGCAAAAATGTTGAGTAACGATCCTTACGTGAATTTTTGCCTGATCTTGGTGAAAATTTTCTATGGGAAGGGCCAATCGTTCGTCCTCGTCTTCCGTATCGGTATTGCTCATGCATTGTGGTATTGGTGCATAACCTTGTCCTGCCATTCTTTCGATCGACATGATTCTTTCAAATTTGAATTTCCCACCTGTCTGCAAAGCCTAGCTTTTATGAGCCTTACGAGGACGTTCGAGCTCTTCTGTATATATAGTTAATCCTATAACGCGAATTTTCAATTCGAACTTTCATTCATTAGAGTATATTTCACGTATCGACGCGATCTATGAGATTTATTAACCTGAAGTCTTGTTTTTCGACCCTCGTCACTCACTTCTCACTTAGGGATTTTGTAGAGACGATCGGCACAAAGTGGACGACGTACAAACAAATGCGTACAAACAAACGTATATGAATAATTATCCACACGAATATGTCAAGAGCCTCTGCTAAAGTGTTTTGCTTTAACTCGTCGGTATCTGGCGATTGTCAAAGCAATGCTGGTACATATTATATTCCTACAGATGTCCTAGTACGCCATTTCGCAATGGCACGAACAATCAATTATGTATTTTTATTACTACTGTTTTGGAACTTGTGTTTTTGATTGATTTTCTCGCAATAACTTCCAATTTCTCACTGATATCTTACTTTTTCCGAAGGTGAGTTTACTTTATCATCGACTCACCAACTGTATGTTGACAAATTTCGTATAAAATTACAAAAATGATATTATGAATTTATAATATAATGAAAATAAGTATAATATAATGAAAATGTTTTTTCAAAATCTTCAAACTTTGATTTTATGAAAATAGCTATAACTTTTTTTTTTACAAACTGGCACGCCGCAGCTGCCTCTCATTATCTTCGTTCTCGAATTATCTTTGAATTGATAATTAGCGATTTTTGATTTATTATGATTTTTTAGTTACTTGTGAACTTTGAAAGTAGAAAATTTGACGAAAAACGTAATTTTTTGGTTCGGGTGCTCAAAAAAAATAAATGACTGACTCATGAGCTTCATTCGTGTGAAAGATTCATCAAAATTCGTTCAGTGGTTTTTGCGTGAAAAGGGCACAAATAATTTTATAATAGAGTTTGATAGAACGATAATGCCATTTTTAAATTTGGTTTATCGATTGAATTTTTGTTCATGAATTCTTTTCGATCGAAATGTTTTTAATTACGTGTGTAGCCCACCTCGGGAAAAACGAGGCGTAACAACGTGGAAATAAAAATAAAAAGCGTATCATGAAATTGTAAACACTGAATTATTCAAAATGCAACTCTTGAGTTTAGTGATTGTGAACACCGCAGAATTGCGCAGTAGCGTCATCTGTAGAGTGCATATGGAACTCAGTAGAAGAAAACGAGGTCGTACGTTTCCCAAGGCGACTCAGACTCCGCGACTCCACCAATGGAAAATAGTATTATTTATTGATTTCGAGCGATCGCAAGCATCGGACAGAACACCACACTGTACACATATGATATTCGTCGCAGATATATGTGACGAAATAAATAAATTTCGAAAGAATCAGATATTGAGAGGAACAGGAGGAGCAGGATAGTGTGTGTGACATCCGCGATGGGGGTTCACGGTGAAATTGTAGTGTTTTAGCTCAACGACGACGATCGGAATTTCTCGCATTCCGACGTTATTTATGCAGCGTGTGAAAAATAAGGAAATGCGACTCATGAGTAGGCGCTCTTGAAAGATTGTGTCGAGCGAATTTTCATGGATAAAAGTTGTACGTTCGCGATCATAATAACAACGAGAAGTTCCTCAGCTGATAAAGAGAATTAGTTTGTTGTCGTCGAAGATCCCGAGCCCACGCAATCGTTTTTCTTTTTTGGTGCGCCACAAAAAAAACTGCTTCTCGTTGGCAATCTTTTGATGCGTTATCGGCGGACGAGTGATAACGTGTCGTGGCGGTAGGACGAGCGAGAGGGGAGAAAAAACTCGCCTCAGGTTGTCATTCCGGCGATACAAACATGGCGGCGAATCTCGAGGAGGAACAGAGTTTACGGGAGTGCGAGAATTACGTACAAAGACACAACATACAACAAGTACTCAAGGATTGCATCGTACAACTTTGCGTTGGAAGACCACAAAATCCAATATCTTTTCTCCGTGAATATTTTCAAAAACTCGAGAGGGTAAGTATCAAAATGTACCGTGTGCTTTTTTTTTGTGCGCCAATAAATTTCCCCGCTCACTGCAACTTCAACGTCACGTGAATTTTTGGCATTTTTTATTACCGAAATGTGTACACGTTGTTTCATGCACACTCCCATCAATTCCATCATAATTTACGACCGTGAACTGTTGAATTTTTTTTCGGCCTATTTCCCGATCCTGCAAAAATTTTGGCAGATTTAATTTATTCGACTTTTTTATGTTCTGAAAGAAACTGCCAAGTTTTCGAACAATAAATTATCTTAATTTAGATCTCTCTGCCTTTAAGAAATTTAAGAAAGTTAATTGAGAAATTTAGGAAATTCAATTAAGAAATTCAGGAAATTTCATAAATTTAATCAGAAAATTAATGAAAAATTTAATAAGAAATATAAGAAGAAATTCAAGAAATTCAATGAAAAAACTAATCAGAAAATTAATGAGAAATGTAATAAAAAATATAAGAAATCTAAGGAATTTGATAAGAAATTTAAGAAATTTATGAAACTTAATGAGGAAATGAATAAAATTAAGAAATCCATACGAAAATAGTTCTTGGTGATCGTTTCGAACTTTTTTTTTTTTCTTACTATATTAAACTTCCTTTGAACGTAATTTCGCGTGGCTCACGTTTTGAGCCGTGCCGGCGACTCTCTTAAAAAAAAAATAAAAAATGACTATGTCAAAGTTTGCGGCATTGAAAATTCGTCAGGGTGTGAATATAACCTTGAAAGCTACAGATCGATTAGACCAACCAACTTACCTCGAATTGTTGGCAAAACAACCTGCGGGACGCGGTATATGACACTGATGGGAATAAAAAAGTTTGAGCCCGCGTAGATAAACGGCCAAAATGGGCTTAAACTTTTTTATTTCAATAGAACGAGCAACCCGGACGATTCGAACTTTCCAAAAAATATCAGTTATCTCTTTCGCAGTCATAGGCGGCTCGTACCGACCGATTCACAGCCTTTCGACGATCGATCAGCTGCGTGAGTGCGGCAGAGATGATGACCAGAAATAAGATACACAGTTGTCCAAGATATTCTTCACATATTTAACCCTCCGTGGTCACACGTCCTAGAAATAACGCGCTGGTCACACGGGGTCGGTATGACCCCAGCCATGTTCAAACGCTTGCCGCGTTGCCAGTGTCGTTCCGAACGACTCATAAAAATTCAGGATATTAGTTTGAACCTTTCAGAATGAGAATATCATGCCGAACAATTTTTATCAAATTTTAAAAATGGCGAAAAAAATCAGCGAGGAGGCAATGTGTAAAAAAAAAATTTCTTTCAAAGAAAAATTTCAAAGCGCCGTTGGAGGGTATGCCAATCGTCTCGAGCGCCTAAAAAAATTGGCTTTTAAGAAAAAAAAAGTGCAGAAAAGTGAAGAAAAGTGCGCGAAAAAATTTGGCTTTTAAGAAAAAAAACCCCATTGCTTCTGCAGACCTTGCGGACTTTGACGTCGTTCCAAAAATGTAATTTTCACTATTAAGCCGTCGATAAGGAGCGATTAATCAATCAATGAGAGAAATCACCAACTTTTTTATTCGCATGCTAATTAATTCTCCGGAATGCAGCACTTAGCTATTGATACTTCTTCTCAATTATTTACTTCCGGTTGTCATTGTCACAACAAAGCTAAGAGCATGTCGGAACAATGCTATAGACAAGAGGTATTCTTTGAGAAACATAAAAACGTCTCGAGACGCAATTTTTGCGTGTAAATCGCCATTCGTCGATGCCAGAAGGTGTAATTATCGTTTTCGAAAACACCGTCGATCATGTTTTTTTTTTTATTTTCTTCAAACATTGTGTTACAAAGATCCGCGCATGGGCGGCAGTTTTGGAGACAATTCCTTTGGGGATAGAAGCGCTACTTGTTTATCGTATAGTATCGCCTCCTCCTGCTACCTGGAATCGCCTTTATTGGGAGTGAATAATTGCGAAGGTCGTTTCGCTTCGTTGCTTCGTATTAAGAGATTAGTACAGCTCATTATCGATCTACCCATAACGCGAATACAATATAACGAGGGTTTAAGCTCTTGCGTAAATAAAAAAACAATGACGCTCACTGTTAAGGAACTGTCGGGCTGATTCATAAATCAGAGTCATCAACTTCACCTTCGGGGAAGGCAGAGTTTTCTCTTTCGACGCACTCTATTATCATTTGAAACGATTAATTGTTCAGAATTTCTCGACCGGTTCTGGATATCGAGGGAAACATTAAAACCAAAAAATCAAAAGAACGAAATTTGATGATTTATAAATTTTTCATTTTTCTGGAAAATGGAATCAGACTGAAATGAATTTTTCGAAAATTTGTAGTTTTATGTTGTTTCCCGTTCGTATAGTTTCTGGGATCGACCGTAAGTGGCGCTGTCTAATTGGCGCACAGTGCGAATACCCTCACAGGGGCCCTTCTGCCTCAGTTTCTCGCGAAGAAGCGAAAAAAATCGGAAGCAAGCTTGCGTTCTTTACGTGTATGGACGATCCACGAGTCTAAGCGTGGGCTAAGGGGGAGCTCGCGGAAGAAAGGTTATCGCGCATTACACACACGAAAACACAAATCTCGATAGGGGAAGCCTGGATTTTGTTCTCGTAAAGGGGAATGAGAGCTCTTCACTTTTATGCAAGCAAAATATACGAATATCTCTTGAAGCTCGAATCTCGTGCTCTCTTTCTCCCTCGGAGAGTTTTACGCATATACACACATATGTATAACCGCGCGCGTTGTGCTTTAGACTCTGAACAAGTTGGAGGGCTCTTGTGTGGGGATCTAAACTTAGAATATGCTCGAAATATAACGAGTCACACCTTGGCCAATGGGGGAAAGACAAGAGAGGGAGAGGCGAGAGCGAATAAGAGGAAAGAGTCGTCAGGTCTTTTCACGAAAGAGAGATTCACTAACAAAAATCTCTATATATATAAAATCCTACTACAAAATTGTGTTTGTGCCCTTTTCACGCAAAAGCCACTGAACCAATTTCGATGAATCTTTCACAGAAAGGAAGCTCATGAATCAGAATAGGTTTTAGGCTGTATTGCCGTCCGATAATTTATTTTCTTTTGCAACCCGAACCAAAAAATCACATTTTTCGTTATATTTTCCACTTTCAAAATTCACGAGCAACTAAAAAACGATAATAAATCAAAAATCGCTTTCTACCAATTCAAAGATAATTCGAAAACGAAGATAATGAGCGGTAGCTGGAGCGCCAGTTTGTAAAAAAAAAAAAGTTGTAGCGATTTTCGTAAAATCAAAGTTTGAAGATTTGGTTGAAACAAAAATTTTAACTTTTCATATTATAGTTAGCTGTACCCTCTAGCGCCAACTAGGTGTGCTGCGGGGCGAAACCCGAAGGCACGGCTATTGTATATAAAAGTGTAAATCTTATGCACGTAAAAAACACACGAATATAACTCTGTCTCACACATTTCGGTGTCCAGTTGGCTCTGTGACTGCGGTGCGAGACGCCTCGTAGTACGAAATTTCGTTGCCCACGCACATGGGATCGTCTCGAGAGCGGGAGAAGCGAAGAAGGATGAGCCGCTTACATTTTTACGATACTGCGATTGTTGTTTGCTCGCGACAGAGCCACGAAGAACAAGTCTCCGGAGAATAAGAGCGTTAAGTGGGCGTGGGGAGGGGGGGAAAGAAAAGAGAGAAAAAAAAACACATAAAGGTATAGACGTCCGTTACATCGCGGCAACGGTGAAACGCCACCGGTTCATCTCGATAATCGGATTTACGCGGTCTAATAAAATTACGGGTCGAAGCCACTGCCACGGCAAAAAACTAGCCTTCCCTTTTTTTCTCAGTTTTATTACCTCTTTATTCCCCTTTTTTATTTTAAATATCTCTCGTTACTGTGCGTACTTCGGTTCACGTATATTCTCTATAACCAATAACTTTAGCATACGCGCCAACCGTCACGCCTCTATTGTCCAATAAAGAAAAAGCATCACAAACATTTTATATATTACTTGTGCCAAGTGACGCGAAGACGAACGAACGGAGACGGAAAATAAATATCTTGGAACGACATGGAGGAGGTAAAGGGAATGAATTATTCAGCATCCATCACCGCGATCTATATTTTTCATAATCTTTCATTTTTATTACTTATGTCATTTTCATTCACTCGGAAGTCTGATGTGCAAATCGTACAAAACCTTTCAATGATGCGCGATAAAAAACATTTTCTATTTTCGTGTCGACGTTATTTTTGTCTTTTTGGAAAAAAAAAAACATTTTTGAGAGCTTTCGCCGAAAAATTAGTGTTTATTTATATACGAAATATCTGAGGTCATCGGTGCTCGTGCGCGTGTGAATATCAGGAGGCATCTCGGACTGTCCAGTTTCTTGGATATGTATTATATATTTATACATCGTTCTTACGTGATCTGCGTGTGACGCGTTATGATTTTATTTTCACACTCGAAAATCTCGATTATCCCAGCGGCAGGTTGGATTTTTAAACTTTCCTCGAAACTGATCCAATCAGATTTTTCAATGAAATTTCCTTCGGGCTGTTTCGCTGCTTCAGTTTGTTCGAATGGAATCAAGTTCCTTTTCTTCATTGGTTGGAAAGCAGAATACCGGGGGCCATGTTTATTTTGGTTTAGGAATTGGGAACGTCTCTCGAATGAGTTCGAACGCTCATTAAATTTTCAGTTTTTTCAACATTCCAGTGTGGATTCACTGGCATTTCTCATTTTTTGAGATTTCGGCACAAAACGACTCTTAAATTTTTTGGACAACTAACGTCAACTTCTAAGAGAGCTTTTTGTAGCGAACCATCCCGGTCAACGTGGCCCTTTGTGTTCGAAATTTTGTTTACTATATAAAAAAATCCAGATTACCTCGGACAATCTTGGATTTAGAGTATGTTGTTCATTTAGTCAATTTGTAAAAACTTTTTTTCATGAACTTAGGCTCGCAAACTACTTTGTAATGTAAGAAAAACTGAAAACACAAAAATTTAGATTTGACCGTTACTTTCCAATATGGCCGTATATTGGCAGACACTCGGACCGTTGAAGAAATTCATGAATAGAAAAATTTTTCGGCAGTGCTCTGGTTCGAATTGCGTTAAAATGAGAAATTAACTCCGATTCGATGGCGTGAAATTTATTACATATTCAAGATAGTTGATGAACAATAAAAAGTCACGTGGAAGAATTTCATCAATGCGAACTTTCTCGCCAATAGCCCATTTTCTGTATATTGTTGTTTTTCTACTTTTCGTTGATTTTTGTAAATCCGTGATCCATCGCCTCTCTTTTCATTTCTTCCTACGCACATCATTTTTCCGAGTCCGAATAAATACGACGAAGGGAAGTTTCCTTTAACACGTTGCTTCTTTGCATGTTGATATAAGGAACAAGCCCACGATGCCAAGCAACAAACAGCTACGAGTCCGGAGGACATTGAGGATTTGCCGGCTGGTCAACAAGGCCCTCAAGTACGTCGGAGAGGGGGAATATCGGCGGAGCCGGTGTCGGAAGAGGACGCAACGAGTTACGTCAAGAAAGTAGTACCCAAGGATTACAAAACAATGGCAGCTTTGAGTAAAGCGATCGCTAAAAACGTACTTTTCGCTCATCTCGACGAGAACGAACGTTCGGACATATTCGACGCGATGTTTCCCGTTATTTTTCTGCCCGACGAGCCAATCATAAGACAAGGTACACATTCATCGTTCTATTTACTTTTTGTTTATCTTTATGGCGCTTTCTTCCCACACGCCTTTCAGAAAATACAAATATTCGCGGCTGCATAAAGTTTGACTCGTTGTTGAATCGATCTCAACCTATTCTGTTGTTTAATGCAGGTGACGAGGGCGACAACTTTTACGTTATTGATCAGGGTGACGTCGAAATATACGTCAACGGTGAGCTTGTTACGACAATCGGCGAGGGTGGAAGTTTTGGGGAATTGGCTCTCATCTATGGTACACCAAGAGCCGCCACAGTCAGGGCAAAAACTGACGTCAAACTCTGGGGTATTGATCGCGATTCTTATCGCAGAATACTCATGGGATCGACCATAAGAAAACGAAAAATGTACGAGGAATTCTTATCGAGAGTTTCTATCCTCGGTGAGTATTTTTATCTTTTCTTATCCCCTCCTGACTTGGCCATTCATCTATGTTATTCAACTTCCCATGATAGGACTTGGTCAGAAAAAAAAAAACACTATAATAAAATTTCGACGAAGCAGTCTTGTCAAACAAAATCGTTGGGAACGTGCTGGCAATTTCAGAAACTGGAGAAAGAATTCTCTGAATTCCAAAAGTGTATTCAATTCAGTGTGCCATCTTAATTACATGTTTTTCTGCTCTCGATCGTTTTTCCTTGCACGATGAAAGATTTATATACGATTTACCTCCCTTTTTTGGCAGAATCGTTGGACAAGTGGGAACGTCTAACCGTTGCGGATGCTCTCGAACCCGTGGCGTTTGAGGACGGTGAGACAATAGTTAGGCAGGGCGAGCCTGGCGAAGATTTTTACATAATCGTCGAAGGTACCGCGGTCGTATTGCAGCAACGGAGCGAAGGAGAAGAGCCTTCGGAAGTCGGTCGTCTAGGACCTTCGGATTACTTCGGTAAAGAAAAAAAATATTGAAACTCCCGCGTAGCCAATGCAAGACATTCCGTTAAAACAAATTTTCACGTCCAACCAGAAAAAAAAAATCATGCCCGTTTGTAATTGCCCATGTAACTGTTTTGTTCAACAGGCGAGATAGCGCTTCTGCTGGACAGGCCAAGAGCGGCGACGGTCGTTGCCCGTGGACCGTTGAAGTGCGTTAAACTCGATAGAGCACGATTCGAGCGGGTCTTGGGTCCATGTGCTGACATCCTCAAGCGCAACATAACGCAGTACAACAGCTTCGTGTCACTTTCCGTGTAAAAACAAACAAAAGTAGAGAAAAAAGAAATGGCCATTCGAAAACTGATACTCGAATGCCAAAAAAACAAAGTCCTCGAAAATTATACTTCATCTCATTGTTATAATTTTCTTATTTTATTAATATTTTATTAATTAGTGTATCTACGTCGGCTATTAATATATGACATAAAGATATATAAATATTATTATCATAATAATATTCATATTGTATCGTTAGAAGTCTGTAATAAATATCTAATCTATTATGAAGAAGCATAAGATTGAAGGAGGTTGGTGGCGGCGGCGAGCCAAAGCGAAATCGGAAAAACTTGACGAAGAAGGCAGCGTTACGCGGCTCTTATGCGTGCAAGGCAAGTTAACCAGTGAATTGACGAAATTAAGATTCGCGGTAGCGAATCGAGACGAGTACATTTTCAAAAAACAAATATGAAGTTTGCAACGTTGGAAAAAAACGAAATTGACATTTTTTCAAAGTCAAAAAGGCAACTTTTTTTATTTCACCAAAAGTTTAGGAGAAGCATGACACAACGCTGTTTTTGAAATTGAAACTAAACGAAGTTTATACGTTGACGATGAAATTTCGAATCGTTGAAATTCAGCAAAGGTGTGAGCCTTTCTATTAGAATCGAGTTGTTACAGTCAGATCTGCTGCCTCATCGGGAAAGTTGCCCAGGTCCCATCTACCTCGAAGACAATTTTCTTTAGTCTAATCAACAAAGACTGTCGACGTGTAAAAAAATGATTAATAATTTATTGGGCAACAAGATGATTTGTTTCAAAAGAAAAAAATACAATGATTGATGTGATGCATAGACACTGTTCGATGCTTCCTGCTTCTCCTCGTCGACCGTCGTTTTTTCGTAACCGGATGTACCCAATTTCGTCCACTCTCGATCGCGATCCCTCGTTCCGTTGATCATCCTTCGTAGATGTTGGATCACTTTTCGTTAAAACTTTTTTTTCTCAATAATCACACGTTATTTGAATTTGAAAAACTTATCAAGTGATAACACTTTGGGATTTCGTTTACGTCGATAAAGTCAATGAAATGAATTTTTTTCGTATTCGGTTTCCACGGAAAACGGGGGTCCACTGGATTCGCTGCAGTTGTTCTCGTTAGCAGGTTTAGTAAGGCGATGATCCCCAGGAGGAAAATTGTTTACTGCTCGTAGAGAACGTTCCGGACCTCTTCTCGCTTCCTTGGAAAATGAATATTGTGCAGCAGGGTCTTTACTGAGGTCACGGCTACTGGTGGTCGGGCTCGTTGTCGGTGTTGTCACGAAAATAATTTGTTCCTTCCCTCACACATTTTTTTGTAATATGTATGTATGTATATGGCGAGTGTGTGAAAATTTTTGTGTAGAAATGGGTGTCTCCGGCGTGATTCCAACGGGGAGAGATACGAGACGAAAGACGTAGTGAAGAAACGCTTTCGATCTTTCAGGGAATAAAGTTCGCCGAGGATATTGTTTCCCCCGAGAGAGATTGGAATTGATTGGAATCTCGTCTCGGGATAGCGATAATACGAGAAATACGTGGAATCGTTGTGAGATTCTCCTCGAAAAAACGTCACGAGCGAGAAGAAGACTAACGTGAAAAATTCACGCAGCACATAAAAGAGCAGACAGAAGAAATTGTCTTTTTTGCCAATCGAGGCGATTTCGACTTGATAACAATATAAAACGAGGGCGTATCGTAGTTTCTGAAGTTCGATTAAGAATTCTCTTCGAATCTCGGAATTCTTTGGTTGGATTTGTACAATGTTTTTTTTTTTTTTTTTTTCGTACAGCCCAAATTTTGTTTCGCGCAAATAATGAAGTACAATTGTTTATTTCATTTGATTGAGTGATCAAGTTGCTTTTGCCGACGTGTCCAAGTCTTCGGATCAAACAACTTTCACCATACGACGATTAAAATTTAGAGCAACAACTCTCTCGTGAATGATGCGCAAGAAAAATACGATTTCTCGTCGCCTTGGTCGTGAAAGATTGAAGAAAAACGACGAAAACCTCTCGAGTTGCCAAAAGGTTGGATCTCGTATATATGTATGTATATATATGTATATATAATAACGTATATACAATATATATATATATTCATGTATATACATACGTTTATACATATAACGACCTTTTTTGTACCAGTACACATTCTTTGTACATATATACAATGTGCGTGGTGCACGACGCACGGTCGAATCGATTATACGAAAAGGGAGGCATTACTTTTTCGACCTCCCCATCTTCGATCAAGAAGAAAATGATATCTCGCCGGTTTACCAACCACCTAGGGACCCACTGCTCGCCTTGCAGTCGAGTTGCTGCCTCTCGGAATCAGCATAAATCAACCCAAACTCAGTGACAAATTCATAAAATTTGTCGGCAGATTGAAAGGCCAATTCCGATACGATGAAATCAACAGCCAAATTTTGCCGGTAGCTAAACAGCACAAGAAATACCATGATTAGACAATTTTAAAAGCAAACATTCTTTCTTCTTCATCATCACATTTCATTCATCATTCTTATTGGTAATAATATTTCATTTTGTATCTGTTCGAATAAACTATCATGTACACAACGGTTTTTATTATAAATTCGTTGTTTTTTGAAGTCCTGAAACAGAAAATCTGAAAATCGTTAGACACAAGGAACGCTCATTGAAGAAGCTTCGACGTTATGAATTTAAGCAAAAACTTGAACGGAATATGGTTTCATCTTTAATTTGTCAATTTTGTAAACGATACGTTGGTGAACCGTGTCCAATTTTTGTTTTTCAATCATTTGAGATTTTCACCAATTAATTTATCTTAGTGTGTCATCGTAAACAATGTGTGGCGCAAAGAAATCTGTTCGCATCGATAATGAAAAAAACGATTCTTCGAGATTTATAAACGTCGTCCGCATGATTTTCGTATCGTTAAAAAAAGATGACAAAATATATATTTTGAGCTTAGCAATATTGAAAGGATATTCGGGTAAAGCGTGTGAATGATAAATTTTTTTACAAAAGAAGTATACATACGACTTGATCATCTGCTTGAGAGAGTTTTTACGTTCTCTGGCGATGAACCAATCTATCAAAAAGGCAGCCATACGGGGAGCGGCTCGGTAAAGCGCAAAGAAAGAATGATAGTTTCCGAGCCACCAAGCCGATCGGACTTTCAATGCGTGCCGCACGCATTCGTCTTTTTTATCTCCTTGACTCAGTGCCGCCAAAATTGTCGTCAAGTCTGTCCAACAGCCAAACAAAAGACATAATAAAACATCTAACAATCACAATCGTAATTTGCTGTTGGTTATGGATCGTCAATTTATTTAATGCAATGTTATTTTTGAAGGTAATGAAAAATGCTGCTGGAAAAATTCATTTCCCCACTAGCGTGATAATGTAAAAATGACCAGAATAGGATGCTGAAAAAAGTTTGATCGTGCCAGTGCAAGTTTGCTCACCTTGTGTATTCTTGGTGAATATATAATAGAGTATCCGGTAAGCAACGAACTCGCAACGATTCTCACCGCCGACGTCCTGATAAAGCATCTTCAATTGTGTCTGGCACTGATTGAATTCCTCATGATCACCTCTCTCGAGTGCTACACGAGCATGAGTTTCGTACACATGAACCGTGAAAGAATCGCGAATTCCTTGAACGGTAAGATCTTGTCGTATAGATTTAAGTTGATCACAAGCGTATCTATAATCCTGTTCTGCTACCCATCGTTTCTTCACGTGTGCCAGCGACGTTTGGAGTACACTTACCGGACGAACCGCAGACGCAGCTGGAGCCTGAACAAATAAATATTGTGTTTTCGTTAAAAATGAAAATATTGGTTCAGAGGAAAATGTTGAGAAAATCTTACCGAGGTGAGACGGAGATAAGGCTTTTCAATATCTCTGCATGTACCGATAATATGAAGTCCGGTGAAGTCAAAGTCCGATGTTGAGTCGTCCTTGATACTGCTGCTGCTATTTTTGGATGTAAAATCGTGAAAACGCGCGGCCCGTTGTTGCAATTTTTCCTTACTACCCAATTCGTCGGTATTTCCTGTAGCTAAACCAAACTCGGAATAGAAATGAGACTTAGTCTGCTTAGTCTTCTTGGTTTTCTTGGTACTGTGATTGGGTTTGCTGCTGCGGCTGGATTTTTTCGTCTTGGAAGATTTATGATCATAATTACGATCGCTGGACGAGGAGGATGTGCTACGACGATATTTTCTCGCGGGTGGACTGTGCGATCTCGAGCGTGATCTGGTGCGGGATTTGGATCTCCGATGTCCGACAGCAGAGAGACGAGCGCCTAGCCTAGCCCCGAGCGAAGTCGAGAGGCCTGGCTTGCGCAAGCCTCCCTGCCCGCCACTCGTCACTGAATTCGTTATTATTTTACTCGGTGAATTTTGTTGTGACTTTATCGTCATTGTCATACGTTCGCTGTGTATACTCGGCAATGGTTCTTTGTCCCAATCCTTAACCCATAAAGAATCGTCATTCGCCGCGCGTGTTATTTTACCCTTCAATATTATCTCAACCTGATCCTTGTCGACCGCAGTTTTACATTTTTCGTAGCAACGATTAACGTAGTTCTTCAGACTGTCGGGCCAATCACCCACGGGATTTTGACTCGTACAATTCGTTGGTGTACCTACCGTGGGCTTACCGATGGCGACCGGTGAAGCAGTTGGAATAACAGGAGCCGGTGGCGGAATTTCGACCGGTTTTTCAACGCTCGGTAGTGGCGGTAACGTAACGCTCGTCGCATCCTTTTGAACCGGTGGCAACGGTGGTAATTCGACTTTCGGATTTAGCAACGACGGATAATTCGTTGGAGCGCTACCGTTGTTTCCCTGAAAGTTGTTGAATTGTGCGGCAACGTTTTTGTTCTTCCGACGTTTTTTCTTCGCCGCACCGCTATTCGTCGAAGGCGTAAAACCGAGACCCGTCTTTTTATTTTGCAAGTTGAATCGTATTTGACCGTTGAACTCTGCAAAATCCATTTCGTTAGTTCAACAGTATCAGGCTTAGTGTATGCAAACGTCAAAGTTTGCATGAAAAAAAAAAGAAGAGTTTTGAGGAACTTGTTTTATCCGACAAGAAAGAAAAGTGCAATTTTCATTCGAGCATGAACCAAAAATATCCCAAGTTGAATAAAAAAAAAATAATGTTAAAATTTTTTTCGACAGCAATACCAGCGAGTATTTTAATTCTACGAGAAAAGCCAAGAAATGCTTTGTAATTTGAAAGAGTCGGTATAAAATGCGAATTCTTACGAGAAGGATCGTTCTGTGTTCCGTTGTTCCAACTACCATAAGGGAATGAGTTGTACATGAACGGAGGCGGATGCTGCATCGATTGTGGAGGTTGTTGATTGTGCTGCATGACCGACGGATTGGGCGGAGGTGGACCTGGAGGTAAAGGTGGCAATTCAGCGTCGTCGTCGAGAGGTATCGGAGTTCCTGGTACCGGCGGTTGTTGATGTCCCTGTGGCTTTCCCTGATTATTATTTTGAGGCATTTGTTGTTGATGCTGTTGCTGTTGTTGTTGTTGCTGCTGCTGTTGCTGTGGTGGCTGCTGCTGCTGCTGCTGCTGCTGCTGCATCTGCTGTGGATTAAAAGCTTGTCCATATCCGGGCATCATCCCTTGATGATAGTAATACATTTGCTGCTGAGGTCCGTACCCTTGTCCATACATGTTCCTGCAAAATAAACATCATCACATAAATGCTTTATATTCAACGATAAATGTTCTGAAACGTGATGCAGCTTCTTGATGCAGCAGTAGAGCTGTCAGCGAGCAAAGTGAAATTTTTATGTACATTTATTAACCCTCTGAGAGCCAACTGGTTGTACTGCACCCAGTTGCGTGCAGGAAAGGAGAGAAACGTAGAGACGCGCTGTCGCTAGGTAAATTAGGCAAAATATATGAACTACCAAATACGCACGAAAGCTATCCCAGTCGGCCTCTGGATTACGTACTATGTACTCAAATACCACCTCTGGATTGCTACACGCCCATAGTAGAAATACACTGTTTCACCACACCTGCACAGAAACTGCAATCTCCCGATTTCGGAAAGTTGCCCTTTCCGTGCAGGTGTGATGAAAAATCGTATACGTTCCACGGGAGTGGAGATGAAAAATCGGAGTATTTTTGTAATAATATGGTGGGAATCATATGTAGTGTATTCAGTTCGCGCATTTGTTGATAATTTTCGATGATTGTTCAGAAAAAAAAAAAAACCTATAATCTACAGGCGTAAGCTCGAGAACGCCATTTATTATGGAACAACGTCTGACCATGTGTTTCTGTCCTGTATGTACGTTTCACACCTTTTCTTCGATCGTGCGAAAATTCGTAGAACCAATCGAACGGTATCGTGAGTCAGTGTGTGTGTAAAAGATGGTTAGAATATATAGATATATAGGAAACAGGTTAAGATGGAAAGCAATGTAGTAGAGAAAAGGGATCGAAGATATTTATGAACCGTCATTTACCCAGGAAACGACTGGTAAAGATGCATGTTCCCCGGCGATGGGTACTGCCAGGCCATGTTCGTCATCTGATTAGCGTTGTTGTGATGATGGTGTTGCTGCTGCTGCTGCTGAAATGGCTGTTGCGTCTGTTGAGATGCGACAGCTTCACTTTCCGACATGCTTGCGCGCTCGGACGTGTCCGTTATATATTCGTCTCTCTCTCTCTACAACGATGCTTCGACCTACCCTGAGTGTAAACTCTCCACAGCTTCCTCGGCGCGTTTATTCTCCCCGAAACGAGGCAAGATAACAAAATAAAACTTTGTGAGGTACTTGTAACGATCCAACGAAATGCTTCGGAATTTATTGATTTTTAAATGAAATCACGTTTCCGTAGGATATTTATTTCACGATATTATGTCACTGTAACTAGAAAAAACTGTCTTCGGCCATGTTCATTTCCGAGACAAAACTGCGATTTTCACTTCGCAATGCCGTGCCGTGGCGCCCGTGGCTACTACACCTGCGTTCGTTAAACTTCGACAACCTTCGGCTACATTCGGAACATTCACAAGTATATGATAGATAATCGAAGTAAATTCGAGATATATATTATATCTCGATCTCGATATCTCGAATCTCGAAAGCTATAAAAGGGAAGGAATATAAGGGAAGTCTGCATGCCGGCGTTTTTGTGGTCGTGATGGCGGCATTATCGTTTTATAGGTTAATAGGAAGCAATAAATACACATTTCTCAAACATCGCAACAAATGTCGAGAAAAAAGTGTACATTTCATAAAATTCTGCACCGCCACCGATACAGCTACAAACTCTGAAGTTATTGTCTCTCTTCCTAACGGGTAAGAAAATTCAAATTAATTTTGTGTCTCATAACCTAAAAGCCTGGATGCATACAGAGTCGCAGTCGATCAACGTGCGTAGTCCATTGTAAATAACCATTTTCAAACATAACATTGTGCATGGAAATTTAATTTAGAATAATAAATGGAAACATACATTCTTAACCCTCGAACGGTAACCTGGGGTCAAGAATTATACGCCAGGCGATTTTAAATCCCGCGCCCTTTCTCCCTGCGTTGTCCCGTTTTTTATCGTTTTACCGCATTTTTGACTAATTTTTTTACATCAAGCAAAATCGTTCCAGGCTCACGTGATTCTGCATTAAAAAAACAAAATGCATGAGACCAAGTTGAAGGCTTTTCGTTAAATTTTAACGAAAATATGAATTTTTTAAAATTGCGGTTATTTATGAGCCCAAAAAATAAAATAAAATTTAGTTACGAAGAGATTGCTTCTTACAACATAGTGCTTGATAAAGTCTCCCACACTGTTGGACAGACATTTTTTTCTTGCGTCTCTTCTTTTCCAATGCGAATGGGACCAAACCCTTTGTCTGTTTCTTGTTCCAGGAGAAAACTCTCGATATCGACGGGAAAGTATGCTCGCCTCGCGGACGGATGCGCGGTCGCCTCGTTGGGCGATACCTCGGTCATGGTCACCACGGTCAGTAAAACGTCTTCGAGTACATCCTCCTTTCTTCCTCTCGTCGTTGATTACCGCCAAAAAGCAGCCGCTGCCGGAAGAATACCAACAAATTTTCTGAGACGCGAACTTGGCCCGACGGAGCATGAAATTCTTACCAGTCGACTGATTGACCGATCGGTGCGTCCCTTATTTTCCGATGACTATAAATTCGACACACAAATAATGTGCAACATGCTCGCCTTGGACGGCGCCAACGATCCGGACGTCATAGCCATCAACGCAGCTTCCGCAGCGTTATCGCTATCCGACATACCCTGGAACGGTCCGATCGGTGCAGTCAGAGTCGGCTTTGTAGAAAACGAAATATTCATAAATCCTACACGACGAGAGATGCAGAACAGCACGCTCAATCTCATTGTAACAGCGACAAAACAAAACATGATCGTTATGTTAGAAGGTTCAGCCGACAATATTCTCTCTCAAGATTTGCAAAAAGCTATCAAATCAGGAGTTAAGGAGTGCCAAAGTATAATAAACGCGATAAAGACTTTACAGCAATCTTCTGGCAAACCAAAGAGAGAAATTCCTGCAGAGAAAGATAAAAATCAATTAATTATTGACACTGTTAAATTTTTGGCGGAAGATAGATTGCGCGAAATATTCACCAATTACGATCACGACAAAGCATCTCGCGATATCGCTATTCAAAATGCGAGAAACTATACGATCGACTCCATGAAACAAGACTATGCAGATCTGGATATTCACGCAGCTACCGACGCCTTCAATGCGCTCAGCAAAGAAACATTCAGATCGCTTATTTTCGAAAGCGACATCCGGTACGATCTATTTTAACATAAAACTTTATTTTTCATGTAACGAGTTTTCAAAGACATCATTAGGAGCATTTTATTTTCCTGGATTATCATTGTTGACCGGTGGGTCAATGTGACTCACCAGTGCTGGAAATCTTTTGAACATTCTTGACACAATTTTGGCAGATGCGACGGTCGTCGAATCAACGAACTCAGGGAAATCTCGTGTCAGGTTGATTTGTTCAAGCCTCTTCACGGCTCGGCACTCTTTCAAAGAGGCCAGACACAAGTATTGTGCACGGTTACGTTGGACTCACTGGAAAGTGCCTTGAAACAGGACACGATGACAATGCTCACGAGGTAAGAAGCAGCAATCACAGGTCTTTCGTGTTAAATGATATTCTTTAGAGAGATTTTATCGCCATAATCATAATAAGACATACTAAGTAACGGTTAATAATGTTTTGACATTTTGCGTGAATCTTCTGGAGCGTCGTATTATAATGAGTAAAAAATTTGAGAAGGTTTCACTGTCTGGTAATTGAAATGTTCAGTGATTAAAATCGCAACTTTAACGTAAAGTAAGCTTACTCACAGTTGAGTATGCTTGTTAAGAAGGCTCGTACGAATTTTAAACAATTAAACTTTAAACTTCTCCAAGGCATGAGAAACGATAGAACCTCTTTAAAGGGCGTACGTCGCTTTTGTGTGCGAAATAATAATATTGTTTATCTCGAAGCGGCTTGAAGGAGAAAAACTTTTTCCTCCACTACGAGTTTCCGCCTTATGCAACGAACGAAACTGGGAGAACGGGACCAATCGGAAGAAGAGAAATGGGACACGGAGCCCTTGCGGAACGTGGGCTGAGGCCAGTTTTACCCAAAGATTATCCGTTCACAATTCGATTAACGAGCGAAGTTCTTGAATCCAATGGTTCGCATTTTCATCTTTAATTCTAAATTAAAATCATCAACATTATTTTTCATCCGTTTCTTTCAGTCATTCGTGCCATCAAGTCGTCAAGTCATAATTTCCGTACAATTGTACACGTGGCCGATTTTCTTGAAATTTTGTTTTTTTGCCTTTCCATTTACAGGACCAACAGTCTGTTGGCTTCAATTTTTAGAAAATTAAAATTATTTATACCGTTCGACCCGGTTGTCACGAAATAACTTTGAATTTTGATAATTTTGATAATTTTTGATTGACTAATCGCTACTCTTAATTATATTAGGATCATCCTCCATGGCTTCGGTTTGTGGCGGCAGTCTGGCACTCTTGGATGCCGGTGTTCCTATCTCCAACTCAGCGGCTGGCGTAGCTATCGGTTTAGTCACGAAAATCGAACCGAGTACTAATCAAATTTCGGACTACCGTATCCTCACGGATATTTTGGTAATGAGAGGCTTGCGTATCGCAAGTATTTTTATTATTTACTTGCTATTCTTGCGGCTTGGCCCTTTGCTCGATTTTTCGAATGACGACATTTTCAATCGGTGAAGATTGTAAAAAAACTGGAATTTTAAATGATTTTTTTTCTGTCCCAGGGCATCGAAGATTATCTTGGTGACATGGATTTCAAGATAGCTGGAACAAAAAAAGGAATAACAGCTATTCAAGCGGACATCAAGCTCGCTGGACTACCGATGAAAATCATAATGGAGGGTATAATCCGCGCGATAGCTGCTAAATCTGAAATAATCGACAAAATGAATGCCGTCATACAGCAACCTCAATCAGACAAAAAGAACATGCCGGTTACGGAAAAACTCGAAGTTCCGCCTCATCAACGTGGCAAGTTTCTCGGAGTCGGTGGACACAACCTTAAGAAAATATTCGTAGAAACCGGAGTTCACGTGAGTCAGTTACCGTTACTCATTTACGTTAAATCAATCAAAATTTAGGTGAATTTAACAAAAAAATTGATAAAAACCGCTCCGAGGGTTTCAAAATACTCAGAATCAAGCGTTTCGAAGCAGTAAGCACAAATAGGAAATTAAGGATCTTCAGTACATAAGAAACTTGTTAATGTTAATTGTTCAATAAATAGATTCTTAATCGTCGTGAAATTTGTACACGACCTCCTGAATACTTCATGTAAAAACATACCAGATTTTAAGAATTCTAATTCCAACTCGTTACTTTAACCACCTCGAGGGTTGAAATAAAAAATGATAAGAAAATTCTGAAAATTCAATATGGTGTTGTGTATGAAGTATTTAAGAGGTCGTGTGAAAATTTTACGACGATTGGGAAGCTCGTTATTAAAAAATTAACATTTTGTTAAGAACAATTTTTTAAACAAATAAAAAAAATATTTATCAGTAAACTCGGTTTTGTTTTCGTTGCTTTCGGTCTATTGGGGATATTAAAAATTTGAGAGGTCAAAAATAAAAAACTTTTCGCAAAGTTATGCCAGTTTCCATAAGACTACATTTGACTAAATTTAATTTATTAATTTTAATTGTTCACTAACGAGCTTCTTAATCGTCGTGAAATTTTGACACGATCTCTTAAATACTTCATACATAAACATACCAATTTTTCAGAATTTTCTTATCATTTGCGATTTGGGACTCTTTTGTATGTAGTTTTATGGTGTTGTACAAAATAGAAAAATATAAATGAAAGAAAATTGCGTTTGACTATTGCAGATATATCCTCAAGACGAGAATGCGTACACACTTTTTGCTCCGAACGACGCAGCGATGGAGGAGGCCAAAGAGATGATCGATGCGCTGTTGAAAGAAGAGAAAGTGCCGCAGCTCGATTTCGGTGGAATTTATACCGCGAAAATAGTGGAAGTTCGTGAAACCGGTGTCATGGTTACTCTGTACCCGAACATGTCACCGGCATTTTTGCACAACTCGCAGCTGGACCAGCGTAAAATCCAACATCCTAGTGCTCTCGGTATCAACGTCGGAGATGAATTGCAGGTCAAATACTTTGGCCGCGATCCGGTCTCGGGGAGCATGAGGCTATCTCGGAAGGTGCTTCAAGGACCCGCCAACTCGATCGTCAGGAATTTGTCGCCCACTTGAAATTTACAAAAAGACACGCATCAAAAGTGACAATTGGACATGTTCGACCAATTTTCCGGATTGAATCGAGAAATTCCGTTTCTCATAAGGAAATATTTAAAAGGACTTTATGCAGCGATCAATCATGTTCACGAAAAATCATCATTCGACGACAATTGAGGCAATTTGACGAGCAACATTTTTTATATTTTTTCAAATCTTCCGTTCAGAAATAATTCGGAGCGAACCAGAATCGTGCAAAATGTCCGGTCACTTCGGTCTATGCAGAAAAAACGATATCGAAATTTGTATCGTCCTGATTGAACAGACCTGTATTTTTTTTTTTTTTTTTTTTATAATACTGTACAACGTTTTCATCAAAATTTTCAGTAACTAATGCAACGGGCTAGTTAACCCTCCGTGGTCACTAGGGGTCAAAATTACCCCAAGCACAACTTTGAGCTAGAATTACTACGAGTTGTTGGCGCTCGAGACGGTTCGCCTCCTCTCCAACGTGCTTTGGGGGCCCGATTTTTTTTTTTTTTTTTTACTTTTAACACATTGCTTCTTCACTGATTTTTTTTGCCATTTCGAAAATTGGAAAAAAAAAATTTCTCTCGACATTCTTATTTGAAAAGATTCCGACCCCGTATGGTTTTGTGCGAAGCTTAATGCACAAATGAAAAATCTCAATGACATTAGATTGTGGGAGAATTAACTGATATCTGTAAATATCCTGATGGCACGTTTGAATCGAGACAGTTCAAAGAAAAATACGAATTTTCAGACCGAGTTTTACGCGCCGTGTCGTATTTTGTTCCTTAAGTTGATCTACTTGTCGCGTGAGGGCGAGAGAGACAACGAGAAAATAGGTCAAGGTGTTTCTTTGGCATTCTCGGTATTTCGGGAAGAAGAAATGTCATGCTCCTCTGGCGAGAAGAGAACAATGTGAAATTGATATTTTCCTGTAAATACCGCAAGCTTCTCAAATACCAAAACGTGTAGCACGATTTATCCCGAGCGTACTCAACCAAATGTGCCATAGAATTTGCTTCTGTGAAACTTGGCACAAAATCATCGACGAAAGAAATTTCGACGATGCACATTTCAATATCACAACAAGAAAAAATGAAATGACAGGATGTCGTCATGATATTTTACACAAAACATTTGTAAATATTATTACAAGAGTAAGTTATTTAGCTGTAATTATACGACCTTGAAAATAACGCGTCTCGAGTTGAGTTTATTATTAGTAAAATTTTTTTTGAATATTTGCAGGAAAAAAATGACGATCGTCCGTGCGTTTTTTCAGACTTTTGGAAGTTAGTTTCAAGATGTCGGTGATGAAACATAAGTTTTATCAAATAGTTCTCCGAAGAACTTCTTCGTTCAGTTTGGCGATGGTGGTAACAGCCATGTTTTTCGAACGCGCTTACGATCACGCGTGCGAATATGTCTTCGAGAAAATAAACGACGGGGTGAGTTAAGGAAAATCGTTCGGTTCAATAGGGTGGATGATGAGCGGGGGAAAAAATTGGTGACGCAAATGACATATTTATAAATACTTTTCCTTCGTTGTTTGACATTTAATTCGAATGTTTTTTTCGTAGTCTCTGATGAGTTTTCTAGTAATGGCGATTTATGTTCGTCATCAATTGAATTTTATTGACCCGATTAATCCGCGAGCACGAGACTAAAAAATATCGCAAAGTCACGTATGTTGAAGTATCTCTTTCGAAATTTATTGCACGTACTCCGCATTTGTCACAGAGACTTTGGATGCATATTAAGCACAAGTACGAGGAAACACCCGACAAAGTGCACAATGTGACCTTGACAGATGTGACCCCCGTCAAACCGCTCTCCAATGATGAATCTGGAGCCTCAAACAACCCGAACAATCCCAAGATTTTAGGAAAGAGAAGATCCTAAAATCTATCATTATTCGTCGTGACGGTGATCAAGTTCGAGTCCAACATTTTTTCAAAATTACTAAAAAAGGATTAAACACGAAGAACGATTTTTTTTTTCTCGAGATTCTTTCGTTGTTTTTCTGAGAATACAAAATCCGATGAATCATTTTTATTTCGTTATGTTTTTCTATTCCCGAACTCATTCGTCTCTATTATATTCCAACTGGAAAAATATTTTCAATCAAGTATTAAGAAAACATTTTGTTTTTCGATTTTCCTTCTCCAACAACCTCCCAATCGCGTCGCTCTCGATGACTCATAAAAAAAAATGCTTTCTGCCGTGGAATACGTGTATCGAGCGTCCACGATATCGCGTATAGCGCGTCAACGTTCGGATCGACCAAAAATAAAAAACGAGCTACGCCCAGTTCGGTGCTCTTCACATTTTCGAGGCAAAGAACAGCACAAAAAACAAAGAAAGAATTTAGCGACTTGACGCTCCGAGTTATAATTATAACTGGCATATCGTCATCCAAACTAGCCGTGACGTTTCCACTACAGATCGCTGATACTTTCCTGTCAAATATTGATTGAGCTGTTTGTTTCAATCGCCCATCTTACTCCTTCATGTTTTTTCTACGAGAAGAAAAAATACGCTGAAGGCCGACCAACCTTATCTACCTTGGTGTTCGTTTTGACAGGCCGCACACGCTTTTATTCAACACGAGACGCGCGATTGAGCTTTAAATAAAATTAACTGATACCCTTTATCCTCGTACAAAGATCTTGAGTACAAAAACCGGAATCAAAGTTTTATGAAAAAAAAAAAAAAAAAACATCTTCCCTGTTCGAGCCCATTTTTCGGGATAATGTTGGCCCTTGAGGACGCTGTATGCAAAATGTTCTATCGATAGAATAGCTCGCGAGAATTTTAAGAGGTTTTACCATGTAGAAGTCGAGATATTTATCCATAAAAATCACAATTTTCAGTATAGTTTCTCATAAGAGCGTGTGTTAAAAGTTGCAATTTTCAACATTAAATATTTCGATTTCTAAATGGTGAAGCCTCTTAAAACTTTGCATACACTTTTATGTAACCTCGAAGAAGCTTTAGTTTGTCCTCTTAGTTTGTTTTCAATTTGTAACAACTTTTTTTTTCATGAACTTAGGCTCGCCATTAGGATATGCTTAGGTAAACCATTTTGTATGTAAAAAAAACTGAAAACAAAAATTTAGATTTGACCGTCACCGTACAACGTCCTTAACAGTACAAGAATTTTTATTGGTTTTCGTGTTTCTCGAGAACGGAAACCAACAATGAGATTGTTCTGCTTTTTACTGTTCCAGATAGAATCGATCGTTGGTGTTTGCAAAAATGTTCAATCTCAACGTAATAAAACGATGAATTTAGAGTGCTGGTGAATTCTGTTCGTGGATTTTGACGACTGTCCAGCCACTGAGCCCTGTTCAGATTTTGATGAGAGCAAAATGAACCACTGCAACAAAATATCAAGTTTTGTTGCAGTAGCTAAAATGCAAGAAAAATAAATTTATAGCCAATAACAAATTTATTTTTGCATTGCATGAGCATTACGAAGGTCTGTAGATTAACGGTTCAGGTTGGTAAAGGAAATGATTTGCCGTTTTCTTCAGGAAGTCTGGATCGTTAATGTTTTATGTTTGCGAAGAAAAGATTTTTTAAAATATCGCAGCAGCAAGGCTTCTATCGTTATTCTTCAAAAAGCATAATCGTAATTGGCGTTGTTGATTAGGGGACGCCCTTGAAATGTGTTTGGACAGAATGCTCAATCTTACGAAAAATTGGCAAGCTCTCTCTCTCTCGTCTGATCGCGATCGCGGTCAATAAATTTTTCTCTCATGTTTTACGCTTCAGACGCGGATATTTGAAGCGGGGGCGTCGTCGACGTAGTTCGCCAATCGCGTACAAAGAACTCTTCTGTTTCGTATCCCATCGCCTTCAAAATAGGTGGGGGAGTCAATTTCCTGGAGGAATTCCGGGAGTTTAGTTTATAGCGCTTGGAAATACGAGGGAGAAAAAGCTGAGGTTGTGACTCCTTTACTGCCAGTCCAGTCGAAATCAACTCGTCCAACGAGAATAATCGACGACATCGAGATCCTTTCCTTTCGACAGAATAGTTCGTGCTCTAACATTTTCGTCTCATCAAATTGCAAGTGGAACTTTTCCTTGGAAAAAGATACTGGAAATTGAAAAAAAAAAAGGAATTAAATATCGAGATACAACAAAGATTAAAGAGACTTGAAGAGAGTTGAAGGGTTCGTGAGAATTAACAAGCAGAAGTAAAACAATAAGTGTCGAAGATGCCGAAAGCTGCAGCTGAGACGACCAACATTCTCACTACTTATCTCATACTCATTCTCCTGCTAGTATCGCTGTGGCTGCTCTATGCAGCATTTTATTAGAAAAATATTCATAAAAATCATCCAGAACAACGACACTAACAAAAAGATGGTGAGCATAATAAAATTTCAAGAATAAAATACCATTTCTACGTTGTTGAAATCAAGTTCAAGAATAATCGTGTCGCTGTGCAAATTCTTGTAATACTTTGGAGATGGCCTACATGATTGATTCAATGAGCAATTAGACGATTTTTCAAAAAAAAACTCATATTTCCTAAAATTTAAACCGTTCAACCGATATTTCTCAAATTCAATACCAACCTTCCTATTATGACACTGTATTTATAAAAAAAAAAAAAATAAGTAATAAATATTAAAATTTACGGAAGTTAGAGCGGTGACAGACTTTTTTTGAAAATTTCAAAATGCCGTGAAATTCGTATTTTCCTAGCAATTCCGACAAAATTCTGCGTAGATATGATTTTTCGATGTTTTGAGACATTTTAAGCACATTGACATTGAAAAGTGGGAAAAAAAATTCACCGTGACAAAGCTTCCTCCATGAGGAATCAAAATTGGGATAATAAATGTAGCTTTTTGATTGATTTTACTCTCCAACTTTTCAAAGCTTGTTGCACATTTTTGCAAGAATGTTAAGCGTTTGAACTCTGTATGCACCAGCAGACCCTGTGGACAGACACACGCACACACGAGACAAGACCTTTTGACGAAAAGCAGCCGTGTTCCATTGGCCCATCAGGATTCGAGTGAGATTGTCAGTATTTTTGGACCACTCAATTGATATCGTTGAGAAAAAAAAATCCTCCGAGATTTTTTTTCTTACTTGATATTTTCTGTAAAAAATACAGAGCATTACACTTTTGCTTTGACATATTTGTATTTTTTTTGATCGTTGAATATTTTCGGATGATTTCGTATCGTTTTGATTTTTTATAAATCCTTAACAACCACCGAATCTTGAAGGTTTTGCGAATTTTGTGATCTCAATGGTTTTTTTAATTTTCCACTTTATTCGGAATTTCTCTAGAGATTTATAATTATGTCGAAAAGTACATTTTATCGAGGTCAGATGTTTCAATTACACAAGATGCATGTCCAATTGTATTTTATAACTCGCTATCAGAATTTAAAATCATTTTGGTAATCATTCTGTTTGTTTCTGTTTTTTCTTTACAAAATTATTTTCGGTCGAGTAAGCACTTTTGAAAAATAATTCCAGGGCTGGAACACACGTGGAAGACACGAGGACTTGGACCATCGTGATGAGAAGATTGACTTTCCAATGATTTACAAAGGAAAAGGACGAGTTGAGAAAAAGGAAAAATGAGGAACGTGCTCAAATATCAAAAGAAGAGAAAAACAAGTTCGTCCAATTGCGTTGTCGGGGGGATCATCTTGTCAAACATTCTGCCCATGAAAAAGTATATCATTGATCGTTTCACGCACATGAATTCGTGTATATATTCATAAGCCAAAATTACAGAGTTTAATTGATAGACCGAGGCTCGTGAAGAGTAAGGAAAGGTTTGATTGTGTAATGTTCGTGTAACGTGAGGAAACTAATGAATCGAGCGTGCTCATCGAAGATCGAGAGGCTCGAGTTTAAATAACAACAACAACAAAATACAAACTTTCTACGATTTGCATATAACCTTGGTGTCTTATTTACTTTTTTTCCCAAACACTTTTACTCAATGAATCGATGCAACTTATTCCAAAGTACATGAAAAATTGTATTATTCATCAAATGGACAATCAAATTGGAAAAATGATTTGATTACTCAATCCATCGAGTTTCTCGATTAATAAGACGAAGGAAAAACTTTTCTCCTATCGTCTTTATGGCGTTCGATAGCTATATCCAAAGTGTGTATTCGTATGGCGCCGAAGAATCGTCGAGAGTCAATGAGCCTGATAGGCCACATGAGAAACGTCCGGATGTGTTTAATGTCAGTTTTCTCTCTAGTCGTTCGAAAATAGCCAATGATTCCAGGCTCAAAAACTCCGGTTATCCCCAGCCTTAATCTATATCTCGCAAGAGATATACAGTGAGACAAGTCAACGATAAATTTGGTAAGCTCTTCCAGAAATAAATGAGAAACATCGGTTTCCCCTAAAATCCCACCTGGACGCGGAGAACGAGGAACAACGTGCCAAGGAGGGCGGAGCCAGAATTGCTTTGAGACCAGGCGTTTAATGTTTCATAATTCCTAAAGACATTTTTACGAGATTTCAAAGAAAAAAAGTAACGAAAAAAAGAAAATTAATGACTCGCGTTTTCCGTTGGAATTTTGTCGACTTAGTCAAAATTCTAAAATCTTCTAATCCTCGCTATTCTTTTTTTTTCTTCTCGATTACATTTTGAAAAATGTCTTCATGCTCAATTTTTTATTCTAAGATTGCGTTTTTCTGAGAGAGCTCTCGAAACGGAATAAAAAATTTTGCGCCTAGGTTTTGATTCAATAAAAATATGAAAAGGTTGCATTTTTTTAATCGAACCTATTCGCCCCTTTTCGCGAATCAAAAAGCAATGGATACGTAAAACATGGCCATCTGCATTGAAAGTTGCTGGAAAGCTTGGAAACAATATTCTCAATAACTTCTGTAAGGTCACTCCGGGTCAAATCGAACAAATGAGCCAACGGAGGATTCTGGCGTTTTTTTTTTTTTTTTATATAAACTTTTTGTTTTTTCGTTGAAAATATTGAATTGAATGTTTCAGTTTCCATCAGCTAAAGAAACGTCAATGAAGCAGAAAAGTGCCGTTGTAAATATTTATGAGTTGGAAGGAAGAAAAATTGAATTTCGAATGAAACGGATAGGAAAAAAAAATAGTTTTCTTCGAATCCTCAGTCGCACTAAGATTATCCTTGTTTCGCTTTCAATAAAAACGGCTGTTATAAAAGACATTTTGTAAGCGAGGCGCGTACGTCGTATCGTATTTGCTTGGCGCCTTTTTTTTCCGTCTATCTCGTGAGCAAAACGTTACAGCCCGGGAACGGAGAGTCCCTCTCGGCCAATGGGCCTTGCAATCGTACCTGTCGTAAGCATGAATCACGAACTCGCCTGTATAAGAGCTTCGTGTTGCGCTCCTTTTTCCCACTTAGTAATTTCACTTTTGAATCGTCGGGACCCACGACCATTTCAGTTTATTCTTCTCCGATTATAATTCTTCAAGTTGCTGCCTCATTTTGCTCTTTGCTCTCCTCACCAAAACATGAAATTTTGTCTCGTTTTTGTGGTCCTTGTGGCCGGTGCATTCGCCGCTGAAAAATATACAAGCGCTTACGAAAACGTCGACGTCGATAGCATCCTTAGCAATAAACGTATACTCACCAACTACATCAAATGCATGTTGGATGAGGGACCGTGCACTGCCGATGGCAGAGAGTTAAAAAGTGAGTTCAATTTACGTCACGACCAATTATTGTTATTTTATTAATTCAATTTTTCACTTTGATTAATAATTTAATGCTCTAAAGTTTATCCATAAAGCATGAATCTTGAAGAAATTGTGCATCTTGAAAAAAATTTAATGCAATTTCCAACATCAATATAGTGGCCTTTAAGAACGTTGTATGGCGACGGTCAAATCTACATTTTTCTTTTCAGTTTTTCTTCCATAAAAAATGGTTCGCGAGGCTAAGTTCATAAAAAAAATTTGATACAAATTGACTAAAGAACAAGACACTCGAAATTCAAGATTGTCCGAGGTAATCTATATTTGTTCTATAGTCAAAAAAATTTCGAGAAAATTTTACGACCGATTTTGTTTGAAAAACTAAATAAAGCTTCTTCGATGTTACATAAAAGTGTATGCAAAGTTTTAAGAGGCTTCACCATTTAAAAATCGAAATATTTAATGTTGAAAATTTAACACGCGCTCTTATGAGAAACTACCGAATATTGTGATTTTTATAAATGAATATCTCGACTTCTACATGGTGAAACCTCTTAAAATTGCGCGAGTTATTAGAATCACTATTCTCTTTGTGTGGTGCAAATTCAAAGAAATTCTATTGATAAAATTTTTTGCATACAGCGTCCTGAAAAATATATAAATTTGTCGATTCACCAATCCTCACATTCTGGTATCGTGAACCAATAAAAATGTAGTTTTCTCGAAAAAATCTTAGTAAACTCCATTATCAGTGGAAATTTCATTAGAATTTCCTCCCGTCGATTTCACGATCAACACTGTTAACTGATATCGTGAAAGAAACGAGACACCACTCCGATTTTTTCTTGTACGTTCGATCGAATCATGTAGCCAATGAAAATCTTTTCAAGATTTTATCGCTATGCCAAAATGGTGTCTTGCTCCTCTAAAAAATGTCAGAAAAGACAAGAAAAAAAAAAAGATTCGTGAATCACAGTCAGAATCGACATAAGCGCTGGATTTGATTTGTGAACAAATTTTCGATCAGACTCAATCGAATCTTGAAACTTATTAAATTTCGAATTACAGGCTGAATCGCTTATATTTTGCACTGTAATGATAGTGTTTACACGTCATTAATGTCGGTGAAAGGAAAGATACGAGTATTACGTGCTCGTGAGAATTTTTATTCTTTTTAGGACCCATTTCTCTGTATCCGTTGCACAGTCGCTCACACTCGCTGCGAGCTCGACACTTTCTTTCGATTGCGTAATGTTCCCACTTCCATTAATCGCTTCAAGACTTTCACGTATGCTGTCGATTGGCCGAGAAGTATTCACCGGTCGAGCATTGCGTGATTTTTCATTTTCAATAACAAACTTAAGGCCTTTTTTGTTGTTGACAGAAATCTGCTTGCAAAAAGATAATTTTCTAGACACAAGAAATTCGAAACTTTCCGCCAAAAAATTCTCATTTTCTAGCAGTAGAGTTTGCAAAGTTTTAAATTCGGTTCTAATAGCATTCCGAAAAAAATAAATAAAAAAAAAACAGTTCAATGTGCAAGAAATTGTGGAAAAAAAACTGGGCCAGTTCCAAACTTATTCCATTTTGAAAACGCTCTCCGGAAATGGAGTTCTATACTCGCAATACGCCCTCAACGTCACGTGCTTTTGTGCTTGGATTAACGAATTTCCGATGCAATTTGAGCTGACTTTTCGACATACCTCTTCAATTCTTTTCCATTATTACAACATCGACAAAATCTCGGTCAAGCGTAATCCAAATAAAAAAGTTGCTACATCCATCAAAATGGATGTTCTTTTGCAAAGTTTGCATATGTGACATGAAATGGATTTTTTTTTAACGTTTTTTTATGAATAAAGAGTTTAAGGACGTTGTACGGCGACGGTCAGATCTAAATTTTTGTTTTCAGTTTTTCTTACATACAAAATAGTTCGCGAGCCCAAGTTCATTTAAAAAAGTTGTTACAAATTGACTAAAGAACAACATGCTCTAAATCGAAGATTGTTCGACGTAATCTGGATTTGTTATGTAACAAACAAAACTTGGAAAAAATTTTACGACCGATTTTTTTTGAAAAACTAAATAAAGCCTCTTCGATGTTGCATAAAAGTGTATGCAAAGTTTTGAGAAGCTTCACCATTTAGAAATCGAAATATTTAATATTGAAAATTGGAACTTTCAACACACGCTCTCATGGGAAACTACTGGAAATTGTGATTTTTATAAATAAATATCTCGACTTGTACATGGTGAAACCTCTTGAAATTGTGCGAGCTGTTAGATATCGCTATACTATTTGTGTGGTGCAAATTAAAAGGATTCCATCGATAGAAAATTTTGCATACAACGTCCTTGAAGTGACTACAAAAAGAATGGAAGCTTGGATAGAAAAAATATCCCGCTACCCGGTAATACAAACTGGACTATTCCTCATTTTCGTTGCTTCTTTTTGCCGACAGGAACTTTACCGGACGCGCTGGGAAATGGTTGCAGCAAGTGCAATGAAAGGCAAAAAGCTGCGGCTGAGAAAGTGATCAAACATTTGAGAAGAGATCGAACTCAGGACTGGAATCGTTTGTTGAAAAAGTACGACCCGAAAGGAGATTACGAGAGACGTTATCAAGCGAGTCTAAATGGAAAGACAGCTTAAAACGATCCGCGTAAATGTTAATTTTTTCAAACTTATTGCTTACCGTGAATATCACAAAAAATTGTCAGTAATTTAAAAATTATGTCGAGGTAAAAAAACTCATTATTTTACCATACTGTCTTTGTATTCTCGCCAACACGTCAATCTTGCTTGTACAAATTACACCAGACACGAGAATGAGTTCACGGGTTACCGCACATGGAACAAAGTCTTTGTGAGTCAAGTATCTCCATGAAAATCGACACGAAAAACATTCGAAAGCCCAATCACTTATTCGACCCTTCTCTTCTTCACTAATGATCCGAGCTGCAAAATAAATCATTTCTTGTTATTATCGAACATGACCGTTACTTCACAAAAGGCTGTCAGATTAATAATCGAAAAACGAAGTGATTGTGAAAACTGTTGAAAATAAACAGAATTTAAAAACGAAACGAATTCATTTCTCATTCGTTTCCCCAACTTGATTCGTGCCTTCGCAGTAGAATTAATAAATTGAAGAAAAAAAAAAGAAAGAAACTAGCTCAAGATTTGTGATAATGCGTCAATCTCTGGATTTTTTACACCGAAAACAATATTTTCGAAATTTCGAATTAAATTGATTATGCGTTCTGAGGAGTATTTTATACAATGGAACAGTTAAGAACTCGGAACGTCATGGCACGAATTCAAAAACGGCTCAACTCCAAGTGTCTGTTGTACAGAACGGACAACAATCGGCCACTTTTTTTTTGCTTTCAATATCAACATCTATAAATTGTCACGGAAGCTCAAAGCGTGAGAAAAAAGTTAAATTCCATATGAATTTCGTTGATCTGAATGAAAAAAAGTTAGAGCGATGGCGAACTTTTTTGAAAATTTTCAAATGTCGTGAAATTCGTATGTCTTCAAATAATTTCGACAACTTTTCTAGAAAGTAAAGAGGAAGTACAGACTTAAAGCGTTTAGCCGATTTTTCGAAAAACTCTGATTTTCAAGATACTTTATTGATAAAAAAAAAAAAATTAGTAATAAATCATCAAATTTGCGGAAGTTAGAACGGTGACAGACTTTTTTCAAAAATTTCAAAATACCGTAAAAATCGTATTTTCATAGCAATTCTGAAAAATTTCTCAAAGAATGAAGACCTCACATATATTAACATCTGTACAAAACGGGAGCCTTCTAGCTCAAACCGTTCTCGAGTTATAAACGTTTGAATTTTTTCTAGAGGTGATTTTTTGCGACATTTTAAGCACATTGACATTGAAAACTGGAAAAAATAATTTTTACAGTCAAATAGCTTCCTCTATGACGAAGCAAAATTTGAAGTTTTGTCGTTCTCGATTCTTCGTTGTGCATCGTTTTTCGAGAACTTTAGAATAATAAGGTATAAATATATTTGTTAGCGCGCACGAAGCCGTGAGATCAACGAATGTTGGTATATAATGTTAAACTTACAAGATCCGATATAGCCGGCAAATTATTAGTCTGATCAGTGACGGTCGACTCTTGTTCTCGACTCTCTTTCGGTTGATTCGACTTTTTCATGTTTCTGTGTTGCGGAAACGTTGGCATCAACTTTGGATCGCATGCTGCAAATAAACCGAGATAACGATTGAGTTGCCGCAAATATTTATCCGATCGACCACGTTTCAAACACTTACGTAATGGCGCCTCTTTGAAGTAACTGCTCTGTAAACATTCTTCGGCCGTGGCACGTTTCTTCGGATCATACATGAAGAGGAAATTCAAAAGTCTCAGTCCCGCCGCGCTTAACCACGGGAATCTCTGTTTGAGATTGTTGTAAGGCTGTTGTTTGAGTGTAAAATTTTGGAGTGCTGGCAACGAGTTGAATTCGGGCCATATCGCTTCACTCGGAGTTCCGAGAAGATCGACGATCAATTCGAGCTGAGCGATTTCTGATCGCCCTGGTAGGAGAGGCTTGTGACCCAACAATTCACCTAACGGGGAAAATAATAAAGAAAATTCGTCTTATTTCCTGGAAGGTTAAATCCCTTAAGAAAATACGTTTTGGCTGGATCGCTTAATGCATTAACCCTCCATGGTCACACGTTGTAGAAACAACACGCTGGTTACACGGGGTCGGAATAACCCCAGCGGTGTTTAAACGCTTGCCACGTTGCCAGTATCGTTCCGAACGGCAGATAAAAATTCAGGATATTAGTTTCAACCTTTCCGAATAAGAATATCAAATGTGTGTAAAAAAAATTTTTTTTTCCGGCACCCAAAGCACCTTTGGAGAGAAGGCCAATGGTCTCGGGCGCCAATGACTTGCTTGGGTCCATTTTGACCTCTGGTAACCACGGAGAGTTAATGAATGCAGATCTCGAAGCGAGAATTTGGCGGTTTGTTTTCTTTAGAATAATTCATAAAAATGACCTAATATACATCCGGCAGCCCACATGTCGACGGACGTCGTTTGAGTTTTTGCTTGAAGTAATAATTCTGGAGCTCTGTACCACAACGTGACGACTCTCGGGGTCATGGGTTTCAGAGGCAATCCGAACCATCTTGCAAGACCAAAATCAGCTATCTTGACGCATCCTTTATCGGTCATAAGCAAATTAGAAACCTTCAAGTCTCTGTGGACAATGAAATTGTGATGGAGATACCGGAGGCCTTTGAGAACTTGCAGCACGATACATTTGACTTGACTCTCGGAGAAAGGCGCTTGCATGTTGTCCAACAAACTCGCTAAATCTTGTTCGCAATACTCCATCGCAAGAAATATACTCTCCAGACTTCTTCCTACTACCACCTCTTTCAGATGGACGATATTCTCGTGACGACAAGACAGTAAAACGCTTATCTCGCGCAATCCGCTCACTGGCAAACCGTCCTTCTCATGCTCCATTCTCACTTTTTTCAAAGCCACTACTTTGTCGCTTTTGGTGTCTCTTGCGCGATAAACAATTCCATAAGTACCTTCGCCTATGCGATTGAGCTTTTCAAACTCAGAGACAAATCTACATTTGCCGAGCTGGAAAACAAATGAAACGTTTGATAAGATTAGCTGGTGGATGGAAAAACAGGATTCTTTGGCGTTGATGCTAGGAAAATTGTTGGCGATTGAAAGGTGTTTTTTTTTTATAAGTAGATTTTAAAGTTTGCTTACAACATCTTGTTCCGGTATTTCCATGGGTTTACCAGTGAGTAAAGATATCAGAATGCCACGCCGTGTTATGGGAGCCGATGGATCAGGACCCGCTTCAGCAAACGGCTTTTTCTCAAGGTCGTTATTGTCTACGGATCTTTTCCCCATTGTTTCTTCTGCAAATCCAATAATTAAGTACAATTAATAAAATATCGACATTCCTGAAGGATCGAAGTGACCATACAGAATGTAACGTTTCTATGGGAACCCAAACAATCATTTGAAAATATTCTAACGAAGTTGTATTATTTTTTGTTTACACTCTCTGCTGAGCGGTAAGAATCTAACCTCTAAATTGTTCACTAATCGACTAACGTCAAAAAACAAACGTACCTTTCGTCATAGTTGCAGCAGCCTATGTGAGAAGAATTATGATAAACTAGTGAAAATGTTTTCTTTTGTTCACATTTACTGCGAATGACAGTGATGTGGAGAACAAAACTTTGAATAAGGCTTCGCGACCGCAAATAATGTTGTTTTCGGCGTCCACTCCTGGACGAATAAACCGTATTACCGTATATGCTGTTATCTTATGGTAGCTATTCGTCGGTATGCTCGATATTACATTTTGTACTGCTGGTAAAGTTGCAGCCTGTACAAAAATAGACGTTTGCGCATGCGCAGAAAATGTATCATTGTGCTCTCAAGCCGGCCCTCACTCACGATATAAATATTTATTTTATTCCGGCTCGGTCTCCCTCGTTGCGGGGAAGGATCATGTAGCTAGGATACGAAAATACAAAACAAAACTCGACTAGATGATAACATTCCGTCCTGTTTTCGGTTATTTACTATTCACAACTGCCACAAGCTTCAGTATCGCTGCTTTTTTGTCCTTTGTTCAACGTACACTGGTCGCATCATTTATTTATTCGAATAAATTAGATTCCTCAGGATATTCAATTTTGGAATTTGTGTAGTGCAGATTTTGAAAGATCACAACAATTAATATGTTGGCCACTCAATCGCCACTCGTCGATGATGACCTCTACATGGGCTACAACGATTACCCCTCGATTTACAGTACCAAAGATCTGGACCAAGATGAATTGTTTCAACAAGCTCTACAAACGAGCTACGCCAAGCGGTCGATCGTAAGTTAACCGTAATTTTTTTTTGTCTTTTCTATCAAACGCTATACATATGTTCATGTCAATAGGTCGATTCTTATTTAGAAAAATACACGAAAATGACGTTTTATTTCGCTGGTTGAATTTTAAAAATAAAAAATCATTCGTCGTAATGATGTTCGATTTTTATACTTCATCGTTCATATTTTTGTCCAATAGCTAAAGAGTTTAAACTTTGATTCAACATCTAGAGACTCGGTAGAGTCTCGGGCCAAGTACATTCGACGGTTCTGTCGTCTGCTGACCCGAGACCCCCAGACTTACGAAAAATCAGCGGAACATTTTCTCGAAAAAAAACGAGTTAAAAAAAGTCGGTGATGAAGAAAAAAAAAATCGAACGAGTTCTATAAATTGAGATTTCGAAAAACTGACAAAATATGATGGAAAATGGATGAAAATGGTTCCATTAATTTATTCATTCATTCCTTTCTTCGTGTTCTTTTAACATTTGCGTCTACTTAATTATTTATTCATTCGATTGAAATAGAATACACCAAAAACTCCAGGGACTGGGATGCGACTCGGAACGTCTACTGGCGTAAGTTTATTTCAATAGATTGCTCCATCAATTTCCATGTATAAAATTTAAAGTGCTTTTTCACAAATAAAAACCCTGCCGGTTTGCTCAAATTTTAACAAGAACAACAAAGTTATTTTAACAAATTTTCCGTTGGTAAAAAGTACACGAAGAGTTGAGAAGACGCAATGTTAGATTTGCGGGAATGACATACATATTTTCCGGGCTTATTTAGTTCCATAGGCGAGGTACAGCAGTTACGGGTCGACCTGGAACAGGTCCGAGACCAATGACCGCGGTTCGTGGGGCTGGTTATACGAGTAATAATCGCCAGCCCTTTGACCCACTTAATATGGCAAATAGCTCGAGAGGACCTGCTCCACCATTGACAACGGGCAAAGAAGATACGTACGTTTTTCGTCTGCTTCTCACATTTCAAGCAATTATTTTTATTCCAAAATGCGGAATAAGTCATTTTCCTTAAAAATTCAGCCAAGAAGAGAAAATAAAGGTTGCCGAGCGGAAAATAATGGAATTGATAGAGAGTTCGGCGATGGCAGAGAGCGAAAGTGACATGAAAGTTGCACTGGAACGAGCGAGGGAAGCATCCTCCCGAGAAAGAATTCTCATACGTCTTCAGGAGCAAACAGGGCTGAGTGACAATCACAACGTCGATTTGACATTCGCGGTACGTATAAATAACTTTATTCATTTCGCATTATTCCAGACTGAAACATCTTCGCTACTTTTTTTTTACATTTTTCACTTTTACAAATATTTCATTGATTTTCAGGTATTATTCAATTTAGCGATCCAGTATACAAACAACGAAATGTACACTGAGGCGATTGCGACGTATCAGGCGATCACAAGGAAAAAAGTATTCAGGGACAGCGCCAGGTTGAAAGTCAACATGGGCAACATATACGTAAAGATTGGTCAATTGTCACAGGCTATTAAAATGTACAGAATGGCCCTCGATCAAGCGACAGCAGCTCACAAGGATTTGCGGTAATTGACCCTTCGCGGGTCATGCTATTTTTTATGGTACCCCGGATGACACGGGTCTTTTCGGTCCTGCCACTTATATCTTACGTATTTGGAAAGAGGAAGAAAAAACGCGGAAAATTGAAAGTTTCCAAATTGCTTTCTCAAGATTTAGCACGATGCTCACAAATCTTCCTCTATGAGATACTATATCTTTAATTTTGGCTTCCTCACAGAGGAAGCTTGAGCATCGTGCTTAATCTTGAAGAAGCAATTTGCAACTTTCAATTTGCACCGTTTTTGCAATTTGATACCAATCTTCCTATTATGATACTCTAAAAAAATAAAATTTGTAATAAATCTTAAAACTACGGAAGTTAGAGCGAATTTTTTGAAAATTTCAAAATGTTGCAAAATTCGTATTTTTGAAAACAATTTCGACAACTTTTCTAGAAAGTAAAGAGGGAGTACAGGCTCATACACAATATCTTACAAAATTTGAAAAAGTTAAAGCGGTTAGACAATTTTGCCAGAACATACACATACACACATCCGGACATTTTTTCTAGATATGATTTTTTGATGTTTTGAGACATTTAAGCACATTGACATTAAAAAATGAAAAAAAAAGTTCACCGTCACATAGCTTCCTGTATGAGGAAGCAAAAACTGAAAAATATCTGGAACACTCGATCCATTCACTTTCGTAAAAGAAGATTTTCGATACAATCTTGTCGCTCTGGTCAAAAAGACCGATATGATCCGCATATACTAATGAAAATTTCATTCCAATTTATTCTAGGATCAAAATAATGCACAATATTGGCATGCTCTTTGTGCAAATGGGTCGATTGGAAGAAGCTGCCAATAGTTTCGAGTGGGTAATGCGAGAAAGGGCCGAATTCAAGGCCGGATTACACGCGATTCTTTGCCATTTTGCTCTTTCCCATCGAGATAAAATGAAACGTGATTTTTTGGAGTTGCTCGAGGTCCAGCTCAACATCGACCAAGAGGACAAATACAGTATGAGCACGGTTGGTGCTTGCGCTATAATTTCAACCGAATTGTTGCATTTATTACAATTCGAATATGAACGAATTTATTTGTGGTACTACCTCGTCAAATATACATTTTTAATTTCATTAAAATGTGGAGCGAGGAAATATGGAAACAAAAATCTCATGTAAATATTGAGCATTTATTTTCGGAGTAAAAAATGCTCATTCGAAATTTGGCGTAGGACGACGTTGCCGCGAATATACTGAACGAAGTTATCAAAGTCGATGAACTTTCGAAATTGGAGAAAGAAATGAAGCTCGAGGCCGAAAAAACGATTCTCAGCGCAGCCAAGCTCATAGCTCCGGTTATCGAGGACACATTATCTGCTGGTTTTGCTTGGTAATTATGCGATTATATCAAAATTTCATAAAAATCCTATTAGACAGCACTTTTTTTAATCGATATATGTCATGGTTACGATTTCATGGGTCCAAACGATTTTGAGATTCTTTTGAAGCAAGATAAGGAAATATGAAATCCGCATTTCGAGTAGCAACTTCGTGTGATTAATTGCATGTGAAAATCAATTGATCCGAAAATAAAAAATCTCTCTAATTAATTTGAATCTTCTTTGCGACGGCGAATGTACGAATTTAGGTGTGTCGAAGCCATAAGATCATCGGCGTATGGCCCTCTTGCTGCTGATCTCGAGATCAACAAAGCTATGGTGTTCCTCCATAATCGGGAAACGTCATTGGCCATTGAAACACTGAAAGCTTTTGAGAATAGAGAAACTAAAGCGAACAGTGCTGCATCGACGATGTTGTCGTTCGTTTATTTTCTCGTAAGTTCATTCTTCATCAATGCACTGGAAATGAAATTTTGTTTAAAATCGTCGATATTTTGTTGAACACGTAAACTAAATGTTTTTGAATAATTTCAAAATTTTCGTTATTTTGGCAGAAAATTTGGTTTCTAATGGAAGCGTCAGAAAAATTTTACGATTGGAACGACAAAAATTAGCTTCCGAAGAGACTTTCTAGAATATTTCTTGCTGCAATTTTGGGATTATTCAAAAAAAACGTTTAGTCGAACGTATCGAACAAAATATCGATCTTTTCCAACATAATTTTGTTTTCAGTATGTGTAAAGAAAAATTTGCATGACTTCAATCCCTTTTGATCATTCGAACGCTTTTCTAAAATTCGATGGAAATTCTTCTATTTTTTTTTTTTTTATTCTCCAGCGAGGCGATTACGATCAATCGGAACGTTATGCCGAAGCAGCTCGCAGGGCAGACAGTTACAACGCTGCGGCTTATGTTAATCTTGCGGCGTGCGCATTTAAAAAAGGCGAATTAGACACGTCGCGCGAATTATTACTCTGCGCTCTTGACAGTGACGCCAGTCACATTCAGGCACTCTACAATTTAGGTACGATGACGTCTTCGAAAATTTTCATTTTCTCAGATTATTTTTTCTCCAACCCTGGAAGGGTAACCTGTGGTCAAAATGGTCATATTTCCACATTTGTTGGTTTTAGCATTTTTTTTAAGTGTACTTAGTTTTAATTTTTGGCTATATAAAGTAAATAATCTTTTGAAAAAAGATTTCAATATGTTCTACAACAATTTTCACGTCGAAATATTCAGTAGTTCATTTTTTATAACGATTTTTGTTACTGGGGTACAAATCTATCCCATGGTGGCGAGTAAGACAGAGGTACAGAGGTGTGGCAAGTAAGGATTAAATCCCGTGCCCTTTCTCCCTCCGTTCTCCCGTTATTTAGCCGTTTACCGTATTTTTGACAAAACGAAAAGAATATTTTTTAAAAAACGAAAAGAATAAACCCAAGTTGAACCCTTTTCGTTAAATTTTACCGGAAATATGAACTTTTTCAAAATTGGGGTCATTCATAACCCCAGGTTACCGAAATAGGTAAAAAAAAAGCTTACCGTTCTAGGGTTAATGTTTATTTGATTTCGAGCCATGAGAATATTTTTGCGCCTTCAAATTCTGATGGGCAAATTCTTTGTATGGAAAAACTCGCCCTGCTCCCGATAATTTGCTTTTTCGTGTTTTACTAATGGCATTTTACTTTAATTTTCCATAGGACTGGTCTACAAGAAGCAAAGTATGTACGAAGAGGCTCTCGAATGCTTTTGGAAATTACGAAATATCGTCCGACACGATCCTCAGACTCTCTATCAAATCGGACATTTGTATCAGTTGATGAGTGATGTCGATCAAGCCGCAGAATGGCACGTGAATAACTTTTTCGCTTTATCAACCAGCACAGCGTCCGATGATTTTCTCATAAACTCACTTTTCAGGTTCAATCAACTATTGGGCATTGTTCCCTCCGACCCTGGTGTGCTGCAAAAGTTGGGTGAAATGTACGACCATCTCGGCGACAAGCAACAAGCCTATCAGTACTACAGTGACGTGAGACTCGCGCTATTGCATTTTTCCACATTTTACTCTGGAAAGGAGTAAAAATCTTTTGTCACGTTTCAATGGATTTTTTCTACAGTCTTACAGATTTTATCCTGCTAATTACGAAGTTATCGACTGGCTGGGTTCTTACTTCATATCCATGCAGGTACCACTCGTCATTAGCAGTTCACACTGTCCCTTAGAAAAAAAAAATGAGCTATAGTTTTCACTAAGAAAGAGTGGAGGTCCGAATTCTTTTTTTGCGCACTTGAACAGCTCTGAAATAGCTCTCAATTTTGGGGAATGCAAATGAGGAAGCAAAGTAATTACATTTCGAGAGATTAAGAAAGAAAAATGATTTTCACATCAGTAGTTTCGATATTTCCATAACGCGAGGTAGCTGACTGAGTTGAAATTTGGACTTTTGTACAAATCAGACCGTTTTTTCGCATTTTCACGTTTTCTTCTAAAATGACCCCTCGAAGGGAGACACAATTTTAATTTGAATGCACAAATGAACGAAACGGCAATTGAATTTTGTTCAGGTCGCCGAAAAAGCTTTGGCATATTTTGAGAGAGCGGTCGAACTGGCTCCTGATCAACCGAGGTGGCGTTTGTTGGTAGCAGCGTGCCTGAGACGAACTGGTCAGTTCCACAAAGCCCTGAACGAGTACCAGGACATACACAAACGCTTTCCTGAGAACATCGAGTGTCTCAAGTTTCTCGTAAGATTGTGCAGTGACCTTGGCCTCAAAGATGCTCAGACGTACGCCAACGAGTTGAAGAAGGCGGAGAGGGCTAAAGAGTTAAAGGAACGTCAAGGCTCTGCTCGGCCAGGAACGACAGGTTAATGCACGAACGAACGACACTGAATAATCCAAATCTCCTCCGCATCAGAAGGAGTTAATTAGCGAATAATATGTGATTCTTTGATTAGGATCAAGAAGAAGCAACAGCGGTGCTTCGTCAAGAGGAGGCTCAGGCTTGAGTATGCAGTCGGACAATCGTTCGAGTCCTTTGCCACTTCGCAAGGATAATCGTGGAGTTTCTTCGAGCGGTGGCAACCGTCTGAGTCGAATTTCAGCTTTGGATAGTCCTGCCGAATTCACACCGGAAGCTGATGGACGAATGGGTGAGCGATCTTTTGAAAATCAAATCTTTGGGCACACCCTGTCCGAAGGGAATGAAAAAGTTGTTGGAAAATTCACAAGGAGAGCACAAAACGGGCTGATACTTTTTCATTCCGTTCCGATGAAAATTTCATCTTCGAAATTAGCAAATTAATAAATTAACCCGCCATGGTCACACGTTCTAGAAATAACACGTTGGTCACACGGGGTCGGAATGATCCCAGCCACGTTTAAACGCTTGCCGCGTTGCCAGTATCGTTCCGAACGACGGATGAAAATTCAGGATATTAGTTCCAACCTTTCCGAATAAGAATATCGAGAGAACATTTTTTTATCCAATTTTCAAAATGGCAAAAAAAATCAGCAAAAAAGCAATGTGTAAAGAAAAAAAAAAAAAAAATTTGTGCACCCAACGTGGAGAGGAGGCCAACCGTCTCGAGCGCCAATAACTTGCACTAGTTCCTAGCACAAAGTTGCGTTTAACGGCTGCATTTTCAACTAAAAGTTTCCGGAAATTGAATCATATTAGTAAAAAAAAAAAACAAATCGTCCAAGTTCTTTTCATTTACTGAGCTCGCGTGAACAATTTTTTCTCTTTTTCCATCATTTACGCTCGTTGCGTTGAATATTTCTGTCTCGTTGTGTCCTTGACAATCGGAATGATTGGATCAATTCAGATTATCACAGCATTCAGCGCTGTTGCAATGAACTTTGCCACTAACGCATGATTCGTCTATGATACATATGAGCATATCCCCATATCTATACAGCAGTTCACTCCCGTCGCCTCTGTGGCTTGATAGCTCCATCAAACATACGCGACCATTTTTTGAACGCTAACGACAACAAAAACCAGAAACTCCATAAGACGAGGACTCGTGAGTGAAAAGAGAGACCGAACGACCGATATAACGATTCGTCTAAGCCCGTTACTCCATTAATCACCGTTGTAAATTTATCAAAGGCATCAAATGAGAATTTCTCGAGGATCGAGTGCAACTTTTAAGTTCCCTGGAAAATTTATTATCGGATCAAATCTGCAGCTGATTTATGATCGTAAGCACATGACGGACGTGTGACATTTTTTCAAAATTGTACAATATTTCAAATTCTAAGACTTGGAAAAAAAAAATCATTCTGCTTTTTGTAATTTGGGGTTCATCGATTATTTTGACGAAGCAACGAAAATTACTCGGTTGATGAAAAAATTCTCCAATCATTTTCACAGACCGGGGAAAAGGGAAGTCTATTGAAACAAAAAATAAAACGATATGCTCTTTAAGGACATTGTATACAAAATTTTCTATCGATAGAATTCCTTTAAATTTGCACTTTCAGTAGTTTATCACAAGAACGTGTGTTAAAAGTTGCAATTTTCAACATTAAATATTTCGATTTCTAAATGGTGAAGACTCGCAAAACTTTGCATACACTTTTATGGAATATCGAAGAAGCTTCATTTAGTTTTTCAGAACGATCGGTCGTCAAATTTTTTCGAAATTTTGTTTATTATATAACAAATACCTCGGACAACCTCGGAGTATGTTGTTCTTTAGTTGAATTGTAACAACTTTTTTTTCGAAATTAGGCTCGCAAACCATTTTGTACGTAAGAAAAAGTGAAAACAGAAATTTAGATTTGACCGTCGCCATACAACGTCCTTAAGGGATCGAGTTTTCAAATAGGAGAAATTTTGAAACTTGCAAAAGATTGGAATTAACGTAACATCTTTTCTTCATTGTTATACCTAATAGACGTGTGCGGTTAAAATAATATATTATGGTGTCTCTATTTGATCAATTGGGATGCAGGCACGTAGTTAGTATCACGAGTCGGTCATAAATCTTGGAGACAGCCGCGGAATTATACCCAACTTATGAACAAACGGGATTTTCTTTTGCGTAGTTACGTTTCTCGTCTCTTTTATATCGCACAGCTAAGCTCCACTGAATGGAGATGGAATAGAGAGCGAAAATAAAAAGTAGTGTACGGTGTGTGCGGATATTGATCGTCCATTGCAACTCTAATGGATTGAACGGATGATCGATGCGTTCGAATCATTCGCAAATCTATTCGTAGCATCGATACATCATCAAAAGATTGATACTTGATTGCTTAGTTGGGAAAAATGACGCAGTAATACTGATTGTGAGGTTTACGAATTCCTCATCGTACAATTTTATACTAATTTGCACTTCTGTAGAATGAGTCTTGAAAATATGAAGCCGACCGTTCAATTACTTTCCGAGATATCGTGCTCTCCGCAAATTCAAAAACATTTTTACAATTTTTCGTAATATGCCGTGACCAAAAAATTCTACATCAATTGAAGTTTCTGGACCAAAGTCGAAACTTTGACGAGGAAAAAAATGTGCACAAAATCATGGAAAGTCAAAATGAGTTGGAAAAAAAAAAAATAAAAAGAAGAGAGGGGGAGACAGTGGTCCAGTGGTAACGTGCTCGGCTCACAACCAGTGAGCCCGGGTTCGATTCCCGCCGACACCAATCGATTTTTTCCAAGTGTTTCAAACTGTACTCTCTGTGGTTCGGAACCCACATTAAAATGTAGGTCCACTGAGTAAGTGTGGAATTAAAAATTTTGGAATAAAAGGAAAAACAATTGTGGAATAAAAAAAATTGAGGAAAAAATGAAGACATGTAAAAACCCGAGAATGGTATGCACGGAAAACACCACTACTACTATTACTGAAGATCATACCTGGGAATAAATTAATCAAACATAATCTCTGTTTGTAGAAATAAACTATGCAGATCCCGTTGGTCCTATGCCCGCACGGCCGATGACGTCAGCTGGTAAAAGAGACGACGATTTCGGAGACGAGGAACTCGGCGATGACCTCCTGCCCGTTTGATCAAATCATGCGCAAAACATCTTACGATTAATAATGCTGCAATGTCTGATAAGAGAAATTAAGGTTCAGTTTTTTTTTTTTCGTTTTTTAATATTCGGGATAGTAAAATTGATTGCTTCTCTTTAGGGAGTCAAATGAATGTTGGATCATCATTCAAGTTTCTCATCGTTGAGCTCTAATAAATTTGAATTTGTCACTGTCGACACGCTGTTCCATTTAATCTCGAGCTGGACGTTGAGGAGACACAATTAAAGTGAGTCCAATTGAATGGAGTACACGTGGCGATGATCGTTCTTATTCAATAAAGGGCCATGTGCCGTCACTCCAATATTTTGAATCGAGAATCGTCTGGAGTATTCTAGCAATTTTTATTCATTCCTGACGCGATAATTTTCCAAATCTTCGCAAAAGTTAGTTTTTTCTAACCTCGCTGTTTTATTTTTGTGTGATACGCCATGTCGATGTTATCCGCATAAATAATGAGGAATATCGAGCGATTGATGTGCACCAAACACTTTCGAAATTGTCGTTAAACTTGTAGATACGAAAAATGGGGACATATCTTTTGGAGAAAGCGAAACTGGGTAAAGTCCACTAGGTTCTGGTCGCGCCCTCGCTTTATCAGTGATTATTTTCTTGACTCTGACGATTGACCTTTTTGGGTCGTAGTCCGCAGTTTAAAGAATTCCACGAGTTTTTCTTCATCATTGTCGGCTGTTTGGCGTTGAGAAAGTATAATATTATTTCCCACAATTTCTTCTATTTTCTCGTCCGTTGTCTTCGAACAGTTAATCCAGGCAAAAAACCCACGACCCCTCCTCAGATGTCATTTTCCCAGGATGCAAACCCTCGTGATGATTGAGTTAAATAATTCATTTCAATCGAGATCAATTGAAGCGTTATGGCAAGGAATTCGAAAACCTGCTACGCTACGAATTAATAGAATTTGCAAATCGATTGATACACCAACGAGTGGACGAGCCGTTCAAAAGAGAATAATTAGGAAAATTATATATCCTAAAATAGAAAGAAGGAAGATACACAGCGATAACGTACTCGGTTCACAACCAGTGAGCCCGGGTTCGGATTCCCGCGGACGCATCAATGGATTTTTCTAAGTCTTTCAAGAATGTATGGCCAAAGTTCTCTATATAAGATTCACCCTCAAATTTGAAATATCTTGTAAAGTACACGATGCTGCATCGTTAAAAAAAAAAAATTTCACTTCACCGTATAGTTATTAAATAAATTATTTTTTTTAGTCCCATTAAATCCCATATCCAAGAGAGGATAAAACATGCAAAAAGCCGATAAGCGTATGCATAGAAAACTCCGGTACTTCTAGAAAGAAGGAAAAAGAATGAAGAAAGGGAGAGCGAGAATGAGAAGAGGGAGAGAGAACGAGAAAAAGAGATTGGCAGATGTGTAATTATCGTGTCACATGACGTCTGTGAGTTGGAGGTTTATGTGGACCACGAATCATCGATCCAATCGACACGAAATTATTGTCCGATCTAAATTTAAACATCGTCGTCGTATTTAATCGAGCTCCATTCGAATTGATACAATTGTTCGAGTTGCCTGACGTCCCATAAATGCCTATACAGAGAAAATCCTCGTTCACGATACTCCGATCGTTGGGGGTTACACAAAAGTGTATTAAAAAATCAGACAATCAAAAACTCTCATAAAATTTGATGATTGATTAAGGACGTTGTATGCAAAATTTTCTATCGATAGAATTTCTTTAAATTTTCACCACACAAAGAGAATACTGATATCTAATAGCTCGCGCAATATCGCGCAATTTTAAGAGGTTTCACCACGTAATAGTCGAGATATTTATTTACAAAAATCACTAGATTTCACTATAGTTACTCATGCGTGTGTTAAAAGTTGCAAGTCAACATTAAATATTTTGATTTCTAAATGGTAAAGCCTCTTAAAACTTTGCATACACTTTTATGTAACAACGAAGAAGCTTTATTTAGTTTTTCAAACAAAATCGGTCGTAAACTTTTTTCGAAATTTTGTTTCTTATATCACAAATACAGATTACCTCGGACAATCTCGGATTTAGAGTATGTTGTTCTTTAGTCAATTTGTAACAACTTTTTTCAATGAACTTATGCTCGCAAACTATTTTTTATGTAAGAAAAACTGTAAACAAAAATTTAGACTTGATCGTCGCCATAAAACGTTCTTAATCAATCAGCATCGCTGCTCAGGATTCTGACGTACACCGTCTTGATACAAATTTCAACCTAAACTTCTCGTTGTGACTCTTGACTCGTGTTGGTAACTGGCAACGAAATACTTCTCGTGACGACTTTAAGTTAAAATATTATTCATCATTATATAATAATCATGATTACGACATAAAATAATATTGCGCTTCATGCAGTTTCCTCTGGCCTTTTTTTTCGAATGAGTTCGCACTGTCCATTGGCCAGTGTGTTCCGCTACAATCTACTCAACGATTTTGATCGGTCATGCCAGCCAGGTCGTCCAGCTCTAGCTTTCGGAATACGATAAAAAAAGTTGAAACCCATGAAAAAAAAAAAAATGGAAAAATTCCGTTCATATTTAATGTTCGGAAAAACAAAAAAAAAAATGGCCACAAAGCCGAAAATCTGTTTAGAATCATTCACTGGGTACACTCAGTGATAGAGCGTTTAGAAATAATTAGAAAGATATTAATCACCATTATTTCCTATCAGCTGACCTCTGATAAACTTGTCGTTAACATTGCGTAAGAAAAACAGGCCCCGCGCACACGAGAATGGAAAGCCACTGTGAAAATTGTTGTTCGGGATACCACTGTACCGAGAGTGAATGATACACGAGCAACGAATGGGGAAGGGGAGAAAAATAAAGGACAGCGATAGCGCGCGTCGCGTCAATGTTTCGTAATAGACATAATACGTTTACGAATCCCCGCCGACAGTATATCATTGACCGTGACAAACGAAAGATACACTATCCATTTTTTTCCCATCTACGTATCACGAAAATACATATGCGTCTAAATAAGTTTATATGTACCCACGTGGAACATGAGTTTAAAAAGGTCATAAATTTACCTAATATTTCAGCATTATTAACGCGAAGCTATAAAAATTACTAATTCGCCGATTTCCATCAGATTATTTTAGCTGTCGTTAGATTTTCCGTTGCTCTTCGCATACGAATAGCTTGAATAAAGATCCTCCGAATAAATGAATGATTCCGTAATTTAAAAAAAAAAACAGGACCGCGAGCCTCAAAAAGACAGCATGGCGACGAAACTTTTGTTTATATTTCCCACCAGTTTCGGGAACCGATACCATTTCGAAAATAATTTACAAGCAAGAGAGCAAAGCGAGAATTTCAGTTGATTCTGCGTCGTTGAAAAATCTTCATTCCACCATTTCCCCAGAGTTACGATCCTTCGCAGATCAATTACCCTTAACGTCGCTCAAAGAGCTTGGAGAAAAATATGTTAAAGTATAAAAAGAGGGAAACCGAGGAGCTATCGCGTGACCTGATCCCGACTCGCATCACATGCCTCCACGCATTTACGTTCCAAGTGTGAGACAAATGTTTACATATGAGTAAAAACGTATGCATATTACACGAACGTACACGCACACACGAGCGTGTATGAATATATTGGTCTCGCTGCTAGCGAGCTTGAGAAATTAATAAATTTGCAATCTGCATACACGCACGAACGACGAATAACTTCCGTGATGAATGAAACGGTATTTTATGCACAAATGTTTACAAAAAGAGGATTTCAATTCCGGTAACCGAATTTAAAATATTTCTCCAAATTCAATCCACTTGCAAAAATCGTCAAAGACTTTCGCCATCGCCAAATTATTAATTTCATAAATCTCAACTGGTCAGAAACAAAAGTTCTAGCCACTTCAATTCGTCCAAATCTTGTGCCCCCCTAATCATTTGTCTTTTCAAATCTTCCACGGACCAAACTGTGTCGAACCAACAGAATTGCTGTTTTTCTAGCGCGGGTATCTTAGAAAAAAAAAAAAAAAAGAAAAAATAACGCTGTCGCTGTGGCCATGATTTTCCAGATTCGGCTTATCTCGGATAAAAAAATTGAAGATACTCCGTAAAATATCAATATACGCAGCCTTTCGAAATCGGAATCGAAAGATTTTCAATGTTCTGCATTCGCTTTCCTTTTATTCGGCAAAAAGGCAAATAATGGCTGTAATTTTATTATTTCAGCATATTTTTACTCCGGAAAAGAAAATCAATAAATTGAATAATAAAGTTTTAATGAACTCAATCCCTCAATGGATCCATCGAAGTATCTAGCGATTGAGACTGGCGATTAAAAAAAATGAAATATTAGCGAAATCTATCCACTTGCGAAATTTTTTTTTTTTTTAACTCCACTCACGTTTCCTATCAGCGGAATTTCAAGGCTAAAAAATAATTCGTTATTCGATAATTATTAGTCTTGCATTATTATTATTATTATTATTATTATTATTGTCATTATTATTATTCGGAGCTCGGGAAGCCCGTATCGCTTCGTCTTTCTCTCATAATTTCCGATTCTACACTTACGTACACATTGGTAAATGGTGTAACGCAGCTCTACGTGTATATGGTTTTATTACCATCAGCTCTTGGCATTCTCGGATTCTCGGTTCGCTCCTAATACATGTGGAAGGAGGTAAAGGAGAATTTTAACGATGGTGGGGATTCGAGCTTCCACGGAGGCTCGGCCAGCCTCGAACGTTTCGGTTTGTTGGCGTCTGATACGTGCGGAACGTTACCACTCGGTGATCTCGCGCCCACGCGGACGTACGTATACGTTCTTCTCACTGACGAAGACCCAACGGTGCGCGTTGAAAATTCCCCTCTTTTTAGTACGAAAAAAAAAGATTGTTATAACGATCCATTTTGTCAATCACGAACCATCATTTCTTCGGTTAAATAATCGAGGAAATATACTACAAAAGACACACCTTTTTCGACCATTCTCATCCACACCAAGACACTAGAAATTCGAGGAAACTTGAGTGCCGACAAAAGTGATAGACACGCACAAGTATATACATTTTTTTTTTTGCCCACGTGTTGAATACTTGTGAATCAATCGACGAGATTTGATCGGAGAAAAAAGCAGAAATCTATTTTTACGTGGAATTAATTTATAACATCGTGTGTGAATTTTGTCGTTTTATTGGAATTGTTGTTCCTACGGTTGTTGACTAGTCGACGAACTAAACGTGGACGGTAAGTTAAAAAAATCATCACATTCAATATTATTTTTTCTTTTATATTGTGTGATTTTCTGATAGATTTTTTTTTATAGATCTGACATGCAAACTACTGCCTTTTTCTTGTGGGTAGAGAAAAAATTGGAATTGTTTACTTTAGATAACAATGAACGAATATTTTTCTGTAGTGTCGTCCAAGCCAAATTTAAGAGCGCCACGTGGTTAGTTCTGGCTCATTGGTTACAGATGTTTCATGCCGATTATGCTCAATCGTTTTCTCGTTGATATCAGTCCCAGAATCTTGATTATCATTTTTTTGGGAAACCTTGTTAATTTTAATTTTGATCTTTTGAAGCAGTAACAAATTTGAAACGTTTTCGTATGTTGCTGGGTTATTTATTGCTGAATCAAACACGAGTTTCGATGTAGTTGAACGTTTTCAAGGTAAAGCTATTGTTCGTATGATAATCGCGATGGAACCTACGTACACGTTGCTTCTAACTCATCAAGCTCTGATTATTGCTCGTATATTTTAGTTCTTTGGCTACTCTATTTATGCACCGCAGAACTGACCGCTAGCTCTTTGGATATTTCGAACCGAACAATTCATGCATTTACGAAATCACTCGAGATGATTAAAATAATTTAATAATTTTTCAAAAAAACTCAGATTTTCATGAAATTCGAAAAATCATAAAATTTGAACCGTTGAACCAATATTTATTAAATTCAATACCAACTTTCCTATTATGACGCTCTATTAAAAAAAAAAAAAACAATCAGTAATAAAACGTAAAATTTGCGTAATTTAGAGTAGTGACAGACTTTTTTTGGAAATTTCAAAATGCCGTAGAATTCGGATTTTTCTAGCAATTTCGACAAAATTATCAGAGAATGAAGAGCTTTTATAGATTAACATCTGTGCAAAACGGGAGCCCTGTAGCTCAAACCGTTCTCGAGTTACAAACGTTTGAATTTTATAGGGCCAGAACATACACACACACACGCGTCCGGACATTTTTTCTAGATACGATTTTTCAATGTTTTTTCAATGATTTTAAGCACATTGACATTGAAAACTGAAAAAAAACGAATTTTCGCCGTCACAAAACAGTTGAGACTCGTTGGGTAAATTAAAAAAAAAAACGTCGTGATCCAAATTCCTTAATAAGTATGAAATATAAATATGGATTCATTAGCGTTGACAACGTTTTGATGATGTTATGTGGATTCGGTTGATCGTACTCGTTATATTCGTTTTGTAAGTATTTCATAGAAATAATTTTGACTAAAACAGATGCTCCATTTATATTCAGCCAATCGCAAAAGAGAAAAAAACATGTCGTGTTACGGTATTTATCAGCTTTAGCGATTTTTGTCGAGTCGTTTAACATCCTGCTACGACCAAACTCTCATTGTCGATCGAGATTAAATGTTAAATCGAGATTATTCAAACGAGGATCCGTGCGATTCTTGGTGCAACGGAAAATAAGCGTCGCTTTTAAAACTACGCTGCCCAAATTTTTAAAACGTCTCGCGACAAATATTCATAACGAGAATATTTTTTCTTACATCAAATATGTATACAAATTTATTTACCGCATCAGCTCCAAAATTCGTATTATCAACTGGTTTCTTTCGTTCCATCAAGTGAAATGTCGAAATTCTATTAATATTTCATGAGTCGAATGGAAGTCCATATTAACAGAAAACGTTCGAGAGATCCAGCGATAGAAGAAAAATATGAATTACAAAAATTCAGCGTTCCATCTTGCGGTTATTTAAAAACAGAAATAAAATGATTATTCATTTGCCACATGACTCGTATTTTTCTCTTCCGTTCCTACAACTTAAAAAATCTGTCAATTTTGTATTTGTTAATATTTCCGTTTTTTTTTTGTTTGAAAAAACATCGAATACTCGTCCAAGCTTACTTCAAATATATTAAACCACGCGATAAATTGTTAATTGGTAAAGCGTCAATTTTATGAAAACTTTGATAAAAACACGCGGGTGTGTTTTTTTTTGTTTCTAATTTGATACGGGCCCTCGATGAGTCAGTGAAAAATGTTTACTCCATTGCATACAAGTACTGGTCAAAATACAATCAGTTTTGTTTCGTTGCTCAGTATATAGTATTTCGAGAGGGACGAGATCAATCGTCTAAATAAACCCTTCGAGTAGCACTAGCTTCTCCACATGTGAATGACACATACATATTACACAGATATACAGACTATAACCTAGTATACTATTTATGTACATTGATTAAGTATATACATAACTGTTCGCGAGTCGATTCACTAAATGATCGCATTTGACGTTTACACCTTCCAATTGATTCTAATAACTGCTGCGGATATTCTTCCATATACATATGTATATTCTCCCATGTAAAAGTCGAGTTTTCTCACGGGTGTCTCATTCCATTTGTCCCCCACGATCCACCTATCTCTCTGGATCTCTCTGGATGCCCAAGAAAATGTTTTCGAAATCGTTTCAGCTCGCGGTAGTCATTCAAATAGTTTTCTATACTTCTGACAAAATTGAATAAATCGTCATGCTAAAAATTGTGAAAATCACAAACTTTGACAATTGCATTTGAAATTATTGAAACGTTTGGTAGTTTTTATTAGAAGAAATTTTGAATCATTGTTTTTTTTTTTTGAAATTTTGATCCTCGAAGACGATTCACTTGTTTGCATTCCTTAACCTCAGAAAATTTTTGGGCTTTGAATGATATTTCTTTTTGGCTGGTATTTCCATTTATTTAACGAGTAATAACCATCCAGCCAGGGTTCTCATTATAAATGCTCGTTCGTCTTATTTTTTATCGCCATTTAGCAATGATCCCGTAAAAAATCGAATGTTACGTTATCAACAAATAATTATAATGTTAGTGTGATAAAAAAGATGATACGTTCACTCCAAGCGGAGGTCTTCATCTTTGGTTTTTTCGACTTCCGATCGAGGGGTCCGATATAAAGTCTCTATACAAACGTAGGGCCATTCCACTGCTATGTACATTATCAGAGATGAAGTTTTATCTCCTATTGAATGTGACATAAATATTAGACTCATAAATCCGTAATGATAATCTTGATGTGAAAGATTGATTCGACGATGATAACCTGCGCCGGAAATTCATGAATCACCATTGAAAAAAAAGAAATTATTATTTCCATCGCTCAAAATGTTTCTATAGGAAGTAACAAAAATTTTAATTCTCGACTATTACAACGGGAAAAAGTAATCGACCAACTAACCTAATTGAAGCATAGATTTGAGAAATTGCGTTCGAGATGCTTTTCGGAGCGATGAAAATGACAAAAAACTTCAACTGAGAGTTCCAAGTTTTTTTTATCAATCGATTATTTTGAATCTGCATTTCCTTTGACACGCACTTAAACATTTATTTGGAACATCTGCATTCTTGACGGTTGTAAATTTGAATTATTTTTGTTAATAAACAGTCAACTTATGGAAATTTAGGGAAAAGCGAGAAAAATATGTTGTGGCTCAGTCGACCGGATTGACAAAAAAACTTTTATTGTAAAAGTATAAATAATGAAAGTTACAAATAATCTTTAGGATCACGTTGGTATTGAGTTTCAATGTTTTCGTCGCAAGAGTCCGTTTCATGGTATTTCTAATATCGACTGCAGGATAAGGCTAGCTTCGCGTGATATCATAGGAATTTTTCCAAGATGATAAAAGGAGAAGTAACGAGAGGGCAAAAATTCGGCGCATGCGAGTCACGTGTGGCGCTTGTCCGGGGCGCTGTCCGATAATGATTCCATCCCCCAAGACTGCAGCGTCAGTATAAAATCACGTAACGGACCGAAATATTATCGCGGAACGCTGGAGAACGAAAACATAATCGTATAGTTTCTTAGAACTTGATAATAGAAAATGTGATAATAGAAAATTTTGGAGAAAATGCATTTAAATGACAATGATTAAACGCTCATTAGCAACATTGTTTTTGATATTTCGAATTCAATAGTAGCAGGAACGCGAGACGATGAGTCAAGGCTGTTAATCGTAACCTGTGGTCATCCAGACTCGGCGCCACGTGTCTTTGTGATACATATTTCTTCACACGACACTGCACACATTGTTGAGCTCTGAACTAGCCAAGAAATTACAATTAACAGCGGAAAGAGGCATGCCGGTGCGTTCAGTTAATATTCATTCATTTTTCCTCCTTGCAATTGCCATTAAAATAACAAAAAAATGTTTTATCGATATATAGAAATGACAATAAACCTCAAGTCTCGACCCGAGTAAAAATCAATATATATAAACATATGTACTTGTATATAATTGATGATATCGAATTATAATCACGTTGAAGTTTGTATCGTTGAATTGCAACGAAATCCATTATTTTATGTATTATTCTTTCAAACCAGAGCCAAAAAAAAACATGCCGTGTCCGTCTCGACAATTATTTGCAATTAAAAAAGTGAATGCCAAAGAAAAATTGAGAAGATTCCGAAAATCTAAAAAATTGTGAGTGGATTAAATATTTTTCGTTCAACTCCAACGATGCAAAATTCAATATCGTCAATTATATACAAAAATTGGCCAGATCAAACTTTGTATATTTGTATATAATTGTATATACAATTGTATATAATAATGTACAGTTGTGTACGATAGTATATGAATATATTAATTTTAATGGTAATTTCTATTGAACAATTTTTTAATTTAATTTTATTATAATAATGCGACGAAATATTGAGAAAATTTTAAAAATATAGATTCATCGATTTATTGAAGTTATAGATTTTTTCTTGTAACAAATAAAGACGATTCGTTATTAAAGTTGCACAAGGGGGAGATTTTAGAATAAACAATTTTTTACCGTCAGCATGATTCGTTTCGATACAAGAAAAAATGTTTTCCTCGACTCAAGCTTGATCGATGATTTATCCAACAATAACGTTTCTACGTGCAAAATCATCGTGTGGAATTTTTTTCAGGCAATCAATCAAAATTATGATGTATATAGAACCAGTTCTTATCGAACGTCTCATGGCTTGATAACGGAGCAATACAGATCTAGAATTATGCACGACATGAAATGATATCCATGCAGAATAACTTGCGTAATGCGATATCGATCTTTTACATTGTTTTATCGACAAGACAAAGCTGTCCATTTGCAATATTAAAAATGTGAAACACTTGACGCCGCATGCCCTTCGTTCCAAATGACTTTGAAATCGATGTTTCTTCGTGTAGAAAATGGGTATATAAAAAAAAAATAATTTCTAATTATTAATGCACATGATTAATCGAGAAGAGGAAAAAAAAGTCATCGGCAGGACTTTATGGTCTGAACGGATGATACGATACTTCAAAATCTCTGTTTCACATTTTGATATTCTGGTGATGAAACTATGGACATAATTGATGCATGTCAACACACAACTTGCCTTGAATATTCATAAATTTACTTTTTTCCAGGAATAACCAACGATAACGAAAATTATATCACAATCATGGCCCCTACCGAACGAGTATTGCACGAGGCCATCCAGGTTGCTCCTCTCGCTATTTCGGACGACGTCAAACGACAGAAGGTAAGTGAAAGGTTCATCCTTTCCTCTCGAAAATTAAAAAAAAAACTATCCTTTTTCTTTCCTATCCAAAAATCAAAAAACAAAAAACTTCAAACATTGATTTTACGAAAATTGCTATAATTTTTTGTTTTACAAACTGGCACTCCAGCTACCGTTCATTATCATCGTTTTTGAATTATCTTCGAATTGGTTATTAGCGATTTTTGATTTATTATCATTTTTTAGTCGCTTGTAAACTTTGAAAGTGGAAAATATGACGAAAGATGTGATTTTTTGGTTCGGGTTCCAAAAAAAAAAAAATTATCGGAATGCAATACAGCCTAAAACCTATTCTGATTCATGAGCTTCATTTCTGTGAAAGATTCGTCAAAATTGGCACAAAAAGAATTTTGTAGCAGAGTTTTATATATATATAGATATTTATTCAACGTAAATCGATAGTGAATCGCAATGACATCGAAATCGATGTATTTATTTGGAGACTCGAAATGTAACCGTGATTTCATGGCAGCAGCGTATTGTCATTATAGGTCAGCAAGCTATGCCTATATCTGTTTATTATTACGAGGATCGCCCTTCGGTATATTACGAGACTAATAATAGCCTGGTCTGTGCTGGTCGTCAGGCGAATTAACCCTAAGTATCTGAAGTGGTAAAGACGAGGGCACAACTAAATGCACACGTTACACGATTCATCTTTTCGTCCTATACCAAAGAAATATTTCACGTCCCTCGTGTCACTCGTAAAAAAAATCAAATACATCGAATCCGTTTTTCTCCTTGTTTGTTTTTCGAAGAGCGTGATATCGAACGAGACTCATTCAGATTTAATTGGAACAGAAGACATCGCATACACAGATCTCAATATTTATTGTCGACGTAACTCAACGACGAAACCGGGCGATCTGCGCTTCGATCTTTTCGTATCAGGCAGCACGTTATCCTTTTTTTTTTCCATTCTCTTAACTTTGCTCTCTGGGTCAACCGAAAGAGTGACGATTCGGTTCAACTGCAGATCACATTAGCATATCGTTCTGGTATAATACTAAGATAACTGTAAAGGTTATCGTGATTGTCGCTTTTTTACGGCTTTACCCCATTTCACAATTCACTTCGAGATGCACACACGACGCCTCTCAATGATTTACGACTCTGTTTTTTCTCATCATCTGTTTTTCGTTTGGCTTTCATGAGACGAACTTTCAATTCCATCGAAATCGATTTTTCTCTCTGCAAAGATTCATTTTCATCATTTTTCGTTAGTTAGAGGATGAAAATGAAGCTTTTTCATTGGCAGAGAATCGGTCATCGAACTTGTTTGTAATTTTTGCTTCGGAGTTGCTGGAAAAATACGAATTTCGCGACATTTTGAAATTTTCAAAAAAGTCCGTCATCGATCTAACTTTCGTAAATTTTAAGATTTATCACTAATCTCGTTTTTATAAATAGAGTATCATCAGAGGAAGGTTGGCATCAAATTGCAAACACGCTGCAAATTGCTTCTTCAAGATTTAGCACGATGCTCAAAGCTTCTTCCATGAGGAAGTCAAAATTCAAAAAATTCACTCATAGAGAAAGATTTGAGCATCGTGCTAAATCCTGAGGAACCAATTTGCAACTTTCAATTTGCAGCCTTTTTTTAATAATATTAATAATACGGAACATATGCTGCGGTAAAAATATTTCAAATGCCCAGCAATGCACTTGAGTCGGAAAGCTTGATTCAGACGGATGCAATCGAATTAAACGTCGCGATGTTGCAATTGAGTTGTAAGGAGGAAGGGTCAAACTTGACATTCGCAAAGTCGCGTGGCCATTGAAAAATTGGTCGATTACTGTAACCGGAGAACTCCCTGTGTCACACCTCTTCAAAAATAAGAGTTATGAATTATTTACGAGACTTAATAACGTGGAATGCTCGTATCGCCGAAGAACACCGTTGCTATAATTTACGAATAATAGAACCGGTCTTGTCCGTATATTTTTGTTATAAACATTATTCATACGTAGAAAAAGAAAAAAAAACGTAAAAAATCATAATTTCTTCGGATCCTAAGAAATTATGCGTCATCGAGTGAATGAAATTATTGCTGCTTCGTTCATGCATATGAAAAAGGGAAAAATGAAGCTTTTTCAAAATTGCTTAACACTTTGCAGAAATTTGCGATTATTGTAATTGCAACGCATGAAGAAGATAAACAGTGTAATTATTATTACAAGAATCAATTACTCGAATTTTTCTCACAATTTATTTACTTTATCACGAAGAAAAATGTTGCCCGCAGGCATCAAGTACACACTTTGTTGATGTTCCTCGTTCCTATTCGAAGGATATATTGTATTTTTCGTTAAACTATATGTATTCAGACAAATTGAACTGCAATGAAGAATAATTTTTATAATATGAAACTCTCCAACAAAATTGTGTTTGTGCCCTTTTCACGCAAAAACCACTGAACCAATTATGATGAATCTTTTACAAAAATGAAGCTCATGGATCGGAATAGGTTTTAGGCTGTATTGCATTCCGATAATATTTTTTTTGGGAACCCGAATAAAAAAATCACATTTTTCGTCATATTTTCCACTTTCAAAGTTCACAAGCAACTAAAAAATGATAATGAATCAAAAATCGTTAATTACCAATTCAAAGATAATTCGAAAACGAAAATAATGAGCGGTAGCTGGAGTGTCAGTTTATAAAAAAAAAAGTTATAGCGATTTTCGTAAAATCAGAGTTTGAAGATTTAAAAAAAAAAATTTAAACTTTTCACATTGAGCTAGCTGTACCCTTTAGCGCCAAATTAGGTGTGCTGCTGGGCGAAGCCCGCAGGCACGGCTAGTAGTTTATTGATCCTGAATATTTATGGATTTTTCAACAGGTCGAAAATCAGCTGGCAAAAATGAGATTTTCGGCTGCAACCGTCAGAAAGATTCAGGACGTTTTTGTTTCGGAAATGGAGAAAGGTATACACCAACAACCGTCGTCGCTTCAGATGGAGAACACGTATATACCCGAACTGCCGGATGGCACAGGTATGGCATCGATCAATTATACTGTTTCTTTGATGAAAATTCAATGAGCAGCTCTTGAAGATCGAATACATGGGGAAATCATACCAAAAAATATATCAAAACCATCAACAATTACGTAACAGTGCACCAACGTAAATAAAGTGCACTGTGCGCTAGAAATCATTGTGTCAATTAAGCAGAGATCACTGCTATCGCATTTTCAGATCTTTCCTTGTTTCATAATGCGATTGCAACAAACAACGAGATCGTAAATCACTGTTGGCGTTTTTTTTTGTTCGTCTGTCGTGTTTGCCGGAAGACAAAAATGATTTGACGTTATGCACCACGAAAAGAGTGTGTAGCCTTATGCTAAAGATTCAAGAGAATTAACTACCTCGAGAGAAACACAAAGTCTACGAAAAATACACTGGCGTGCTTGCTGATAAAACGGGAACCGGTTTTCGTTTCACATTTTGGAAACTTGTTGAATTCCCAATAGCAAACTATAGAATATCGTTTTTATGGTATTATTCCAACATAAATCATCGATTCATTTTTCTTACATCCTCCGATCAACAGTCGTGGAGACAACAATTTTTGGACGTACGATGTCTCCATAATAATCGTGTTATAACTCAATAACGAGTGGCCGTACTACAATGTTCGAGGCGTAATTTTGTAGAGAATTGAACTCTCTAGAAAAGAGATTTCTTACAATTTCACGATAAATTCACTATGCCGGAAAGTAATCAAGGTCAAAGTTTAATTTTTAGAACATGCCTTAACATTTTTCGACTTTCGCAGAAAAACCGATAGACTAATGAAGAAAATGTTAACAAACGTTTTTTCTAGATCGTGCGATTGTCTATGGAATTCAATCATTAGATTACCGGAAATTTCCTTCGTTTAATAATTAATGGGTTGACTAATTGATATTTTCAAAAAAAAAAGTTCAATTTTCCAGAAATCAATGACTGAAATCGATTTTTTTAAAATCTTATAAAAACGGTCTCGGTCATCCAAGCTTTCGCTCTAATTCGGCCACCACACGACTGCTTGCTCATATTTTTTTATTGTTTTGTTTACAGAGGAAGGACTTTTTCTGGCACTGGATCTCGGAGGAACAAATTTTCGGGTATTGTTGCTGGAACTTGTAAATGGTGCTGTCGTACGTGAGGATGTCAAATTATGTCACATCGGAGCTCATTTGAGAGCGGGTTCGGGATTACCACTGTTTGATTATCTTGCCGAATGCGTCAGCAATTTCGTAATCAGCGAGGGCCTTCAGGACGTAGAGCTTCCCTTAGGTAAACAAGTTTTGCCATCTATCGTTGAAAGGAATGGATCAAATTTTTATTTCATTGCTTTCGAAATCTCTCCATATGATTCCATAGAGCTTTATCAATCAATCGATGCAGTTTACACTTGAAAGAAAAACGTTTCTTGAATATTGAGGACGTTGTATGGCGACGGTCAAATCTAAATTTCTGTTTTCAGTTTTTCTTACATACAAAAAGGTTTGCGAGCCTAATTTTATGAAAAAAATTTGTTACAAATTGACTAAAGAATAACATATTCAAAATCCAAGATTGTCCGTGGTAATCTGTATTTTTTATATAATAAATAAAATTTCGAAAAAATGTTAGGACCGATTTTTTTGAAAAAGTAAAAAAAGCTTCTTCGATGTTACATAAAAGTGTATGCAAAGTTTTCAGTGGCTTCACCATTTAGAAATCGAAATATTTAATGTTGAAAATTGCAACTTTTAACACACGCTCTTATGAGAAACTACTGAAATTTGTGATTTTTATAAATAAATATCTCGACTTGTAATGGTGAAACCTCTTAAAATAGCGCGAGCTATTAGATATCATTATTTTCTTAGTGTGGTGCAAATATAATGGAATTCTATCGATGGAAAATTTTGCATACAACGTCCTCCAGTAAAATGATGTAAGCAGGTGGTGTTGGTTGTTCGTTTGGAGCGGGTCCCTCATTTGATAATGTGAAAACGTGCAGAGCTTTTTGAGCGACTACGAGCTGGAGTTTTTACGTTATCTGCTTGTACCAAACGAGGTCGATAACTGCTGCGGAGTGAATGTAATATCGATATCTATTTTCTTTGAAATTTAGTTCCAACAGTAAAAAAACAAACTGCGATGCAGTTAATCTCAGAATGAAATGTACGAGGTCGTCGAAAAAGTAGTGTCTTTCATTGACGATAGAAAAAAATTATTGTCACGATTCAACAAAATTTAAACAAAAATTTCTTACGTATGTTCGTATGATGTATTCAGGTTTCACGTTCTCGTTCCCAATGATTCAGCATTCCCTCGACGCCGGTATACTCGTCACGTGGACCAAGAGCTTCAATTGCCCGGACGTCGTGAACGAGGATGCTGTGAAATTGTTGCGAGAAGCCCTTGCTAGACGTGGTGACACGAGGGTCAACGTAGTTGCCATTTTGAATGACACAACCGGTACTTTACTCCAAGGGGCAACACAAGATCATGATACCGCGATAGGACTCATTCTGGGTACCGGAAGTAACGCCTGTTATCTTGAGAGAGCTGACAAAGTTGAACATTGGGAGCCAGAAAGACACGGCGAGCGAGAAGTAAGTTCCAGTCTTCAAGCCACTGAAAAAAAAACAATCAACAAATAGTTGACATGAAGAATTTCCTGTGCTCGGGCCAACTTGATATTACTAACAATTTTTTCTTTATTTCTTCACACTTAACCCTCCGTGGTAACCAAGGGTCGAAATGACCCCAAGTGCAACTTTGAGCTAGAATTACTACAAGTTATTGGCGCTCGAAAAAAAATTCGTTGCCATTTTGCTGATTTTTTTCGCCATTTTAAAAATTGGACAAAATTTTTTTGGCATGATATTCTCATTCTGAAAGGTTCAAACTAATATCCTGAATTTTTATGTGTCGTTCGAACGGTACTGGCAAGGCGGCAAGCGTTTAAACAAGGCTGGGGTCATTCTGACCCCCGTGTGTCCAGCGCGTTATTTATCGAATGTGTGACCACGGAGGGTTAACCTGGTATTTCAACAATTACTGCCTTTTTGCCCCACCATAGACCCTGGGACATTTTTAGATTTGAAGAAAATAGAAACAGTCACTACCAAAGTAAAATGATAATCGAAATTGTAATTTCTTCACAAATTCCATAATAAACTCTGAAGAACTCGACGGAGCGTTTAACAAATTTTCTATTCGACAAAGAAAATTTCGAATTTCCAACGTTTTATTCACTTAATCTTCGTCTCAATTTGTCCAGGTCATTATCGACATCGAATGGGGTGCTTTTGGCGACAACGGCGTCTTGGATTTTATCAGAACAGACTTCGATCGAGAAAATGATGCAAATTCACTAATTGTCAGCTCCTTCACGTAAGATTATTTTGTGTTATAATTTATTTTAATAGAAATTTTTAAAAATGCATTTTTACGATTTTTGATAAATACTTTGCCAGCCATTCAATGAGTCTTACCAATTTTCTCAACCCGCTCTGTTACACTTCTCTTATCAACAGATTCGAAAAATATATTGCTGGCAAGTATCTCGGCGAAGTGGTACGCGTTATACTCGCAAAATTCATCAAAGATGGTCTCCTCTTTTCGAAACAGGACGTTAGCAATCTCCTTGTACCCGGTCAGTTCACAACCGACTTCGTCTCTGACATCGAAGAGTGAGTATGCGCTCGTCATACCTTTTTAGAGTCGAAATGTTTTGATGGTTTGAGAACAAGTTTTCGCATTGTCAAATTGTCGATCATCCGTATTGAGAGAAAGTCTCAGTGCAACGGGCATTGTCTTTACTTTTTGTATTCACGAAATGTCAACTATTGCAGGGATTCCGTAAACGGTGGAAGTGAACAAACGAAACGTGTGCTTGCTAAATTTGGAATAGTCCCTGATGAGGATGACATCAGCATCGTCCAATACGTTTGTGCAGTTGCCTCAAATCGTGCGGCTCTTCTTGTTTCGATATGTGAGCATTTTTTGTCTTTTTTTTTTTTTCTCCTATAGCCTTTCAACTGCAGAGTTCATGATTTATTTTTTCTCTGTTTTTGCTTCCTTATATAGGAAGCTATGTGACGGTGGATTTTTTTTTTTCAGTTTTCAATGTCAATGTGCTTAAAATGTCCGAAAACATCGAAAAATCATTTCTAGAAAAAATGTCCGGATGCGTGTCTGTATGTTCTGGCACTGTAAAATTCAAACGTTTGTAACTCGAGAACAGTTTGAGCTACAGGGCTCCTGTTTTGCACGGATGTTAATCTGTTCACGCTCTTCATTCTCTGAGACTTTTGTCGGAATTGCTATAAAAATACGAATTTTACGGCATTTTGAAATTTAAAAAAAAGGCTGTCACGGCTCTAACTTCCGCAAATTTCAAGATTTATTACTAATTTTATAAATAGAGTATCATTATAGGAAGGTTGGTATTGAATTTGGGAAATATGAGTTGAACAGTTTAAATTTTATGATTTTTCGAATTTTACGAAAATCTGAGTTTTTCGAAAAATCCTCTAACCGCTTTAATTTTTGCAAATTTTGTAAGATATTGTGTACAAGTCTGTACTTACTGTTTACTTTCTAGAAAAGTTGTCGAAATCATTTTTAAAAATACGAATTTTGCCACATTTTGAAATTTTCAGAAAAGCCCGTCGCTCTATCGCTCTAACTTCCGTAAATTTTAAGATTTATTAATAATTTTTTTTTTCATAAAATAGAGCACGATGCTGAAAGCTTCCTCTATGAGGAAGCCAAAATTAAAAATATAGTTCACAGAACAAGATTTAAACATCATGCTAAATCTTGATGAAACAATTTGCAACTTTTTTTTTTCTCCATGAGAGCATCGATCGATAAACAAATGTCCTATAGTTTGCTTTTGTTGTTTCTTAGGCGTTGCCGGAATTTTGGATCGCATGCAACGTGAAACTGTTACGATAGCAGTGGATGGATCTCTTTACAAGCATCATCCTCGATTGGAAACCTGGATGAATAATTACATAAGTTTGTTAACCCCGACCCGCAAAGTGAGCATTTGTTTTTATTATATTTTGGAATTCATTCACATTTCGGAATAAAAATAGTTTATCAGTTATTGATTGGAATTACGTTTGGATAAATGGATTTTATGACTTTTAAAGTCATGAAAGTTCTTGGCTTCGTAAGCTTTTTTAATTATGACGAGTCGATTTTTCTATTGAAAACGATTCTTTTTTTTTATTTTCTGAATTTGTCTTTACTCACTGACACATAAATACATTTTCTCAATAAATAAAAGAAAAAACTAATCCAGAAAACTAGAAAAAATATCGTTTTCAATATAAAAATCGACTCAAAGTCAAGAGCCAATGAAATCCTCTCTCCATTATTTTATTTGTTGAGGAGTGAGTAAAACAGAATGTTTTTATTTTTCCAGTTCAAGCTGATCCACGCGCAAGACGGCAGTGGTAAAGGGGCTGCGATCACAGCGGCAATTGCTCTCAGAATCCAAAAGAGATTGCAATGAAAATTGGCAAATTCATAACAATCGTATGCTCGATCGATCGTCATGGTGTTTCATGATATTTTTATGTGATGGCACATACGCGAAGAAAAAGGAAGTAACCAACTGGTCGAACGAGCGATTCGCATTATGGTGAACAATGCAATAAAGCGAATCGGCAATTAAAATCAAAACAGCACCTTTAATCGTCCGTGATCACACGTTCCAGAAATAACGCGCTGGTCACACGGGGTCAGAATGACCCCAGCCATGTTTAAACGCTTGCCGCCTTGTCAGTATCGTTCCGAACGACACATAAAAATTCAGGATATTAGTTTGAACCTTTCAGAATGACAATATCATGCCAAAAAATTTTTATCCAATTTTTAAAATGGCGAAAAAAAATCAGCAAGGAGAGAATGTGCAAAAAAAAAATTTCTTCGCGCACTCCAAAGCACCGTTGGACAGGATGCCAACCGTCTCGGGCGCCAATGACTTGTAGTGATTCTACGTCAAAATTGCGCTTGGGGTCATTCTGACCCCTGTTGATCACGGACGGTTAAAATATGCGCATAGGAAATTTCTTGTTATTTCTCAAGTAAAATTTAATTAGTCAGTGATGATAAAAAATTCACACGACACGATGTAATTGTAATTTCTTGCGAATTAGCTTAATAAGAAGGAAGTGAGGGAAACGTCGCTTCAAGGAAGAACAGCAGAAAGAATCATTTTTGGCAAACATTCCCAAAATGTCACGAAACACTAATTTCCGTTTGACGAGACAAAAAAATGAGTTATTCTTAACTGCGATGATCTCTCGATGTTGCGACAAATTTTATAACCTTTTTTTTTTCCTTTCCCAATAATTGTCTAAATAGAGGAACGAGTGGAATTTAATTTCAATGTTTTTCGTACCTGATAAAGAATATCGCGGTTGGAGGAAGTGTTGCTCCAACCGGTTGAAACTTTTCGTGCCTAAATCGCAAGGAAGAAAAATGGAAAATTCTTTCTTCCGCCAACACTTTCTCAAAAGTGATTTAAAAATAACGAACTGTATATTTGGATTTCTATAACTTTGAGAAATCGAAAAAGTCAGCTAGCATGAGGCTTAAAAAGAAAACCCATCGGTAGTGGAAACTTTCAAATGGTCTATTTCATTCCGCACTTTCTTTTCCGGCTTGTAGATCAAGTTCGAGTTTTAAATTAATAAAGAAGATAGAATTATTTTTCTATATTGTTGATGTTGAAAAATATAAGAATTAAACGTGGAGGATCGCGTCGAGAATTGAAAACTCGTCGAGTGCTCGACGACTCGATTTATTCTTGGAACGTATAGTCGTATATTTATTTTTAAATTAGTGTTATTTTTTCGCCATACAGAAACATTCCATTGATTTTTTCCATGCTCCTTTTGCGTTAGATCTGTTCACGAATCGAGGCTTCTTAAGCGCGTGACAGAAAAAATCGTCAATGCGACTTGGATTTTATTTTTTATCTTAAGGGACAATATACATTCGTGTGAATGTTAGAAATAATATCACTCGAGATTCTATCATAGACTTTGGTTTTCTTTTCGGATTTGTTAACTTTGACGATTATTCAGTTTTAGTTCCTGTGTACATAATTTTTTAAACGATAAGATACATTGAATTGTCCGAAACGTACAAATTACTGTAGCATTTCTGACCATTTTTTCGATTATCGGTTGAGCACCAACGATGCTCTGCGACGATCGAATTTTTCTTGTTTTTATTTTGTCTCCTTTTTCTTCAACTCTCAGATTGAACGATGCTAGTGAACAATATTTAACCGGTGGACTCTTTAACCTTTTGGTTCTTTTGTCGCTCGCGATGAAAAACAGAAAATATTAATATATCGTTATCTTTAAATATTGAAATAAATAGACGTGGAAAGAAGACATAAAATGGGTTATTTTAGACCACGTTAAAAATGATCCGTTGGAACAAATGAATGAATACGAAAATTACAGTTGGAAAGAAACGACAGGACGTGAGAAATTTTAGCCACAGATCGGTGTGGAAAAACGAGCGTCAATTCCCACTCTCAGGAACAAGTGCCAGGAATAATAATATTTAAAGGAACTCTTACTATGATGCATCTTTGACACCGAGGAAGAGGGAATGAGAGAGAGAGAGAGAGAGAGAGAGAGAGAGAGAGAGAGAGAGAGAGAGAAAGATTGTTGAATAAAAATGTAAATCATCTATTTTGAGCATATCCCCTCAGAAATGGAAGAGGAAGGAACGTGCCTTGTTAATAAAAATTATGGAAAAATTATCCTTTGTCAATGTTTCATTTCAAATCGTCGATCAAGAAGAACCATTTTTCAAAATTTTATATGAGAAGCTTGTAAGAATGAAAAAAATTATTATTAGTACATATTTTTGTTTTTAGGGATTTTTACTAAAGTTTAAATTTTAGTTATGAAAAAAAGGAAATTTATTCTTCCCATGACGACTGCCCATCAAGAGTCGCGGTAGCGACTCGAGACAAGTACAATTATAATGTTCAACAAAAGACTTCAAGCTGCAACAATTTGAAAAATTTTCGGTAACTCTTTACGCTGGGTACCAACAACGTACCGCAATGCGCTTTTTTATAATTGATATAACTTGTGATCGAATTTCTTCGAAGCCTCACTGCATGCTTTTTCCGATTCCTTGGATTTCGGCGTCTTCATTTCACTACAATTAAAGCTTAGTGGATGCATTCGTTACGATGTTACAGAATGATAAAAATGGTCGGTCCGACAGACCGGTAGTGTGTAAGTAAGGTACCAAAAGTTATTGTGCGTGGCTGTAGGGTTAATAAATATTCTATTCAATTTACATCGCCTTTTGCTACATATTGCTGCACTTTTCTCAGTCATATTGATTTTGAGCAATCGTAACTGAAGTAATAAAAATTATTTCAATTTAATCTTCAAGAAACTGCGAATAAAGAATTTTTATTGCAACCCCGCAATTGGGCATTAATGTCTCCTTCATAATCGATGCGGCAATGGGTTTATACAATTCCTTTTCTCAACGCAGTCTCGTAATCGAGGGTTTTAATGAAGCAATAACTTCTTCATCAATTTTTAAATATTTAATCCGTGAATTCACGATTAACTGCGGTCGGGTACTTATGTACCAGCTCAAACGAGCAATTATAGTCTTTGCTCCCATGTTCGTACAATGGAGGTGTATATGTGTGTGCGGAATATTTATATATACAGATCGACCCTGTTGCTAGGTGGTTAAACAGCGGGCTTTTCGAAGTTGGATGTTTGAGGGAAATGGGCGATAGATGGCGGGAGTTCGCGCAGTCGGTAAGCTGGCGGGTAGAGGGATTCGAGGAACGAGCAACTGACAGCTCTCTGTGCCGCGTGCGCGCGTGCATATGTGTGTGTGCTGTCAGCGGCGTCCATAGCGCTGTATGTTTTCCGCGAATAAAAAATATGCTGTTGTTGCGCGTCTTACGGTCAAGAGTCGTCTGGGTTTTAAATTCGTCCTTCTTATAATCTCGTTAAGTGTATCGCATTGTTACGGGGTCCTGACAACGTCGGAGAAACGCGTTAAGAAGGAAGAAATAAAAGAAAGGAGGAGCGAGTGAGAAACAGCGAGAAGGAGAGCAGGAGAGAAGATTGCAAAAAGAAGAAAAACACACACCTACACACACATACACACACATTTCGTAATTGTCCGGAGTGACTGTGGGTGTGCACGGGGGCAGGAACGGCTCGCCGGTTCACTCTTGCTTCAGTCTACTGGAAGATTCCATTGTGAGTGGTTTTGAAAAATTTTCTTCACCTCCGTGAAACCTCGAATTCCGTTGTTCCTTGTTTGTTCCGCTGTTTTATTTTGTGTCGTTTTTCAACATCGAGACGTCAATGCAATCAAAGGACCACGAAATACATACACATGCACACTTACAAACACGTAAACATATCAAGGTAAGTAAGAAAAATTCGTATTTACCGCGGGTGTTGAGTTTTAATACTTAGTTTGATCCTTGTTGATTTTTTTGTTTACTGTGCGTTTCGTTCGGACGTATAGTGATGCCGAAAAATCGATTTACAGAGAAATGTTTAATTATTCCTGAGGGCTTAGCCGAGCTCTCGCGAGGTTAACACCGGTCGTGTGTATTTATGCGTGCGAGTGTGTTCGTGTTTCTGGTTATATGTGCCCGTGAGTTTCGCTATAGGCTTTCAGCTGGCCTCTCAGCTGACGATAGAGACGGCCCAGAGCGACCGGTTTTACGTATACGCTTCTTTCTCTTCTTTTTTCGCTTTTCTTTTTTACTCCCTCCTTTTTTTATCTTTTATTTTTCGTTTCATCTTCATATGTTTCCTGTTAAACGCCCCGAGGCATTTCTTCTTTTCTGTGCTTTAAATCACCGCACGCGAAATGGAAGAAAATTAAATCGCTATCTCTCGAATGCTTCGGGCTCTTTTCGAAATAGCGAATTCTTTTTGATCGCTGAAAACTAGTTCCTGTTCGAAAACACGAAAACGATTTTCCGCCCCTCTTCTTTTGTTTTCCATTGAAATATTTTATACCCAAAACGACCTTTCCGTCCTCGGGGCTTCGGGAAGCGATTCAAAGTGCACCGAATAAATCATCTTTCAAACACAAAATAACGGGGAAACATATCGCCCACCCAATTTTTTTTTACTTTTCCATTTCGTACTACTATACTTTTTTATTCGTCGCTCATTTATTCTTCTCGCGATATTTCATTCGTTAATGGCGGGGTCATGCATGTTCGCAAGTTATTCGTCGATTAATTTTCGGAATTCGCGCTCAGTGCATTCTTCCGTTTTTTTTAATGACCTGAAATTATAATAATTTTAATGAAATTGATTATTCGCAATGACCACGGCCTTCAGGAGCGAGATTGCCAATCTGAAATTCACGGATTACGACATATTCCGACTTCCTCGACAAAATAAAATAACAGGATAACAAGTTTTTCTTCTTCGTTTTCAATTCTGTCTGCTTTTCGTCGTCCACTTTTTAAGAAAATGATTCTACGTTGAAAAATATCGTGTATAGACATGACGTTTTCAAAACAGTCGTTCAAGTTCCAATTTCGATTGTAACGAAAAGAAATTTATTAGGCGGTCACGAAAAGTCATCCAACTGACAATTGAGATGATGGATCAGTCACCTCGAATTTTCGAAATTAAAATTCTTCGATGTCGTTCGACTAATAAAAAAAAATGCTCTCTCAGCGTACGCAGGACGATGGCAAAAATCCGCGGACAGTGGCTTTGAAGAGAAAAAACATTGATAATTCATAACGAGTTTGTCCTGAAGTTTCCCCATTGCTTTCGAAGTTTTTATTTTTAGCTTAGAAGAAACAAAATGTCCGTGTATTCGTAAGTAACAGAGAAAATTTCGATCTCACCAAAAATGTGTAATTCCGCTTTATCGAATGGTTAAAACTTCACGATGGTTGGTTCGAAAATGAATTGCGATCGCGTATTCACGAAGCAAGAACAATTCGGTGGAGATGATAAACGATTAATGGAGATCGAAAGAAAATGTTTTTAAATTGATTTCTCGTTTTCGCGAGACCGAACGGTATAGGGAAGCGGAGAAAAAGGAGAAAAACAAACTTCGGTCAATGTTTCGGGGAACGAATAATGTATAACGCATACGACGTACGTGTGTGTTTCACGGGCTATGAGCTGTTATAATATTAACCGGTAACATCGCAAGTCGTAGTCGGCTTTATTTACATCCACTAGATGTGACACTGACAATCGATTCAAGGAAATTTGTACACGCACCATATTCGCCGAGTGTATCGAGTGTTTATTTCATGTATGCGCTTGTTTTTCTTTCTTTTACTTCCCAGTAACCCGTTGTGACTCCACATTTTCCGAGTATTCCGAGAAAATTTCAACGATTACGCGGAAGGAAGGAGCGAACACTTTTAGTTTTTTTGAAAGCGTGCCTACAAAGTTTTCTAAGTAAAATTTTAAAACCCTTCGAAGGTCGCGAGACCCGTAATTCTGACCTTTCAACTACGGTTTACGAAATATTCTAATTCGTTGGGGATTCCATTGCAAAAATGGTAGAATCGAAATAAAAATCAACGGTTGTTCCGACAGGAGCGTTTATTTCGAAATAACGACAAAAAGTTCAATTCCAACTGTTTTTTTTTTTTTTTTCTAAACGGACCATTTGCTAAAGAGGTTTGTTTCATGACTCTTTGAGGTTCATTGAATTTCGGAAATAATAAAAATATTAGGTGCTTTCTGTAATGCCAATTTGGACTCGCGTCATGACGTTCTCGGAGAACAACGTCATTGCTTCGCTATTATGTAAAATATTATAAAAAAGATACGTCGTACAGGTCAAGACTCTCAATCACTAATTCTCGATTTTTCACAAATATACGACGGAAAATATTATTAAAAAAAAAAAATTCTCAAAAGTTCGCAACCATTGGACCCTCTTAAATTATTCTCATCGCGTAATTTGTTGAACTATCAATTTCCTAACAAACGAAATACCATTGAGAAGGCTACATAATAATTTCTTTGCATTATTGACGCCTTAATAAAATAATCTGTTCTTACGTGCTGTCGTGACAACAATCCTTTCGTGTTCACATCGCTGTTTTGACTTCAGGCACGTCGCTCTTTCCACCGAGCTCGTGTGTTTTTATTTTCCAATTGAGAAGAACGATAAACACACGATTGTGACTTGGAAGTGAATTGCTATGCAGTGATGAATTTAAGTTCGTAGACTGTTTAGTTTTTCCTTTATCTTTGGATTCGAATTATTGTAGGTATCAGCTTGCCAGGTTCTTTGCTCGAAACCCTCGAAATCTCGTGTGTGATACAATTTATACGTTTTTCTAAATCAAAGATGAAAACAGATCGGTCATGACATTGGGTGCATAAAAAAATGTTTCCTTTTCTTCTCTGCATATAAAATTGGTGTCGTACATTATTACCATCACGATGGTACGCTCAGCTGACTGAGCTGCTGAATCTACAATCGGTAGACCATTTTTATTTGCCCCTCCTCCGAACGTTTCCACTCGACGCGCCCCACTCTCTAAATCACCTTTCACGCGTGTGTATCCACAGTAGCCAGAGAGTTTAAACCTCCGAGCCTTTCTTCCGTCAGCACTTTTCTCCGTACAACTTACGAAATCTTACAAAGTCACGTGCATAAAGTATGTTTAGTAGTAAAATTTCGTTATATCGTTTTTGTCAAAACTGATATCTCGTTTCGATCAAATGTGCGCGAATATTTCAAAGTTCTATTACCAAACTCAACACTTCCTCGTCCATATTATTAGCTCTCTTAATAAATTTTCCCTCTTAACGGATCACCGAGCATTATTTGTTAAAAGACGAAAAGTTTTTCGTTTTTTTGATAAATTTCTTGACAAAATTTCCATTGGAACAAAAAAAAACAACGTAAAGATTTTGTTTTTTTTTCTTCTTATAATCGACTTACGGTTAATTTACGAGGAGAGGGGGGATCGAGGTCGTGTGCCATGGTGAATCTAATAGAACGCGTAAGGAGGTGCGCTCTGCGCTCTTTGTGTTTCTCTTCTAAAATAAAAGTATATACATATATACACGTAGAGTAATGATGTACAGAGCTCGGTCTCTCACGATCAGCTGACGAGAGCAACGTTGGAGAATCCCCCGCTCTGTACCAGCGACCGGTTCGCGCTTGTGTTTTATTTTAAAACATGTTATTATCATTATTATTCTTACTATAATGATAATAATAATAATAATAATAATAATAGAAATAATAATAACAATTATTATTATTTTCATTACCCCACTACTGTGAGATTGCCACAGGAGAGTCAACAGGCAGCAGGACGTCGCCTTTCACGTACCGAGTTCAGTGTGCACGAGCTCTTTCCATAACCCTCTCTTCCCGCCCCCTCCATCTCTCTCCTCTCCACTCTTCGCCTCCCCAACACTCGTTTACTTTATCCTCCTCTTACCAATCTTTACTCCTCACCTCTATTCAGCTTCAATCTCTTTTCCTCCTTGAGCAAAACTATACTCGAACCTTCTTGCTATTATGTCTTATACATTCACGTATATATATGTGTGTAAATATATGTATATACATATATGTACTAGTATGTGTGTCTGGATACATTTAGATAATCCATTGGAGTGACATACGTACAGATATCTTACATACTTGAATCATACAATCCTTTTATACAATGTCCAACAAAAGAAGCTTGTGTGTGTGTGCTTCGTGTGTTTAATACAACGTCGATATAGAAGGGTATGGTTTGGGAGATTGAAGTATCGACAACACAAAGTGTTTCCACTTTTGGCAAATGTAATCTATTCCTTCCCTGAAATTGTTTTTCTCTGTTTTGTGCTTATGCTCCGGGGGTGGATTTTAAATGAGCTGACGATTTTTTTTTTATTTGCTTTTCGGTCTTAGGATGGGAGGCTACACGTTTCACAGTTGCAATCGTGTTCTCATTGTTTTTCGTTGGACGTATTGTTCAATCATTCGAGAATCTTTTCCCGCGTGAATTTTGTCGTTTGCTTTTCAATAATTAATCAACCAATTTATTAAGCAGTTTTATAAATTATTTTTTCATCACGATCCTTTGAATAATAAATCTTTCAGCTAGCGAGCAGAGCCTGCGGTTGTTCAACCAAACAGGCACTTGAAATATCGTGTCAAATCAATTTTTGCATCATTAAGTAGCATTGGTGACGTTATACCGTGTTCAGGAAATCTTTGACTTTGCAAATAAGAACCAAAATGGTGGATATCATTTTTTTTTTTTTCGAAATCACGCTCCTTAATACTTGGAACCCGGGATCAGTTAACGAGAACAACAATCATTAAAATTCTGGCCACTCGGTGTTCTTTGCTATATAAACGAAGCGCTTCTGCGGTACGAGAATTTATCCCGCGGAGAAACGGATTGTCGTGACATTGCAGTTAGAGTATTGACCACAATGCTGGGCAAATTTGCATTTTATACATTGTACGTGTCACAGATTCAATTTCCCTTCAACGTTGTTCGAAAAATTGAAGTCATTTAATTTCGTCGAGTCGTTTGATATTGTCTCTGCAGAAAAGTATCAATTGTTTACTGTATGAGTAAAGTATGTAGTATTTACTGCAATTTTGTTTAGAGACTCAGAAAAGTCTCAGGCCAAGTACATTTGACTGCTCTGTCATCGGCTGGGTCGCAACTCATCACTCGAGTATATTATCTCTGAATAAAGCCAATTCGGTGGTGGGATTAGACGTTTTCTTCAATAACGGAGCCCAGAGGTCATGTCATGATCTGAAAATCGAACTGGAGACTAATTAAGTTGGTCTTCCTCGAATGAGCCATAAATCACAAAGATCAGTGTGTATGTGTTATGTGTGTATGTATACGACACACAGAGAAAGGCCTCAATGTTCCTATCGTGTTTCTGATTGGTCACGACTGACGACATATCCCTGTGTTCCCATTCGACGAAAAGTTTTTGGTTACGAGTGACACGATGTTTTCGGTTACGTCTTTACTATCTACCGACTTTTCGCCCGCTAGGCACACAAGCTCTCTTCTGTACCGAGCGGGTGAAAAGTTTTTGGTTAGGAGTTTTCTTGAATGGAGTTAGCAAATGTACTTGGCAGGGCTTTTTTCCCGTGAAGGGGATATGCCTTGATTTTATATTAGGAATATATCGAGGATGTGTAACATAATAATCAGGACGGGGTTTCTCGTTTGTCTCCCGTTGTTAATACTCTTTATTGTTTGTAGCGAAGTAGGTCAACGCAATCAACATTAAAATAAACCGCGAAACGAAGATGGCCATTATCCGCGCTACTTTCGAGAGTTATACAGAGCGAGATAGCTTGACTAAGAACTTGCGAAGCGTATGTCATGTGCTCTTAAAGCTGTTGTTCGTTTCCTTATAGTCATTCAGTCCAATCATTTTGATTATTTTTCTCTCTCTCTCTCTCTCTCTGCAATTTTCATTTTTTTTAAATTATTTCTTCATAGTCTCTTATCGTGCATGGCTTTGGAGATAATGAAATGCCATTTCCATGAGTAATGCGAATGTTCCTAATTTTCTCCTCACGCGTCCCTCATAGTTAAACGATATATCGACGTAATAAAAAAGGATGTTATAAAGATCGATCTTTTTGCTGGGGCCTTATAAAGACAATTCTGCACTTTACTGTCATTATTTTTGATCGTCCTTTCGTCTACATTTTATTGCAAGAAAATATCGATTCGTAATTATATATTAACATTTGTTTTGCTGGAATGCAATGAAATTTCATTTGATTTATTAATTTTTGAGAAGCCTCGCTTGAAAATGTGATAAAATTTGTTAAACGTTTCGTGACTCAAGGATCATGATAAATTTCGAGATTAGCCACGATTCAAGACTCTTTCGTGTGAAAATCCTCACCGACGACAAATCTGTAGACGCACAGGTACGCGCTAAACGAACAATTCTTATCGCATTGGCCAAATTCATTTCAATTTTTCCGAGGATCACGTGATCCAAAGACGTTTTGTCACTGTCGCGAATAAAAAAAGGAAATTAAGCCAAATGGACGATTTTTCTTGCATCTCGACGTAGTGGAACGAACTGTGACAGTCTTTGGACATAATACACCACCAGTCTGACGTTTTTATTACCTTGCGTGAAAGTCAACGATTAACGTTTGTGCTGCACCCAGACGTACACGTTGCTACAAGGTAAACGTAGACATCTTTTTATGACAATAATAGACGTGACCCTAGACACTCGCACTCTAATCATTTCGATCAAACTTTTTTCATTCAAAAGCATATTATTAAAAATTGGTAAAGAGTGAAATTATCCAAATTACATTCCATCCAATGGAGACTGATTTGATTATATGAGAAAATTAAAAATCCTCATTATCTGATGCAGACAAGACATTCTCGTCACTAAGTTATTACGAACATTTGGTAGGAAGCTAATTTGACAAATAGGGAATCGGCATTTGTTCTGAAACGACTTGGAACGTCCCACGATGCAAAGAGCACCATATGCCATCATTGAAACCAATGCTTTTCATTATTTTAAAACACAATATGTTTGATTCAAAGTTTCTGATCTTGATATCGTTGAGTTTTCATGAATTCATGTCTAGTGTCGCTCTAGCAGCTGCTCTATCCAACCTAATTCGAAAATTAAGGTCTTTATGGGTATCCCTGTGACATTTTAGAGAAGAGCTCGTAGTAAACGCGATTATTACTAGTTTTTTCTGTTCCGCTATACATAGTAGAATCACGTGCATCCCACGCACCACGACTGCTGTTTGTTCGTTGAAAATCGAGCAAGTGTTCAATTTGAGCCTCTCGAGATTCTTTGCTCCGAGAGTGTAAAAACATTGAAGAAAGAATAAACGGGCACATCTTCATAGTCAGTACGTAACAGATCAGATTGGTACCAATCTGCTGTTGCTCTTTTTTTAGACGTCGCTTCGTCAGTGAGAATATCTCAATATGAGTTAATAAAATATAATGGGAACTCCACGACACTGTGCCGTTTGCACCAACAGACCGATACAGTATAACCATGACCTTCAAAACACGAAACAACAAAAATGGTTGAACACGAAATTATCATTTACTTTTAATTACGAATTTTTCTTTGACTTTATACCTTTTCTGAAGTTTAGCCGAGTTAAGCATTCTCATCGCTTTTCTCGGCGCTTTTGAGAATCCACAAAAATATCGATTCCTGAATGAAGGACTCGGCATATTCTCTCCAGAGTTGTTTATTAACACAGAGAAAAAGCAACAACGAGGCCTGCTCGCGTACGTTATTTTCGACAGAAAAATAAATGCCAACTGGTTATTACATTTGTTGTAATAGCTCGAAAATAGTAGGTTTGAAAGCTGTAATTTCTGTGTGAAAAAAGTTCGTTACGCGAAGAAAAGGTCATTGGAATAAATTTCGACCACAGCACAACGTGCATTTTTGTATTCCTTTTCTCGTTCCATGTTTTCGTTGCTTTTTTATGGATGCTATTTTTATTTTATTTCGTTAGTTTTAGCGTGTACATGTGTACTAATAATTCACGAGCTCGTCTGCTGTGAGGCGTATCTCGTGACTGGTGCTCGTGAGGGAATAGTATAATGAGTAAGAAAAAAAAATTCACTTCTCTCTCTGTCTTCCCCCGCATGATAGGGTGGCGTGCGTTACGAGCTCTTGCGAACTTGCTCTCCATCGCAAATCAATTCGTTCACTCTCCCGAGTCTTTCCAGTGCCACGAAATAAGAGATCAGAGAGTTATAGGATATAGTGTACCATAAGGATATCGTATACCGATGCAAGCGTGTGTAGGATCCACGTGTGTGTACATGTTCGAAAGCACGTATCGATTTTTAGCAATCAGAGAGACTCGCAGTGTGCGGCTTCTATAATATTACCTCTCGCAAATTATGCCTTTACGCCAGTGAGGACTATGAGTGTGTGTGCGTAGGTGCTCGTAAGGTGTACCACTTGGTCATATGAGACTGAGATCGCTGCGTTATGAAAATATAAACGAATATGTACTTAAGGACGTTGTATGCAAACATTTTTATCGATAGAATTCCTTTAAATTCGCACCACACAAAGGGAATAGTGATATCTAATAGCTCGCACAATTTTAAGAGGTTTCACCATGTACAATTCGAGATATTTATTTATAAAAATCACTATTTTCAGTAGTTTCTCATAAGAGAGTTGTGTTAAAAGTTCCAATTTTCCACATTAAATATTTCAATGTCTAAATAGTGAAGTTTCTTAAAACTTTGCATACTCTTTTATGCAACATCGAAGAAGCTTTATTTAGTTTTTCAAATAAATCGGTCGTCAAATTTTTTCGAAAATTTCTTTGTCATATAACACATACAGATTGTCTCGGACAATCCTGGATTTAGAGAATGTTGTTATTGAGTCAATTTGTAACCATTTTTTTTTTATGAAATTAGGCTCGCAAACTATTTTGTATGTAAGAAAAACTGTAAACAAAAATTTAGACTTGACCGTCGCCATAGAACGTCCTTAAAGGTATACACGAGACATTTAATGCGCGCTTCAACGTTTTTATATATACGATTCACAATTTTTTCCAAGTAAAACGGTTCGCAAGCTCTTTGAGATTTCTTCTCCGTCCCGAATTGGATTTCATTCGGATATTTTTATGATCGATATCAGCTGACATCGGGTCTTGGGTCTGTGCTCGACGTCGATTCAAAATATCTCGCAACATTAGCCCGCAGGAATCGTTTGAAATATCTCACATTAATATTTCGCCCGATGGCTTCACCGAATGAACAAATGCGCTATTTGTCCAGGCTCAATGGCCATTATACGTTAGTTACGACCGATAAAAGATTGGCCGCACAATACACGTCACGGTGAGAGATGGCAAGAATAAATGAAAATGTCTATTCGATATTACACCCCAGATAATCAATCGCCCAAAATGTTTTGTGTATATATGCATATACGTGTACTTGTGCGTGTATAATACACAGGGTGTCCGGATCTTGGGGGTCAAATCGGTACACACAGCAGAAATATCCACATAAAACGAGCGAGCTCGATTATTCGATTTGAGTGAATTTCTATTGGCTCCAAAAAAGTTGTTTTCTTTACGATTTTCTTCTGAAAAGGCATTTTTTATTTTCACAAATATTGATTGACACTGCTCCTGTAGACAATCTTCTGGAGGTTCTTAAAAAAAAAGATATCTGGCGGTGAGCACGGAATCTCCGGTCTGGATGATCGAAAGTAAAATAGTTGCTAGAGCCTGTTGATTCGTTAAAGTGGATTTAGCCAGGAAAAAGTCTGACATCGTTTTTTATTTATCAGTTTTCATTCAAAGAGTTATTTACTTGTAAGAATTGTAAAAAAAGTCACGTCAGCGAAGTTCGCAAGGTTGGGGTTCAACGAAAAATATGTTTTCTACAGTATTTTTTGTTCCATTAAAAAAATCTTGACAATTTTCGTACCGATTTTCTGTTTCAATCCTAAAAAGAATCGTTTTATTATCTTAACCAAATATTGAATAAGAATCATGAGCTCTGCTCAAGAAAAACAAAAACAAAAAAAAAAGGATTTCGTTGCATTCCAACGATGCAAACTTCAACATCGTAAAATCTCATGTGATGGCATGGACTGGACGATATCTGAAGAGGCACCCTGTACATTTAAGCGGCTAGACAACGATCGAACATATCAATTTAGTTGGTATATTCGTACACATTCGTTTGAGCAGGCATTTTATGTGCGAATTCTCTTGGTGTTGCTCGGTCTCTCTCCCTCTTCGCATGTTCACGGCTATACATGTACATTGCATCGCACCGGACAGGATAATTGGTAATATAGCGAGGATTTAGGGGACAACCCGATTGGCATACGAAATGGCCATTTCGGGATAGCGGAGCAGTGCCCGAAATATATATATACGGGACGTACGTCAGGTACGTACATGGGAACACACTGATTCGTGGGATAGTCGAGGTGCGGGTAATTTTGGAAAGGTTTGGTACAGGGAAGGTGAGGAGGGAAAGGGCAAGGGCCAGCGGAAATGAAGTGGACCGCCGGAAACGGGCATTCCCGGCTCGCTCCGGCTGGGCCAAGTAGATTCAACGATTTACGAGTTTACCGGAGTGAAAGAGGGCGAGGGAGAACTTCGGGGCAAGTCGAGATTCGTTGATGTATAGCGTCATACAGTTACGAGAAAATGAGCCCATGAAAACAATAAGTGGGTGCACTCTTCTCGCCGCAGGTGCGTCAAATGATTTTTTCCCGACGCAACAATAATGGCTAGGTTTATGGCGCTGGTGGATCGTGTCTTTCTCTCCGGTATACTTTGGGTTCATAGCTTTCTGGCTTTCAACGATAAATAAGGTTAACTTGGCTGATCCAGCGCTGTGTGCTGTGGAGAGATAAAACGAAGAGGCTTTCCCCTATAAACTTCGATATTCACGAATAAAACGATCGTCGCCATTAAGAGTTTTCCTGTCAGGATAGCGGCCAGGGAAAAATTTATATCGACACTTAAAAACCAACGGATGTTAAATATCTGAATGATCACTATAACGCAGCAGCAGCTTTCTAAGACGACGTTCGCCTTGATTAGAGTTAATCCGCTTTTGAGATTACGTTCGTTCCAGGTGACCGAGAGTCAAGGTTATAGTTTATACGAGACGTTAGATGGAATTGTTAAGATGACACGTTGGATCTTTCAGCCAGCTCTATCCAAATTGTTTCTCCCTCTTCTCGCTCTTCATGAGATTGTATTAATTTTCGTCCGTCTAGAGACCAAAGGTGCGAAGAGTCTTAATCACGTAACTATATTCTACGGTTAAGCTATATCTTTAGATCTCCAGGGGACCAGAACAGTCTGTGTTAGCAATTCGTTAAATGGATTCTGCGGCGGCCCACGCGCGGTTCAACAGTGATGCATGCGTGAACCGTATATACTCGTGGTACCGAAGGTCGACCTCGTTTACTCAACGCTGTTTTCGTCAACAAAATCATCAAAGTCATTGAACTCTGTCCTTTTTTTTTTACCTTCTATTTGACTCTGTCTTTCTGCAGACAATATGTTTTAGTTTCTCGCTCTTGCTCCCTCTCACCGTCTCGTTCTTTCTTGCCATGGCTTGTGCATCGCGTTTGCCGATCTCACTGCGATCTCCGACCTCGTCTCCACGCGTATATTCAACTTCCACACACACACGCACACACGCACACACACTCATACACACACACATTCATTCTCCATTCTCAAAAAACTTCGAAACTCTATATATGCGCTTATTTTATACGCCTCTTTCATTCCAAAGCCATCGACCCGTGTATATATATGTGAAGATATATGGTCGTTCGTTACAGGCTCTCGCTGTTCTTGACTAACGGCCGTCAACCCGACGATTCGCTCGGGGCGAATCTGGGAGACAGACACACCGCAACTTGCAATATCCTTTTGAAAAGGAACTCGCGCAATCCCAATGAAACATTTTTGCATTCTATCGTTTATACGTAAGGGGTTATACCTAGTTGCAACGCCGAAAAAAGTCGTTTTCTTGACGATTTTTTTCTGAAAAGGCATTTCATCTGACTTTTTTTTTTTTTAAGTTTTTTATTAAGTAATATTGCCGTACATTAGTTTTGCTATTCTGCGTACTTACAAACTTCGCAAACAAAACGCATGATATGTATATAAAAATTCATTTTTCTTAAACTCTAGGCTATTTACAGCATCTCTGAGTTTTTTAAGGTATTTTTTAAACATTAGTGTTGTATACAAATATGGGTGGATTATAAAAGAGTTATTATCTCTTAACGATGATCGTTCTATAGTAAGATGATGCGTGGGAAAAAAAAGTGGTGTGTGGCAAGAGAGAAGGAAAAAAATCACGTTCTGGTTTTTAGGCATTTCATCTGACCAACATATGTAGAGGGAAGTAAATGTAGTCGTAGCTTTCAACTTTACATCGGCATTTTTTATTTTCAAAAATATTGATTGACACTGCTCCTGTAGGCGATCTTCTGGAGGTCCTCAAAAAAGGGTGTCTGGTGGTGAGCACGAAATCTCCGGTTTGGATTATCGAAAATAAATAAAACTAAAAAGATTCTTCTATCGAACAGACGATTCTATAGATATTGATCGAAGGAATGGTTGAAATTTCGATTTTTGACAAGATGACGGCTCTGAAAAGAAAATATCTCTACTTTCCACTAAATTCTTTTCAATTAAATCAATTAAATCGATTGATTCAACTACGGAAAGATTGATGCAATTTCCAACGTCAACACTCGTTTCGTTCCGACCACTCTTTCGATGAGGTTTTTTAAAATATTTTTTATCCTGAATTATTACCTTAATCGGAGAAATGTTTGAATGAATTCCAGAATTTTCAAAACAATTTTATGGGAATGCACTTTGGTAAAAAGTTTGAATACACTGAGCCTTTCATTTCAGGGGCCATCGTATGAGCGAACTCTTTCGTTGCATATACGTTTCCCCTATTTTTGTACCTTTATAATCACTCGAGTTCTTATTGCATATTTATTAAGCGTCACGCCCGATAATAATCGGCCAATTGTTCGAGTGCCTCCTTTTTATCTCGCTTCGTGCAGGTATAAAAGTGCACAAACGATGTGCGTACGTATGTACGAGATCTAAGGCCAAAGTAATGATGTCTGTTGTTGCTTTCCCACCCGCGATTTAATTCATTTTGCATTTTATTTTCCCTGAACTTTTCTCGTTTTTGCTTCCTCATAGAGGAAGCTTTGTGACGGTGAACATTTTTTTTTTCAGTTTTCAATGTCGATGTGCTTAAAATGTCCCAAAACATCAAAAAATCTAGAAATCATTTCCGGATGTGTGTGGGTTTGGGTGTATGTTCTGACACTGTAAAATTCAAACATTTATCACTCGAGAACGGTTTAAGCTACAGGGCTCCCGTTTTGCTTTATTCTATGAGAGTTTTGTAGGAATTGCTAGAAAAATACGAATTTCACAGCATTTCGAAATTTTCAAAAAAGTCTGTCACCGCTCTAACTTCCGCAAATTCTAACATTTATTACTATCTTTTTTATTTACAAATTTTACGAAATCTTTTTACGAAAATCTGAGTTTTTCGAAAAATCGTCCGACTTCTTGAATTTTTGCAAATTTTATAAGATATTGGTATATTTTTTAAATGTTTTTTAAACAGTAACGAGCTTGCGAAACCATCAATCGTTTAGAATTACTTTTAGGGAATATCCGAGGGCGCAAGGATTTTGATTCCTCGAAAGCTAGACTCTCAGCAATAATGTGAAAATTATTTATCTATAGAAATAATTCGTCGCATCCAACGGTGGAATGTAAGAGAATTTGGTGGAAATTATCTCCTTTCGGTAAGAGAGTATTCAACTAGCTATTGATTTTGAGCTTTTGAGGCACATTGGAATTTGGTCAGCTAGAAAATTCGATTAGGCACGGTAGAGTTAATGTCGTTAAAGCGATGTGTCATGTGTCTCTCAATCGGGAGAACACATTTCGTCAGACTCGCGTCTTTGTAAATTTATCAAAAATAAAGGTTAGAAATGATAATTTATTCGCTCGAATATTATTGGAACACCGGAAATATTTTTTTCTCAGTAGAACGAATTGGTTTTTCAAAACTTTGTGCAACCTTCGTATACTTTTATCTCGTTCTCGCGGGGATTTTCCGAGGAAAACTTTCTAATATTTCATAGAACTGCTAGAGGCTGGCGAATCGCGTCGCTGCGTTTGCTGCATATACACTGACACAAGATGCTACGTATTTGTCCTTCTTTAATTTTTCTGCCTCTTTCTCTCTCTCTCTCTCTCTCCCACACATTTTTGTTGTTTTCTAAGAGAGGATGCATCGCTGCATCGAGCTTGCTCTCCAGCGTTTGCTATTATACCGACTTTGTTTGTTGTTACGGTGTCTAAGTACCGTTCCACCAGTCCAGCATTCTCGTATATATACTCGGTGCATGCACTCGGAGGTTTCCCTTCTCTTGAATACAAAATCCCGGTCCTCTTGTTTTTTCCCATACTCATAGAATTCTGTGTTCGTCATACCTATGGGTGATTTCTTCTCGAATAAGCAAACGTTAAAATTTATGAGCCATTAAGACACACAACTCCCGGAATAAGCAAAAACTAAAAAATCAACATGATGGAAATTGTTGAAAATTTGCGATCTTATCGACATTACCTTTTGTGCTGCACATTTTCTCGCTCTGGCTCTATTTTAAATGGGAAATAAAACTTTAGATATTTGAGTGATACCATCTGCTCTTTGCGTGATTTGGCCAACGGAATCGGGGGCTTCATACGACGTGGCTCAAATGGACGTGTATTAATTCAGTCAGAAAGAAAAGTTCGAGTTTTCTTATTGCGTTGCTCGAATCGGCTCTCTGAAAGATAAAAGCTTCGTTAATCGTTATAATTTAATAACCAACTTCCACGATTCGCGAAGGAAGCAATTTTTTGCACAAATTCTTTGTCGTCAATTGTATGCCATAGAAATCCATGACAGAGAAACGTCCAAAGATTTTCTTGGATAAGTATAAGTCTCTCTTGAGTCTATAAACCGTTGTACTTGCAAAGGAGAGTTGGCGTGACTTTCGAACATAAAAAAGCTCTCTTAACGAGCACGCCTTCGTATTTATATATTACGATTGGAGGGAATGCCTATCGCATTAACACAACCATAAATACATTCGAACTAATGTATTAACGCGTGACACGCGAGAACGAAGAAATGGTAGATGATAAAATTTCATTGTTGGCGATGATAAAAGAGAGAAAAAAATAATAATAAATTGAACGAAGATCGTATAGCTTTTTCCTTCGTTGAGTACGTATGACAATTCCACGCGAATATGGGGGTCTATGGATATGTATGAGGGTCTTATCGCAACGATTGGTCCCATCGGCACTGGAACGTGATCGCCGTGATGACTAAATGCACTGTGAGCTTCTCGAGAAGGGTTGAAGGGGTGAGGCAGGGCACGAATCCTCGGGGTACGCTGCTTCGGAAATCCGTGGAGAGAGAGAGAGAGAGAGAGAGCTAGTGAGTGACGTCAGTGAGGAGGGCCAAGGCTGACGAGAGCGAAGACCGATAATTTCAACGGCAGTATTACGAAGAGCGAGAGAGATGAAGATGGAGAGGAAGAAAGGGCGATAGGTTGATGGACAGAGAGTGAGAGACAGAGAGAGAGAGAAAATATCGTTTGAGATCGGATGTAGAGGGAGATATGTCGTTATTCCGTCACTTCGAGCATGCTAATGCAGCGGTTGCATGAATGTACCGCATTACATGCCCATGCATTCACGTATTGGACAAACTCGGAGCTCTATGCATACCCAACTAATGGGTAATAAGACTTGAAAGTTCCCAACCATCCTCACTAGTCATGCTAAACAGAATAAATTACATCTCTTTGTATTTCACCAATCTATGGTGTACACAAACTTGTTTATATGGCGTTATCCATCATTTTATTGCTATAAGGATAAAAAAGGCGTCGAATGATTATTCCACATTTGTCAAACGTCCAGTTGTGCCCTTCGCGTTTTAGTACTCGCAATATGTGTGATGAGACGCTTACATATATGAACCTGATTATATGCGATTTTATGGACGCAGATACATGTGTCTTTGTGTAGATCCATGCGGCCATGTAATATCTATACTTATGTGCGTATCTATATATACACGAGCAAGCCGTACTAAGTACGTGTATGCATGCTCACGACGTTGTGTACTGATGGGGCTACCGGGAGGCTGGTTCGGTAGGGTCGTCGTCGTCTACGACGACAACGGCGACGATGTATACGGCAAGGGTGTGTGTTCAAGTGACGTCTCGTCTCGAGGGGTGTTTTATCAGAGAGCCCTGCACACGAGGCCCGGGAAGAGAATAGCTTTGGTCTGTACGAATGAAGGGAAAACGACGTGAGAGAGGGAATTAAGAGGACTAGACAGGAACATGTATACATATATACAAACATGTACATGTTATGTATGCATGGATGAAAAACTTCAGCCAATCATGTGCTTAGATTCCATTGGAGAAATATCTCCCCAGTGTCTTGCAAATAAGCGAATTCAGGCGGTAAGCAGACGTTCGACTCTTTCGTCCGCAAAATATACCCTTCCGCATTGACGATGGATGTATCAAGTCCAAGAAATACATTAACCATTTTCAAAGTTATACCAAGAGCAGCTTGATGTTTTATTTGAATGTTTAATAGTTTTTGACTCCAAAGATTTCGTAGTTACGATTAAAACAAAGCGTCATCGGAATATTTCAACAAAAAAGCCAATACCCGCGGTTGTGTGACCGTTTGGCAATGCACCTGCTCGTGCCGATAACGACCAGAAATTCGAAAATATAGAGCTCTCCGTATCAGCTGAGATTTTCACAGTCCCCGGTGAAAAATCAGCTTTTGGCAATACTCCGAAGGGTCTCGGAGAAACTGGTACATGAGCAATGAAGCGCAGAAAAAAGCGGGTACGAAGTAATGGGCATGGGCCCGTGAAACCCACCGAGGGTTCATGCGCGGGAACCGTAAAGAAAAAATAAATGAATAAACATAAGGATATATCCTTGATGCAAATTTGAAGATGCCAGTCTTCGAACCCTCTGTACATATTTAACGAAGAAAGGATCCTCGCACTGCAGATTCCTTCTGAATCGTTCCACAGGTGCAGTTCGATTGCCATGCAGGCTCGTGGAAAACTATCCACACGTATTCGCACATACATTTATCGCTATACATACCTATATTTGTTTGTGTATGTCCACGTCATTGTAAATTTACGTTTGTGTAAAATGTACGGCGACCCGCAGGCTACCGTGATGGAACGTACCAAGGTATACATATATCGTGTGGCAATAGCTCAAGCTAAACGCATATATCTACTTAAGGTGCGTCTGTACAGCAAAAGCCTCTCCCTACTTACGAGAGCGATTCCTCCATCTCCGATTGGTCGTATCTTTCGTCCTTCTCTAGACCGTTTCCAAGCGATTACCGTATACCATTACCATCGTCGCCCGTCTTTCCCTCTATACGTATGCATACGTATAGAAAATGGCATGGCAAGCGGTATAGCATAGAAGCCAGTGCAAACCACACGGGCAAACGTGCGGAACACATTTGCTATTGTTATGAGACACACGTTGCGCACATAGTAAATAGCCAGTGTGACCATTATGTCCTAGTGATTTACATGAGATCTTGGCGAACTACCTTCCTGCAACTATGTACCATAGTCCTCTCCCAACCACTACCCTATGTATTTGGACATACATATAGTTTGGATAGAGTGCATATAAACGCAGATACGTGCTGTACTAATAAATCCATATTATGCCCCATTTTAGAGTCTGAACCTATATAGTCGTAGGTCAAATGAATTCCGAACGTTTCTCCTTCTATTGAGTTCTCCGGACACCATTGGATCCGAGGCGATGAAAAAATAATGAGGAAATATGGCTGATTTTGTTTGTTTGTTTATTTCGTCTATTTTCCCTCTCGTTTCATTTCTCGACGCGATCAAAAATGCTGACTCGTAGTACCCAATGGAGTTTTATTTCCTCTATAGAATAGCCTGCACGTCTTTGTGATTTCATTACCAGTTTACAGAGATGACACGAGAAAAGAGATAAGACAAGGAGATAAAGAGTGGTTCAGGAACGCGATGGAAGTGAAAAGGTAGACTCGACACTATGTAAACGCTCGTATCCCCATTGTCTTCTCGCGGTTTGCTCCGTTGAATCATTGAAAATTCATGGAAGTGCAAATTAACCGTGACGTTATACCAGCCCAGGTGTTGCACGTTCGTGACTCGAGAGTTCGTAACTCGTATTTGCGTTCATCTCGTACTTTGTATATTTATGTATTGTAATGTCGTTACGGGAGAAAATCTCCGCGTTATTTATTTGCTGCCATGCGCGAAAATCACTCGGACAAATTACCTGGTTGTTTGGAAAATTGGATGATTCTCCGGGCACATAAATAAGCAACACTTTTGGTCATTTATCCTCTTTTATGTAATCGATTTTTCTTTTCACCTCAGCCTGAAATATTGTTGCTGCTTCTTTCTCACCAACTCGCCCATATCTGTTATATTTCTGATCCATCTTAATGCACATTATCCATCACAGTCACATGCGAGTCAACGCATGTTGTAACACTCGTCGAAACAGCCGCATTTCCGTTTCGCCCTGCCCTCAAAAGCTCGCTCGCAATCGTTCGTTTCATCTACCCAGCAGACATGCGGTATTCCACGCAAAATGAACGCATTTTCATTTTTTTTTCACTCACTAAATGATCGATTGAGACTTGTTACACGATTTTATGAGTTTCGAGGCATTTCGGAATTATTTATTGTTTTTTTTTTCTCGCAGAATTGTAAAAGTTCTTTACTCATTTATTTCGAAAGTGTTCCAGCATTTGTAATTAATCGATACATCTCGGGATTTAACGTAATTGCGCCCTTGTAGAAAGTGCAAAAAAAGCTTCAGGTAGTTTTTATATTTTTCAAATCGTAATTGTTCTTGGTTTTTTAGTTTCAATAAAAAAAAAAATGATGTCTCAAATTTGTTAAGATCATCGGTCAAAAAGTACGTTGCAGTTTTGGGCGGAATGGCTCATGTATATACACGGCTGTTCCGTATACATAGCCGCCTGTCACTTGTCATTCTGTCTACGTGCATCAGACCTATACGGCTTTCTGGGTGTAGTCCACATCTTGTCCTAAGTATACATTGCATTACCGATTCAGATCGCATATTGCATACACCGCTCTGCGCACGACACGTAGTACAAATGTATGGGTAATTTTGTGTGGAAATTATCTGATCCAAAACTATTCATATTGAGACAAATGTCTTTGCTACAATACGAATTACGACTATATAAACCGATTGGACATCGAAACGAGAGATAAACAATGAGATCGATAGATTTTTCAACAAATACACTTGTCGATTCCGTTTCCGAAGATGTAAAAATTTATTTATCTTTCAAGCAAAAACAAAAACAAAACAAACAACCCGTATTTATCATCGGCCACGTTAAGGACGTTGTATGAAAAATTTTCTGTCGATAGAATTCCTTTAAATTTGCACCACACAAAGAGAATAGTGATATCTAATAGCTCGCACAATTTTAAAAGGATTCACCGTGTAAAAGTAAAGATATTTATTTACAAAAATCACTATTTTCAGTAGTTTCTCACAAAAACGTGTGTTAAAAGTTGCAATTTTCAACATTAAATATTTCGATTTCTAAATGGTGAAGCCTCTCAAAACTTTGCATACACTTTTATGTAACATCGAAGAAGCTTTATTTAGTTTTTCAAAAATATCGGTCGTAATATTTTTTTCGTAATTTTGTTTATTATATAACAAATAACCTCGGATAATCTTGCATTTAGAGGATGTTGTTCTTTAGTCAATTTGTAACAACTTTTTTTAATGAACTTGGGCTCACAAACCATTTTGTATGTAAGAAAAACTGAAAACAAAAATTTAGATTTGACCGTCGCCATACAACGTCCTTAAGCGACCATTTTTTTTTATAACAATATGGCATTTCAATGCGACTTTCTCGTCGTCCCTAAAAAAGCTTGTCATCAGATAATATAACGTCAACCCTGAGTGCTGCATGTCCGTTAAGGTATAATGAATTTTAAGATGGTCAGGCTTGGAACAAGCAAGTTTAATAAATCATGTACTCGAGGCTTCGAATCACTATAATGTTGCGGTTGAGGCGAAAAAAAAAAAAAACAAAGTGGTAAACTCGCGGAATTAACTTTGTAAAAAAAAAGTTCATCGCGTCACACACACTCGCAAATTCGCAAAGGCTCACGAGCACTCGCGAAACCTATATATAGTGTAATTACCAACTTGTCGACTTGATTATTTGCCCGCGACGACGGATCGACAAATGTACTTTCGCAAACTTTCAACTTCTCGCTGTATCTCCTTTTTTCGTAGCGACATACATAGTATTTCAATTTGTAGTGCAGGCTCGGAAAAAAAAGATTTTTTCGTTCGCTACACAGGAAAGCTAGGAAAAATCAGCCTTCTGCAGAAACTCACAGGCGAGTCAGTTTAAATATTTATATATTTGTGGAGTATGTTGCCTGAAAGTTTTTTGGAGGTCGATCCAAAATGAAACATTATCAATAGTTTATAATTGGTGTGTAAACAAGAAAAGTTTGAAAAGTTAAGCAAATCGCTGTGGTTAAACTGGTACACAGTTCGTCACTGAAAAAGTAAAAACGTATAGTTTCCAGGTTTCATACGTTTCTTTGTTTCTAATGTGAATGTAGAATTTTTTTTCGTTAAAATGTGTTTGTAGATCGCGGAATTAGGAGCGGGCACAATACGTGAGAAGCCACTTCGCGGTAGTATTCGAATGACACGGGATACGACGATTTGCTTTATTGCTGTGTCAACGTCCAACTTTCTCGCACTAAAAACATCGGACGCGAGAATAAATCATCGTGGCCACGCAAAAGGCTCAACGTCAGCTTTAAGCTCTTCTTTCGGGACGTGAGCCCACTTTTCATTAGCATCGGATGAAAGTTCATCTCTCTCTTCCTCTCGGTATAGTAACTACATTAAAAATTCAGAATTCTGGCACTCCGTGGAGCGGCGAATATAAAATATATTTTTTCAAATGGTTTAAGCTGCAGGTTTCGTTATTTTTACACGATCTCTCAAATACTTCATACGAAAACATACAAAATTTTCCAAATTTTCTTATCGTTCGCGATTTGGGACTCAACATCCTTAAAGGCGATGATTCCGAGATAACGTTTTCAAAACTAAATGCGAAAGAAAATCTTGATTTTGGTGACTCATTCCAGCTGAAATTGAATTTCATTGATTTTTGAGAAATCATCGAACTCTTGCGGGCTCGATTACAAATTCTTTTATCAACAATTGATGTTTGGAAACAACTTGATTGTGGATTTATGCGATGAGCTCGAGAACGGCGCGGTTCGTGACGAATCTTCAGGCCAGATATTTTTTTTCCTCCCTCCTATTAACAATATCCATTGTAATACACATGTTACGGAGGGGCTCGGGGTTGCATAAGCTCGCGTGTGTCTTTTCCACACACTGGTAAGCGCCATAATGCTATCGGTTGAAATCAATAGATGGGCTATTCGCTACTGTACTACACCAACTTGTGCCTGATCGTGTGTAGACTTGAGGCGAAAAGCACCGAGCAAAAGTGCAAAAAAAAAAAAGAAAAAGAAAAAATAGTCGTGTACAAAGTTTGTGCCACGAGAGATAGCAGAGATTGCATTGTGTGTCGTGTACGCATGATGGAGAACGCCATGCCAATTAGTGACACTATTTCATGATATGATTGATAAATAATTGAAAAATATTACGCGATGGATCAATATTTGAACTTGGAAACAAGAAAGCAACAAAGTATCGGGACAGTCGATATTAATATTCACTGAGGAAATAAATTTATTGATTCAGAAAAGCCAGTGCGAATGAAATCCATTTTGTTCATTTGACAAAACATTTTGTTTGTTTGACAAAACCACCACATTGACAAAAAGGTAATGAGGCGGTGAGCGCATATGTAGTTGAGGCAATAACCTGTTTTGTCAAATGAACAAAATGGATTTTGTTCGCCCTGGCTTTGTTGAATCAACAAATTTCTCAGTATTCATTATTCGAATCGCATCTCGTGAGAATTTTCGACTATTTCAGTTTCGTAAGAATGCTCTTGGAACGATATATAACTATTCGCGCGCTGCGTTGTTTTTTTTTGTGTGCTTCCCTTTGATGTAAGAATTTGAAGGGCTGGAAAATCGATTCCAAGAGAAATACCTTCCACTTGTTCGTGCACTCGCCCATGGAACATGGCTGTGTAGCACTGGTGACTCCGACCTTTAAAATCTCTGCCTGGTAACAGACGAGCAGCCAAAGCAAAATAGCCGATGGAGCAACCAGTGAAAATTTACGACGAGGAAAAGATATCGTTGCTATGAGCATATGGTACGTTTCCAAAGCATATATGCGACGGTACAGAGAGAGATAGAGAGAGGGAGAGAAGAGTGTTTCGTTTATATAGCGGCAACACATTGTTATTCTTGACAAACCTCCCTCAGTACATTTTCCGGTGCTTGACATAGACGCGTTTGACAGAACATTTTTATCAAAAATATCCCAACGTAAAACCCTCGTCTACACATTCCGCAAAAAAATTCACGATATTTCAGTACGGATTTTTCCTAAGTGTGCAACAGAAGACATCCATGAAAATGAACGTTCATCGTACCGCGGGTAAAGAAATTCGATATCGGATTTAATTGTAACGGTGACAAATTAAATCAAAAGTTTAAATTTCAGTTCAATTCATCGGGGCATTCCCGACGAGATGCCACACAGTAAAAAGGAAGTAAAAACGACAGTCATTTTGACACAAAGAACTGCAAGAGATCATTACAATTAAAACTGGAACAATGATAATCGGTCCAATCATTGTAAACAACAACTAGTTTATCCTAAAAACGATGGCATAAAGAAAGAAGAAACAGAAATCCATCAATGAGGAAAAAGTACTTCGAGAGTGTCGGAAATCATGATCAGCACCAAAACGATGGTATACTCGTCAGTAGCCTTTCTTTCCCTTCACTGTAACGACGCGTTTTACTCTCGCCATGTCGTCACTTATGATCATCCCAAGAGAATGACGAATGCAACTCTGCCTCCCACTAATTAGCTGGTAATAGCTACACCCTATCATCATTTGAAGCGGGGCGAACGTTCGGGTATCTCGACACACACACACACACACACACACACACACACACACACACACACACGCACACACACACAGGCCCGTTACAATTGCTAGGCATAGATACACGCACGTGTATACATTAATAAATAAAACACAAGAGCATGTAACAGCGCAGTGGTCTCCCACCGCATGAGCAACCGCAAATGCTGCATTAGTGTTCAGCCCTCTCCCTTTTTGATAGTCACATATATACAAAGTATTACCACGTTTACATATATTTGTGCATTTATAAACACGATGTGGCATACTCCTCATTAATACGACCATTGCACGTCCTCTCATAAACACTTTGACACGTGCACCAGAGGGCCCAAGTCTACATGGAATATTGCAAAGTTAAAACGTTGTATTTTAGGACTGGAGCTAAGTTTTTTTTTCATTTAGGTTCCTAGATTCATTTAGAGACGAAAAATTTCTTCCAAAATGTTTTCTTTGCCAATCTGTAGCATACAGATAACGCAGAAGGAACAATGAGAAGGTCACATTAACCCTCTGTGGTTACACGTAGCAGAAATAAACGCGCTGGTCACACGGGGTCGGAATGAGCCCAGCCATGTTTAAACGCTTTTCGCTTTGCCAGTATCGTTCCGAACGACAGATAAAAATTCAGGATATTAGTTTCAACCTTTCAGAATGAGAATATCATTCCTGAAAAATTTAATCCAATTTTCAAAATGGCGAAACAAGATCAGCAAGAAGGCAATGTGTAAAAAAAAATTTTGTTCGGGCACTCCAAAGCACCATTGGAGAGAATGCCAACCGTCTCGGGCGCCAATAACTTGTAGTAATTCTAGTTCAAAATTGCGCTTGGGATTATTTTGACCCCTGGTCACCATAGATTGTCAATCGCGCGGTTATACAAGCAATAGACGGAAAAGCGTATAAGCTCGATACGTCCATGAATCATCATCATGGAAAATTGACAAAGACGAATTTGTAATGCAATCGGTACTTGCAATGTACAAGACGCGAGATCTTGGGTTGTTGGACTTTGTTTGTTCGTCTATAGAGAATATCGACCCAGGCTATCGAACATTTCTATAAAATTTCCCGCCTCCGGATTCCCCTGTCGTTGTCGGAACGAGGCAATTCCCACATGCAAAAGTCTTGATGATACTAGCGGAACAGCTAAACTGCATATGTGTTACATTAGTTCGCAGAGGTTTGACGTTCCGTGACTAGCAGTGAATGACATGTGTGCTCTTGTATCCGTGTGTCTGCGGAAATATGTGCATAGGTCTCATCACGAAACGCTCTTAGAATGGTCCTCCCATCGCGACAAGATCGCGTTTACGCGTTATAACCTAACGAGCGTGGTTCTGCGAAATGCCAATTACGTTTCTCGCAACTTCTCGCTTCAGCGGGATCTCGTTAAGCCTTGATTCTTGAATACACACACACACCAACATATACAATTCATTCATATATTATCGTACACAGTCCGTGATTAAAGTTTAGATACATGCACAGCGCACTTTAAATAATAAATACAACTCTAAGGAAGATAGCGCGAGTGTGATTTCTTGAACCGTGCACGGATCTTCGTGATCGTCGCTTAATGAATATGCGTTCTCTTAATTTCTGCATATACATGTCTATCCAGAGGATTCCATGGCGACGAGGCTACTTTCGAACTTGGTTAATTTTTGTTTGACCAAAATGTCAATGTCATTGTATTGAAGGGCGAGCCATGCATCCGCTAATTTGTTTCTTATCAATGTATTTCGTTGAAATTTCGATTTTCCTATTATCTTTCAAAGCCTGCCAAACACACACACACACACACATACCGTTTGCATGTGTGCGCTCGAGGCTATCCCGATCACCGCGACATAACCCCTTCAAACTCTGCGTTTGCAGTTCGTACTCCTGGTAATGAGAATTCTTTATGAAATTATCTCGTGCGTACAAATGCACCGTTGACTCATGGCCTTCGAACGTTTAACGTTCTACACTGCGCGTTATTGCCGAGTGCGAAGAGTCGGAAAGTGGGTTATTTTTTTTGTTGCTCTGTGAAAATAACGATCCGTGAGATTTTTTAGATAATCCTGTTGGTGACGCAGTCACTGAGACTCTGTGTATCGAAAATCAAGTTCTATACACCTGCCCACGAGCTTCCGATTCCGAACTCTGTTGTCGAAAAGAATTTTTTTGTTTGGCTCGTTCTTCGTAAACAGTCATGATTATTTTTTCCTTCTATTTATAAGAACGTTGTATGGTGACGGTTAAATCTACATTTTTGTTTTTGGTTTTTTTTGCATACAAAATGGTTTGCGAGCCTAAGTTCATAAAAAAAAATGTTACAAATTGACTAAAGAACAACATACTCTAGATTATCCGATTATCCGAGGTAATCTGTATTTGTTATATAATAAACAAAATGTCGAGAAAATTTTAGCTTCTTCGATGTTATACAAAAGTATATGCAAAGTTTTAAGAGGCTTCACCATTTAGAAATCGAAATATTTAATGTCGAAAACTGAAACTTTTAACACACGCTCTTATGAGAAACTACTGAAAATTGTTATTTATATAAATAAATATTTCGACTTCTACATGGTAAAACCTCTTAAAACTGTGCGAGCTATTAGATATCACTATACTCTTTGTGTGGTGCAAATTTAAAGGAATTCTATGGATAGAAAATTTAGCATACAACGTTCTTAACCTCTAGCAACACATTTCATTAATTGTTGAAACCTTAAAGTTACCATATTAACTCGATGAATTCGTGTAATCAATATACGAAATCATTGGACAGAAGATTGGAACGATTCTATGCACAAGATCGCAAAACACTTTGAAATTATTTCAATGTTTTTAATTCAGGTAAAAAAACAGGGCGGAAAAGATATCTCATTGTCTCAAGGTTTACGCCAAATTGACACGCATGGTAAACCACCGATTTGTCGCGATACATCAGGAATGGATTTACCAAGACGAACGTGCATTGATGCAGGACTGTGGAGGTTAAATCCATACAACATTGAACGAGTACACTCATGGGAATGTTTATATGCGTCTAGGGCATATACAGGTCAGACGCAATTGGGAAGATCCAAATTGGAAATAGCAGCTTGGAATAGGTCGGTGATGGTCATCGGTACAATAATGACGATTATCTCTATACGTTTGTACGAACAGGATGACCTGCCGATCGCTATAATTTAATCCACTCCGTTTCTATATGCAACCGTAAAGCCAGCGTAACCCTCTAAGCATAGATATACACTTTCCAGCAACACTTCTCTTTTCCATACACGCTCAAATTGGTCCTGCATTTATGCTGACATATATGTGTGTAGCAAAGTGCCATATATACGTTTCCTAGATCGAGGGTTATATTCCCTGCTCGTGCTTTTTATCGAACCCTTACCGATCTCCATACTGGAATATTCATGCAAGTGGCCATGATTGGCTGTAATAATCGACAAATCATTTTTTTATTACGCATACGATGACGCCAGAGATGTTTCTTCTTTGGTTTAATCCCGTGAAAAGATTTACGATGCTCACGATACGCCCAGCACTGAACACGTAAACGATATGGCGTTCAACAGTAGCGATGGCGTTGCCTCAGATTCGGCATCCAACGATTTTTTAATACTATCGAGTGTCCAAATACACGAAATTAATCAATTTTGCTTCCTTACAGAGGAAGCTTTGTGACGGTGAAATTTTTTTTCTCCAGTTTTCAACAGTCAATGTGCTTAAAATTTCCCAAAACATCGAAAAATCATTTCTAGAAAAAATTTACGGATGTGTGTGTGTGTGTGTATGTTCTGACACTGTAAAATTCAAACGTTTATAACTCGAGAACGGTTTGAGCTACAGAGCTCCCGTTTTGCACAGATGTTAATCTATACAAGTGCTTTATTCTCTGAGATTTTTTTTCGGAATTACTATAAAAATATGAATTTTACGGTATTTTGAAAATTTCAAAAAAATTCTGTCACCGCTCTAACTTCCGCGAATTTTATGATTTTCTACTAATTTCTCTTTGATGAATAGAGTATCATAATAGGAAGGTTGGTATTGAATTTGGGAAATATCGGTTGGACGGTTTAAATTTTATGATTTTTCGAATTTAACGAAAATCTGAGTTTTTCGAAAAATCGTCCAACCGCTTTAATTTTTGCAAATTTTGTAAGAACTTGTGTAAAAGTCTCTACTTCCTCTTCACTGTCTAGAAAAATTATCGTAATTATTTTAAAAAATACGAATTTTGCAACATTTGGAAATTTTCAAAAAAGTTCATCATCGCTCTATTTGTATCACCGAACGCGATTATTTTAGTACGTGATTGATTAATCAACCTTCATTATCCTCTCAGACAAAGTTATGTGCAGTTCGATATTTATGGAGGGAAAATAAGATCCATCAACTGTTGTTAATTTCACTTCTCGAAGCTAAAGTTCTCGCATCCATGAGGAGAAATTTACCCATCACAATTGTTCCACGCGGAAGCGGCACAAGTTTCAAATCCTTGGTGTGATTGATCCGATGAAATACGTTCGACCTACCACCTATTGGTATATCCGTAGATACGTGCAAATATACGTATAGAAGGAACAGGTCTTAAAAATGTATAGCGATGTACCCGCGTGTCAGCCTTAACCGGTGAAGCTCTCTTCCATTTCTCGTGACATCGCAAAAGTCTCGTATATAGCTACAATAATCGATGAGCACAGAAAATCATTGGCTTCCTTCCGTCGCAATGTAAGCTTTCTCGACTATTACGTCGCAGTTTGAAAATTACATCGATCATAAATTATTAATTACGTATATTCCGCGTTGACGTTGAATATTGTTTTTATCAATCGTTTGCGTTATTATCGTGCTGCGTTCTCCTCAATTTCGAACGTTAACGAACCATTGGCATCTCTCAATAATATTGTTTTCATTGAAAAAATAAAACTCATTGCAAAATATGTTCATTCGGTGCTCGGCAAATGTAACAACAAACGGAAAAGCCAGTCGTTGGCGAAAAATTCCTCACGATTTCTTCAATGAATAACTTTTATGGTTTTTCATCGATTCTCTCATTTTCGTATTGTTATCATGGCTTCTCCAAAATTCTCTCATTTTTTTCATCGCGCTACAATAAAAATATTTCCACATCTATTGGAGGAGCCCGTAAAATTGTTACGTCACAATTTTTTTTTTCATTTTCGGCACACTGTCGAAAATGAAAAATGTTGAAACGAAAAATGTTGATACGTAGAGGCGAAGGAGAATTGTGTCGGAAAGATCGCTGACTTGACGGATCGTCGATTGGTGCTGAACCAGCATTTATTTCGTTATGTGTGTATATACGTATACATACAAACATAGTCGCATGCCTGTGTATACTCTACACGAGCTTGAGCAGCGCATGGCCCAGCGTGTATGCAGTTTATCCATTCCCCCTATATATAGGTCTATCCTTTTGGCTTTGTTCGTTCGACGACACCCCGTTCCAGCTGGTGAAGCGTCACCACCCTGCGTTGTCCTGACCCTGGTAACCTTGACCCTTGGAAAAATGCCCTATCCTAGAGGTCGATCGTTTGATGCTCGTGGCAATGGGAGAGGGGCGAGGAAAGTGATAAGGAGGGATAGGAAGGAGCGAAAAGTTTAGTCGAATGAACAGAGAAACGTCGATTGAATTCTTATTGCTGTGGCATGTCAGATGCAGATAGAATTTTATCGCTTTTTGCGCCCTCATAGAGGAGGCTTTGCGACGGTGAAACATTTTTTTTACAGTTTTCTATGTCAATGTGCTTAAAATGCCCCAAAACATTGAAAAATCATATCTAGAAAAAATATCCGGATGTGCGTGTGTACGTTCTGGCACTGAAAAATTCAAATGTTTGATTGAATTGATAGGAATTGATAGAATAATACAAGTTCTACGGCGTTTGAAATTTTCAAAAAAAGCGTGTACCCCCTCTGACTTCCGTAAATTAAAAAATTTATAATCAATTTTTTTTTATAAATAGAGTATCATAATAGGAAGGTTGGTATTGAATTTGGGAAATATCGGTTGAACGGTTTAAATTTTATGATTTTCCGAATTTGACGAAAATCTGAGTTTTTCGAGAAATCGTCCAATCGCTTTTGTTTTTGAAAATTTTCTAAGATGTGTATAAGTCTGTACTTCCTCTTTAATTTCTAGAAAAGTTGTCGATATTATTTAAAAAAAAAAAGTAAAAAATCGATAAACAAGTGAAAATTTTGTTAAATACGCTGCAAATTGTTCCCTCAAGATTTAGCACGATGCTCAAAGCTTCGTCTATAAGAAAGCTACAACAGAAATTTGCAGCGTATTTTTTTTTCCGCAATTTTGAACCCCGCAAAACACGTTTGGGTAAAGCTCTCAATCGAAACTGAAATTTATTTCTTAACTTGTTCGATTATTTCAAAATCTACAAAGCCACATCGTAATGGGCTAGACAAAAATTATTTTAGTGATCAATGGAATAACATTTTAATTTCTTCCACGCGGTCAAAAGCTTCGGGTAATGAGAGCGGCGTCCGAGGTGACAGCAGTTGGTTTCTTGATGATTCGCTTCAACGTAGGGTCAAATGAAAATCGGTACGAATTCGAGTTTGTTCTGCCGAGTAATTAGTTCGAAATGATTTATCGTTGAATTTAATATCAATCGTTAATCATCGAGTACGAACAGTTGAAAAGGCTCATCCACGCAACGTCTAGCTCGTCCCGTACCATTGCTCCGATTATAACTGTTAAGGCCAATTTGGACTACGAGCAGTGCTAGGAAACTCAGGATTCCTGCAACGATCTAAAAGCTTTATTTATACTACTTCTACGTCTATATATATATATATACATGTGTATTACAATCACCATTTATATAGACGTTGGTTATATATTCGCGAGGCATAGAATCCCAGAGATACTTATTATCCCTCCTAGCGATCGCATCAGGCAACGGTAATAGCACACAGAGTTGCCGATAATTTGGCGAATGCTCGAGCTGTACGAAGAGTTTTCAAATCTGTTCATTCGTGCGGAGATGATGTGGTTTAGCGATGCTGCGAGCTCATGCAGTTGCCAAAGAGGTCGCCCAAGCTAAATGCGAGTACTGTGCACTCTAATGGAGAATAAGATCGAGAAATTTGATCATCAGGCCTCAACGGTGTCGCCCATTTTCACGAATAGATATTATTTATCCATTCGATTAGCGCAACGAATTTCTTCCGTTGGACACACAAACTTTTTTTCGCTTATGAACATACGTCCTGAAGAAACGAGATTTAGCACAAAGATATATAGGTGTGGCTTCAACAAACTATGTCAGTGTGGATGATGATGTTGCATATGGGTAATTCACCACTCTCGTGATTAAGGACGTTGTATGACGACGCTCGAAACTAAATTTTTGTTTTCAGTTTTTCTTACACACAAAATGATTTGCGAGCCTAAGTTCATGAAAAAAAGTTGTTACAAATTGACTAAAGAACAACATACTCTAAATTCAAGATCGCCCGAGCCAATCTGTATTTGTTATATAATAAACCAAATTTCGAAAAAATTTTACGACCGATTGTTTTGGAAAACTAAATAAAGCTTCTTCGGTGTTACATAAAAGTGTATGCAAAGTTTTGAGAGGCTTCATCATTTAGAAATCGAAATATTTAATGTTGAAAATTGCAAAACTTTTAAAACACGCTCTTATGAGAAACTACTCAAAATTGTGATTTTTATAAATAAATATTTCGACTTCTACATGGTGAAACCTCTTAAAATTGCGCGAGCTATTAGACATCACTATTCTTTTTGTGTGGTGCAAATTTAAAGGAATTCTAGCGAGAGAAAATTTAGCATACAACGTCCTCAACAAATTTAAAAATAAATCTTTCCCTACACAACTTCTTTCAGATTTACATTTCGTTGATAATTTTTTAATTAACCACGTATTTCTGTTTTTTTTTTCTATTTCCAGTTACACAACCGGGCCCGAATCTCGACAATAAGAAGAATAGGATTTATCGTAATTAGTCAAAAATAAAAGTGATTTGATAGAAAGTTGCAAAGAATTGTGATAGAGCGTTTTTACGTTTATTTTTAAAGTCGGGGGGATCAATTTATACACGCGTTGATATAATATCGCTAGTGAGATTGGTAATTTCTTGACGTTTTACTGTGCGCTATTGTTGCAAAAGTGTCGATATGTCGTGCGTTCGAGAGAACGATCGGTATGACACGGATTACGGCAATCGACGAGTCTGAGAAGATAATTGTGCGCGATTGATCGTGGCGCGTATTCAGTCGTTACCGTTTCGTTGTTTCGTTTTTTTTTTCTTCAAATGTATAAACAGTGTTGATTAATAAAGGGGGGCGGGGGGCCTGCTAATTGGGCAAAGTGGAACGAACTCTCGAGTGTTAACCTCGATTACCTTATGCTACTATCTCGTCGTAGACGAGGCGAAGAGCGAGCCGAAGCAGAAGAAGAAGAAGAAGAAGACGGTGACGAGAGAGAAAAGAAAGGAGAAAACGAACCAAGAATAAAAAGAGAAGGTCTTCGTTTCTAAAAATAAATAAAAAATAAAAAAGAAAAACGACCAACAGCAATCTGCAATCTACAGGATCGATATACCGTTGTTACGATTTTTCTTTTTTCCTTCGTTGCGTTCCGTAACAACCGTCGATGTATTGAATCCAAGAAGGAGAAGTAGCTTACTAGAAAATTTTTCACGGTTAAATTGCGCCAGGAATCGTTCGATCGAGCGCGACTATTCGTCGTATTCTCATTCACCGCAGGCGAGAGCCGTAAAACGGAGACGGGTTCGTGGTCTCGGCTTTACGAGCGATATTTGTTGCAAAACTTGGCGTTGTAGAAACCACAAAAAAACGTTAAATATCTCTCGGGTCTCTCTAGTATTTCTGCGTTATTGCTGAACAACGTTTGGCTTGGTTCGTCTCTTTCCCGCCACGCCGGGTTCCTCTTTTCATCTTTCTCTGCGTGCCCTCGATGAGATCGCGTAAAGCGATCGAACGGACCAAATTACGAAGGCAACTCTTCGATAAAGATTGAGTCCTTCAACTCCACGAAGAATCAAGCAAACAAACAAAAAAGACGATCCAAGTTCAGTTAATAGGACTCGAAAAATCGGCCAAACCTTGCGGACAATTTCGTCATTACGAAACATTCTTCGAAGCGATCAACCTGTCCAGCTGAATGGAAAAAAGAGGGACAGCGTGGCATCCGTAGCACAGCTTCCGAGTCGATCGTCATTTCGTTCCTCAATTTTTCAATATTCTCACCTCAAACTCAGCGTTACATTCTGACGAATCGAAGAGCAAATTATGCAATCAGATACCTTGCTAGAGAATTAAAAGAAAAACATTCGAGAGAATAAAGAGAAATATATCTATATATAAATAAATATATAAATTAGCCAAGAAACCCAACGAGTATTTAATCACAAGAAAAAGTGAGAATCTTTTTATGTAAATAATACAAATTATGTGAGTATGTCAAAGCGTCGAATTTGCAATAACAAATTCACATATACATGAACGTGCATACACAAACTTATAAATACAAATATATATTATATATATATATATATATACTTCGAGAAAATCTAAACTAGCTTGTGGAAACAAGAGGCCGGAGAACATAAGCGGAAAAATCGAAAGGAACGAGGAGATCGTTACTACTAGACTCCGTTGATTCGAGTCAGATTTTTATCGAGCCACGTCGAACTAGGCTGTGATTGGGTTGATATATTTGTTAGAGTTGATAAAAAGTTGGCAGGTAATCGTAGAGGTCAATCGTCGAATGTGTAATAAATTGACACATCTGCGTGAGACGAGTCTCCAGGTTGTTAATCTGCTATAAACGAGAGTGATCTTTCGCTGGTTCGTCTTCAACCAGTGCCTTTTGGATTCGGGTCTTTGAAAGTTGGCGCGAGTGTAACCGTTTAAATTTTCGTGGGAAGGGCTGTGCAAAGCGACCGGATTAAATAAGGCAACGAAAAAAGTGAGAAAGATGTACAAAGGTCCCAACAGTTCATCCGGAAGCGGCGCCTCCGCGAAAGGCGACGAGGTCGAGCTAGTCAGCAGATTCCTGGCACCTTTATGCGCACGGGATGAGGCAGCCAGGAATATCGCCCTCGCAGCAGCCAGAACTACCGTTGAGGGATGGCTCGGTGGTGTCGGCAGTCCTAATCAGTGGGAGGACACTTCCGAGATTGAAAACACGAGCAAAGAATACCGAAAGTTCAAGGCTCAGGATGGAAGGTAAGCACGAATGAGGTCGTTTCTATCGCCATTCATAGCTCCATTGCTCTCTGTCTCTCAATACACTTGAAAATATGTCGAAATTTTTGAGAGCTAAACTGAGCCCAGCCAAGTATTTCTTTAAAGGGTCGTCGATGATCAGAATGACCGAATCGTAGTCAATTTTCTAAATTTTCTCCTTCGAACTATGCAAATGTTCGATCACATCAGATTCTCAGGCCTAGAACGGTAACCGGGGTTAAAAAACGACCCCAGACGACTTTAAATCCCGTGCCCTTTCTCCCTTCGTTTTCCCATTTTTTTAATATCATTTCACCGCATTTTTCATCAATTTTTCGACTTCAAGCCAAATTGCCCCAGGCTCACGTGATCCTGCATTAAAAAACGAAATGAATGAGCCTAAGTTGAACCCTCTTCGTTCAATTTTACCGGAGATATGAATTTTTCAAAATTGGGGTCATTTATGACCTCAGGTTACCGGAATAGGAAAAATAAATAAATCAGGTTACCATTCTAGGGTGGAGAATTGTAACAGATCAAAAAGTATATAGTTGGAATTTGTAAAAATGGAATTGTTTGAGGAAAGAGTTTTATCAATTTAGACTAATTCAGTTGTTGTTTCTGTTGAATTTTCACACAGATACGACATGAGTATCGAGAGATCGCCACAGAAAGCAGTGCCGAAGCTTTCCGAACATCGTCGTAACGATAATTTACAAAAAATTTATTATCAAACTCATCACTCGTTGCAAGATGCATTTAGAATCGAAAGTTTTTTCCCACAAAGCGTCACGGAGAATCCGACTCCTTCTGTTCGTGATAATAGTCTCGATACCAGTGACAAATTTGGTTCGGGTTCGTACGATTGCGTAGATGGCAAATTCGGGAACGAGAGTCAAAGTTATGGAGGAGCTACAGAGAGATGGCCGAGGCCAACGGTGATGGGGATTAATGAGGGTTTTGTGGAAAAATTAGGAAGATCAAATTCGTCGGATGAGGGCAAGGGATTTAATATAATGAATGAGAAAAGTCGTAGGTTCAGGGAGAACAGTCTGGTGGAGACGCGTTTCAGTTCGAGCAATGAGAGCGAACGTAAGTTCATCGGTTATGTCGGTAGCAATTCGAGGGAGATATACGACGAGGCTTGCAACGACGAGTCGAAACAGCAGCGTGTCAAGTCCTTTGGCAAAATTGGCAAGGCCACCAGGCAGAAACAATTGGACGATGATTATCTGGATTCGGACACTAGAATTTACGGCAAGAGCCCGAAATTCGATGAGAGTCACGGTGGCAATTTTGGACCCTACGAAAGTCTCTCAAAAAGCGTTAATTACCCGTCACGTAACGATTATTGCGGGATGAGATACGATCGTGATGCGGAACGTTACGATCGCCGGAATCTCAATATTCGATCGGCCATAGGCCGGAAATTCTACGAGCATAGCGACGAGACGTCGTTCGACGATGATTACTCGCCTCGTTTCAATAGACATCGCGATGGTGTTGTTTTCAATACTTTGGAAGGTTTTGATCAGGAAAACATGAATGCCACTTCGAGCAATGCCAATGAGGAGGAAGTCGACGAGTATGGCGAAGACGACGACGAGGAACATTCTGAAAATATGAATCTTGAGAATCCTACTGACGATGCCAATTACGAAAATGTTAGATTGGAAAGCTCTTTTGCCATCGCCTCACGACCCTCCGACGATCCGCTCTTGATAACCAACAATCCCAATCAGCCAACTGGCCAAAGAGCTGAATCTTACGAAGAACATTATTTGCGCAACGGACCCGAAAGAAAAATCAGCGCTGGTCAAATAAAACGACCGTTGTCGCAGGACGAAGACGTTTCCTCCAAAAGCGGTCGTACACTTGAGGAACCTAAAGTTACACCTGGAGATGTTGGCAGGATGCTCAATCTTGGCAATGCCCTCGATGGACCACGCCAGGCACAACCTAACAAATATTTGAGTCTGGTCACTCTTCATCTACCGGTCATCCTTCGTCTCAGTGTCAACTGTCCATTCGAGAACGTCCGCATCAAATGCGCTGAAATATTACAAATGGTCAAGGTGAGTTTACTTCCTTTTACTGCCAATTATTCTTCAAAATTAATACAACCTTAAGGGGTGATAACTAGTTGCAAGGCCGCAAAGCGTTGTTTTCTTCTAAGTAGCTTTTGACTTTACATCGGCATTTTATATTTTCAAAATATTGATTGACACTACTTCTGTAGACGATCTCCTAGAGGTCCCAAAAAAAGCTTTTGCATTTGAGTATACTCTTCGCACTGAGCAGACTTTCATCCACATTGAAACACGAGAGATTGTACATTGACCAAAATTTGAATAAACTTGGAACGAACTCGAAACGCAATAAAAAAAAATCGAGAGTTATCATAACGAACAAATAATTTGTAGAAAAAAAAAGTAGCTAGTGAAAAAAATGTGTTTATTGTGCGCGCTTTTCGGATGGTCCGTTGATTTCGAACGTGCGACACGGAAACGATAGCATTTGTGAATTCGAATACGATATTCCATAGGCTCATATACAACAACGTGTGAATAATTTAATATGCAAATTTTTTTATGTATGCTCGCACTGATGGCTAGATAAATGATGAAAGAAAGGCGATAAATAGCGATGGGGGTTTCGCATCGTGACTTCTCTTTTTCGTTCCGCACAATGAATTATTTATGCCGTCGTGTATATTGTGAATACGCACACAGATTTAGTCAAACCCATACTAATGCAGGCTCTTTCTTTTTCAATGTTCTGAGCGTTGCTGTTTAGAATTATCATTCTTGTTTTACTTCTGTAGAATGGAGAAATAAAAACAAAAAATATATTGCCTCGACGAGTTGCCATATTTCGCCGAATTCGCTGGGCACCGGTGCCTTCATGTTTTTATTTTGGTAATTAAAGTCACATCATTGAAGCTTTAACTGGGAAAATGCGTATGAGAGTCTTTGATGAATCGGCATTAAGAATTTTTTGACAAACTTTTGTTTTGCCAAATTATATTTCTCCGTATAAAAAAAAAAAAAGCTACTCACCGAGTGCGGGCAATTGTGTCGAATTTTATTGGCAATTTGGCATAAAACATGAAGACTCGATCGAAGTTGTTTTTTCTGTTACCGCGACCCGGTTTACGGCCGGAAAAGTGTAACGGTTGAGTGAAAAGGAAAGAAAAGTCATCGGGAATGACGGCGTCGAGTTCTTTCGATAGTATCATTCTAATTCAAGCGTTCGATTCTCTTGTACCGTTTCTTATTATGAAAATATCGTATCGCGAGTTCTAGCATGCGAATAGGAAAGATTTGCATAGATTATTTGCACACTTTATATGATGAGACAAAAAAGAAACTAGTACAGTGGGTATTTTTGTAGTGGAACAAATTTTATTAACAAATACAATAAATTTGCTGACAGCCGAGCTGATCGTTAATTTTTGTTAACTTTGTTTCCACTACCGACGATTTATATAACCGAACTGAATAAAAGACTCGTAAGTCTGAATTTATTTTCAAATCAACATATTCCAGAAGCTACTGTTTTTTTTCAATTTTATTCTTTTAATTCATTTTATGGGTCCGTAAAAACATGATTTTCAAAGCAAAATATCAGAAGATTGAATTTGGAAGGTATTTCGAGAAAAAAAAAGTAAAAAAAATAAACGCCCAACGTGGGGCTCGAACCCACGACCCTGAGATTAAGAGTCTCATGCTCTACCGACTGAGCTAGCCGGGCATATGTATGAGGGGCACAGTAGAACGAAGCAGTGCTTACTCCGTATCTCAGAGTGAGAAATACCAATGATTTCAGGATCGTGGGTTACCCGTGCCAGAGCCGGCATTCGAAGGACCAAGTGCTTTCGTCCCCACATTGGAGGTAAGTCCTTGTAAAGGAAATGTTTTTTTTTCCTATTCGTTATTATTATTATTATTATTGCTACTACGATTATTACGCTTTCTCATACGACAGTGTGCGTCCACGAGAAATGCCATGTTGCCAAGTGCGCGGGCGAAAATACTCCGAAACTTGCGTGAAAATAAATATGCCACGAGTAATTCTCTCGTCCCTCGTAGAGGTCATTTGAGTTTCGCAATAATAACGATATTCTGTTTTGCATATATAGCTCGAAACTCCTGTTTATACGACTTTTCGTGTCGTAAATTTATTATCGCGACCACTAATTTGGAGCGTCGTTCCACCGACGATTTACTTATCCAAACAAAATTGAAACTATTATTTGAAAAACGCGCATCTCGTGACCTACATACGAACAGACCCAAAAGTTGAAACATCATTCGGATGAGTAATGGCTGTTGGACAGCAAATAAGGAAAAATGATGTTCACAACATTTAGGAATTGCTCGAAATTAGTTTCTTCGATACGTACCGGCCGGGCCCTCCATATTTCCAAATGGTTCGCCTCCAATTTTGACCTGCTCTTGCCTTACCATTGATCTTGGAGATATAACTCAATGATTTATTATATATAATTATGGCAAAACGAACATTTCGCTCCGGAAGTAACGATCTCGTATTTGGGCTCTTTCACTATTTTTTACGATCGATAAATTTTGGGGAAAAAACGAGAAAACATAAAAATACGAAATGATTTCATGGGTGAAAGCTATTTGTGATGTTCGATGGGAAAGCGGGAGGTGTGACCTAGTCTCGAGGGAGGAAAATCTCGTGGTCAATCGATGATTTGTATTGAAATAAAAATCCGATAACGGTTGCACGATTTTTGATGAAAAATTATTAAATTAAATAATGAAATGAGTAAAAAATATATCGCCATTACGAAAAACCGGGTTAACGTGGGCCGAGCCTCGGAATTACTGGCGATTGAACAACCAACTTCTTCCTCCACAGTCCGTCATTATTTCGCACTGAGGTCTCGATCATTCGTCCTTTCATAAGCATCAATTTATCCCAATAAAAGGCAATTAGGGTCTGGCTATCGAAAAACTCGCTTAGTTCACTTGCTGCGAACCTCCTTTCGACAATTACCGTTTTATCGACGGTCTCGACAGTTTTCTACCTTATCGAGTACGATAAAAATTTCTATGAAGACGCTCGTAGCTCCATCTTTCAACGCAGCCTTCCAACATCCTCAGCTCATTTTTTTCATACCGTCGGTCTTTGATTCTTAGTCTCCACCGATATCGTATCTTCGGTAGGCCAAATTCCGACTCCCCGTTTTTGCACTATTATTTCAAACAGTTTCCTTCTCGTTTCGTCTTTATTTCAGCCAAAGTTTTGGCACTCTGTGGATTTGAAAATATTCCCAAAATGAATAGCGTTTTAATTGCGCTCATTGCATTGTTCGCTTTTGACATTTGAGTCTAAAAAGCCCATACGACAACAATTCTGAACCGTAATTTTTGAAAAATCGTTGAAATGTTGCCACGACGAAATGTCACGATGACATTTTCTTACCCACGACGTCTAAATCCAGTGCCAAATTATTGTATACGCACAAACGGGAAATGTAGGAAAAAAGATGTCAGGAAAGAAAAAAAAAAAAAAAAATCGCCAAAGTGCAAGGAGGAAGGAAACGAAAGAAATAAAACGAGATCGAGGAACTCTGAGGGATTACATCACGCCCGAGTTGCGTTTCTGAATGCTTTTCGCGTCGTCGTCCTCTTCAACATCCTAGACTTTATCCTTATGTATATATATATATACTTGAAGCATCTACAGTACGTGTTTAAGACGTCGTTTGTCCCGAGCTGGGGTCCCCGTCGTCAACGAGAGTTGCCTGATCTCGAGTATACAACCACCTCTCATTTCAACCCTCCGTAGCCTATTCACGTATTCAAGGCTCGCTTTCGGTGCTAATAGCACTGATGCAACGAGAGCCAAGTTGATAGAATCGTCCCTCGTTCGAGGCCATTCATGCGAAAAAATGAATGTTTTGCTGTGAATAAAAAATTCCACCTTCTACTTACACAAACGATGGTATGTGTGTGTCTCTGAATTTTCCAGAGAAAAGCTTCGCTAATTTATACTTTTAAAAATCTTCCGGAATGATCCTCCGGCTGTTCCAGTTCAGCAGCCTTTTTCATGTGTTCGTTATTACGAAGGGATTCATGAGTAAGGGATTGATGGGCCTCGGAAGCATTTATTTCATTCTTTCTTTGAATCTCTCAACCATCAATCAGAAACAATCAGAAAATCCAAGTTTTGTATTGCGCGTGCTGATAATTCGTCTTCCAGAGAGAACATCATCGGATATATCGCTGCAGGTACTTGTGCTCTTTCGAACACTCTGATATGGCGGCCCCAGAGGTAGTTAAAAAAAGTCGCACTGGCTCACAGTCAATTACATGCTCGAGGAAGCCCAGTCACTGGAATAAGAATAATTCTCCATGATTATTGCAGTCACCACTTGGCCCTGAGAGACTGGTGAATCCGGTATAATCACCCATAATACGTCATATATATATATGCACAGGATTCTAAAGCTTACACATATACTCCGAAGGGGATGAATGATCCCCTGTGCGATTAAAACTTTCATTCGTATAATTTCGTTCAACTTTTCAAGTCTCTGTCGTTGGTCTCGATGGGTATAAAAGGCAAAGATGGGGGATGGAAAATAAGAAGATGCGGAGGAGTCTCTGGGACTCGATTCCCATTCTCCGCCTCCTTGGAACACTTTGAGAAAATTCTCACTCTTACCTTTTTCTATCTTTTTACATTCACTCTATATCTTTGTTTCTCTTCTCCTAGTATTTTCATTCCACCAGGACTTCTCCTTCCACTTTTCAATGCTTCTTCCTCCCTCTTTACCGTTTCTCTTTCTTCCTACGTGCAACCACTGAGAAGGATTATAAAGTAATCTCTCAGAGTGCGGTGGGCTCCAGTCAAGGTGGATTTTCGTTAAAGGCCCGAATGGAGTAAAGGGTTAGGAAACGAAAGGGAACGAAACGAAGACTAAGAACGCTATATTTCCATACTCCATATACGGGGGGATCGTGAAATTTACTTTTAACGACGTTGTATGGCGATGGTCAAATCTAAATTTTTGTTTTCATTTTTTTTTGCATACAAAATGGTTTGCGAGCCTAAGTTCATAAAAAAAAATGTTACAAATTGACTACAGAACAGCATACTCTAAATCCAAGATTTTCCGAGGTAATCTGTACCTGTTATATAATAAACCAGATTTCGAAAAAATTTTACGACCGATTTTTTTGAAAAACTAAATAAAGCTTCTTCGATGTTACATAAAAGTGTATGCAAAGTTTTAAGAGGCTTCATCATTTAGAAATCGAAATATTTAATGTTGAAAATTGGAACTTTTAACACACGCTCTCATGAGAAATTACTGAAAATGGTGGTTTTTATAAATAAATATCTCGACTTGTACGTGGTGAAACCTCTTAAAATAGCGCGAGCTATTAGATATCATTATACTCTTTGTGTGGTGCAAATTCAAAGGAATTCTATCGATATAAAATTTTGCATACAATGTCCTTAATGTCCACGGGCGCAGGAGATTACGATATTGACGAATCTCAAAGCTTGATCCTTGGGTATGATTTCTGGGGCACCCTGTATCGAGGAAAAGGGAAATATGTACATACGACAGAGTCTTACTACGCATAACAGGAAGGAACGAAACAGCGATACAGTTTCGAAGCAATTTATCGCTTTTTCGTGCATGAATCCGACGCCAAGTTTCTTTTCCAATTCTTTCGGCTTTCCTCCCAAGTTACACAAACATATTCCTCGCATCTATCTAATAAATACATCATCTTATAAAAGCCTCAAAAATGGACAAACACGGGGCGAAGCTTCTTAACCTTTTTTCTCTTCTGTTTTTCGAAACAGAAACGGAAAAATTAATTTTTTTCCTCGTATTTTACCAGCTCTTATGGCCTCGCAAAATACTCAGATAGAAACATCGATGTCATCGTGGATGCACACTGTCTTAATATTTTATTACATTTGTGTACGATACAAAATCGAAACTTTTGTCTTAATTATGTGTGAAATCGAAGAATTTTCATTATTTTTCTTGTATACTACGATTTTAAAAAAGGAGCTATCATCATTTTTGTTAAATCATTAAATTGGTGAAACGTCAGTCAAAATATTATGGCAACACAGCAGTCACGAAGTGGCGACAATTTTCGGCGTGTCCAAACAGAAACGTTTTTTTTTTTTAAATTCTATTCCGAAATCGATTATACTGACTTACATATTTTTATAAAACTCCATGAGCTTTGCTCGGCCTTGTTGATGAGCAACTTGCATTCGAGTTCGACAAGTCCGATAACATATTTAGTACGTGCCATTGGTGTTGATGTATCGAGATTATGTTCAAACATCGAAAATTTCGATCTTTGAACAGAATTAAAATTTGTCCGTGTGTCATCGACGTTACCTGATACACTTGTTGGTCTTTGATCGGTATCGGAGTTGTGTTTTTATCTTATGTTTCCTCAACACGACAGTTTCATAGTGCACGTTGTCCGCGTCCACGAAACGACGAGACAAGAAGGTAAGTGAGAATATTTCGATAATTCTAGTGCATGTAAGGACGTTGTATGGCGACGGTCAAATCTACATTTTTGTTTTCGGTTTTTTTTTGCATACAAAATGGTTTGCGAGCCTACGGTCATAAAAAAAAAAAAAATTATACGAATTGACTACAGAACAGCATACTCTAAATCCAAGATTGTCCGAGGTAATCTGTACCTGTTATACAGTAAACAAAATTTCGAAAAAATTTTACGACCGATTTTATTGAAAAACTAAATAAATTTCCTTCGATGTTACATAAAAGTGTATGCAAAGTTTTAAAAGGTTTCACCATTTAGAAATCGAAATATTTAATGTTGAAAATTGGAACTTTTAATAAATTCTATTATGAGAAACTACTCAAAATTGCGATTTTTATAAATAAATATCTCGACTTCTACATGATAAAACCTCGTGAAATTGCGCGAGCTATTAGATATCACTATCCTCTTTGTGCCGTGCAAATTTCAAGGAATTCTATCGATAGAAAATTTTGCATACAACGTTCTTAAGAACTAAAGATCCCATTCGTCTTTATCGAAATAGACAACTAAATCATGAAATTGCAAAGAATTAGAAAACTGGAACATTCAAGTTGTAGATTCAGGGAATTCTCACGCCGTTAATTTTCTCGAAAAAATTACTGCGAAATAAAAAGTTGGGCTCTTTGTTAGAAATATATTTATCGCGTGGTGCTGATCCAAGTTCGTCATAATCCAGAATGGAACTCGGCACGATTGGGGCTTGTACGCAAGATAAAAATTGCAAAAGTCAAAGAGCAGTTGTAGTAATAAAGTGACTGGAGAATTTTTTTTTTTTTTAAGTTTACAATAGAGCGAGGGATTAACGTCAATATAGGTTTGAACAATCGAATCGTGAGCTGCCCACGTTGTCATGTTCTATCTGTTGGTTATATGCTGGCACGAATCCCAGTAGACTGAAAAAAAATCTCTCGCGTTGTCTGGTTTTCCAGCATCTCGTTCGTTCCCTAAGTTTGTGCGAGCTACGTGCACATCGTGCATTCGCACCCTTATAGGTACATACATAGGTACATACATACATATGTGTGTGTGTTTGTGTATGGTTTTGAGACTATACGCTCATTCCCATCACTGTACCAAGTTTATGCTGTGCAATGAGAAATGGCGTCTACAAAAACATCGGCCTTGCGACCAGCATTGTTCTCGCAATATTGTCAAGCCGTATGGAAAGATAGGTTGGCTTATATTTTGCGTGATCAACAGGAAAAACGGTGTGTTCATACGTTGTGTGTGAATAAAGTAAAACGAAAAAAAAAAACGTAACATAAATATCGTAGGATATAGCGTTCTTTATTAAAACAGGGAAAGGTGATAAACAAAAGGTCTGTGCACATCGGAAGTATTTTTACGATCCTCCGGGTATTGACATGCACGACATTTCCAGAGCAACGTTTTTCAATCCAGACGAACATCAATATCTCGTCGATTTTCCTGAATAAATATTTCGAAAAAAACATCACTATTTTTTTGAATGGCGTCGGTGATTTTTGGATTACGAAGCATTTGTAATTAAGCACGGAAATAATTAACCTGGAAAAACGAACATGTCACTGCAATTGAAACGGGAAACAACTGTGTGTTTTTCCGATTATTATTTAACGAAACGTACATTTTTATGGAAAAATCGTCGAATCCCTATACCAATTCTGATCCGACACTGAGTTCAGTGTATAGCAACTGCTTATTGCACATGCCTGGATGCCACTCCAAAAGGCCTGATTAGCCCTTGAGCCTAGTATCCATCGCTACAGACTGCCCACTGTGCCAAATGTCACACGTAGCCACTCAAGGTCTGATACGCTGGCCAGTTGCGCGGTGCCTTATTCCTGAAATCCTCCCGAATTTCCTACATAACGGTTTGCTGAATACACGTCACGGGAATTCCATGCTGAGTGTTCCGCTACCATTGATGTTCCCATTCTTTCCATGGACACTTTAGTCCTTCAACTGTTGAGCAGATTAATCAAATGATGAGAATCTGTCAAGTCTTTTAGAAAAATACTATCATCGCAAATGCCCTTCACTCGACTTTCATGTAAATCGATCTTGATGGGCATCAAGAGCCCTTTGATCGTGGCGTCTGCGCGCATATACATACACGCACACACACTGCGTTTTTGCATAATTTTGCATGTGCAAAGTTTTTTCTCAGCAATTAAGGCATCAATCGGGTTGATGCATGGTTCAATCGAGGGGGGATAATTTCATCACTTTCCAGTTCAATTTCGTAATTGAAGAAAATGTTTACCCCCACCGCCGAATTCGCTTTATTCAGAGATAATATACTCGAGTGAGTCTCGGGCCAGCAGACGACAGAGCCATCAAATGTACTTGGCCCGAGACTCTACCGAGTCTCTAGATGACAGTGACTGTGATCATCGCTGTTTGATCCATAATAAATTGGCATATGCATATACGTGCATGCATATTGGTTCTGCAAGTAGATGATGAAACAGGTGCGGTTGAGCGTGTCGATCGTAGGAGACTTTGGGGATGCGGTGACGTGAGTCTAGTTGATTCCTCGTTCATTGGACCGACCACCGACTGCATAACCACTTCGCAAATTCCACATTTCGCGTCGATGATGAATGCATTTGTGGATATGGTGGCGATTAACGTAAATCCATATCGTCATCGATTCGGATTGCTGTCAGGCGATGAATTTTGTTAAGAATCATACAGTCACACCGTTTGGGAATTTATGCCCTTGATGATGCTACTTTTACCAAAAGTGGATGCTCGCGGCGAGCAAACGGTGAGATGAGGAATAATGCGAACAAATTTTGTAATGAATAAATGCTCGAGTATTCCATGGACACGCACGCTACGATAGAATCGATATTTTCGATTTGCCGTCTTTTTTTTTTATGTGTATGACCTCCGCGGTTTTTTCACGTTTTTATCGCTACGAAAAACGATCGATGCACGACGAGGAAAACAACCGTCCGAAGCCCAATTTTAGTTTTCTTTTTTTCATATTCTTTTTCATCGTTTTGAGTTCGGATCGTTCCGCGCGTACTTTTTTGTTTCTTTTCAAATTCGTTCCGTTCATTCGGAACTTCGCTCTTTATATTATGCACTTGCCGTGAGTTCATCACTTGGATCGGTGAGAGTTTGCATTCCGAGTGGTGTTTCTTCTTTTTTCCTTCCAATTGAACGTTCGCGAACATTCTATCGAATTCATCTTTGAACCAAGTCCACAATTTCATACAATATTGCAATTGCCTTTTGAACTTGTTCAGATTAAACTAATTTCGTTCTTTGCTTTCCTGATGTAAATATTTACTCGGACTTTATCAAATATCCTCGTTTCGGCTCTTTTCCATGAATCCCCGTATTTGCGCGCTTCAAATACTTGTTTGATTGTGTAAATAGGAAATCGATAAGGTAGATTCACCAAAGGGTGGTAATTCGGACACGGTGTACTTTTTTTTCTCTCTTTATCAGCAATGGACAAGCGATCAACGACATTCGGAAGAATTCAATTGAACTATTATAACTTTTTATGCGCTTGGGTTTCAATTGTGAAAATAATGAACGTTATTGCAATTTGGCTCCATTCCATTAATGACCCCGAATAGTTTTCATATCCTGATTTGAATTAAATCAGTTTATTGATATTTTTTTGATCGATGTTGAGAATCGTGCGCGAGCATTTCGTTGTGCTGGAGCTTTTTTTTGCAGGGGCGATTTTTGCACTTTAACATTTCGTATGGAATAGCTACTATTATTTATTTTATACCTGTTTCACCGATTCGACAAGACTTTTCGAATATCAAATGTCAATAGTTCCATAGAAGCTTGAAATACCGTTTGTATTTGACTCTTTAGGCTCTTTTTACTTGTCGATTACGAAAAGTTTATTCTCAAACTTGTATCGTTTCACTCTCGCTCCAAGTTTTCCCTTTCGGAGTCTTTTGAAAAACTTTGTAGATCGAAACCAATGCTGTCGAATCTATTGAACGTGGTCTCGTTGTAAAGTATCATAACGAAACGGGAATGAGAATGAGCGGGGAATTTGCAATGATTATTCGTAAAAATGTCTACCGGACGGATTTAATACGAACAATATTTATCTTAAGGAACCATATTCATTATTTGCTGCTATGTAATTAAATACGAGCGATCATGTGCATGAAGTTCGTTGCGAACCGTCTGCCGAAGAACCGTTTATTTTTCATTACCTGAATTCTCAGTTATGATACAGTTTTTGTATAGACACACATTTCTTTGTATATGAAATTGCTCTGGTACCACATTACCAGGTGGGGTCCATTTTACCACCTTTTTCGTCGAGTGATGTAACGAATTAATCTGTACACGGACTACTAGGCGAAACCCGTTAGTTAATTAATTTCCACGGATTCGTACACGCCGAGTGTATAACTGGTCCATTCCAAAATTTTCAAGAAAAATGAAAACACACCAGAACGAGTTAAAGGAACAAATATATGCATATCTATGAATACATACCCACGTTAAAAGGGATGAATAGAGAATGTAGCATGGCAGGTTGCTTTTGAGTTACGGGTATTATTTTGATAGGGACAATTGTACCTTTCATGACATGGACACAGCTGGGGGGTTAGATTACAAAGCAAACCTGCAATACAAGGTGTCCGCGTAATCATGGTTAATCGCTGTATAGTTTCTGTAGATCTACAACAGAACAGATCTAGAGAAGAACACGTTCTGAAGAGAGCAGCTTCTGGAATTGGACGAAGCGTTTTTGCATCAGTAAATGAAATTTAAGGAAATATCCATCTGAGAAAATGATGGTGTTTTCTCCATTGGATGCTGTTCTCTGAAGATTTTTGTGTTCAAAAGGTACCTTTTTGAACTCGAATGCCGACAAACAAAAAAATTCAAAGCCATGGATCCCATGACATCTGCACTACATCTGAGGATTGCAGAACTGTTTACGTTTTGCTCGGGCTTTTTCCATTACATATTACACAGAAGTATATGCATAACGGCTTTTAGCAAGTTTTTTTCGCGAGATGTTTTTCGTTGCCGAGCGAATACGAAGCTTACACCCTCAACGGTGGAGCTCTCCGGTTCGACGACGCGAGAGGTCAATATATTAAACTTGTGGAAGCTTCTGAATACATAATGCTCGAGCAACCTGCTTTTCATCTCGCTCTCTTTTACTGAACTCTCTTCCATCCCATCTTGACATATGTCTATGCGATGCATAAATACTGAGAACCTTACTTTTCTTTCTATTCTTAATCACTCAAAGTCTGGATCATGTGCTCAACATTTCGGTCATTAACAAATACCGATAAAAGCCGGTAATAGCAAATCGAACAGAAACTTGATTTTATGACGTTCTTTTCATTTAATACGTAGGACGAATCTAGCAAACACTTTTTTTTTATTAACTGCAGAAATTATTTTATATGGCAACCAGCAGTTTCCATACATGATTTGGAAAACCTTTGACCCGGTTAAGTACAACCGCGCGGTATTGCAATGTCTTGTTTACCGCAATTCGTATTTTCTTCGGTAGCTTGTTTTCGAGTAGCTGATGCTTGATTTATATTTCGGATGGGAACGGATCCTGGAAGCTGCGAAAAGAACGCGATCGTGAGAGAACGGGAACAGAAAAGAGAGCGAGAGAGAGATAAAGAGAGAATAAAAATTTATGGTCACCCGGGTAACGTTTGGAAGTTCAGCCATTCGTCACTTGAAGCCAGTCGAGACAGAACTCTGGTGGGCGACGATGGTCAACGAACCGTAAGAAAACTCGTAATACGCGAAATCCCAGCATCTCGGTGCACATGATAGAAAATAGCAATTAATTACAAAGAACAATTCGAACGAAGCCTACATTTCGTACTACGCTGGTGAACGTTCCATTTAACGCTAATGAAAAAAAAATGATTCATCGGAATTTTACGATCCTCTTTTTTTCTAATTAATTTTTTTTTTTTTTTTTTTATGACACGTAGGAAATAATATCTTTTCCACGATCGCCATATCGACATTAGCTGAGCTTGGAGCTATTCGTGAAATTTTTCTTCGAACTCAAACATTGATTATTTTTTAGAAAAATTGGCAAACTTATCGTTTCTCATACACATTCACAGATTCTTTAGATCTCAGAGGAACTTTTTTTTTTCGTGAATATGAAAACAATGTTTCATTTCATAATTTTTAATCTGCTGTGCTATTAGGTGGACTTCGGTAGCTTAGTTCTTTGGATAATTTACTCATCGGTTCAATAAAATCTGCCGACGAAGCCGTGGGCTCTGCTATAGTTTGAATTTAATCAGAATCAATATAAAGGAGAGAACCAATTATGATGCTCGCGGAGTGAAAGGCAGGGAGCGCTCAATTTCATTCTCGTTGTGTTTTTTTCCTATTTGCACTGCTTAAGAATTTTTTAAATTGAGAGAGTGCAGAGATATAAAATTTAAAAAATTGCCTAGATGAAAAGGAGGCTGAGGCTGAGAGAAATAATACAGGGAATGAGAGAGACATCCCGATAATAGACAGACTGACAGTCAGGCGGATGCAACGTGCCGAGATTTTCAATGTTTCCATCACCGAGGATGCACAGTTCGAATGGGATTACCGTATCGATTTTACAATTTAAGCGAAATGTCATGCTGGAGCAGAATGATATGTGCCTCGGAATTTTGTGGCACAAACTCTTTTCTTTCGAGTTTGATTTCTGATGTAAACATAACATGTGGGATTACATTTATTACGAACTAGCCATGCCTGCGGGCTTCGCCCCGCAGCACACCGAGTAAGCGTTGAAGGGTTGAAGGGTGGTTATGAAAAGTTAAGATTTTTTTTTTAACTTTAAACTTTGATTTTACGAAAATCGCCATTATTTTTTTTTTTTTAGAAACTGGTACTCCAGCTAATACGCTTATTATTTTCGTTTTCGAATTGTTTTTGAATTGGTAATTAGCGATTCTTGATTGATTATCATTTTTTAGTAACTTGTGAACTTTGAAAGTGGAAAATATGACCAAGAATGTGATTTTTTGGTTCGGGTTCCCAAAAAATATAAATTATCGGACTGCAATATACAGCCTGAAATCTATTCTGATTCATGAGCTGTATTCCTGTGGATGATTCATCAAAATTAGTTCAATGGTTTCTGCGTGAAAAGAGGACAAACACAATTTTGTAGTAGAGTTTTATATATATAGATATCACATGCCAAGAATGTTATTACGAAACATGCACCATCCTTGGTATACACGTGGAATCCATACATATGCGAAGTTCCTCTAAGAAGATTCGCCATTGCTCGATCAGACGTCAAAGTTTGCAAGTTGGTGATAAGCGTACTTAAGTCCTTTCGGGGAAAGCACGAAGGGAAGTGTGGAAGGAATTCACGAGGATCCCGGAGAAGATCAGCCACCGAATTTCTTGGAGGGAATTCGTTGATACAAGCCAACTCATGCGATGCCTGCAGCCAGACTATGACATCTTATGTTGTTCGATATAACCCAAGTTTGCCGGTTCTAACCGCGGTCTAACGCTGGTAGCTTATTGGCAAGAGAGCAAGAGAGGCCAATTTGAGCCGTGGACCGAGGTCAACTGACCACAAGTGGCTGTTAAGTGCCACAACCACACCCTCACGTATTCATCTCACGACGCTCATTTTTTCATTCGTTTCATCTTTTCAGTCTCAATTTTGCGAGTTTATGTTCGGGATTGTTTCTTTTTCTCCGTAAATACAACTTTTAACATTTCGGCAGAATGTCCCATAAGCTTCAGCAAAGAACAAAGTTTCAAGGTCCTGTAAGCATTTTCAATTTTATTCGTGCCTGTGCGAAGTATATCCTGCTTGAAAGTATCACAGACATTAATTCTGCAAGACTCAAAAATGTATAGATAGACAGATCGAACTCGCTCGGAGATTCGCAAGCTCGTTCATCCGTGTCTCCCACCAAGCCATTTAAACCAGTGTAATTGGCTCGAGAAATTATACGAGGTTACGCATCAATACACCGGAGGTTACTTGCTTCGTTGAGTCTCAATAGCAGCATCTGGTTCAGGGTCTCCTCGTATATTACACGTATCGTCAAACGTGAATGGCAAGAGATGCTGTTTCTATTGTTCGGTAATCGTAGTATCATCGTTACAAAGTCTTCGTCTCAAAGAGTCAACTAAGAACTTACCTCGACGTTGGTTCTTCAATCCGTAGTTCAAATATATTCGGATCATTCGTCGAAATGGAGTTGACAATTTATGTAGTCTTTAGTCGATCTAGTGGAAATTCTCTAGCATCCCAGGATTGAGAATGTCTCACATTGTCGTCGTTCACTTTCAACGAGTACGAAACTGCAAACGCTACATTTTTTTTTCTATGCGTCATTTGTTATACGCGTCCCAGATTTGCATATAGATTGTGCTGTCGGATCGACTATTTTATTTTTCTGCAACGCGAGATACCGTGTCAGCAGCAACAAAGTTCCCAGCAAGTTCTTCCGTAACTTGCACGATAAAGACCCGTATCCCTAATCTCATCTCTTCCTTTCCAACAGTAGAATCTCAGTCCCAAAATACGTGCTCTTTGATGATTATCCGAAAGAATTTTTCCGAGGCAGACACAGTTCTGAAAAGTTTCGTTTAGGAATTTCCAGAGCGGTTGGCTAATTAGGAAAAAGTCGAAAGCTCGAATTTCGAGGGAACAAAAGATCAGGAAATTTGAATGAAAGGAAGAAAAATGTAGACTGGAATTAAAGTTTTGGTTCGTTGGGAAAAAATACGAAAAAGAACCGACCCGAAGCTGTGATGGAAATGAGGCTGTTATCAAGGGATGCTCATCGCGGGAAAAAAATGAATAAAATGATGTAAGAATGAGGGAGAATGATAGATCTATGGAAACAAAAAGAGAGAAGAAAAATTAAATTTCCCATGTAAATCCAGAAAAAACGTGGTATATGGATGAGTATATAATATAACAGATATACGTATATAATCGCTTGGGGATATTCCCAAGTCGTCCCATGCAAATAATGGTCCGTCGTGCAGTGAAATTGCCCAGAGGCGATGACAGAGGAAAAGGGTTTGAGAAGAGAGTCCCACGTTTCGTGAGAGTGACACCGCTCCGGAGCATCTTCCGACAGACCTGGGTTGTGGGAGCGAATTAAACAAATTGCGACACTTCACTGTTCCAGAGGCATTTTTCTTATTTTTTTAATCTAGCAACCCCTGAGACCAGTTTTTTAATGTGGCGTACAAAACTCCACGTATCCACACTCAAAAAGATGTTCGCTTCGAAAGAGAATACCGTAGGAATTTGATTTCGAGGTATTTATAGAAAAGAGGAAACGGATCAACTTTTTGGCCCTCATTACGTACGTTCATATTACTTTTTTTTAAATAAAGCGAAATTTAGAGCAACGACGTGAATAACGTTTCCTCATTTCATAAATTATCTAAATGTGCGTCAGCGTCCCGAAACAGAACTGTCCGGCATGATCCGCTGACAATACTTTCCGTTGTCCACCAACAACAGAAGCAACTTCATTAAAAATTTGTTTTCATGGGAAAGAAAAACTGTAATCCGTAGAAAATAGAGAATCCTCCCATTGATGGAAGCACAGAAGCCCTTAAACGTACAACAGCTGCGTTAGCTAGTTACATCTGTAATGAAAAGCTGGCGAAGCCACGCTGAAGAACTTGGATTCTGCTCGTAATCCTATGAATGGGCCTTTGTGAATAGACGCAAATCGATGAGCTCTTTCGGAAGAGACTGACTTTGCAGCTCCAATACTTGTCGAAATCGTCGAATCGACTATTTGAAAAATCGTCGTTTTCAAGTGGCGCTAACTACAGCGTAAATTGAAATTAATGAGCGCAACAAAAAATGTCTGTTTCGATTGAACAGAGGCTGATTTATTGGAGTAAAGATTTTCTTTCTCTAAACAGGAAATTCCATGTTTCGGAAGAAAATTGAGAAGTGATTCGGAACTGTTTGATATCCAAGTGAAATATTTCAGGGAGGCGTAAAAGTATAAAAGGAGGCGATGTGGATTCGCACAACTATGCCATCGCGGCTGTCTCTCCCTCTTGCACCGATTAAAACGTCCAGACCAGGAATAGACGAAACAGCCGAAAGCGAAAACGTCGCGTTGCGCAAGTTTTTCTGAGTGCGAACGAGCGCCAACGATGACGCGCGCGGTTGGACGTACTTTGCTCCATGTCGCACACTATGGACTCAACACCTGATTGAGGCGACCAAGCAATATCTTTCGGCGATTCCCACTTGCTAACATTCGTTCGCGATTCTGCCGCTGACAGTACCCGGCCATATAAAAAAATTCGACATGTTGTGCGCAGATGATTATTGTAGAAGTTGCGTGTGACACATTTTTGAACCCTTGAAATTAGACTACTATGGTCGGTCGATACGATCGAGAATTCTGTGGGTTTTCGAAATGCTCGCCCTGAATCAATTACACATCTAGCTTATCAGTTGAACTCGTTGGAGTCGCTTTCACGACGGCCTTTTCACGCTGTATATTCCATGACACGTGACGAGATCGTAGAGCCCGCTATATATTCGGTAGGGTGCAATTAAAACGTCAACCACCAAAGTAACGACGTCGCTCTGCTCCTTGGCTGTAAAAGTGCTAGTGTCAAGCTAGTGTCCCTATATATCTCGTTATTCTCTGCCTCTTTCTTGCCACTTCTCTCGCAGATTTTCTCATCCGTAAAGTCTCATCCTTCAGTTGCAACTAAAGTACATCGTTGCTACCGTCAATTAACGCAATCCCTGCGAAAGGGTACAATTTGCGCGTCTTTGGGACAAACTCAAGAAGTTACTAATTTGAAATGGATTAATCATTCTCCAAGTTTCTGAAATAATTATCCCCTGCTTGGTATATATTATTTTCAATAGCAGTTATTGGATGCCAAGAGCTACAACTAGGCAAAACTAATTTTTCTGATCGTCCAAGTCTCGAACGTCACGGCCCTTTTATCGGGAGCAATCCCACATGTTCTTGGAGGAAACTCCGTCATCGTGATAGAACTGCGTCCTTGTAAATGCCAAGCAATATTTCGAGTCGGTTTTTATAATTAAAACCAAATTAAAGAATTATTCATTGTATCTGGTAACATGTTTCCCAGATAACGTTTACATGTGGAACCCACATTATAGCAAAGAAACTGTAAAACTCTGGATTTTAAACTTACATAAAACCCGAGCTCATGCTTTATCATGTTTTGATCAAAGCTCATACTCTTGGGCCTCATTACTGTAATTGATTTTCATAAAATGTTATGCATTCCATTAGGGAACAAGGGGTCACATAACATTCGCTGTAGTTGCTCTTTCCCGAGAAATTGAACAATGATGACAGAGTGAGAGAGGGAGAAAAAGATGGAGGGTGGTTGGAATGCTGAATTCACCACTTACTCTGTCGAGGGTTCCTCATTAAGCGTTTAATTCAAGTGCCACACACCAACGACTAACTTTCATCGTGATCCTTGTGTGTTCTTGCTCCTCGTGAGAATGTAAATTGTGTTTCTGAGCTCCCGCGGATCTTATCCATGTTAATTCTTGTAAATTATTGATGTACAAGGGGTCATATATGATGCAAGAAAAGGTCGATAAAATGAGTTTTTGGGTCGAATTTCGAGTCGAAAAGTGCCATGTTATTTCTCTATGAAATCTTTCTTATCGCATTCATGACTTTTAAGGGGTTATACCTAGTTGGAAGACCGAAAAAAGTCCTTTTCTTCACGATTTTTTTCGGAAAAGGCAATTCATTCAACCAACATATGTAATGGGAAGTGAATATAGACGTAGTTTTTGACTTTGCATCGGCATTTTCAATTTTCAAAAATATTGATCGACACCGCACTTGTAGACGATCTCCTGGAGGTCCTCCAAAAGAAATGGTGTCTGGCAGTTAGCACGAAATCTCCGCGGTTTGAATTATCGCAAATAATTATTTTCAGAAAAAAATCGTGAAGAAATCGACTTTTTTCAGCATTTCGGCTCTCGAGTTTGGTCATTAAACATACCACTCTCTGTTAGTGGATAGAAAACGCACAGGAATTATCGAGCTCTCTATCGTGTCGTAAACATAACCTGCGTCGTCCATGTGTCGGGAATCGATGATTGATACTCGCATCACTCATTATCCGATACGAATACGACATTGATATCTCCGACTTGGAGTTTGGACCCTACCTTAAGATAATGCTTCTGTTAATTGTGACGGGACACCCGTTATATGTATTTATGCTTGTACGAACAATGCATAGACGTAGAAGTGAACATGAATGCGTATTGTTAAAGGTATATGTATACATGATACGATGGGGACACGTGCACACGACAGCGCAAACGATGTATAATTGGTTCGTTATTCAATCTGTGTAATTTACCGAGTTCCCTATACAAGGGACACATAAAGACATGGTTTATGTATATAGACATAGAATATATAATATTACATGACATTGTACACCTGTGTAAGGTTGGCACTGCTGCCCACGACGTTCCAAACACTTTGTTTGTTTTTGTTTTTTTTTTTTTTCAAGCAGCTTCTGGATTCCATCGTTCCATCCACACAGCACATAGGATAATGTATTGCTCGTTGCAATGAGTTCTCGTGTCTCTAGGCCAGGTTGAATTTCCGTGGTAAATTGTTCGATATAATTAAACATGCACACATATCGCGCATTATTTCATAATTTAATTGATCAGCACGAAACAGGCTTCAAACAATTGTTTCAATTCATTATGTCGATCAATTATGAATTTCAATTATTTAATGGATTAATTAATGAATCAAAGTTCCTGCTACCCTAATGAAATATTTCATTAAGGATGGATTTGATTTTGAATGAATGACTGTGTTCCATTCGGAAATCAAATTCGTTTCGATGTCGATCAAAATTTTCCTTGTATCTACGTCTCTTTCTGTGTGGCTCTCACTGCTTCGCAACCTCGACCACCGTAAGGTATTTTGTTTTTCAATTCACTTCTTTTATCTTCCCGCTTGTATTGTTTTGATAGAAATGTCAATAAAACGCACGACATTTATCGGAAGGAATCGAGATCCTTTTGAGTCAAGCAACTCAGGTTTGGGAATATAGTCGCAAAGAGTGTTCGTCGACCCCGATTTTCTTTTGCTCCCGCGATCTCTATACCGCACTGAACGTGTAATGACGTTTTTTTTTTTTAATTTACTAACGAGCCTTCGAATCATCGCAAATTTGATAATTTAACAGATTTACGAAATTTACTTTGGCTGGAAATCTTTTGATAAATACTCTCGGTTTTTTTTGTCGTATTATTTATCCTCACCACATTTACCAGTTTATTGCCTTTTGCTTCCCACTGTGTAATCGTAATGATGACCCATTAAATTTCGTCTCGTGATGGAGTCGTTCACGCGGAAGGTCGTAGAGATTACCGAAGTGTCACGACGATACGAGAGTGACTAAAAGTATCGCGTAAAAAAAAAAAAAAATACTCCGGAGAATCGTGACTATACAATCGAGTATCGCGTTATCGGAGTTCCCACGATTATCACTTTATCCCCTGCGGGAAGTAAGCACTGGACCTCCACTTTATAAAAACAACGATAAACGGACTCGAATCTGTTTCCGTGTATATACGTCCAATTATTAACAAATCTTTCGACTGGATATTCGAGATTTCTCACGGCTTGAAACAAACGAATTATACTCATGCAAACAATTAATGGAAAAAATTATCATGCATGAATCAAATAATCGAACAGTTTTATATTCATTTTTTTCGGTTTCGCTCGCATATATCAATTTGCATTATTCGTACGGGAATTCAGTTTCAATAATCGACGCCATTCAATTAATGTCATATGCGTCGGGCCAATGGTGAAATGCATCGTTTCCAAACTCGCCTCCCACAATGTTTTCACTTCTCAGTACGAAAAATCGAAAAACAATTGAAATTTCATGCGGTTCTTCCTGTTGAAAATGAATACCGTAAGGAAAAAGGGTAAAATATCGTGAATCCATGAATTTATTACAAAGTCCATTTTTTCCCAACACTTTTATCGGCTTTTCATGGGTTTTGCGATCAAAATATTTCGATTTTGAATTATTACCGCATTTTCACATAAAACTTTATGTTTTATGCAATACTCGCTGCATGCCTGGCTAGAGGAGAGCGTTGCAGAGTGAGAAAGCCTGAAAAAATGTTATTTCAATAATTTTTATCAACGTTGTTTATTTATTTATTTATTTATTTATTTTCAATTGAACGAAATTCTACGTTCACGTACGTTCGAGAGTAATCGAAAATTTTTTTGAAAACTTTATGCAAATCTACAGCCAAACGTCAGGGTAAACCTTCCGCGCGATCTCTATCGATCTCGATATCGATGGTTCTGACACTCGAGGTCCATTTTGCAATGAAAACCAACGAAATTTCTGGTAGGGTGTCGAAATCCCAATGGGTGCGATTTAAGTCTGCTCGATTGATTGAAAAAAAAAAAAATATTACGAACAAGCGGTTTCATCCAATTTCTTACGTACCACATTTTGTCCCCGATACCCCGTTCAACCCTGGTTTTCTTTATATACAGACACACGTATATATAAATATGAAGAACCGTAGTGCTGTCCCACCACCCCTTCTACTACTTTGCCTTACTCCCTTTTTCTCATCTCTCCTTTTTCCCACTATACGTGACTTATCGATAACGACCTAGATTTGCCAGTGGTGCACGGTTTGAAATAAACGTTCGTTCTCGTATTCGTACTCTCTCCGTTGGTTATAGTGTACTACACCGTCCATTCGATATTGGAGAGTGGATGACTACACCCCATATAGATATGCAGAAATATATCAGCATAGGTTTACTAAAATACCAGAGAGAAAGGAGAGGAAACGAGAGAAGCTAGAGGAGATCGGGAGGGAATGTGAAATAATGGAATTGAGTAGGAAGAGTGAGAGATGAAACCGGCCAACATTTCGCGTCTCCGTTCCAAATCGAAAATGGTGTAGCAGGTGGACTGGAGTTTTCGACCGTGGCTTTCTGTCCAAAAGTTTCTAACAAAAAAAAATTTCCAACTACACTACCTCTTACTCTTGTCGTTGGTTTTTTTTTTCTTTTCAAGTGTGTCGTACCGGACAATATGCCACGAAACTTACTCAGGATGCGAACAATCTCGCTTCATTACAAATCACCGTCAGATGTTCGACGATCGTATTGAAATCTATTTCAGGAACCGGAGGAAATTTCTTTTGACAATTTTTCAAAAAAGAGATAATCTACATGCAGTTAGAAAAATATGAAAAAAAAAATGGACGTGTTTCTCAATTTTTATTGATGACTGTTTTCAAACAATAACATATCATCCCCATTATCTACACGCAAGGATTTATGGGATGTACCATATTCGGCTATTTACTGCCAATAACTCTTGCCCCTTCTTCACACTTGCCACAATAACGGAGCGTCGCTATCGTCCTGACGTCATTTTGTCCGTTTACGACGAATTTGAGGCACTCCCGGATATGTGTGCTGAGTTAATCTCTCAGATTTGTTACATCAATATCATCGTACATTTGTGTACACATACGAGTATATCGCAGAAGGAACTTCGTAAAGTTAGTATCGTATTTGATATTAAGGTTTAGCTCGATCGTACAAAAAATATATTTTCTTGCTTTCTGTTTTTTAATGAAAAAAATTCTTCCGCGTTGACTCGCGTTGAACACTCGGTGTAAAACTTTTTCGATCAATCGTCGCAAGTTCTCCGACAAATATTGCCTAACTTTTCGAGCCAATTACCACAATTCTATGAGCGACGTAAGTCGCAAATCTGAATGACCTTTCAAACAATTTTCTCGAATCAATTATTGATAAGAAAAAGCCAGATGATAACAACGAAAAACTGATTTTCACGTTTTGTTTTTACGTAGAAATCGAACACTGATTTCATTCAACCGGGTCACAATGGCCATTTTCATTTGTTTCCTCCCTGCTGGTTCTCCCTTTTCAATTAAAGGAAACTGGGCGACGAGGCATTAGACTCGTTTTCGTCAAGAACGACGCCTAACGAGATAAACGTGCTCCGACCCGAGATTGGCCAATGCGGTCCGAACCTTCGGTGGAAATTAGAGTAAGGGTTCTATTGATAAATTAAAAATTACCCAACCGCTTGAAAGATACTTAATTAGTGAACGCCTGTGAAAAGTTTCAAGATGTCATATTGCTCGTGAGGTTCAATCAACAGTCGTATTTCACGTTTATATAAAACTCTACTACAAAATTGGGTTTGTGTCCTTTTCACGCAAAAACCACTGAACGAATTTTGATGAATCTTTCACAGAAATAAAGCTCTTGAATCAGAATAAGTTTTAGGCTGTATTGCATTCCGATAATTTTTTTTTTTGGGAACCCGATCCACAAAATCACATTTTTCGTCATGTTTTCCACTTTCAAAGTTCACAAGCAACTGAAAAATGATAATAAATGAAAAATCGCTAATTATCAATTCAAAGATAATTCGAAAACGAAGATACTGAGCGGTAGCTGCAGTGCCAGTTTGTAAAAGAAAAAAAATTGCAGCGATTTCTGTAAAATCAAAGTTTGGAGATTTTGAAATTTTTTAAAAAACTTTTCATATTAAGCTAGCTGTATCCTTTACCGCCAACTAGATGTGCTGCGGGCAGAAGCCCGCAGGCACGGCTAGTGTCAACATGAGAAAAAAAATCTTTGTTCAATTCTCCGCGTGTGTATTACAAGTCTGTACTTCAAATGTAAAGCGCATGCATTCGATTGAAATTCTTTCGGACGCGTTATCCACTTGAAATTTTCAATAAATAGCAATCGCGCTAAGTATATGTTGCTTGACTGGGTTTCCGCGTCATGACATTCTATAAAAAGTAGTTGCGTGGGTGTTCGGAGCAAGAGGCGCGAGCTCTTTTGCGGGCCAATGGCAAGTTGGGCTTTGGCGGATATATCCGAGGGTACGATTCGGTGTTCATCGGTATGGGAACACGATGGGGGCTGGCATGAGGAGAGGGAGGTTGTAGCGATGAGGAGACGCCAAGGGGGTTTACCGCGCGGCTGACGTCGCGACGCCTCGGAAAGCTCCGATCTCTGAATGCCTTTTCATATATACATGTGTCGCAGGCTTCGCGCTGCTCTCGCGGTATTCGCGGCTCTCGTAGTCGCGTGCCGGACGCGCCAGCAGTTGGTTCTCTTCCCGTTCACTCTCTACCTTTCTCCTCACCGCAGTCTATTTTATTCTTCATTGCTTGGATTTACGATTCAACATTCTTATCACAGAACATATACATATATACCGAAATGTGTGCGTTGTTGTTGTTTGCATCTTAAAACGCGTCTCGGAAAAGCTTAGAAATAAATATTCTCCTCGCGTGTTTGTTCAATGTTCGAAGAAACGTGAACGTAATTATAAGCACGAACGATACTGGCACGACTGTTCGAGGTACGTTTTGCTGTTTGCTTTTGTATCATTGCCACGTAAACTTAAAGACGCAACTGTAGGATGATTGGTTCGACGTCAACTTGGAATCCTTATGAACAAGCGTTTTATGAGATTCATTACGTTGACAAATTAATTTCAAGTGCTAAACGAAATGGAATTAAGTGAACCATCGTTTGAAACCTTGTCATTGTGTCGTTTTGAGGGTAGAAGATTCAGACTTGGTGAGAAGGCTTTCTGGCTTGTCGATGTCATTAGCTTGATTCGTCGATTTAGTTCATCGTTTTAATTACTTGATTGCCGATTCTTGTTCGAATTTAATAACGAAATCATTGAATTCTTTAATTCTCGAATTCTACGAAATCATTAGTATGGTAGCTTTCGATTGCTTATCACTCGTTTTTAGGACAATGAGCAAAAATCTATACCTCGATTTTTGTATACTTCAATAGCGATTAACAGCCACGTTTTTTTTTCGAATTAAGATCAATATTCTAAATAATTCTAAATCGTTTCAATGATCATCGACCATGCGGAAATTCAGTGAAAAAATCATCTCGAGGTTCTCTTGATTACTTACTTCAAATTACAAATCTTTTGAGGCAACTAGGAAAATGTTGGCTGTTGTTGTTCGACGCTCAGGAACGCGGAAAGACTTGAGAGAGTGTTAGAATCCGTGGGGGGAACGTTGACCTTGTCACTACTTATGAACGTATGTTCCAATAAATGGAAATACGCGCATGGTGCGGTATGTACGATAAATGCTTCACAGTCCCAATTACGTATATCGAGACGCTTGAACGAGATGAGACTAATAATCGCCCGTTGCAATTTCGTGAATCTTTTTATTCGGGCTTGCCAAGTTCTAACTCAGAATCACTTCATCCTCCTCTTTTTCCACCACTTTTCGCAGACTCCTTATCTCCACCTAATACAGCTCTTTTTTCCTCCGAACAATTCAAGAAATTTCTAAACAATGAATCGTAAGATGTTATTGTAAAAGCAATCGACGCGTTTGTCACGTTGCCACGTGACCTTCCGATTAATAATTGTGCAACGTTCCATTGTCCGGCTGAAATTTAGTTGGAATCGAAAATAAAAACTTTTGTATCGACGTATTTATGGTCGATGACGTATTCGGATGATCGACGTATACGAGGACATGCGCTTGATGGAATTTTGGCACGATGATATTTTCCTGGTGACTGGATACATGCATGTCGTGACAAAAGACGAAAATTCAATTGAATCGGTGGCCACAGAATTTTTGAATTAATACTTTTCAAAAGTGATAAAAACTTATGGACATTGATTCTTTGTTGGTTGTTTCCCAATTTATCTTTCGTGGGTGGAACTACCAAAAAGTTTCGGTATAATGCAATCAGTGGGATACACGTCCTGCAGCCTGATGAATAATCAAATTTTTAAACATAATTTATGCGAAGTGGAGAAACAATAAATTTGTTATTAATATAATTGTGTTATTCGTAAAGGCGTCGACAATACTTGAAAAACAAAAATTTTAACTTGAGCAAGAATTGAAAAATAATGATCATTGAAGTTTTGGCTCTGAGAAAAAACGAAAAATTTTGCGTCATATATAGTCACGAATACATATTATAACAGTCAACAGGGAATATGGGGAAAAAAATGTAAATTATTTGAAATTCTGTGTATTTTCGTCGAATGATATTTATGGAGAATATTCATGAAGCATTATCAAGAAACTGTGAAAAAAATGCGCAAATACAAGCGGTGAAATGTTGGGTCTGACCTCTCTTTGTCCACACGCACATTGAACCTTTCTGCTCCGTAAATTTCCATCGTTTATTCATGAAAACGCGTGACGTTTGACCACTTTATGACACAGTCCAGAGTCAAGTTATTTGAACGTTCTCATCTCTCATCCAGTTCCTCATACCTGTATGTCCATCGCAAACAAGATACTGCGTACTATTTTATGCATTGGCTATTCGACACAAAATAAAAAAGCAACAACGCTCGTATGACGTGGAATCGAACCGCAAATGCATAATTTCACCATCAGCAATACATTCAGAAATGTTCATGAATATAGTTTTTTTTTTTTTTTTTTTTTTTTACGAAAACTTCATTTCTTTGGAAACGTATCGACGATTGCAGAAATGAAAATATATAAAAATAATTCGAGCTAAATGCACGAGAAGCAAGGTTTCTCGTATGGAAAAATCATCAGAATCGTTGCTTCAGTGAATCTCGCAAATCACCTTAGCCATGGGAGCATTTCTATGGTTTTTTCTAAACCTATTCATTACTATGTCAGAAATAACTTCTTGAATTTAAAGCAAACTGTGCAAACGGGATTGAACGATTTTCTAGAAGCCAGCAATGAAATTCTTTGTTTCTAAATTAAGGAGTTATACCTAGTGGCAAGGCTGTAAAAAGTCGTTTTGTTCACGATTTTTTTTTTTTGAAAAGGTATTCATTTGACCAACATATGTAGAGGAAATAAATGTAGTCGTAGCTTTTGATTGTACACCGGCATTTTTTATTTTCAAAAATATTGATCGACACTGCTCCTGTAGACGATCTCCTGGAGGTCCTCAAAGAAAAGGTGTCCGGCGGTGAGCACGAAATCTCTGGTTGGAATTATCGAAAATAAAAAAACCAAAAAGTTTCTTCTAGTGGATAAATAAATCTAGGTACTGATCGAAGGAATAACATTTCTGATAATTATTTCTATCTTTTTAAAACACTTGAACGATAAAAATTTAGTCGAGAATGGAAATATTTTCTTTTTGGAGCCGCCATCTAGTCAAAAATCGAAATTTCAACTATTCCTATCCCTCTACATATGTTGGTCAAATGAAATGCTTTAAAAAAAAAAAAATCGTGAAGAAAACGACTTTTTTCAACCTTGCAACTAGGTATAACCCCAAGTAACCACCAATTCATTAAAGTATCCTTGAGTCTTCGCGATTTATTATTTTATTTTTTTCGTAATTCTTTTAACCTCTGGAACCGACTCAGGTAAAATGGTTTCTGCTTTAGGTGGATTAATCCACGCATCCAAGTGTAGGACCAGTACCCATGTGTACATTGTTTCGTGAAGCTGCTAGCGAAACAAGTAAAATTTTTACGACTGTAGCACTTGCCCACGTCTGTTACCATCCTCGAACGTCTGTTCCAGAGTTGTTTGCGGAGGACGGAAAGAAGACGTAAAAAAGAATGGAAGAAAGGAAACGGACAATTGAAATGTCGTACAGGTCCTATGTACAATGTACTGTTACGCGTTGTACGCCTGGGTTTTTATGTTTCTCGCTCGTTCTCTGACGTATACGAACTTTTCCTTGTGCTGCTTTTAACCTCACTTTGATATCTGACTATCGCATGTGTACACAAATTTATAGAATTGTGTGTAAATGCAAACACACTTATCGAAGGCCATTTTATCTTCACCTTCACATTTTACGCTTCATGCGATGTTCCACATTCTACACGTGTATGTAATTATCAAAACCTGGTAAATTCTGGCTCATGCATATTAACTGCGATACTAAAACTCCAGTCGATTCTAGAGACAATTGCGCCAATGACGCATCAACGAATCATTAACAAACAATAGTGGTATATTCCACTCAAAACAAATGCGACTTCACGAGTTCACAATTTTTTTCGTTTTATCGTTACCGAACAAATGACGACGCTGCTTCGGGTACAGGGATTGAAATTCGTTTCATTTTCATGTCAAAATCGGGGCGTTTGTTTATTTGCAGGATTCCATTCTACTATTCTGGGATTCTCATGTTTTTGTCTTCGTTCGGTTCGGATTACGTTTTTTTTTTTTTTTTTCGTTTTCAATCCTGCGCTAATCTTTTTCCAATTAAACTATTTTCTTCTCTCTGCGGAATCTCTGAATGCTCGGTCTTGAGGATTCGGAAGTTTGAAAAAATGCTCATTTTATTTTATTTTGTAATTAAAACGGATACGATCCGCACTTCCCCATCGTCACTAACGAGATTGGTAGCGAATACGTGTACTCGACCTTGCCAATCGTTCTATAGAAATAGTCGGAATTTACTTATATACGTCGATACAGTTATAGACACGCCACTCCCACGTCGAAGATTGCCCGATTCGTGTAATGCGAATTTCATGTCCAGGCGATCCCCTCTGCAACCCTTCTGGCCAATCGGTGAAAGTTCTATACGTACATGGCTTACTTAATGCATATCAGCAGAGGGAAACGTTGTTCGAACTAGTGACGTATTCGCGTTTCTCTTATAAGAGCCCCGCAAACGTATGATTGTAATATATATTGGACGAGATGCAGCACAAAAGATGTAACACATCTTTGTTTTTGTGATTTGCAATAAATTAATGGAAAATTCAATAGATTATTGATTTTTATGAACGTGAAGAAGAATATCATCACGAATTTGATAAATTCCAAGTACAATCATGTACAGCTAAAGTTTTAAAATACGCTTAAATTTCGCGAGCTTGGGAAAGCTCGGTCTCAAGAATATCGGTATAAAATTATTACCGTGTGCACCCAAGCACAGCAACGATAAATTACACCGAGTCTCCAGTATAATCGAATATGTGTCGATGCGAGAAGGCGCGCTTCACCCCCCGCGAGCAAAGTTCAACCTCTTCTTCATCTTCTTCTTCTTCTCGCTTGTTTTTTTTTTTTTCGTTCCCATTTTTTATTACATTTTTATTTTACGTTTTCAGGATAAAGTTCAAAATCGAGTCAGTCACTTTCTCAATCATTTTTATGTTCGGCTCAACAACTTTTTAACTCGATTTTCCGGATTATGTTCAAACTCGCGAACAAGTTTTTCATTGAAATTCGCGTACTGGAATGAGGTTTAAAAATTCACTTTTTGTTGAGTTCCCCACAAAAATTATCAGCTGCGACGATAAGAATTTTTTGACGCGGAGCTGATGAAAATTGTATTCACTAGAAAAACGTTTCCCTATCCTCTGGATACGAAGTCATTTCCCTGAGAAATTTTTCGATTTCTGCAGTTAGCAGTGCTAGTTGATAAAATATTTTCTAAACTTTTGTGGTTCCACTGTTGTCTACGGTGTAAAAAGAAGAAAAAAAAAAACAATTTCTAACCGCGATGAAATTTTGTCTCTACGGAGAACGATCGCTGAGGGAATCTTCGCATGCATTTCCCACCGGGAAATTCGTGCAGGCAGTGACTGTAAAATTCGCAATTTGTTGATAAAATGATTTGAGAGTAACGATAAGTGGGAAATCCTTCCAGACAAGGTCTCCATCATCGTAAACGGTAATGGGCGCTTGGAGAGAATGTGTATCCACGCTAAGATAGGGAAATGGAGAAAAAAGGACGCATGAGATTGAGCTTTCGTGGTTCGAGGAAATGCATTACTTTCGTCCTGTGTTTTACGAAGTTTTCTTCCGCAAGAGACTCCGACCGGGGCATTGTCTCTAGGAAACCACTCTGTCTCTCATATCCTCTCATAATGTTACAACGAGAAAGAGCGACAAGTCTGTTACATGGACGATATCGTCACTTTTTTTCACTTACAGCCATCGTCCTTTCTTTTTCCGTGTATTGTGTGTACATCGTGTGACAGGGAGGAGATACCATTATCCGGAGTGATGACGATAATGTTCTCATAGAAAGAGCGAGTGGAAACAGGAGCAAGGGAAAGAGATGGAGGGAGGGGATAAGGTAGCGAGAAAGCCGGTCGAATAGATGGAAGGAGCGATGGACAAGAGCGAGGAGAATATGTAACCACGTCCACATATTTTCACGGTGGTTGGTTTCTCTATTTTAGCTGCGAAACGAATGAGGACAAAAAAGGAAAAAATAACCGTCAATTGAATTTCCTCTCCCTGGCTTTATACATCTGTACTGTTCGTTACGACAAGTGAATAAAAACGAAGAGAAGGAAAATAGGATAAAGGCAAGCCAGAAAAAAAAACAGGTTCGGGATGTACGAGGGTAAAAAAAGAGTGAAGCCTGCAAAGAAATGTTCCTCGTTGTTTCCCGCCTTGTCGGAAAAAACTATAATATAAAAGCTAGAATATAAGGTAGAAAAAACGAAAGCAGGGAGACCAGGGAGGATGGCAAAAGGTTTGGAGGATAGTCGAGCTAGAGTACCAGCATTGCAACTCATCCACATACACTTGCTGGCAAATAATATTCCGCACCGGTTTCTCCAACGATCTAATTTCGCAGCAAAATCCGGTTCCCCATGCGACAATGCTATCTCAACGAACCAAGCCGGATGCACTCCTCCACTTGCCTGCTGCGCCACTTTGAGAAAGCAAGAGAAAGAGAACCGGAGTGAAAGAGCCAGATACAGAGCAAGTATGAGTGTGGATGACAATGTAAGGGGTATACGAAAGACAGAGAATATGCTTTTGCACCTACAGCCAAAGAAAAGTTCTCCACTCAGTGCAGAAGGTAGTCTTGCGCGGGTTAACCCGGAGGCGATATCGCACCGGTAAGTTAGAAATGTCTATGTGGAAAGCTGGGGATTTTGAGAGTATATATGTGCAGGACAGCGCTGAGCACTGGAGAAAGAGACGGAACGTTGAGTACTCAGAGAGCAGAGGATGGAAAGACAGGGGAACAAAATGATCGGAAGAGGAGCAGCAGGCGAATCAGGGGGCGGCTAGCACAAAGAAAGAGAGAAATGGAAGACTTGTACGAGGTAAACGACAGCATCCAGTCCAAGACCTTTCTCGATTCCTTCCTTCGAAGTTAGTTCCGCTTTGTGTAGGTATGGGAAACCCATATATAGGTTTTTCCGCTTGGCTCTATACCTCTTTTCCAATGCTTACATCCAAAAGATCTCGGCATTAGTAGCCGAAGCCGGAGATCCTTTCACGTAATCGCAATCGACCGTGAGAGACGCCGAGTGAGGACATTCTAATGGCTCCCACAATCTGACTTTTTCTCGAATTTTCTGCCGAGTTTCTTTCTGCCCAATCGAGATAAGATTCGATGAGAAAAAGGAGACGTGATCAACTGAACTTTCTCAACTTTTTCGGTCTACGTGCGGCATCGCCCCCCAGGACAGGAGAAACAATTATAAAAAAACATCATCCTCGTTCGAATCAGTTTCATATAAGAAAACGTACCCTATGGATTACTAAACGAGGCTTTTCGAAAAATAAATACCAAAGAAATCATCATAATTCCCAAATTTTCATTCGTGAAGAGACTTAATGACGTTGTGTGGAGAAGATCAAATCTAAATTTTCGTTTGCAGTTTTTCTTACATACAAAATGGTTTGCGAGCCTAAGTTCATTAAAAAAAAGTTGTTACAAATTGACTAAAGAACAACATACTCTAAATTCAAGATTGTCCGAGGTAATCAGTATTTGTTATATAATGAACAAAATTTCGAAAAAATTTCACGACCGATTTTTTTGGAAAACTAAATAAAGCTTCTTCGATGTTACTTAAAAGTCTATACAAAGTTTTAAGAGGCTTCACCATTTAGAAATCAAAATATTTAATGTTGAAAATTGGAATTTTTAACACACGCTCTTATGAGAAACTACTGAAAATTGTAATTTCTATAAATAAATATATCGATTTCTACGTGGTGAAACCTCTTAAAATTGCAGGAGCTATTAGATATCACTATTTTCTTTGTGTGGTGCTAATTTAAAGGAATTATATCGATGGGAAATTTTGCATACAACATCCTCAATTCTGTGATAAAGATCCTCTAATGTCGCGTAAATGCTTTGCAATTGGTTACAGCATTAGCGACGAACGAAAGAAGAAAAATTCACAATTCCACTTTCGATTGTCTCATATGTTTTATTGATAGGTTTGTCAACTCCAAACCAGCCCGGGTCACTCGCGCCATATTGTAGGTTGTACATTGTTAGTTACATATGTAAGAGAAATGGCGTCTCGGATGGTCCAATCTCTGGGTACTATACAAGTTATTCGATCCATCGTGGTGTGTACGTCCTCCCGATTTACTTGGCTGGAACTCCATTCGACTCTGCGAAGTGGAATAGAGGAAGTAGCCTCGTTAAGTCTTCCCGCTTATTAAGGCCGAAGAAAGCGATCCTTCCTTCGTTATCGCCAATTCTGAGTTCGCCCAAGCAGATTCCTCCACATCAAAGTTTCTTGCTCATCTTCCACGTTTTCCACCTACACACCTCGGTAGTGATCCAACGAGACGAGCTCACGCGTCTTTCCAGTTCTCCTAGGAACCGTTCTCTTCGCCGTCCGGGTGGTATCCCTCCGTACGAGATAAGTTTTCTCTTGTAGCCCCTGCTTGCGATTCGCCTGCTTGGAAAACTGGAACGATTCCGGAGCAGCTCGTGTTCAAACATCAATGATGATGAGAAAACAGCGAGCACGAACAGGGTTACCTGTTGGCGCCCTAGACATGAGCGCTTTGGATGAACCATATGAATTCGTAGGCGTTACCCATGACGGATATTTCGTACAAATACGCACGCGACGTAACGTCCTATAATATTTTATTAGGAGGTCTGTCACTTGATTTCTATTTCATTTAAAGAATCAGACCGATTTTGTTGTTCGAATTCTTTGCGGAATCTCAAAAAGAATGAGAAGGCTATGGTACATAATTTTGAAACCCTTACGGTGTGGTTGGTAGTCCGAAAAACATGATTGCCGGCGGACATTTCAGGAAGCGGGCCGACGTCTACCACTTTTATCCCCTACTCATTTCTTTCAGTGTGCGGTATAACGGAGAATAAATTGCTTGATACTTGTTAGTGAATTCTATGCAGTTGCTGGTTTTTTTTTTTTTTTCATTTTCGTGTCGAACATTTCCTTCTTTCTCTTGCAAAATAAAATCCTTTACCATACTTAATGTTATGAAATTCGATAATTCCTATAGGAAACGTCGGCTTTGTTTTCTTCTTCTCATACTCCGTCTCTCGGCAAAGTTTGTTATTTCGCGGCTAGAACAACCGCAGGAAATGGAATAAATAGCTAGATGAAGAAGTACATAAAAAAAAAACGAGAGTAAGCTAAATAGAGTCTACGGCGGGGTTTTTGCTTTATGTCCGTCCTTCTTTTTTCCGTCTCGTTTTCGATCACTGATTCTCCTTTCTTTCATCTTTCTCCAATGCACTCGTTCCGTTGTTGTCGTTCGTCACGTCACGATAGAATCGTGTTCCGGAAGTTGCTTGGAAAAACTGTTTTTTTTTTTGTTTATATATTTTTTTAAACGTCAGTTTTCTCTGTAGATTGGTCTGACACAACAACAGTTTGAAAAAAAATTTGACAACGATGAGAAAACATAGAAATAACAAGAAAGCTAATGCAGAGACGTGATAAGACTTGAGACGAAGAAAGAAAGCGTTCAAGCGAAAGCAGAATTTTTCTTCTCCGGTACCAAAACATTCACGCCATCATTTCTTGCTCTATTTTTCCCTCTTTGCTTTTCTGCTAGTCCTCTTGTTCGTTTTCACTCTTCTCAGCTTCTCTTCTTCTCCCCTTTTCCTCCTGGAACTATCTCTCCCTCTCTCTCTCTCTCGCTCTTCCTCTTCACTAATTAATTAACCCAAAGGTCCTCTCCCCATGTTTCTGCCACGAACTATGAATATTTACTTGGTTCAAGTGGGACTGTTTCAACGACAGCTCTATCGTAAGATCTGTCGAAACTTTAAAAGCGACTTTCCAATAATTACTATAGACCTAACATCATCGCGATTGCAGTGTATTTGAATATTTCAAATGTTTCGTTTTTTGCCGCCAGTTGGTGGGCCCTCAATGCATTCCTCCTCTATTTGCACTATCGTACCACGAAGCGCTGACATTTAATTTCAACTACATAGACAGACCAACATTTATTCGCCGCAGACGTGGAAAGAGACTTGACAGTAATTTATAATAACACGGAAAACTCATACAAACTGTAGTAACTACGTTTGTTTAAGCTCCTGAAGTGTACTAGCCATTCCGAGCACATGTCAGACCAGATATGGCCACTGTCTGACTCTTCAGAATGACATGCACGCGCACTCAGTCGAAATTCCGTTTGAAAGTCGTTTTACTTTTCACGTCCCGAGTAAATTATCATTTACTCCAACGTTGGAAAATATTTATTTACACCGACAATAGTTATTATTTCGCTCAAGGCTTTCTGAGGTTTTTTTTCTATAGGTTCTCGCAATAAGCTGGATGTACAAGCGATTCTTCGTTTTTATAAGATCAACGACAATCACCAATCACTAAAAACTCTTTTAGTGTAGAAGATTCAAGTCGCCACAGTTCCTTTTGAGAAAAAAACGTTTAATTACGGGAGCCACCTTAACGATCCCTTCACTCAAAGTTCTAAATCTTATTTCTTTTCCTATGAGAAAGTATTCGAGCGTGTTGAATCGATCTTGGGCGAGTAGGAATCTCTTTTCACTCTTCTTTACTACATTTTCCCTTCAGTCTATCGTTGCGAACGAAACAAAGCTGTCGCTGCGAGACCAAAAAAGGTTCTTTTTGCAAAGGCGGAAAATGAAAAAGCTACCGCGATGATCATAGCACCAAGAAAGCAAAGAACAAAAAGATTCTAACTTTTTGTGAGAGGCAGCTTTTTAGCTGGCACTGAAAGAAAAAAATAAATAAATAAACCTTAACCTTTTCATGCTTCATTTCTCTTTTTCTTCGATTTCGTATTGGAATTTGTGAAAGAAGCACGTATCCGAACTCTAAGATAACTGACTCGGAGGTGAACGAGAAAAAAGTCTATGAATGGAAAACAGCAAGAAAAAGAAAAAAACGAACCACCGTTATATCGAAAGGATTCCGCCTTGCTTTTCATTTCTTTTCGACGCCATTATTAAAATTGAGTTAAAAATACTGCTGGTTACGTCTGTGGCAAAAAAGAAAAATTAGGTATGGAGAAACGTTGGTTGGGATTTGTATACCAAGAAAAGAAAGTTCGAACCGAGATAACGATCCCTCGCGAAGAATTCAAGAAAAATATCGAGATCGTCGGGTATATCGCATTATCACGATGTTTCTCATATTTCCTTCCGCAAGATGCCGTAAGAATGTCTACCTGCAAAGAAATCACAGACAACGTTCTTGGAAATGTGATTGAGAAGAATGAAGATGAAGAGAATTTCGGTCGCATCCACTGTTTCGTAAATTTCCATAAAATACCACAATCGCATAGAAATCGAATTAAGGTATGATAGAGAAAATATAATTTCATTGCTAATTTTGAAGCAAATTTGTAAATTGAATTACTCACCGGTTATGAATACGAAAATTCTTTCTACGGCAGTCGCAACACCCAATGTTCGAGGTGTGTGTGATACAATTCGCCAGGCTCTAGCACTCTCGAATAACAGAATTTACTAGGAGTAGCATGTGGAGGCTTGGAGTGTGACGGGATCGACCTCAATTCTCCTAAAATCCGTATCGAACGGAGCAATATGTTGGGATGGCTTTTTTCCGCAGTGGAAAATCCATTCGCTCGAAATTGGTTGACCATATCAAACGAGACTGTAACGTTCACAAAACGCTACTAAATATCTTCGGGACCGGAAGAGTTCGTTACTACCTGATAATCCGTGAATTAATTGCATACACTAACGCTTATAAGTATTTATTTCATGCCAATAGTACTGAACGAATACGATCATTTATCATTCCGCCCTCAGAAGTAGAAAACAAAAGCTGCAGAGGCGCTAAACTGCTTCCAATCAATCGCAGTTGTTTATTTTTTTATTCCGTTATTTTCGCGAATCAATATCTTTCCGGAACAAACTTTCTTGTTATGCAAAATGCGATTAGATTTCTGTTGCTCACAGAATTACATCAGGGTAGATGATTGTGACATGCTATCGGTAGATTGGCCCGGAACTCAGTCTACAAAGGGCTAACCGAGTTGCCTGAAATGGTCTCTTTCGAATCGTATAGGGTCCCGACGAGAAAACACACGATAAAGCGATTGGGCTGTATCGCTCCGCCTATAAAGGGAGAAACGGAATATTCATGCGAAACGTACTCTCGCGAACATAGGAGAGCAATACTCGTATACATACACACTCTACTGAATATTTATACCTTTGACTGACCATGCTTCTGTGGCAATCCGAATGGGCTCTTATCTTCTGCCACTGGTTTTACCAACCTCCTGCTCCCTTCCATCCTTCCGAGTATCCCAGAGCCCCAGAAATACGTAAAAATAAGGTACAGGGACAGCAGGTAGAACAGTTTCAAAAAGAAACATGTCTCCATTCATCATAACAAGATACTTGGAATTTGGATGATGAATGTTGGTCGTTCAGGCGAATGCATTCGAGTTCGTTTCACCAGAGGTTCGTCTATCCGAGGATCTCAATTGAACGGCAGAAATATTCGGAATTTCCGAAAGCGGTCCCTAGTTTCCTTGAATTCTCATTCAGAGATCTATGCGAATGAACAATTGGATCAAGGAGCCAGATTTTTCAAAATTTACTTTAAACTCTGCGACTCTTATGAGAGTTGTGGCCAAATCGTCCGGAGATTGGAATGGACGAAACTAGAGAGAGGGTGATTGCGGATAGAACAGTCGGAGAATATTCATGAAGAAACTTCTCCTTGGCCAGTCGCAATACAAGCTTGATGGCTTCTCTTCCGTCCCAATTCCCTTTCACCATCATCATTTCCTTCATATCTATCTATCCGTCGACAACTGTACCCTTTATACTGGTTGCTTTGTAGGCTCTTTGACGAAACGCACCGCGTCGACTTGGCCATATGTACTCTATTCACAACTTGCCCAGATTTTGACATTTCATGCTCTCGTATGTAGATGATCGTCTCCTTCAGTTGCTTTCCACCTTGAGTTCAGATACTTTGCTCTGCTCTCCCGTTTCTCGTACTTCTTATGCATCTTTGCTCTTTCTCTTTAATGTCTGATCATGTATTTAGCCGGATCTTGGGATGCTAGCATCTACAGTTCTGACCGGAGGGCAACACGTGCAGCGAATCGCCGATTTCAAACAGCTTTCAAGCGCAACCTCGGCTCTTTTGGTATTAACTTTGTGGTGCTACGTAGGTAGTTCACCCTTTCGTACGAGAACAAACCTCTCCACGTCGCCCAAAGTTACGTCGATTAATCCCTGCATTCCCTAGTAACAAGTGCTCTTAAGCTGAGTAGAGAAACAGAGATACACGTAGAGGGAAGCAGGGGAAGGAACGAAATCCAAAGGGGTGTACACAAGCAGCTACCAATAGGTAAACTCATCCCATCCACTCGATTGCTCATCCTTTTACTGCCAACTTTATAGCCAACGGAATCCTCGAGAATGCATGGATTAAACAGCAATCCATGCTTTTCGTATCCAATTTGGTAGTTCCGCGTATACGTACCCTTATCCGCAGCTTATTTCGTTCCACCTCGAACATAACATGCAGAGCATAACAGTGCTCTGTATCATGATGTCAATCGTATCTACGGCTCTTCAAATCTGATGGCAATTATAATCTCTTCGCAGTGGTTGAAAGTTGATCGTAAAGATGAAATCCACGTTAGGAACTTTACTAGACGTTTCTCAAAAGCAAATCTCTATTCTTTTTGCTTCCTCAACGTTCAGAAAATTAGATTACATTCAAAAGAGTATAGATGACAACGGCGCAACGACCAATTTATCAAGCCATGTTTCTTATCTTTTATTTTAGATTGCTGCGATGTAAGGAGGAAGAAATAACACAGCCACTATTGAAGACAGCGTATCACTGATAAGCAAGCGATCTTTCCACGTCTTTGATTGCATCGATTCACCGGCAAAAAGTATATCTTAAGAAGATGAGAATGCAAATGACAAGGATGTTGCTGCAGGAGCCAGGTTGGAAGTTGGAGCGAAAAGGTTCTGCTCTGTTGCTCAGACGTGACAGTTCTCATCCGAAGACGAGTCGTGTGTGCTTCCGTTGCGATGTCGAAGTTCGCGAGTTCGAGCGGGATGAGGATTATCCCATAGACAGCGAGCCGGAAGTTGCAGCTAGCCCTTTTGCAATGTGCGCAAGTTGCCTGGCCGCACTTTGTGTTACCGTTGTTCTACCATGGCTTCTGATTGGCGGTTAGAGCTTTCATCCGATGAGCTACAACGAAACGGCTACAACTATAAAATGGAGGCTGATATCAGATCGTACGATTATACCCTCGACGCGGGGGATCAAGTGACTCGAAGTGGACGCAAAGTTCAACTCGGATCGACGAGCTCCTTTTAGCACACATCTCGAGTGGTTTTGGCGCTGTGAACTTTTTGAACTGGGTATACTACGAATATATAAATATTCATACACATAAGTTTATCCATGAAATGTATAATAGAAATTTAGTCGTCGTGCGACAATCGATTTCAATTCGAACAACTGAATCTTCGTTATTTTTTACTTATACGTTGCCAAGTTTTTATTTTTCCATCGTAATGATTGACTTTTTTATTCGTATCCACCCTATGCCTTATCGAAACTGTTTTCTTTCCCTGGTTTATCGCTATCAACCTTGAAGGATACAATGAGATCTACTGACTGTAGAAGATGCCTAATCGTAACGGGAAAATGTGGTACGAAAGTGGTAGTACGTACGATTGTAATCTAACGATCGCTGCAATCGCTCGGTAAATTATGCTCGTGTAAAGGATAAAGCAGCCTGAGGCACAAAACAGTACAAAAAATAAGAAAAATAGGTACGGCATTGGAAAATTTTCAAAGGGAAAACGACTTCACGAGGAAGAAGCATCTTTATCACGCATGACATCCCTCCGCCCATTGTCCCCGCATGCTGGTTCCCTCGTCGAGGCGCATATTGACAAATCCATTCGTACGAACGAGTTCGAAGCTTTTTCATAAACCTGTATGTACTTTTCTCTTCTTTCTCCGTTCTTTTTTAGTCCTCATCCGGCCGAAAAGCCTCCTTTTCCCGCATCGAATCTTCTCGAGATACTTTGAATTTCAACGAGTATCCCGCGAATTCTTCAAAGCGGATGTAGGATATTTTCCGATCCACCTCTCCCCTCGCTCCACTCGCCTCTCAATCCAGAACTCGTTCCTCCAGAACTCATCTTGAATAAAGTCTATGAAAGCGACTCGACGACGTAAAAACTTCTTTCCGAGCTTTCTCAGTTCTCGATATTACTTTTACAAAGAAATGACGCAGGATGGCGAATACAAGAGATGAAGAAAAAGCAGACACATAACAAAAAGAAAATAAACATGTAAAACAATCGCGTCGCGCCCTTCTTATGGCAAAAATGCGAGATCGACGAATTTTTATTTTCAAGCGAATAACTCGCAAAATGACATATATGTAAATGTATACGTGAGAAAAACTATGATATAAATAGATGATAAGATCCGGAACGTAAATGGTTGTACATTTGTGTCGTTGGGTTACTATATATTGAGAAATTATTAGTCATCCGAATTGTGAGAAATAAATGTATATTTGTTTATGTTTTTTAATAAAAATAAAACAATAAGAATGCTCACTCGAGGAGAAGCATCGAATTTCATGTGTTTTATGATCTTCACCCGACGGGGTTCGACGTTTTCGGAATCTGCATCGCGAGCAGTATCATCAACTCTAAAATAAAGAAGAACGAGGTCTGCGTCAAGTACTTCTTCGCAGGGCTTGCATTTTACGAGGATTTTTTTATTGCCTCGGTTCTCCCTCTTTACCGGTATCTTTTGACGTAGAAAGACGTAAGTATCGAAAAAACAAAAAAAAAAAACAGACTCCCAGGACCACAGTCTCATTGTCCGTAAAAATATGCGCATATTCGTCTAACTGAAATGTGAGAATTTAATTTTGCCTCTTGGGACAGCAAAATATGCATTGTGACCTCTTTTCCACCGATTTATGCGCGATTACGCCCGGCGACTGATGCGGTCCACGATGGGTACAAAAAGATTATTTCAACAGCGTCAGCTTTTTCACCAGATATCGGCGATATATAGCGTGCACTAAAATGTAAAAAAAAAACACACAGCTGTTCCTTTATAAAAACAGAAATAAAAACCTAACTTTCGTCCCTTGGACATGACATTTTTTTTTTTTTTCGTCAAACGAGCCCTCGGAAATAATGAATTTACAATTCAGTTTTATTCGCTTGCGAATCCGAAAGAGATTAAAAAATAAAAGTTATACAGATCAGTCGAAAATCAGTTTATAACGGTCCATCGAGATTAAACTTTTATTGGGATTTGCCTTTATATTGCATTTTGCAGGGGTGCGGTTAATGAAAGCACGATGGTCGGATTTTCGAACGAGATTCCCCGTCAAACATGGTCGAGAATATTCCGTCCGTTGAATTTCAATGTCCGCACACTGACTCGCACTCTCTCCCGTAATTCACGACCGTATCAATGTTATCTTTTCCATTACGATCTTTTTCATACGTTTTAATTCATCCTCAAACAACTTTGACCATATGTACGGTTAGCTGCAATCAAAATTGATTAAAACCTTTGCTAATTGAAAGTGGTTATGGATCAGGAATTTTTTGTATTCAAAGAATTAATTTATCAGATTTATCAGGGATTCGGTATTCTCTCAATTCTCTTCATATTAACCAACATATGGAAATGATGTTGAAATTGTAGATAATAAAAAAAAATAAAAATTCTCACATTATGCGTTCAATCGATCTGCACGTTTATACTTTATAAAATTTATATCAGGTAATTATCATTTAGTTGCTTCTTTAGACGAACGTGTTCGATCATAAAGAAAGGAAAAGAATAGATTTTATCTCTTTGTCATTTCATGTCTCCTCATTTTTGATACTTTCAGTTTTCCAATTTTATCTCGTTCCTCTCGTTATAATTCATTGACCAACGTTTTTATAATTTATTACACAATAAACTTTTCTGCTGTTGGTTTGTCTAAATCCTGTCGGATTTCTGCTATCACAATGTTGGCAATTAGAGACAAAGGAAATCCTTCCTTGGAGGGCCGTATTTTGTGGGCGCATGAGAAGGGCCCTCGGTCTTTTGTTTGCTATTGAAAATTGGTCAAAGGCACGGTACTTCGTATATATGTAAATATATTCATCAGTCAGCTGTTGTGCATCGAATGCAGCCAATTTGCCAATTTGCCAATTTGTGTTGCCACACATAACCCTTGTGATATTTTTTCAAATCTTTTTGTCAATGTTTCCATTAAACATCCGGTTACTTCCTATTTTTATCGTCGTTACGGATTCCTTGTAGTTTTTTTCTACGAGTGAGGCAGTTTGTATCAGAAATGTACCGATATATTAAGTCTGTGAATAATTGAATAGAAATGTGATAATCACGCAATCTCCATGAGCTCCCGTATAATTCCCACGATTTTAAAAGTTATCATTTTTCGTCAAATGGTCGGTAAAGTGGCTCGAAATTTTTATATATTATATTTTTAATATGATTGGATGCACTTCCACTTTATTGTAAATAAAAACCAGTTAATTGTAGATTAGCAGAGCTCGTTAAAGAAATACCCTCGCTTCACCATTTGTTGGATCATAATTTAGAATCATTTTTTTTTTTTTTTTTATTAAACAAAGAGGGGAAAAAAAGAAGGCCTTAGGAGCCTCGTCCCATCTAGCCCGTTGATACATTTAAGAATTAAACTACTCGTCAGAGCCATCTGTACATGTGAAAGAGAATTGCGTGGGCTTCAAAATTTTACTCGTTGTCGGTACAACAGGAATACACAGGGTTCAACTGCTCGTGGATTTATCGACTTTAGTGTGTGCGAATCTCGGTTATCGTCACATGGAAAAACTGTATCGCACCTGGTCCATCATTTTTGTATTTTTTCATTGAAACTTGATTAAGAAACGCCAAGTTTTAATTAATCGCACTGAGGACTGAATTTTGTTGAAAGAGTCGACAAAAAGGTCGAGGTTGACTGTACGATTGGAATAACAAAAATTTTGTTATTATCCAAAAACAGTTCAGCTGAACTGTTCTACGTTAGGAACAAGCCTACTGGCTTACTGGTATCTGAATAGTCAGTGTTCATCGCATCGTACGATTAACGTATTACTATATCACAGAACGACTTTATTTAGGATTCTTTCAAAATTTTGTATAAACGTTCTTGGCACCAAAACGAAGAGTTTTCTCCTCTGAAGAAATATTTTCTGACGTTTAGAATTTGAAATATTTAATTTTCCATTTTTTATTTTTCTCATCTACACGCGTGTAAATTGAATTCTCGTTTCGTTTTAAAGTTGCAAGAAAAAAAAAAAACAAAAGAAACGCGACTTCAATTTACACGCGTTCAAATAGGAAAAATAAAAAATTGGAAATTAAATATCTCAAATTCTGAACGTCAGGAAATTTTTCTTCATAGGAGAAAACTGTTGGTTTTGGCGCCAAGAACGTTTATACAAAATTTTGAAAGAATCCTAAATAAAGTCGTTCTGTGATATAGTAATATCTTAAGCTAATTTTGAGTCACCAATAAACTCGCTATGAATGAAAAATAACTTTCATGTCAATAGTTTGAATAATTTATATCGAAAGAGCAACCGATTCTTCGGAGAATTTTACTGACTTTTGTTTTCTTTTATTTCAGCTTCCGGATTTAAACAGCCTCGACGAAAAAGTGAGTAACTTTAATGTCATTTAAATAATATCCCTCGAACTTGGTAAACTGAATTTCACAACTCGAAAGTCGAAAACATGTTTACGGCTAATTCTGTTTTGTTTGCTTGTTAATAAGTCAATCAAGGTGTGTACTGATTGGAACGTGAGGAAAATCACGTTCTTTTTTTTTTCATTTAGAAAATACCTGCGTGGTCATTCGAACGAGAAAAATAAGTGTCGTTGGAAATGATTTGAGGTCGGCGATGGCATATCGTGCGTTACGAAATCGAGACCTCGGTTAATTGATTTAGGGTCAACTTCGCTGAGTCAGAAAATATCCAATACACAAAAGGCAGCACGAAATTCGTACAAACTTCGGTACAAACTTGTGTTTATTCGTATTCTGCAGTGGGCGTCAAAAAAAATCGTAAACAAGTTTTATTACACAAGCTTCTCTGGTCTTGCGCTTGAACATGTTTCTATAAATAAAAGTATTCGGAGTAGCGTTATCGTAACGTTCGTGCGAGAAACACGTTTTTTTGGTACAGCTATCCATAAATACATTTTTTTTTCAAACGCTTCATGAAAAAAAAAGGTCGCGATAGTTTTTTGAGTTCAATCTGTGGCGATTGGCTAGCTCTAGTCGACATATTTTTAGTGTTTTCGAACTTGTGCCATTTGCATATACTTCACTGTTTACTCTCGCCGTGACCGGTGCTCTCTTCAAACTTTATTTTAATTAATTATTCGTGGAAAGAACGTGCGAACCCGAAACCTTTTGCAAATGTTGGACATTTTTTTCTCCGAACTTCTATATCGATCGACGTCGATATTGTGTCTAGAAACTACGAGTTCCCTGAATAGACATAAGTCTCTGAATGGAATATAAATAGAAATATTGATCGATAGGGAACGAAAAATATATACTTCGCGAGGTTATTCGTGGTGCAAATTGCAAAAAAAAAAAAAAGAGTCGAGCTAACGAAATTAGTTGACCCTTTTCAAAGTGAGTAAGTAGTACGAGCTCCGGAATAGTCAGGCATCGACGTAAACGGTTCGTTTTCCAACTTAATACGTTTCAGCTTAAGGGCTTCACCTCCGCTGTTCATTACAGCTTTTAAGCAACACACGAGTGCCTTGCAACCGGTGTAAATCGAATCAACTCGTCATTGTTGTTCAACCAACTTCTGAGATATCGTATAAGAAAAAGGTGAAGCAGCAGAATGAACTATCCATCGAATTTTTCCGTAATCCCGAATGGCTTTGAAAACTTACGAAATGTGAGCCGATAAATGAAAACCTCGTGTACACTTTTTGTCGAATAAACATGTACATTGTTTGGTCTCATATAGCCGACAAAAATTCATGAATTTTCGTAGCTGTTGTAAAATTTGGAATATCAAAACTCAGACAACTACTGCAAAATTTTTCCTCATAGAATCATAAATGTGATTTGCGTTAGATTCTATGAAATACGTTGAAATTTAAAATGTAAATTCAGCAAAAGAAAGTCAATGTTTATACTTCCAGCATTAACCTTTTAGGGACGGGGATTTTTATGTTGAAATCGACCCTTCATTTTACACGAAATTTGTGCATAATATGAATGGATTTTCCATGTAGAGTGCCCGACCAAACTGGTGGTCGATATTTCAACCAGACCCGTCCTTGAAAGGTTAAACTTTCTGATATCACCAACAGGACAAGTATTTAATTCGTTACTGGGTGTTTAGTTAACGATACAGAGAAAAGACAACAATTGTTTCTTATAAAGAATTACTTGATTATAAGGAAAAAAATGGAGAGAGCGTCTGTGCACAGAGTACTTGGCCGGCGCATTACTGAGTTTTGATATTCCAAATTTTACAGCTGCACAAATTCATGAAGTTTTTTCGACTATGGGACCAAACAATGTACTTGTCCAAGTTTTTTTGTCCACTTGTCTACTTTTTGTCGAATAATCTCTCTGAGGCTCTGAATAATCCAGAAAAATAGTTACATTTCGGAATATCGATAAGATTAAGTGTGCAGGGACGTGGAGATGTAATTTGCGAGACTTGCTAGCATACAGTCTTCCACGGAGGGGTCGAGAACCGTGATAAAGTAGTGTTCCTGACGAATCTTTCGAGCGGAATTTACTCGAAGAGTTTTGGCCGGATGGAAATATGTTGGAAGGTATAGTTGGCTTGTACAGATCCACTAGTGGCTTTCTATTATATACGGAGCTTTAATCGACTGCAACTCGGCTTGCCAACGAGGACACCGATCGCTCAATGTCCACTTGGCTGTTTTCGCATGGTTAATACTTTCCCTCTCCTCTTTTATTCGACGGACGAAAAGCTGCCCTCGCGAAGCTCTCCTGTTTCTCATCATCTCGGCCCCGGAGATTTGGGTTAATGTCTCTTGGCAAACGTATATGGATAATACGCTCTCGATTGAACTCGCACGACCACAAACACCATATCTTCCGATCGTTTTCGTTCAATTTATTTACACAGCTGCTGCGGGGGCCACATTCTGTATGCTCTTTCGTTCGCCATATTCTCCCTTCATTTTCTCTCTCTCTCTCTCTCTGTCGCTCTCGCCTTCTTTCCCTTCTTCTCTCTCCCTCCGTCATTCTTGCGGCGTATATGCATTATGTATGACGAGAAATCAGCACCTTCGAATTTCGCATACGCGACTCTATTTATCGAGTATTATCCACATGGATACGTAAACACGTAACACGCGATGAATATACGCTCACATTCAACCTACGAAGATGCAATCTCCTGTCGTATGTACACACACAAATTATCAATGTACGAAATTTCTATGTTCTCAACTTTCAAGGATTCGTCACGACAAGGGTAACCTAGCTTTTTATAACAAACCGCATAGAAATTAATTAAGTCCTCATTTTACTGAAAAAGACTAAAAAATCCTGTGTATATATTTTTCGAAACTGGCTGATCCATAGGTTTTTTGACAGCTAACGACTATTTTACGACACAATCTCGTGTTCTAGACTTCTACCTCCCTCTCTCGCTCTTAGAATCAATGTAACGTTTGATAACACTTTATCGAAAACGTGAAAAAAATAAAAAATAACGACAACGACAATAAACAGTTGTGGTGTTGGTTGAAGCGTAAAGTTGAAGCGCGTCGTTTGTCGTTTCATGACTACAACATCATCCTCGTCGACAGCTACGACAACGCTGGGCGCCACGCGTGCATTAGCCGATGACAAAATATCCATGTCAGTTGCGAGCAAGCAAAGCTAAAGCGAGTTCGGTGCCAGGCATCGCTCGTAAACAGGATGGAATTCGCATGCATATTCAATAGGGTGGTATGGAAGCATAGACTCCTATTAAATAGGATCGCGGAGGCTGCCTCGCCGTTTGCAGATTTGCAAACGAAGCGGTCAAACAGAGGTTAAAAAATAAATATCGCAGGTGAAAATTCGCACGTAGAGTTCATTAAGTACGTTGTATGGCGATGGTCAAATATAAATTTTTTTTTTTCAGTTTCTCTTACATACAAAATGGTTTGCGAGCCTAAGTTCATTAAAAAAATGTTGTTACAAATTGACTAAAGAACAACATATACTCTAAATCCAAGATTGTCCGAGGTAATCTGTATTTGTTTTATAATAAACAAAATTTCCAATAAATTTTACGACCGATTTTTTTAAAAAACTAAATGAAGCTTCTTCGATGTTACATAAAAGTGTATGCAAAGTTTTAAGAGACTTAACCATTTAGAAATCGAAATGTTTAATGTTGAAAATTGGAACTTTCAAGGCACGCTCTTATGAGAAACTACTGAAAATTGTTATTTATAGAAATAAATATTTCGACTTCTACATAGTAAAACCTCTTAAAACTGTGCGAGCTATTAGATATCACTATACTCTTTGTGTGGTGCAAATTTAAAGGAATTCTATGGATAGAAAATTTTATATAGAACGTCCTTAATCAACACGAACGTGAGCTTATGATCGAAGCCTGTTTGATAACTCTTTGCACCGCGATATGCGTCTTTTCTCAAATTCAGGCATGCCAGCAGGCCTAAGAAAACGTGCAGTCTACTATTATAACAATAAAATCCATTTTGAGGTTATTAAGATGTAAGGGTCTCTTAGACCCAGCACCGTAGTGTTCAACGACTCTTATAGTCTCGCCGTCAAATGCAAATGACTCTAGAGTATTTTCGTTTTATTTTTTCTTAGCACATTTATTGCATTTTTCAAGCTATGACTTTTGTGAGTCAAGAAGAGAATTTTCCTTCTGCACGTAACAGTGCGCAAGGAGTATCGCAGTAAAAGCTCATTCGGATGTAGACATGGAATTTTCGAGCTCATTCAGCCACATTACGTGAAAGTTCACACGCCTCGTAACGTCACAACAATTATACAATCTGTATACATATATGGATCGCAAAATTTACTCCAAAGTAATGTCGACTCGCTCGTCTTTTATGTCCTCTTCAGCGAAGTGCATGCAAACTCATCGGTGATGGGATTGGTAGATGAATGCGAAAATATGCGTGTCGATGGACGCATGTCTGGATCGTAGAATTTACGGGAGAGACGTGAACTTTGGAGTTGAGTATACAGAGTGTTACAAACATTCACGAATCACTATCTATACGAATTTCTCATTGTTTTAACCTTATTACGTCAAATTAACTGTTGGAAAACATTTACCGACGCTATGCTAGTTTGTAGAATGAAAACATAATGAGAACGGTATATAGTAGCAGTAGTAAAGGTTAAAAACACTCATGCCATGGTTTAAGGCACTTCTCAAGGTCACAGATAAAAAATGCATGGACCATTGGATGCACCACTCAAGAAATTTATCTGTAAACTGCCATTAAATTTTTTCTAAGTCGACGCGTTTTTTAATAGCGACCAGTTGAAGTTTGAACGTAACGGAAAGGGCGCAACTTGCTTTTTCGGTTCGAACTTTTCTTTTTAATACATACTTGGCGTCAAGACGCTGCCGCGTTTTTAAATCCCAATCCGATCACCGGTACAACACGCCGACGACGTTGCTGGTTTGTTTCACTTGTTATGGACATTTTTCGAAGGACTTCCCAAATTGGAATTTGGGCGAATTCATCTTTTTTTGTTTACAGTCACCATGTGCTTTTGGTGCAGCCTGTAAAAGGGTGCAGACGAGTAGACGCAAACGTATACTTATATGTTAACATACGCTCGATCTAGAGTTTATAAGGCGAGCATTTAATAGCGCGATAATGTTTGAGCGTGAGAGCTCGCGATGTTGGAAGCTTCAAGTATTCATCTATAGGCACGCGCACACCAATACATAGATTCATACAACGTGGCTAGCCGTATATGGCAGCTCTCTCGGTAAACAACAGTGGTTGCCAAATAGCGGGTACTATTTATAATTCAAAAATAATTTGCTCTCATGAAACGATAAATCTTCGACGCTAACAATGCTTCGTTGCAAGAGAGAGAGAGAGAGAGAGAGAGCGAGAGAGCGAGCAGATAAGCGAAAAAATATGGTGAATTTTCCGAGGTGGGCCCATTGCTAATAGAATATTTTTTTTTATCATTTTTTCCAATGCGTCCGAGAAGAAACGAAGCGAGAGAAAGAAAATATTTCTTTCACTTTATGACGCGGGACCTGAAGCTTTTTTCACTCATTCTGTAATTCGAAACAGTCGAACCATTGATTTTTTTAACCCACTCAAGCTCACAATGCATTAGGCCACGTGTATAGTTAATCTTGGAAGCTTGATTATCGAGCTCGGAAGTGTCTGATTTTAGTAAAACCATCACGGATTCACATTCTTCTGTTTTTTTTCCATCTTGGCTTCTCATTTATTTGCCTTCTCCTTCTTCTTCAATATCTCGCCGCTATGCACGGAATCATACATGCCAAACGTGTCGACGTGCGTCGCATTTTCATTTGTACGAGATTAAGAATAATCTTTTGTGTTTATATACCCACACATCGACATGCCCGCAGTAAGCTTATTCTCATTCGAAATACACACTTGATTAAACTCGGCATTATCTCGTTGATTTTTTTCTCATTTACTTAACTAGCTTTGGGTTTGTTTCTATTAGTGAAAATTGTGTCGTGTCGTAAGAATTGCAATGTTTTCAGCTTTTTATTCACTGGACAGTATTCTTTTGAGAGGCTGAAATTAGTATTTTTCAAATTTATGAATCGTGAGAAAAAATAACTGTTTTCAGGATTGAGTACATTAAACTTCTCAACTTTTTAAATGTTATATTAATGACTAGTCGTGACATTTTTTTCATTTTGCTTCCTCATAGAGGAAGCTATGTGATGGTGAACATTTTTTTTCTCCAGTTATCAATGTCAATGTGCTTAAAATGTCCCAAAACATCGAAAAATCATATCTAGAAAAAATGTCCGGATGTGTGTGTGTGTGTGTGTGTGTGTATGTTATGGCACTGTAAAATTCAAACGTTCATAACTTGAGAACAGTTTGAGCTACAGGGCTCCCGTTTTGCACAGATGTTAATCCTACAAGGTCTTCATTCTCTGATGATTTCGTTAGAATTGATAGAAAAATAGGAATTCTATGGCATTTTGAAATTTTCAAAAAAAGGTATTCAATACAGCCTAAAAGGTATTCCGATTCATGAGCTTCATTCCTGTGAAAGATTCATCAAAATTGGTTCGGTCGTTTTTTCGTAAAAAGGGCACAAACACAATTTTGTAGTAGAGATTAGTGATTCTCTGTTAAATTCGAGAAGAAGAATGCGAGGTCTCAGTTCGCCAGACTCGCGACAGCATATTACATAAGATATAGCATAACGTACGTGTGATACGTGGAACTATTTCCATTATCGCGTTAGATAGAAGTTTAACGGTGAGTCGAGAACTGGTTTCAGGACCAAAACGAGAAAAACAATCGAAACGTGCTGGTTGTCTCGTTAATCTTTAAATTCACAGTGCTTTTGTAATTGTTGGTACGAAGTGTGCTGCTATTATTCATAAGACGAATACATTTTTAGTTTTTGCAATGAATCGTTGAAAACGATGAGTGTGAAGTTAACTTTTTTCTCGATCACGATTTTCCTTTCATTCCGCAACAATATGGACGGGAGCGACCTTTCAATCTCAATTTCTTTTCTTTTTCTCCCAGTGTTGAATTTTTATTGCAGAGAATCAGGAGAGAATAGTGAATAAAATTGCTCGGTCAAATTTCAGCAAGTCATTCAAGTAGAAAATACAATCGTGCTCAAACATGGAAACTAATTGAGTTAAAAAGAGCGTGGAAGCGTGGGTACATTAGGAATTGTTGGTGATGCAAATTTTCAACATGACGACTACGAGCAGAGAAAAGCTTATAGGATCACGAGATCGAGGACACATTGCAGGTTCTCAGTCAAAGCGATAAAATGCAGATACACGGAGTGTGTATAGACAAATACAAGTAAATCGATCCCACGGTGTGTATTAGCTAGAACGATTGATTGTAACGAGCGTGAGTCCTCGCGTCGTCGTGGCTATGACCGATAAGGATTGTACACACATGAATCGCTAATGCGACGAGTAGTTTGCTCGGGGATGGAAATCGACGAATGTGCTGTCGTATCGATTTAATGTCGATATTCGCAGGTCAAACACTGAAAGCTGAAAACTATAATCTTAGAACGAGCTTCATTGTATAAACTATGAATCAATAGAAACAAAAAAATCTTCGACCCGTCATACGCTTGTCTTTATTGTCGTGTCGCGAAAAAAAAATTCTTACGTATTTTCCTGTAATGATAAATATTAACTTTGATTTTACGAAAATCGCTATAACTTTGTTTTTTACAAACTATGGTACTGCAGCTACCGCTCATTATCTTTGCTTTCGAATTATCTTTAAATTGGTACTTACCGATTTTTCATTTATTATCATTTTTTAGTTGCTTCTGTACTTTGAAAATGTAAAATATGACGAAAAATGTGATTTTTTAGTGCAGGTTCCCAAAAAAAAATTATCGGAGTGTAATACAGCGCAAAACCTATTCTGATTGATGAGCTCAATTCCTGTGAAAAATTTATCGAAATTGTTTCAGTGGTTTTTGTATGAAAAGAGCACAAACACAATTTTGTAGGAGTAGAGAGTTTTATATATATAGAGAGATTATGAAACGTCAGTTATGGGAGTTTTTATTTCTCCCTAAAAAGTGCACGTGCTCAAAAATGCTAACCAAGATATTGGAGCCTTTCATAAATGATTTTAGTGTGAATTTTTTGAAAATAAACCAAAAATCCCTGGCGTGTTGATGGTTCGTCAGCGAACTTGATTGCAAGCAGGGGGTCGGCTGCACACGTGAGTTGCTTGTAAGTTATTCACATGATTTTTCAATCGTGTTAATTATTTCTTTACTAAGGCTGTCGCACAATATAACATACTGAAGAAACTATAAAGATTTATTAGATGAAGCATTCGCTAAAAGAATTTGCGGGCTCGTTACGAAAATGCAGATTCCGAAACGATAAATAAAGCGCTCTTAACGGTCGTTAAATTTCATTCGTCGTAAACGATAGTGCGCTGACGTTAGTCCGCGATGTCCATGTTTTCAGCAAAATAATCCGAACAATCATATATCGTCGCGTGCCAAATTCCTGAATAGTCTATATATCTATAAAAATGGCGAGCCTCTCGATGACCTCCGAATACGACACACTTATCGTGTCTCTTTCGGCCTCTTTTCCTGCTCTCTCTCTCTCTCTCTCTCTCTCTCTCGCTCTCTTTCCGTTTCTCGTTCGAACGCTTTGGGTCTTTCGATCCTCCCACAAATTTCGCGAGACTTTCCTCGGATTGATCACGATGGGCTTCTCGTCCACGATGGGCAGAAAAAAATATTCTAATAAAAAATCGCCCACCACCAACGCTATGAAATATTAAACGCAGCCGGTTCCAACCCACACAAGGCTTCAACAAAAATAACCACTTTTTCGCATTCTATCGACGCGAATATATATTTTCCATACACTAACCATTTTCCACCCATTTTTTCTCTAATAGCTTTTCCCTCATAATAATTCCACTGAAACGGTGTCTCAAGCGAATAACAAATATTGATATCGATATATGGCCGACGCGTTCTACCAATATGGCCAACGAGATTGCATCTAAAATTAGTTCTAAAGTTGGCTGAAAACTATTAATAAATGAAAAACATCAAATTTTAAAATTTTCTCTATTTCCCATCAAATTTTCCATGTTTCGACCGTAAATCGAAAAGATCTAAACAGGGTATCCGCATGTACAGTGTGTATCAAAACCGACAAAATTAGATGCAGCCGAACAAAAAGTTTTTGCGCGTGTCAAACAAAACCTTGTGTGTTTCAACCAATATCTTCGAATTTCTTTTCTCTTGGCTCCAAATTCGCTAAAAGTTCGTGTAACGTTATACAAAAAAAAAGATTCAGCGCTGTTTCAAAAGAATTTTTATATTTGATGCTCGTGTCCAAAGGTGCTAGTTGGGACGTAAGCGTTTTTTTATTAGACGTGGCGCCAAAGCGTTAGAACTTGCTATATATATAAATGATCGATAGGGTTGGATAGTATTCGAAGGATAAAACACGTGTGGGAGCAACAGGCATGTTTTCCTCCTGCTGTTCAGTGAGATATTAGCAAAGCTGCTGGCCCCGGTGCCAAATATCATCTAATAGCATGAGTTTGAAGGCCAAATGTTCCTTAGCGATCAAGAGCTCATTCAAAAGTGAAAATAAAATGTATAAATCCAACGCAGGAATTATGGAGTCATGCTTATCAGCGGAGCTTTCTAAGGACAAAGAACAATTGTGTTGCTCAATTAACCCTCCATGGTCGCACGTCATAGAAATAATATGCTGGCCACACGGGGTCAGAATGACCCCAGCCATGTTTCAATGCTTGCCGCGTTGCCAGTATCGTTCCGAACGACAGATTAAAATTCAGGATAGTAGTTTAAATCTTTTCAAATAAAAATATCGAGAGAAAATTCATCTTGGGCTCATTCTTTTGGTTTTTTAAAGCAGCATTACGTAAGCATGGAGCAATTTTGCTTGAAGTAAAAAAATTAGTCAAAAATGCGGTAAAAGGGTAAAAAACGGAAGAACGAAGGGTGAAAGGGTCCGGGATTTAAGATTCCCCTGGGGTCGTTTTTAACCCCAGGTTACCGTTCTCGGGTTCATTACATCATGTCCTAAATGCTGCAGATTGTGATGAGAATGTAAAAGCATTATGTATCTAGTGTTTCTGCGAACGTAAAGCAAAGAAATAACAAGCTGAAAACTTGTTCGAATCGAAAGTGATACAAACAGATAACTACAGTAATAAAATAACTATTCAGATGCGTTACTCAGTAGCAAAAACAAAGACCGAAGATCACGCTCGGTTGGAACTATAAATCGCCGTTTAGTGGCAATATATGTGAACAGGGAGCTAGCCAGAGAAAATATATATATATATATGTATATATAAGTATAGATAATGATCGTGCATAGACCGGAAGTGCAAAGTGTGTTACAGCTTCCTGCCTCGGGGCAGTTTGTATTTTTTATTTCATATGTGTACTTTTTCTCAATGACTCTGTTTACCTAGCAAAACCAAGCACACAATACCGAGCGCTTTTCTCGCGTACACTCGGAGCAACTCTATTATTTCCGGGCTTACTCCCACGACTCTAATCTAGCGGACGCGATATCATAAGCGTGTTAACGAAACACACATTAACGTGTGTGTAGAACGTTTTTTCGTGTTTATGCGGGTAAATATAAATTTTATCTCGAGTTCGAGAGAAAAAAAAAAATGCATCGTGACCTGAATTTACTCTCAGAATAAATATCTCGATGAGACAAAAAATCTTATTCGTAATACGAAACTATGTTTTCTGTTATTTCAAAATAAAAACTCGCACTGTTGAGTTATTTCTCTGGTGGTAAGCTTGGGAAGATGCTATGGAAACGAGCAATCACAACCCTTGCAGGTTTCTTCAAAACATAACAGTCTCTCAACGCTTTTCGCAAACTTACAGAGAAAAGAGCAGAATAGAAAATTGTTATGGCCCCTTGGCGCGGTAGAAGAAAAATCTCCCTCCCTCCTTCTCGTTATCACAAAACTGATATATTTGTTTCGACTGGAAGAGATAATTGTCGAGTACATTCGCCATCAGAGGAGAGGCTTTTTTCATCGTATTCCCGTTCAAGGAGAGAGAGAGAGAAAGACAGAAAGACTGAGGCAGTTCGGTATGTAACGAGAAACGTTCGTAAAATTATTGTCCTCGATAAATATATGGTAATTTATTAGCAAGAAAGGTCATAATTATCGATCATTTTCATTGGATATTCGTACAAAAAAAGAACATACGACCTTATTTTTTTTGCATTGATCGCGTGATCCAAAGTTCGTTATACTCATCAAGACTGTGTGACTCGTGGTGTAGCCGTCATAGCGATATTAATTTTAGAGTTAATGTGACTGGCTCGGCCATAAAACGGTTAATTTAACTGCCTCAAAAACCTCTTCAACTGCAATAGATAAAATCGCGTTTTTTTATCCGCCTCACTAGACAATTGTATCGCAGATATCGATGTCAAGAGACTTTTCAAACTTTTCGTTTCTTGTCAGATTTTATGCTGCGCTTCAATGTATAATCTTCTGATACGCTTATCCATTTTTTTGACACTATTTTGACACACCTTTCAATATTCACTCGAGAAAATCAAATTCGCACATGCTTAGCTGATATTTTCTATTTTTCCTTAATAATGAATTAATAATAATAAAGTTTTGTAATTTGGGAAAAATCCATAAAGACATAAAAAATCCAATTTGTTTAACGAGTCACGGGAACAACAAGTTGGACAATTGAATGTGATTCAGTAATGAAGTGTGAACAATTAAGTAAGAATCTCCTAAGCATATTTAAATCGATTTCCCGGAATGCCGAGTGTTGCGAGATAAACTCCGCTTATTGATCACACTGAAGAAATGCTTCAAGAACCAAACCAACCATCAACAATAAAACGATGAAATTTTACAAACAAACTGGTATATGCGATCAGAGCCGAAGCCCATGCGCTAATGAGATATAGTTACTAATAGTCCAGACGTCATTCCTACGATAGATTTCCGAAAATTGATAGAAATGAAAAATTAATTTGATCGAACAATCGTTAACTGATAACCCTGATAATTTCTGTCTAGCTTTTTTTGTGATAATATCCTTGGCAAGAAAGAAAAAACAACTGATGATATCTTGGAAATTTGACCATTTTGGTTAGGGTCATTAAAACCTCTATTCATTGTGTCCTGATGATTACGTTTACGCAATCATCAAGACGGTTTAGCATGAGAAAATACCAATGGGCCAACGTAGCAGTCGTTCAAATCGAAAATTTTGTTAGAATTTAATTTATTAGCAAACCTGACATTCTTATTGGAACTTGCCAATCGTCTCTCGCATTTATAACAACGAAAACTATTCTATGCCAACTGACGTCGTTTGGAAGCACGAATTACTCTATAGCCAGCACGTGGCGTTTTCTACTACGCAGCTTTTTTTAAGGTACAGACAATGTGTCGCGAGTCCCGATAGCACAAGTCGCTCACACATCGATTCGCAGATTCGATTTTTTCCAAGCAAGGAGTAGTACAGTTGCGAAAATTTTCATTCAAATTAGCTGTCAGACTGGTCTCAGTTTATTGGAAACTCTTTACGAGCCGAGTTAAAAACCAAAGCTACAAAGTTAAATGACAATTTAAAACTTTCGTAGACAAATTACATAATTTCTGGATATTTTTTATATACTTCGAACAGCTTTATCAAAACGTAGATCGTATTGAAATAAGAAAAATATGATGATCATTATATGATCAGAATATAATGATTCATTAATTCCAAACGTTCCTGAGTTAACGATCTCATGACTGGCTCATGATTATTCAGCGTTGATACAGCAGTAAAATAAATAATCAATATCATAGAAAGCGTAAATGTATTTTTACCATTCTGCGAAGGGAGATCGTATTTTTCAAACACGTAAACACCCGTTGTTGGCTGATGAAATTGGACGATTTTTTTTCGACACATAATTTCCTCGACAACTTGAGATTGTTGTTTGTTCTGGTGATTTACTGAAATCGAGGTTGACGACCCATAACGATTGCTAATTTTGTGTAGCTCTATATATATGCGTCAAAATTCATTGGATCGCGTATTCGGGTTGAGAAAAATGAAAAAAATTAAGACCATGATTAAAATGACTAATCCTTGAATGTTAAGACAAAAAAGATAATGGAAGATCTTTATAAAATAAATATACGCCATAAAATATATACATAAATATTTTTTCGTATTATCGGTAAATACGTTCATACGTGCCGTTCTCGCTTAATATGAAAACTTGGGCATTTATCCAGCATCAAAGTATCTTGTATACATATATTTATCTCTTGATCCCCATTGAAATGCTTTTTATCTTCGCATTTCGCGAGAGCGAAAAGAAATTTGAAGATTAAATTGACTCTCTTCCCTTCTTTTCTCTCGTTCTCTCGCTTTTCGTGACGCCATAGAACGTTCACGAAGAGAAAAATGTTGCCTTAATTTATTGATATCGTTCTCCCCTCCTTGGAAACGCTTCGCAAATACATACAGGGACAGTCACTGTTGTATTTATAAACCGACATAACAAAACTTTGTGAGCTCGTGACTATTTGCTCGTGTAAATGCTCTTGAAAACAATTGACACGGGCAAAGATCCAAATTTCGATCGAAAACATCTTTGCCTGCATGCGTGTATTTGCGGCTTACTTTTGGGTTTATCACCCATGAAAATTAAACTAACGCCAGATGTGTACGCAATTACGCAATTAGAATAAATGACGACGACTTTCTTGGATTATATAGTATTTGAGATGTTGTTCAATGCGATGAAGTACACTTGAAATGTTTCTATTCACCAGGGCAGTCGGTCGGATTAGATATCGTGTACGATCGAAAATTTAGAAATTCATTCCGGTCGGCTTGGCCGCACGTTTTCCTTTAGCCCACGTGTAAATGCGACATAGAGTTATGCATCAAGAGGTGGGGACTAGGGGACTTATAAGAACAGAAACAGGAAGCTGACATAAAATAGCTCCGCATCAATGTCAAAAGGGAAAAAGTCTCACACAAACCTGCAAGGGTACATGGAAGCTTACAACAGTTTTATCTAGAGGCTCGGTAGAGTCTCGAGACAAGTACTTTTGACAGCGTCGTCTGCTGGCGAGAGGCTCGGCCGAATATATTATCTCTGAATAAAGCAAATTCGGTGATAGGGATAAGCATTTTCTTCAATTACGGAGCCCAGGAGTAATGTTATGTTCTGAAAATTGAACTGGAGACTAATTACGTGGTCCCTGTCGATTGAGCCATAAATCATCACGATTTATGCCGTAATTGCTGAGAAAAAACTTTGCACAGGAAAAATTATACAAAAAGCGCAGTGTGTATACTTGTATGTAAATGCGCGCAGACGACACAATCAAAGGGCTCGTGATGCTCATCGAGAGCGATTTTCATGAAAATCGATCTTCGATGACAAAAGCGACGAGTTTCCATTACCGCCGTGAAGTTAGCTGGTCAACTTTCGGTTCTCCACTTTTTTATCTTGAGACTCGCTATAGAGTCTCAGCGAACGTCAATATTTTACTTTACCAACATTAATGTTTTAATTTAGTCAAAACATTTATAAAACAAATGTATTTGTCCGGGATTTCGCCGTGAAGGGGATTTGTCATGATTCAATCTATCATGAACTATTCATGTACCGGAAAAGTATACATCGAATGTTGCAATGATCCTGAAGCGAACAAAATCTCAAAAGTAGCCAAAGTGAATTGAAATAATCGTAAAAAATAGCCGTTCTCAATTAGAAAACAAACGAGGCATTCCATCGGAGTTTTCCGGCGAACCACGACCATATACCGATACCGTTGGATGGGTCAAGCTCGCACACTTGCTTATTTTGTGCTTATGTACCGACGATATCGATTGCGATGGATCGTGGACTTATCTATTTAGCTCAAAAAAATCGGACAAGGCATGGACACGCAGCCGTCGACTTAGAGGGACGTTGTACGACGATAAAATAGAGTGAACTCTCGGACAAAGTAAAAGATACAGAAATATCCTATTGAACTATCGATGACGGATACCGCATGACTCTTTATGTGAAACCCTAGGCAGAATAAACCAGACAAGAATTTTTTCTATGAACTGAAATTTGTATTTTTATAAAATTCAAATGGTATTAGAAAATGGCAAATATATAGAGTGCGTATCTATGGCACGCTATCTACGCAAACCATCACTATTGCAACGATCAATTACGTGTGTATGTGTGTGTGGGAACGAGACGATCGACCAGATTCGATCCTCTCGCGCCTTCTTTCGCTTATCTAACCATTATTTTACATCCCACGTGATTCGTCAAGTAGTATTAAATGTACAAAGTATCAAAGGTCACTCGTATGAAAACACCGATGTCGGAGGCAGAGGCGGTTTCGAGTGTTCGACAAGATAGACACACACAATACCCACACAGATTGTTGCTTTTTTTATACTTCATAATTATTACCTTTTATCTTCTCCATATTGTTTTATTTGTTGAATTTTATAAAATAGACCTAGATATTACGTACGCGAGCGTATATTTTCATTACTGTTAATTAGCGCCGATAATCACGCTGAGAATTGAGAACAATCGTGCGGACGGAGGAAGAAGTCATCAGATCGACCGTGTCATTTAAAATTACGACCCTACCAGAACGCAGACTTTTTTTGGATGAGTACCAACTCTTCGTGCGTAGATGTAGAAATATATAGTGAAAAGTTCACTAGAATGATAGGCAAACTTAAATTTCGACGTTCGACACCCCGTCCTTTGCTCTCCCCAGAGATTCAGCCACTTATAATCTTTCCCATGCCAAAATTTAGCACACCACATTATACACAAGTTGAGGATTATGAACGAGCCATATCACAACAGTATTGAAAAAACAATCGTTGCATTATAATTATCGTTATTATTCATGCACACGAATAACGAGATAAATTTGCATTTCTGACGAAATGTGTGAGGCGCAAACAACACTGCGCAACTCGTCAATTATTTTTATCTCTGTTATTTAATTTTTCTCCGAGGATAAGGTGTGTTTCGGCATAAATTAAATATCTCTTTCACATTATGATAATTTGACTTTTATTAGAGAATGAAATAGTACACGCTATTCCCGATTGTCAATAAACTCAACCAAGTCAGTTTCACCTATAAAAGTATTGGATTAGACATTCACATCAGAGCACAGAAACAAAGAGTCCATCGTGGATTCATCTTTTTCACGTTTCTGAGATTATTCAATATAACAAACGTGTTTGAAAATTTCAAAGTCCACGAAAGCGCATTTCACAAGTTATTTATGAATACAGGATCATCCGTGTACAAATCAAATGTTCGATCGTTTGCTTGAAAAAAAAAAACCGAAATATTGTTATTTTATTCAGAAGTTATTAGTCTGCGCAGGACAAAAAGAAAAAAGATGCCAAAAAATGTCAATTTCATGATTAAAAGTGGGATGTCTTGAGTATCAGGATACGAAAAGTTTTCACGAAATTTCAGAAGAAGTCTAGTCGTTGATCACGACACTCCATAGGAAATGACAGAAGAGAAAGTCCACATTTTCTTTATTCAATTAACCCATTAATTTTTTTCTTATTCAGAGACTCGGTAGAGTCTCGGGACACGTACATTTGACGGCTCTGTCATCTGCTGGGCCGCGACTCACTCGAGTATATTATCTCTGAATAAAGCGAATTCGGTGGTGGGCTTAGACATTTTCTACAATTAGGGAGTCCAGCTGTAATCTCATGATCTGAAAATTGAACTGGAGACTAACTAAGTTGCTCTCCCTCGATTGAGCCATAAATCAACCCGATTGATGCCGTTATTGCTGAGAAAAAACATTGCACGGGCAAAATTATGCACAAAGGTATATGTGTATATATATATACGACACAGAGAAGGGCCTCAATGTTCTTATCGTGTTTGTGATTGGTCGCGACTGACGACATATCCCTGTGCTCCCATTCGACGAAAAGTTTTTGGTTACGAGTGACACGATGTTTTCAGTACCGACGTTTCGCCCGCTAGGTACACAAGCTTTCTTCTGTACCGAGAGGGCGGAACGTTTTTAGTTAGGAGTTCTCTTGAACGGAGTTACAAAAAAATGCAATGTTACGATTAACAAATGTACGTGGCCGAGCTTTTTTTTCGACATACAACACCATAAAGGGTGTTACTGCATAAGCTCCCAGAAGGAATATTGTACATTTCCGTACTCTCATCTTTTAAAGTGGTTTTCAATATCACGCGATTGAGATATCCAAGTTGATCACGTGGTTACTCGCTCGTGGCGGTACTTACAATTTTACACACACACGAGGCAATAAACATCAGGAAGGAGACCATTTTGTTCTCGACGAACTAGGTGATACATTGTTAAATGTAAACACTATAGGTGGATGCCACGTGTGCAACTATTGCACTCTAATAAAAGCAGTAAAATTCCGATAGCAATGAAACACTCGTATCTATTTATGTACGAGACTTTTCATGCCAATGGATAGACTGTTTGATCATTTATTCGAGACTGAAAAGACACTTGGAACACGTTTAAAATGACGCGCTTCTCGAACATATTTCCTTATTTCTAATGTATCAGGACAAAAGTTTTCAGAACTGGAGAATATTTGATATGGTAATAATTCATTTTAGGATCAGGACATTTATTTCTGTTAAAAAAAAAAAAACAGAAGGCTCTGTCCGTCCATATTTTATAGCTCGCATGTATCCTCGTAAACAGGAAGTAGCATGATGTTAATCTTGATCGTACATTAGGCTCAATTTATCGTAAACTATAATGACTATTATTCACGAAGAATCGATTTAGTATGCGCTACATTCACTTGTAATGTAAATACACAGCAAATTCTACGAGCCCTATTAGCAATTTTTTTTTTTCCATTTTAGCAAGAGAGTTCCCGCGCGAGATACTTTTATCCGATGGAATCATGTTAAGCGTCCACTGTTCATGCCTTTAGCGTAATCTTGACTATTCGACGATTAATTACTTTACGTGGAGAGTGTCGGAGGGGCTCGAAAGAATTGCACTCTACAATTATAAACTTAATTGCACCGAAACAAGAAGCTCGCAGGAACGAGGGGCTCAACAAACAGCGTTTGGCGCTCTATCTGTATACAATTACCACGCGATATGCTCGTCAACCTTTTATTTCCCATAACATTAAAGAAATTTTCTATCTACACCACAATCCTCATTATCGCGTGTGTGCGCAGAGGGAATTTCACGTAAAAATCTAATCCATAATGCGGTGTAAATTCTTGTGACGAAATATCGCGGAAGCTAATGCAAGAAAATTTACCCAAATCCTTCTTCTTCCTGCCGAGCTTTGGTTTGTTTTCGAAACCTGGAATCTAAGATATTAATTATTTAGTACCTTGCACAAAATCGTAAATTTAAGAGTATTGAATATTTATATACATCCGACGATTCCTTCTTCAGATATGTTTAGCTTTTCGAAATACTAAAAAAAAAAACGAATTAATATTAACCACACGAGTTCACTGGCTAAACATCATCAAGGTTTTATCATAAAATGTATTAAATGGCGAGGTGACAAGCCTGTACGACACTCAACAGCAAATAAAATAATCAGTTGTCGAGCGCTGTCAACAACAGCCTGTATGGCTTAGCGACGTTACATTTGATGCTTGAAACTTATTATTTTACGAGTGCAAAAAAATGCTTTTGCTTGTGACAAAATGAACGTTTGTTCAGACAAAAATTCTTTCTTTTTTCTCGCCTTCGATTCGTGTCACGATGTCTCATTCGCATTTTATACGAGGGTGTGGTAAAAACGATAAGTGCTTGTTATTATCGTCTCAATAAAAGTTACCAACGTAAAGACATTTTGTTTGAAACATTTATGCAATATAACACCTTATATGACTGGAGGTTACACAATTCGTAATGTTTTCTGTTCGTTTTCTCTCAGCAAGTTAGACAAACGAAAAATAGATACTAAGTTTTCGTGCGACGGTCTGCTGGTGTTCTCCTTGCGTCTGTTTCGTTCCGCACACGTTGATTGGACATTTTTTGCAAGCTCACAAGCGCACATATGGACTTTAAGATACACACACTCAGGCACATACATAGATGTAACGTCTCTCATTGGAGCACCGCGGAATGAGTTGAGCATACTAGAGAGATACACAGCCAAAGCGACGTAAGCATTTGAGATTCGAGAATACACAGCACGTGCGTCTTGACTCCCCACAAGTCTTTTACGTGAACATCGCGTGTTATTCACGTGATCTTTTTTTTCTCTAAGTGGAAAAATCAAAGAAAGCGCTCTTTATAGAAATAACTTTTTTTAAAAAGTGCCATACTTTTTCATGTATTTATCCGCATATAATATTCGAGGACTTTACGAATTCCGACAACTCCAAATTTGGAACTATCCATTCAAGACTTCGTGCGACGTGCTGCCATTTATTTTTTCATTTTTGACAGGGACCAGGGAACAGGCGATGCTTAATAATCAATTACTGTCAGACTGGATAGATACGAGGCTCACATCCCTTCACCTTGCGCAACTAGAATTCATTGATCCACTTTAATTAGGGCTTCGTACAAAGATACCACTAAATATTGGATTCTGAATTAGCCCTCATACTCAAACAATGAACACACGCTTTTCAAATCCCTTTCTCATGAGAGGAGTCATCAATTATTTTGTCCAAACCGCGACGAGACGAATTAGATTTTGGTATGAAAATATTTTTTGTCAAAAAATCTAAAGAAGTCGAGAGCGGGGAAGAATCTTTCTCAGAAATCTCCCGAATTTATAAAATTCTGAGAATTTTAGAAAACGGTTCTTCGTCGTGTTATTCTTTCAAGAGAAGTACAATCCGACGGCCAAGAATTCAAGGTTTGGCGGGGGTGTCGGCCAATGGCCAAAACGTCAGGTGACCTGCAAATATGAAGAAAAAATGTCGATGAACTGTCGCATTGTTTCTTCTTTGCTTTTTCTCTTAATGTAATGGTTTTTTTTTATTTTTATTTTTTTTTGGCAACGATCGTGCATCGTATTTTCAGCTCGGTTTTTTCTCGCAACTATTTTAGGAAATTCCATTCATGTTTCAGTAAAGTCTTCGGTAATCTTCAGTAATTATGCACTTTGGTTACTTTTCCGAAAAATTGAGGAAATTGCATTTTTTTTTTTTTTTTTAACACCGCTTCTATTTGTTGGCAGAAAAAATTTCGACGTTTAATCTCTTGGGCGGAGACAATCGAGACTTGATATTATTATGGAAACGATGTGCGTAATATTTCTGTAACTCTCAGTTCCAGTGATTACGATTCTTAAGTATTACGACTTATTGTTTCATTTTTTCAATACGTTTTATTTATTGGGAGATTCATGACGCTCGATTCTCGAAACGACATGAGATCAAAAATAGTGAAGCTCAGAGAATCTGCCATATCGATCTGACAAAAACTATCAAATTTTTCATTTATCGCTCGGGTATTTGCTTCGGAAATGAACCTGAAAAAATGATTAAAAAGAAAAAGGAATAATTTCAGAAATAGCTTGTGAAAATGCCGAGAGTGCAAATGACAAATACGCAAAGAAACTTGAACGAACATCACAATCTATTTCATTGAAAAATAGTTTTCTAGTTGGGGCCAATACAAATCGTGTTATTTCGAACAAAAAACAATCGACTAACCATCCCGGTACACTTGAGGAGATGATTTTCTAGAAATCCCCTTGATTTTGAAAAGTTTCTAAATCCAAAGGTGATACCTTTCTTAAGCTTTTCGCACGATGGAGCTGGAAACGATGAAGAATGTTGGAACATTCTGTTGGAAATAAGCCTTATCCGTATAGCCTCCTCGCGATGTAAGAGTACACATGGATAAGGCCATCACCATAGGGTGGCTTGGATTCGATAAACACTTTATTTCTGGCTGTGTCGAAACTTTGCGGTGGTGAACCGCATGCCGTGTGCCACTAAAAATATACGCGGGATCTTGATGCCCACTCTTGCCGGAGCGGGTTAAACTGCACAAACGAAAATAAACTGGTCGAAACACCTGGCACCCCGGTGTTCTATTCTACGTTGAGAGCTCGTAATTACACTTGTACACATACGTGTACTTCGGCACACATATATAGGAAGATATACACAGTTATATCGAAATACGTTTTGTCGATGAGAGGAGAAAACGTCTCGCGACAACAGAGGCCGCCAAAGAGTCAAATGCCTAACCCGGAAAAAAAGGGAGAACACAAGAATAAGAGAACTTATCTCTGTTAGTAATTGTATCGGCTAGAGGTCTTATTTTCTCAAGTTATCAACCACGTCACCGCGGTATCTATATATCAATGGTATATAAAAATGAATTATATTATAGGAATTTTTCTCCATTTTGGCTCTCGTACACTGAAAACAAAATTTTGTTGGAAAAGATCGATATTTTGTTCGATACGTTGGAGTGAACGTTTTTTTGAATGATCCCTAAAATTGTGTCATTGCAGCAAGAAATATTATAGAAAGTCTCTTCGGAAGCTAATTTTTGTCGTTCCAATCGTAAATTTTGTTGACGCTTCCATTAGAAACCAAATTTTCTGCCAAAATATCGAAAATTTCGAAATTGTCCAAAAATATGTAGTTTACGTGTTCAACAAAATATCGACGATTTTTAACAAAATTTCATTTTCAGTGTAGAAGGATCAAAACAGCATTCGAAAAATTCGGCATTTTCCATCGGTTTGATTCATCTTCGTTACATGGTGCATCCCTGGAATGATATTCGTCGTTCCAATTGGCTCACCAAGTTTTTGCTCGAGTTTTTGTGTAGCAGACTATTTGCACAGGCTTTCGTAGGTATTGATATGATAACTCGACGATGATAAGCTCGGGACGATTTTCGATTTCGCAAACCTCAAATATGTAGATATAGAGTTTGTTTTTCTGTCTCCGTGTTTATTGCTCGTAAACATGTTTACCGCAATATCTCGAGGTAGAAACAGAGAACGAACGAGTGACAATAAAGAGGAAATATTATTGTGATTAGATCGTAGCACGTTCAACGTCCCCAGGACGTTTCTCGATATCAACGTACATGATGAATTGACCGCAATTAAACAATTTCCTAATTGCATATTGCCTTCCATTATTGCAGCACTTAATTGTTGAATTCAGGCTCTCGACTTCGTACCAAGGATGACGAATCTCTGTCTAGTGCTAAGAGAAAGGAATTGAGAAAGCGGACTATTATTGTTCGAAGGTAAATCGATAGATTTTTTGTATTCACTTATATCAACAGATCAAAATGTTTCACAATGGAATATGAGACGCTGAAGGTTGATCGTTAACAACGTATAGTCACAACAGGTGTTTCAAACCGCAAGAAACAATGAAAGATTGCTGAGGCTATCAGCTCATCAATAGCAGGGGAGTAGGAATCACTTTTGTGATTCATAGAATTAACGAGGATTTAGTATGTGATCGGAGTCTTTGTATTACCTACTTTGCCCTTGGTTAAGTAGAATCAAATTATCGTAATAATTCTAACAATACTAAAATCAATTAGACTTCTCGGTTGGAATATCGAGGTGAACCATTTTTTCAAAATTTCATCAGTTGTCACAAGCTTTGAGCATTTTCCGAACACTCTTTTGAACTTCTCGGTGAATTCAATTCAAAAATCGAATTCTTAAGGGTGCATCAAAAAGAAGCTAAAAAAATCCTTGGAATCAAAGTTTTTTTTCAGATTTGTACAACTCAGTTGAATTTGGGGTAAACCTAGTTGTTGTCCGTTATATTTAGTTGAAGCACAAAAATTTTTAAATAAAAAATTGCCGACAAAAAAATCATCACCTCTTGGTTGAAGAACGAAGGAAGCCGTAAATCGAAGTTGATACTTCCCCCGACCGTATAACTGTCATGAGCTCGAGCTCTGCCACACCTCTGAATTCTCGAATGTGACGTTTTTCTGATTACTTTTTTATTTTTAAACTGCACTGACAAAGAAATTGATTGCGGAAAAAATCTGACTGGTCGATCAATCATTCGTTTCCCTTTTCACGACGTTGGTCCTTGTTGCAATTCCATCTAGCCACCCAATCCCAAGATATTGTAAAATCGAGCCGCTTTTATAGCTTTATCACCCTTGAGTAGCTTTCTGCCCATATTTGGCACATTTAATCCAGACCATCTGCAGACATCGTAAAACGATAATTTACATTATTTTTCTCGCGTGTTCCAGCAAACCACCTTGCAGGAACATTTCAATCGATCGCCTTAAGGAGTTTCGATATATACAAGTGACAAAATGTAACCATTTCATCCAAATTTGCACAGTGAATTCTTTTACCTACCCTGATTATGCCCTTCAAATTTTAAAACGATCGTCTATTCCGTTCCTACAAAAATCAGTCAAAAAAAATTACTTTTTAACATAGAGATATGCCTAAGTTATCGCTCAACCTTAGTTTCGAGCATGAAATAATACGAAAAAATATTGAGTAGGTGATGAAAAACTGTTGAATCACTGAAAATATTATCATAATTATGTTCCCAAAAGATCAAATCATTGGTCTACACCGTTCATTAATCATTCACTTTTTTATCAATCAAAACCTCCTTTTTCCGAGCCATTCCGTATCACATTTGTTTTAGATCTAAAATAATCGCAACATATACTTTGAAATGTTATTAAAACTATAGTTTACTATAGTGCCTGTGTGAAATCAATATGTAATATTTTTAAATGTATTACTCGGCACTTTTTACAATAATTTTTGTTTGTAGAAGTTTGCACCCTGCTTCAGAACAATAGAATTTCCCCTCTGATTCTCCTTAAAGGAAAGCTGTACCGAAACTCCTTAATGTAAAAAAAAAAAAAATCTATGAGCCATTCGGCTTTCTACATTCTCTCAATTTTCTTCGTCGCTTCACACTTCAGCAGAATTATATTATTTTTAGTCTTTATTTTCATACTGACACATTCCCGCAATTCAAACAACCCGATGAGGACTCATCGTTGAGATTCGCGCTTGCGGATAACGTTGTACAAACAGAGCACTAATCACGAACATGGAATTTCGTGACAAAAAACCAAGGGGAAACAATGATGAAGTAAGTTTGCAAATATGGGGAAAAAAAATAACGCCCAACGTGGGGCTCGAACCCACGACCCTGAGATTAAGAGTCTCATGCTCTACCGACTGAGCTAGCCGGGCACATGCTTTTCCCTGTAAAGATATTCATCTCACGGATTCTGCTATGAAAAAGATACACCTTATTCAAAAACTCAGAAACACGCAGAGATACATGCTGCGTGAACCAAGTTCTGAGGTGTATTTGCGATCCACAATATTGGCAAGAGTCCAGGCTGCCTGTGAGTTCTAAAAATTTTTTTTTCGTTTACAGGAACGAATAAACTACTTGTAATTTCAATTCAGTAACATAGAAATAATGTCGAATTTTATTTTTTTTTAAACTTTGAAAGTTGTAACTATTTTGAAGACTCGAAATGCAACGATTTTCAATCGTTGTTGATATCAGTAAAATACTCAATAGTTTGTTGTTGTTGAATAAAAAAGATGGTACAAAAAATTATGAGAGAAATGCTCAAGGAAATAATTTTGAATTCCTTGTTTGTGTCAGTGTAATTAAAACTTTTCAATATAAATAATGAATAATTCATGAATCAATATAAATGCGATTGATTAATTCAACATTTAACCGATAACTCGATATAACTACATAAATTCAAAATTTCTGTATATGCAGTAATCACTCGAAACGATCAAACTTTTTCTTTCATTGTTCGAAATGCTGGATATAATGAAAAAAAAACAGTTGGAAGGTTCTATGGCCGATGAAAAAATAATCGTTAATTCGTCTCTGGAGTTGCGATGTCTCATAAGCCTAATTTACCTCAATACTCTATGATTAAGATAGCATTCGATATTTCTATGAAAAAGACTTTGGGATATCAATTAACGAAAGAAGTTGCCGGGCCGAAGGTTTTGCTCTTTGTACGTTAATGCACAGGTTTTATTATTTTTCCTGCTGATTTTCCGTATCGAATAGTTAAGTGGCACGTCGGACTCTGCAACGACACAATCGGAATTCCATTGCTGACGTAAATGTAACACATTGGTTGATATTGTGTTGTTTTCGTGATTTCGTCTTTATCGCTTCCGCGTGTTATTACTCCGCTCGATTTTCCTCTGAATTTCACGTCATCGAAATGTTTCTAAACAATTGACTAAATAGTGGGCGTTGAATCGTGAGTCCCGTGAAATTGACGCCTTTGTCGAATGATGTTCAACATTTCGTTTGCGTCGAAACTGTTACGAATCTGATCGTCGTCGTACTCTTCTTCTGGTGACACACAGGGTCTCTGATACTGTTTTGGTTTCTTTGATGAGGCAACACGGTGATGCACTTTTTAATTTAGCTTTTCTGATTTTACTGTTCAATCTTCGGCTCTTTTTAAAATTCTTTTCTTTGCTGTCATTTGTCGTGTTCTTCATATCACGAAGTCTGACATCTCGAAGGGGGAATATTTTTTGTGGGCACTTGGTTGCTGTACCAAACTATCATTCATGCCCGCTTCCATTTAATTCTCTTCCCTGTCTTGTGTTTCGTGGGTGCGCGCTTCTAATATCGAGGTCTTGACACATGGGGAAGTCAGAAGCATTTTGGATGAGATTCAAGAATCTTGGTTGCAGGGAACTTGCCGCGCGGTCTGCAGCTGGACGGCAACCCGTCGTATACAGAACTCTGAGAAACGAAGACACTCTCTCTGCGGTCCGCATGTTTTAATCCTCTTTTTTTTTCGCTTTGTTTTTCGCTGTTCAAACGAGTGTGAAGTATTTATAATTAGTACGATACTTTGCGTGAGAACGCGGCCTCAAAGATCTCATTTACGGAGTTACGTGAGTTCGAGAAGGCGACATTTCGGTGAGTGACTTTTGACGGATTGAAAAAATAAATAAAGAGTTTTTCGCAAAAATGCACACCTTGGAAGAGCAAGTGTTCCATCGTCACGATAGACTACAGTTGATTCCGTATAAATTTTGCTTAAATTACCTAAACAAAGGTTTGTATTGATTATTTATTGAACGGCGGAGAGACGACCAATTAGGAATGGCAGTTTCTGGCTTATTTTGTATCTGAAGACAGCCCCCGTCCCTCCCCATTCATTTTTCCTCAAGGATTGTAGTAAATAGCTGAAAATGATTGATACGAACGATACGCCAATATTTATCGCATATCCGTGGTAAACAGGTCATCGTCACTCTCGTCGAATGATAAATATCTCAACATTTCATGTTTCCTTACCAGAATCATTAATGTGTCACACCTTTTAAATATGCATGGCCTTTAACAACATTCAAGACTCTTGGTACTGCTATAGCCTTGTCGAAACGATAATAATCATGATCGAACGAATATATTGTTATTGTGCCTGGCTTCCTGAATGACGAATTATAATTATTATCGTGATACGAGTATTTTCTACAGCTTGTTCCTTCGCAAGTACATCTGTGTCAGTACGAGTAGGACGAATCTGGACAGTTATGCCCTTGAGTAATATTGGTATAGGATATCGCACCGAGTATTCTCATTTGAATAAAAAACACGTATTATATAACAGCGTGTGGACCAGCTTCAATAAGTTTCTTATTATTTTTTATTTCCTCTTACATCATGACCTAATGCCAACGACCGGAGACCTTCAGCCACTTTTTTGATTCCCGCTTTTTTTCTTAATCCTTTATTTACATAGTCACCCATTTTCGTCCGGCCTCGATTTAGAAGACGATTACATCGGATTTGCTTCTGCTTTTTTCAGCATTCGTTAATTCTCATTAAGGATGTCTAAAGAATTCATTAACAAAATTTGAGTACCGAAACGATTCAGCTCATTTCTGCTGTCTTACAATTGTTTTTTACTGAAATATATCATAAAACATTGATTGTTACAAAATCTTTTTTATCAATCAAGTGGACAAGCGACTATTATCATTCAATTTCAAGGTACAGCTTCCTTTTGCTTTGAATTACTAAACATGAACGAGGAATACATCCATCACGTACAATATCGAACTGTCAGCCGATCGAATCAATTAATGGCCGAGTCGTGCTGTCAAACATCTGCGCACCAAATATCGGTGAAATGCGCTCGAATGTAGTTCACAAACTCTCGTAAATTCGATACATAGTCCCGCTTATTGGGATCTATTAATTTGGATAGAGTTTCAGTCCCATAATTAATAGCTTGTAACACTGTATGAAATTTGCATCCGAATTCCGGAATCTTCGAGTTCGTGTGTATATGGATATCGAAAAACGAAAATTAGTCGCGTTTTGTGTAGCAAAGGACAAAACAGTATACATATTTGACTATCGAAATGTTAATACTTTTCTTGATTGGCAGGATATTCCGGAACTCCGCTCGAATGATTGATAGCCTGACATCTTGCCATTGTATATAAACTATCCATTGTCCATATACATAAATTTCAACTGCTGAAAAACTCAATAGCGGATCTCGAATGTCTCGCTATCCGAAATTCGTTAATTTACATTTAATTGCCTCGCGCTTACACGATTCCGAATACACTAATTGGAAGTAAATCAGGAGTCATACGAACACATATAAGGGTTCATACATGAACCATAATATGTTTATATTGGCAGCATGACGTATTTGATTATTTTTTGAGACAAAAATCGCTCGTTGCTTAACTTTTTGTCTTCGACGTTGAGTTTGTAGCTGAAATCGACTTGGCACTTGTCCAGTATTTTTTTTAAACCTTGCTGCACACATACCTATTGGTCTGCCGTAAACACATACAAACTTTTCGATGAAAAAAATCCGAACAATTATTCCATATTGCGTCTAGTTGACTCGAATGGTAACCTGCAGTCGATAAGAATTCTTAGATACGAGTATATTACTGGGCCGTGAGTCACAGGCTGTTGAAATGGCATAATAGGCTCATCGTCTTTCATCGCCCGGATAGCTCAGTCGGTAGAGCATCAGACTTTTAATCTGAGGGTCCAGGGTTCGAGTCCCTGTTCGGGCGGATTTTTTTTGTTTTTATTTTTCACTCCAATTGCCGGTTGATTAATCAATGCGATGAAAAATATAACTCATGGATAAATTTATTTATTATTTAATTGAACATTTGCGGGCAAGTTCATAAGTCTGAGCTGGCAGCATGTAGTAAAATATACACGTATAAGTGGGCGTGCATAAATCGTCTTCTTTGTTTTACGAACGCGATCGTAAAATGTAGATTCCATTGATGTTATTTTTGTTTTTTACCCCCTTGTCGATGTTGGTTCGAGGCTTTCAGTATTTCCGAATACGTTCGTACTTGCTTCCATAAAACGGAACGTACTTGCACACGGCTTTCCAGTCTGTAATCCAGAGAATAGCCACCAGACTCGCTGCTCCGTAAATAGCCACCGATGTTGTCCTGCGTTCGGCGAAAAGAAGAAATTCAAACAACAAAGATAGCGTCTGGTGTGATTAAAAACACAATCACACGCTTCTATATTTAGATTTTCTTTTTTCTTTTTTTTTTTCGTTTCGTGGACAACGATGCTCTTTAACAAGCTCAAGGACGAGAAAAGAATAGCATCTATGAGGTGATGACATAAATTTGAGAGTTAGTTAACCCTCTGAGCTGATAAGTATATCGGTGAAGTCGCGACAACGCATGGAGAAAATATATCATATCTTCGAAAGACAGAAACGATAGAAAACAAACCTCGAGTCTGATGGGATTTTTATGGATTGAAGATTCGTCAACAAATTTTTAATCTCGATCGACGGCATTTTAATTTGGTAGACGTGCTTTCCAGCACGCGTTCTCAAGATTTCTAATAGGCTTTGTGGAACCGTTTTTAATGTCATAGCTCTTGGCGAAATAGTAAAAAAACAAATTCGCGATGGTGAATCGTTTATCCGATCGAAGTATAAAAGATTTTCTCTTAATTTTTCGGTTCGTGTGACAAGCAAAAGATTCTCGATTGACGGGAGCAAAAGACAATTGATATTTTCGTATTTTTACAACGTCACGTTGACAGATCTTGACATGTTAAAAATAAAATCAAGCATCTTTGTTTGATAACCTGATAATCGTGTTGCTTCGCAACTCACCAAACCCTTGCGGACTCCACAATATTCTGATGTTTCGCAAATATTAACCAATTTTTCTTCAACATTTTTTATTGATGATATTTTTTTAGATGATTTTCGAGGCAATGGATCAGAGATTGTCGGAATAACGTGGAGGCCTGATCATTTGAAATAGCTTGTCAATTTTTCGTGCCAACTCAATTCCTTTTTTTTCCATTGCCTTCTGAGAAGGAATAATGTATAATTTAAGTTAAAGTTAAATCGCTATCTAGTGGTCAACTTTCCTAACAGTGCGAAAGAAAAAAAACATCTTTTTATTTCCGCGCAAAAATTGCAATTTCCGAGAGAATTCGTTCTTGCAGTAAACAAACTTTTTTATATCACGCGGTACGTAAATGGACGTTTTGCGTACGCTTCGCGTACACAAAACCCTCGTTTCCGCACCTCGTAATATAAAATTTCGTATAACACGCGTACGAAAAATCTTTTCTGACTCGTGTGATTGCAGTCCTCGCCTTCGGCTCGGCCTGCAAACTCACACTCGTCAGAAAAAGATTTTTCGTCCTAGTGTTATAATGTACTATTTTACCCAAACAGAAAACTTTTTCATTTCAGACTCCAGCAGATTATAAAATTTGCACTATTAAGCACAACTTGTCCAACAGCATATAATAATTATTTAAAATCTCGAAACGTGCTAAGTAAGCTCTCGATGAAAGAGCCGATTTTTCATTAATTTCGGACAGATGGAAATTTCTGTCTGACGACGATTCACCCAATACCAAAAACATCTGTCTACCTAAACGTCCAAAGTAGGTAATTGAAATAACCACGAAAACTTCCTCTACATCAATGCCTGTACGAAAAAATAATCGTACCTTGCCATACGTAACATTTGTGAATGTGTCTGGAGGAGAGAGCGAGAGAGAGAGAGAGAGAGAGAAAAGATTACAAGAGAAGATCGAGAGTGAAGAAACTCGAAAATTATGTCAGAGTGGATAGAGAGAAGCGCCAAATGTTGAGATGACGTAAGAAAATGTGCTGTATGATAGTCGAGAGAGACCTTGGCAGAGACCTAGTAGAAATATCAACAGGATAAAATATATCTCTAGGGTGAGCATGACGTGCTGATATTGAGCAACGATTCGGTCGTATAAAATTATAGTTTCCATAAAAAATGAACCCTTTTTTTTAAATTTAAACTGGCATCATTTTAGTTGAAACCATAATCAAGAAACCAAACCAGAAAAAAAACTAAAAAAAATTATTACAAAGATGAAAAAGTTTTTTCTATATCATTTTCTTCTAGACTTTCAGGTTTCATTCATTAGATATGAATAATTATTATGTACATGAGTTACGAGATTGTTGACCCCTGAATCTCGTTATACACACGTGTGGTGTACGCCCATATATGTAAATGAAGCCAGAAAAAAATATGGAACTGATGCACTAAGTTATGCCTTAAGTTGCATCAGGACTTTTACATTTCCGTTGGTTTCAACGACTTCCGGCGACGCAATCGTTATATTTCGTGTTTTGTTATACACATGTCTATACCTGTACACAAACGAAAAACTCATGCAGACTTTATGAGCCGTTGCCGATCGGCCGTCTACTTCGGGCCGATGATGCTTCTTCCTGGTTGGCTAGCAAAACCCGAACCCGATATCACCAGCGACAGAAGGAAAGAAGAACAAAAAGACAGAGATGGCAAGCTTCCCTCGTTCAACCCAATTTCACGGGTAATTTTAATACGCGATTTGGAGTTTGAAATACATTTATCAATTAACTTGTAAATAATTTGGTAGATTCAGTTGTGAAGAGATCATTATTTCCATCAAAATTATTATGAAACAATGCATGAACGTATCAGCGTTGGTTTTCTCTCAGCTGGTTTTTTGTTGTTGTTGTTTAATCGATTTTCTTCACTATTGTAACGAAGAAGTTTAAAAGACATTCACTTGCTCAAGATTTAGCACGATACTCAAATCTTTCTCTGTGAGGCTTTTATTTTGATTTTTTTTTTTTTTTGATTTTTTAATTTTTTAATTTAATTTAATTTAATTAATTAGTGAGTTTTTAATTTTGGCTTCTTCATAGAGGAAGCTCTGAGCATCGTGCTCAATCATAAGGATTAATTAGCAGCTTTCAATTTGCAGCGTTTTTGCAATTTGATACCGACCTCCCTATGATGATACTCGATTTAAAAAAAAAAAATAAGTTAATACATTTTTTAATTTACGGAAGTTGGAACTCTGAATTTCAAAAAATTCAAATAACCATAAAATTTTAACCGCTTGCCCGATGTTTTCCAAATTTTGTACCAACCTTCCTATGATGATACTCTATTTATAAAAAAAAAAAATGGTAATAAATCGTAAAATTTGCCGAAGTTAGAGCGTCGACACCCTTTTTTGAAAATTTGAAAATGCCGTAGAATTCGTATTTTTCTAGCAATTCCGACAAAATTCTCAGAGAATGAAAAGCGTGTTTAGATCAACATCTGGGCAAAATGGGAGCCCTGTAGCTCAAACCGTTCTCGAGTTATAAACATTTGAATTTTACAGTACCAGAACATACACACACGCACACACATCCGGAAATTTTTTCTAAATATAATTTTTTGATGTTTTGAGACATCTTAAGCATACAGACATTGAAAACTGGAACGAAAAAAATTTCACCGTCACAAAGCATTTTTGCTTCCTCTATGAGGAAGCAAAAATGTCGGACTGACGAAGTGGTAAAAGAAAGAATGAAAAATCGATTTGGGAGTCATTGTAAAAGTGAAATTCAAGGTCATCCTTCGCTTCCATTCCCCAAAGGCAGTTTTTCGTTTTGCGGTGCGTCAGTGAACTGTGAAATTGTCATATGAAAATATGACATTCTGGAATTTTGCAGTTGATCCTTTCGCAAATTTGTTGTTATATTATAATATTTTCTGTAGGTCTGTAGGTCTATTAAATTAAAACTTGATTAAATATGATTATCTGAGACCCATTAGACTCGCATGGAGCAGCCGTTTCACCTTAATTATTCAAGTTGATGGACTGGTCAAGGTTACGAACATTGTAAAATGGTTTTCAGCTGCAGCAGATAACATTTCGTTCAGCGAAACAATCGTCATTTCATATACTCATTCTTGCAGTAATTATTACGCTGCACGTTTTTTCTTCTTTGACTAGCTTTGTACAGCAAGTTCATGAATTATTCATAAGAAATTGTACAATGATATATTGCTTCAAGCATTGTTAATAGAATATTGTCTTAGCTCTCATATAATTACGCAAGTAACTCTATCCGAAAAAATAGCTTGGGTACATTTGTACAAATTCGATTTTGGTGTTGGTATCGTCCTACTTGAAATTCTACGTGGTGCGCGTATACTAAAGAAAGTGGGAAGGGGAGGAGGGATGATCTGATCTTGTTATCTTTACCGCCGGTGCGTGGTTTCGTTTTCCCTCCGTTGCTTCTTCTCTCTGTTCTCTCTCGCTCTCTCCGTGTGTCGCGTGTCACGACGACCGAAAATGGAAAATCAGGTGTGTCGTGCGTGCGAGCTCTCGAAACTCGCGCTCGGAGCTTTCGTAGCCCCGTGCAGTTGGATCTATGGAAATAGAAGCGTTGAGTCGTTTATGTCAGCAGGTCAGTTCTGTTGCTGGCTGAGGCCTCTACCCGTGATTTCTTGCACACACACATACACACAGATATGACATGTTTTTTTTTTGCCTCGCTCGTATCTTTGAACACCGCTCCTACTGCGTACACAAATTTCATAGTATTTACACGTGTGTTTATACGCTCGTGAGTGTATGCGTTGGACGATGAGTGCAATTGGCAGGCACGACGAGAATTCTACGAGCCTCGAGAGAGGTAGAAAAGTCGTCGTACCACCGACCACGAACGATTCTAGCAGACCGCCTGGTGCCAGCTCGGATGAACAAAGACCGATAGAACGTTATTCACATACACGCAAATACAAGTGTTCCCCCTTGATTATTATACCGTTGTATTGAAAATCCATTTGACAATCAAATTGACAAAAAAAAACTCAACTTATGCCCAGTAATTGGATCTTACATTTTCTCCATTGCGGATATTGTTTCAAAAAATTAAAACAAAGTGGACGGGGGCTTCCAGTTGCTCAGATACACGGTCCAGAATTTTCTTATTAACTTTTATCAATTTTCTAAAGAAATTTTGACTCGCTGTAATGCAATAATAGAATTTTTTCAATTTCACTCCTTCCTTCTCGTTTTTCAATTAAATTCCGTCTATTATTCTTCACTATTTTCGAGTTTGTGATTCTATCGCCAATCAATTAAGTCTAGATCGTTGTGGGGAATCGCGGATCTGTCTCGTATTACGTAATTTCATCTCCACACGTAATTGGCACTCATCTGATAGAAGCGTGTATACGTTAACGTCAAGGGTGATACAAAAAACATGATATCGATCAATCGCGTAGAGCTAACGATCTCGGAAACTCTGAAAATTTTCCATTCGCCTCCCCGCTTTGTTATCCTTGCTAAAAAATCAAAACCAATCATTTAATTCAGACATTTTTCACATCAGTTCTAACAGTTCTAGCCTGGGGGGGGGGGGGATATTTGCCAATTACAATGAGATCTGTCAAACTTGAACGCGAAACGATGGATTTGCGATATATTCCCGTGCAGCAATGAGTCACACAGAATAAAGATTCATTCAAATTCGCGAGGAACGTTCATATTCGATTTTCTGTTTCACGTAAAGTAACGAAACTTCCATTCACGTCAATTACACAAGAAAATAAATTCGTGCTTATTAAGGCGTTTCGTTACCGCGGCGATACCATGCTAAACCATATTAAAAACATAAGAATTTTCAAAATAATTAAAATTTAATAAAATTTTGTGAATATATTATTTAGTATTGAAAATGGCAGTACAATTTTTTTCAAATTTTTCTACCAACCAGTTTTCGAGTAATTGAATATTGAAGTCCACGTTTATAAGCATAGCGTTTTCATTTATATAAGTATACATTCAGGGCATAAAAATTCTGCTTCAATGCAGAATTATGCGATAACTAGACAGATGAAAAGTTTGAAAAAATTTGTTTTTTCGCACTTGATGTTGAAGAACGTTATCACCAAATTTTTATCAATTTCTTAATATTTAGATTTTCCTACTGAAACTCCTCAAATCAAAGAAGTAGAATGCCCTGGATGTTCCCCCAATGTTTATGAAATGATAATACGACACAGTTTTTCAACGTTTTGTCAAATTTAGAGACATCATTAAATAGAGAGACTAATTTATTACGTAACTCTAATAATAATAATAAAATATTCGGTTAGCATCGTCGATGAATTATCTCAATAAGTTGTCTTGTTATTTATGGATTAATACTCAATTCTCTTTTTCCTTAAGTGTGTGACTCGGATCGATACGCATGTTGCAGCATTATCGATGGATGCGAGCACGTGTATAATTACATCGGTCATATCGAGGCCGATGACGTCAGCCTATTAATACATACAACGTATAAATACATAGGTGCTTGAACAAATCCGTAAAAAATGTGTTTACGCATGTGTGTGTGTGTGCGAGAGTTTGCACGCTGCTTGCAGTACGGACAAAATTTTCAAAGTGTCCACGTGCACTTGGCTATGCACTCGCGCGCTCACTTCTACGATCGGAGACACCGCGTCTGTCGTAATTGGCACGAGAACTACGAATTGCGAGAAAAGTCAAGCCGCGTCGCTGACGGTTCGCGTAGGTTTTATTAAGCTTGCGTTTTAAATTATTATTCGAGTCAGAAAAATATGGCATCCTCGAAAATAGATAATAGAGTGAGAAGAAATAATTGCTTACTCGAGAAATATCACGATAAACTGGATTCATGAGAATGAAAAAAAAAAAATTCTCTTTTCGAGATATCGTTCATGCTCATTTTGATTTTCAAGAAATTTTATTTTTACTCAGCACAGTACATACCATTTTCCATCCAATTGCCCCTTCGACGCCATGTGCTTTTCCGAATTGTCTGTCGTATTCGCGCACACACACGGTTGAGTAAGTCGAAGCCACGGCATCATTATTTGAACGGGACAGCAGGGAGAGGCCCAAATCCACGTATATATACATATAAATATGGATTTTCACGATTTATACAAATCGAACATTCGCAAGTGAAAAGTCGTACAATGATGTCGTTAGCGTAGAGAAAAATATATCGAAAAATACGAATTGAGGAAAAAAAGTTTAACGAGCTGTCGAAACACACGGGCTCTGTTCGTTCAGGTTTCCCCTTCGTTTTCCTTTCACTATCGTTGAGCCCGTTCCTTTATTCGTCAACTCCGAAGCTGCCTGAGAGAACTTTTTCCGCACGTTACTTCGTACACTGCCTTCCGGGACTAATCGAAACAGTTGATTTTCCTTCTTGTCATTTTTCTTTTTTCTCGTCACGTATCGAAGGTCAACGTTGCACACACCCCTTCATGCTCTTTATGCAAGCTCTTAATCGATTGCATTGGTCGTTGCAATCGTCCTTCGAGAATACAATTTTCAAAATATCCTTACGAGACTTTCTTCTTTGGAACGATGGAAAAATTAAAATATTCAACTATAACATTAATTACCTTAAGAATAACAAAGGTTCTTTACGTTTTCTGAAAACCACACACACCCATCAAAGCCTCTTGCAAGGGACACAATATTTGTTGAGAATGTCCCATCGATTTGGCCTGGAAAGCCTCATGTAGATTTACATTTTTATCCTCATAATAGATACGCATATACATCCCTGCGAACAAATAGGGTCGCATTAACGAGATTTAATTTGTTTATATACCGTGTTTTTCGTGTTTTTCGATTGTAAAATTACGAGTTTTCGAAAGTACGTTGTACATACGTTGTTTTTCTTCTTCGGGGTTTTTCAGAAGCTCGAAATATTCAATGGATTTCGATAAATCATTGAATTTTTATGGATGCTTTTATCGTGATCTTTCTCCAGGAACAAGCTTTATTTGTCTCGAAAGTTCATGAGCATAAAAGGGTTGAATAGATTTTCTCGCGTGATTCGGTAGGACATTCTGTTCAACTTTGTATACGTGCATTGGTTTACACAGTAAATATATACCTGGGACCCGTATACGGTTCGTCGCTGATTTTGGTTGGTTTCCTTTGCATTCAGATGCCACACCTATAGGCCTGCCACACTGTTACGTGTTGGGGTCAAATCATGATTCTCTGCTGGCGTCTCATAAGAAAAAAGTGTAGCTGAAAAAAGAGGGTTGGCTGGGCCAACCCCTGTTCCATATCGCGTTAAGAATATGCTACCCGTACAGTCGTGTTAAAAAATTACAATGATAACAAAACGGTTTTAATTTTTCACGACTCAAAAATCGATCAATCTCGAATGAAAAAATTATTTTTTAAAATTCCTCACGAGTGTGATGCGTTGAGAATTATTTGTTCGACGTCAAACTGTTTCTCAAGTAAAAAAACCTCTCCTTTGTCACGAAACGTTCATCTGAATTCCCGACATTCGCTGGAGCGTTAGAGATTTCTTCTTCAAGTAATTTACAATAATCGATAATTATTTTTGTATAATGAACCAATTCTGTCAGCTGTTTACGAAAACTTCAAAATTCTTGCAGCAGACAGTACAATCAATGCCTTCACAAAGCAGAAAGGCTGCGAAAGAAGGGCGTCCAGAACCGCAAGTCTTACGAAAGAATTTGTGCATCGCATAAAGAACCAGGTCGTTGACATTTTAGGGGGTTGGAAAATTCTGCAGGATTGGGTGAAAATATATTCCAACGATGAAACCGAAAGAAAGAAAGAAAGAAAGAAAGAAAGAAAGATTATTCCTATATATTCTGCCAGTGGGTCATCCATTCAAAAATATAAAAGAAATCCAACAAATTTCATAGCATAACACAATTCTTGAATGTTCCCGACAGAACAAATTGTAATTTAAATTTTGTTAATTGAAAAAAAAAAAAAAAGTATTGGGAGAATTATTTCTTAGCTGTTAATTACAATTTTCTACCTTATTCTTAACAATTTTCGACGCGATGCGTTGGAAAAAGAAATTTCAACAAATAACATTTTGACAACGTGTGCCCCATTGAAAACAAGGTCTTTCCACGTTGCTCTTGTCTTTCCTCCATATTTTGTTTTTTTCGTCAGCATTACTTTTCCAACACATTGTCAAAACGGATCAAAGTTTATTTTTGTTGTGTAATTCAATGAGTAAAATACATTTATCAATGAACTGTAAGAAAGAACCATGGAGTGCGAATACCTCGCAAGTGAGTGAACAAAATGTTGTTCCGTTGTAAATTCGACATTGTTTTTTTTCGCTGCATTGGTTTTTCTTTTGGATACAAATCCATCAAATATCCATGAGAACAAAAAAGTACCCGGGAGTTCGTTGCACTGCGCCCTGTTGCGCTCCCTTCACATTCCCCGTCGTTCATGTGAGCCGCTACAAGGGTGCATAAGCGACAGAGTGGCGGGAAGAGTGAGCCACGTGATCGCATACCCCGAATATAGGTCACGGAACAAAGGATCGTCAAGTTTGTTCCAAGTCTCTAGGGGCTAGAGGGAGGGTTGACGTTAAACAGTCACCCCTGCTTTGGGAACAAGGGCTCCATCACTTTGTCCGCATTTTTTTCGTCGAATCAGCGTTAATAACACTTGAGTGGATTTTGTATTATCCACCAGGAATGATGCTGTTAAATGAATTTAATGTTTTCGTGCAAATAACGTTTAAGCCAATTAGCGTCAGTGCGTTGATAGAAAAAAAAACCTTTTCGTTAACCTGAATTATTTATTTTTCCTTGCCTATTAATTAAACTGGAATATCACAATAAAATGCAATCGGCGAACGTATCTGCCAGAAAAATATCGTGTAAACAGTTTTTTTTCGGCGTATTAACTTTTCCCCCAGTTTACATTACCATTTCTCATTGTGAATAACAAAAATATTAATCACGACGAACCTCAAATTGATATCATTTTCCAAACTTGAAGCAAAATAATGGGATTAATTGCTCGCCAGATATCGTGATTTATTGACAACTGCATTATCATGAGTATGCCGTAATTTGGATAACGCTGGATTGATGAAAAAGAAGTTGAAAAATTTCAAATTGACGGTATCTTTATCGTACTTTGAGGGTATGATTTTCCGCCTTGAAGTTACGCAAATATCGCTGGCATTCTACGGACAGAATTTCGAATAAATATTCTACATCGAAATCGTCAGCTGAAATACGATTTAAAAATCTCAAAGAGAACATAAATTTGAACATGAATACCCAAATAATGGAATGCCATAAAATTAAGTGCTCAAAACATCGTAAAGTAATTAAGGAATCAAGCTGTGAATAGCCTGCGTTTAAAACTGAGCAGATAGTGAAAGTGATATTTCTATAGTTAGGATTTTCTTCGACGAGATGACCCCCTGTAGTGAGACCAGCCAAAACCAGCCGGTATATATTATTATGGTCATTTTGTCCCTCTCGGCATGCCGTAAATGCTACCGTGCAATAATTGCACATACTATGCTTTGGGATCATCGTTTTCTTTGTCTGCAAGAGGGATGATGAAATTCTCTTCCGCGTTGCGTTAAACAAGAACGATAAAGTTATTGTTTATCACTATTTGTGCAATTTTAGTCAATAAGAATAGGACGAGATATAGAGAACGATGCTCCTCCGTGATCGCGCCGTTTTTCGAGGTCGATCTGTACACCGATTAATCGCTTCTCGTTCTCAATCTCATTATTTTTTCTATTTTTTCAGCAATTCTAATTTTTTAATATTTTTTCTAGCACTTTTGCGATTTTGTTGTTATTCACAGTTCTGCGCTGAAGGGGCGTGTCGATGAAAGCTATCAGAACCCTGGATGCGGATACTTTTTCTCATATCCCTCTTTCTCGCTCTCCATCGTGGCACAATTGTTCGTATTTTATTAAATGCCTTTTACCGAGATATAGTAAACACGACGATTGCTTCTTGACCTTTTCCATCGACTCTTCTAAGAGATTTTCTTTCATAATACCAATCAATTAATATAAAAGAGAAATGCCCTTTAATACGCGATGTAGCTTAATTATAAATCTTAAGAATTTCATAAGGACATTTATTTAAAGTGATCCGGAATCGATAAAATTTCGGTAACTTACCCAGCCATCTGGGGGCTTCAACAATTCCAATTTTTAACGATTTGACTTGGAATCATACGAATAAACTATCTGCAACGAAATTTTTTCTCGTTCCGTCTCATGACTTGCGTACGGAATCCGTGCATTATTTTACACACTTGTTTTTCCATTTAACCAAATTTAAAAGAAAAGTGAAATTAGAGGTCTAAAACCTTTTTTTAAAACTTTTGGTTAACTGCGTGCTATCGATGATTGCATCGTTCGAATGAAACGTTATTCTTTTATGTTGATCATGGTTTTGATACAGTGAGCAGGCTTCTAATCAAACCATTGTTGTTGAGGGTGGATAAGGAATGTTGAGAGCCTTGCGGAGGACAACGTTACAGGAAATCCTAATATTGATTGCTTTTCAACTTGGGTAAACAAGACAAAAGAAAAATCCATATTCCATAGTTCCCCGACCGCAATATCCCGAATTGCTTCAATTCATTTGATTCACGATGTGGACTCAATTTTACGATGTACCGTAAATAGTTACCGGTGGAAATATATTACAAAAAGTGGAAGAAGTAAAAAAAATGCAATTCAATTTGCTCGTCAGGGATATCGGAGCCAAGGGGAGTCTCTGTGCGATAAAGGGATAATAGAAATTAAAAGATGTTGAGCTGGTTCTAGGAACACGCAGCGGGACACGCCACGTTTATGTACGTTACAATTTCGATCATCATCACGAGCTCCATGTAATAATAAGTGTATCGTAAAAAAGTGAACAATGGCGATAATATTTATTATTGTTTTTATGGCAAATGGTGTTCCGACTTGCTGGCTTTTCTTTTCTCTCCTCGCAGCTTTCCTTTTTTCCTCGTATTGATCCGAGACGCTCTTTTATCTCTTCCGGTTTTTACGATCGTTCAGAGGGGCCAAACCAGAAGCGAAGATCCTGCTATACCTCGCGTCCGCCATCCACAGTAGGCGGAAATCTGCTTTTCTTTCTTTCTTTCTTCTTCACGTCCTCGTCTTCTTTTTTATGTTATGGCAATCGAGAATAGAGAGTGGCGCACGTTATGTTGTTACAAAACCGAAAAACCGATGCGCAATTTCGCTTGAGCGCACGGCCCGGCCGACACCCTTTATTACATTGTTGACACATGGAAGCCATTACTTTCGCACCCTATATTTATGCAATATATATACATCGATGTGCTGCAACTCGGTCGTTGTATATACACTCTGCTCCTTACTACATCCCCATCCGTATATGTACACACATTATAAAGTATACTCAGACGTATACCTGTGTGAAGTTTGTCGAAACAACAGGGGAGGATGCATAGAAGGGGAAGGAACCTCAAGATTTTCTTTGTGTGTCCGTCATTGCTTTTCCCGCGCGCACTTTCGTATACATTATAACGTACATACCCAGCATACACGCACACAATTTATATCAATTTATACGGAAACTCAAAGCAGGAAAAATTGATCGTTATCGTTGGAAATCGAGCGAGACAAAGGGAACGAAAGGACAAAAGCGACCGACCTGGAGACATTCAGCACGTTTGATGCCGGATGTTTTCATGTTTCCAAGCCATCTTTCGGAAAAGTGCCCTGTACACACCGTGGTCAACGTTTTCCTTGCTACAGTGTATAATGTGACAGCTGCCACTTTTGTTTGAACGTTTGAAAATTTTCTTCGGCAAATGGCTCTTTGTTGATCTAGAACTAGTTATTTAATATTCACATATTTAAACTTTTGTTCGTGCAGTTTAGTTTCGCAACCCTATCGACACACTGGGTCAATCGGACCCGCAGCGTTATTCATATTTTTACGCGATAATAAAATAATGTTTCCTCTGTGGCTGAATTTTCACATTTTTTCGTTTGTCTTTCTTCTTTTGTCTGCCTCCGATCTGATCCGCTATTGATACAATTTTCTTCTCCTCTTCCATATCCTCCTTGGGAACATCGTTCCATATCGTAAATATTTCGATCGCCCACCCCGCTTCTGTTAATGATCGACCAAGATGAGACTCCCCACTTTGGCGCCACGAGGGCTCAAATTTGTGACCATGAGGGTCATTAACCGCAATCGCGTGGAATACTTTGTTTCGAGTTGACGCGCGGAAACTTTTGGAGAATTTTCTTGTGTACATACAAACACGCAAATACATTATTCTTCGTTTAGTGGGCCTGACGGCAAGGCTAAAAGCGATCGGGTGCGAAAAGGTATATAACTAGTGACATTTTATGTGAAACCAGTAAATTAGGAGCAGAACGGTGGGGGCGAGTCGAAATTTAGAGTTTCGAATACTCGTATAAACAGATGCTGCACAGGTTCCTCAAGATTCGTAATATTTGCTCACCATTTATTTCCGGTCATCTTGTTTGAAAATAATAAATACTCTTCGTTGTTGGTGAACATATTTCGAAGCTCAAACACTAGCTATTGATATGAAAAACGAAACATTATTTTGATCGACGATTTTGAACAGTTTTTTATCTCGATGAAATATTTGTTTTTCACATAAAAGAAAAGTTTCCATTCTGCGGTGAAAATGAATAGAAAATTATTGGAAATACGTCAGCGATTCCACCAAATCCACGTGTTTGCCCAAACAATAAAAATCATGTCTTCAATTATACAAATTGATATGCTGATTCAAACGCATGTATGTTTCTGCATGCAGTGATCTTTGGTAATTGGTAATTGTTTGTCACCTTGATGCGCTATCGGTATCTAAAATCTGTTTGCTCGAACTTTGCTCGTCAGTCGGTCTGACGCCCGTGAATCTATTTGCCATTTTTTTTCCTTATTTTTCTTTTGGTATTGTTTTTCTCGAATAATATAATACGTAAGCGTCTTGGTGGTTGACCGTTATCGAACGACATTGACGGACATCATGTAGGGCACCGACAAACAGATGGACACATAGTGAATTAGATGTACGTGAATTAAATGAATAATAATCGCAATAACTGTGAGAGCAACGTGTGTTTATTAGAGAATCGACAAATCTTGAAATTATTGCAAACAGCTTCGAATTTGCATCCGTTACGAACCGGTCAACCGACTCGTGCAATGCCAATCTTTTTTATACAGTTTTATCGTATCTTCGTTTTCCATACAATCCTGTTTGCTTGCTAACAAATATTCGATCACACAGACTTAAAGCGAGCACCAGTTTGTTAACTTTTCTCATGAATTCTCTCGATCACACTTCTGTCTTTTATTATTTTACTGTTTTACGCGATAAGCAACGCTAGTTGTGCAAACTCTACACTTTGCACTTGTACACGTTTGATCGATTTTCTTATCTATCTTCTCACCATAACAAAGATATCATTCCGAAACGAATTTTTGAACATATAGTCGCGAGTGAGGGCCATGAGCTCACGATAGAGCCGAATGAAACTCAAGGACACGGGACATTTCTGTGTGTTCGGCCAACGAGTTTTTGTCAAAACGGCAGTTCTTCAAAATCGAAGATATCCATTGCCACTTGTGACTTACAAAGTCACTATTGGCGATGGAAAATTTACGATTTTTATTCTTGAGACTCCTTTACCTTTATCGATTCATACCAGTTTTCAAAGGAAAATGTACGTGAGATTATTTCAATGTATGCGCAATAACATACTTTTTCAAGCCCAAACAAATAATAGACTAGTGTGGATGAAAATAAAGTTAGTAAAATCGAGCGTTTTTCTGTTCTTCACGCAGTTGTAGCCTCTTTGAGTAAATACAATCGTTATTGTATACTTATTATTTCTGTAAGGTCAACATTTCTTCGAACACATTTTTTTCATGTCTAATTTCTAAAATTATACGAGGGAATAATGATAGAATGATGGAAAAATGAGGAAAGTCTCGTTCAACAATTTGATTGAACTATCTCGCTTTTTTTGCATGCGATTAATCGTGATTATGCTTCAATTGCATAATTGAGTTTTAATAAATTGAAATTTATAAAAAATGAAAAAAAAAAATTATATTGGAGGCGCCGGGTATCGATCCCGGTACCTCTCGCATGCTAAGCGAGCGCTCTACCATCTGAGCTACGCCCCCTGAACGACTTTTGAATAGGAAAAAGTTAACTTTCTGAGCAACAAAGCGAGCAATACTAAATTGCGTCAAGTCAATGATATTTATACCTTTTCTTCGTTTTTCCAACGTTCATCCACTCGACGTAGAAATAGTTTGCGCTGGTGGGGAGATTTCGTGCTAAGCATGAACTCGATTATCAAATAAAACTTGCCAGAGTGTAAAATATCGATTCCTCAACATTTGGCGCAATTGGCAAGCTGATGTAAGCTCGTAAACCGAGATTAGAAATGACGCACTCTCCGGTAGTCGTAAACGTGCATCGTGAAAAACAAAAATAATGTGAAAATGAGTGACTAGTGATAAAAAAAAAGGGCGTTCAGTGAAATATGTTCACTTTGATGTCTCTTTCAGAATTGTAGTCTCATAATTCTTTCGGAAAAGTTTCCTATTGCGAGAATATCCCTGACCTCATCAACCTTATTATTATTGAAATTTGTGAATTTTTATGACGATATGGAATCAGTTTTTTAATTTTCATTTCACAAACGAATCGACCGAACTTCTGAAGACGATTTTTATATAGAATTTTTATGATTTTGCGACTTTGCTGGCAATTCGCATTCGCACGTGCTTACATATACATATAGATCGACGGTGCATCATCGTTCAAACCGCAAGTGTCCGAGGCGTGAATCATCGCGAGTTAGAGAGCATGAAAAAGAAAAAGAGAATCCCAAAGTAACGTCACACGCTCTTTGTCCCATCTCAGGAGTTTAAAGTCTATTTAAAGATTTCGAGGTTCAACCTGATGACTACGCATCGTCGCAGCATAATGAAAATACCCCGAAAGCCGTGACAATGGAGTAACTAATGCGATAAGAATGGAAAAAGAAGTGTAGAACTCGTTTTTCAGTTCTATCCTGAAAATTTGCCTCGGCTCGTTTTTATTGCCGTTAGCTCTTTCAATAAATTACAAGAAAAGCTTTTTTGCGAACGGTTGACAATTGGTTTTCGGTTTATTTTTTTTATTTTTTTTTTTTCAACGATTTTAAATTCAGGGTCCCTAAATTGCCAGTGTTTCAAATACCTTTTCCTTCCAAGTTTTTCCATCCATAGCTCGACCACAGATTAAATAAAAGGACGAAAAGACTTCCAACTTAAAAAAAAAAAAAGAAAGGGAATCAAAGAAAAAGAGGATCAACTTTGTTTCTCTCTCACATTATCCAAGTCTCTGTAATATTCATACGGAACATGAATTTTTCTTAAGTACTATCGATGGCAGTATCACTACTATTCAGTCAGGCCATTTGCCTGTGACGAGAAACGTCACGTGAGTCATCATCGTAAGAACTCTTCAAGGGCGCAAACATACTGTGAAAAAATTACATATTTATCACGTATTGAGTGCTTTTATGTCAGTAGTGCCAAAACACCACATTCGGGCTGAGTCATGAAAAATTCGATCGATTTATTTCAGAGTATTCGAATACAATAATGGGAAAACATAGAGGAAGCTTTGAGCATCGTACTAAATCTTGAGGAAGCAATTTGCAACTTTCAAATTTTCAACATTTTTGAAATAATTTCGACAACTTTCCTAGTAAGTAAATAGGAAGTACAGATTTATACACAACATCTTACAAAATTGTCAAAAATTCAAGCGGTTAGACGATTTTTCAAAAAACTCAGATTTTCGTAAAAATTAAAAAATCATAAAATTTAAATCGTTCAACCGATATTCCCCAAATTCAATACCAACCTTCCTACTATGATACTCTATTTATAAAAAAAAAAATTATTAATAAATCTTAAAATTTGCGGAAGTTACAGACTTTTTTTGAAAATTTCAAGATGCCGTAAAATCCGTATTTTTCTGGAATTTCTGACAATATTCTAAAATAATGAAGAGCTTGTATAGATTAACATCTGTGCAAAACGGGAGCCATGTAACTTAAACCGTTCTCAAGTTATAAACGTTTTAATTTTACAGTGGCAGAACATACACACACACACACATCTGGAAATTTTTCTAGATATGATTTTTCGATGTTTGGGGACATTTTAAGCACATTGGCATTGAAAATCAGACAAAATATTTTCACCGTCACAAAGCTTCCTCCATGAGGAAGCAAAAATTAGTAAACACATTGAATTCCTTTTCAATTTACATTCTCTCGTCATTTCGAATACCACCTTGAAAAATAAGAAGATAAATACTCTAGCGAGAAAATACGTTTTACAGAAATAAAGCCCCATGTGTGTTCTCAGGCGTCAAAATAGTTGGAGGCCGATATTATTAAAAAAAAGTGATGCGTAGGAAGTTGCATGATACGTTATAGAGAGTAACTCTGTTGTAACGGCGCATAAAATACACGAAACTTAAGAAAAAGGGTTCTTCCATATCTGACCAAGTAAAGTCCAAAGTTTAACCATAGCTCCGAAAGTATTATGCGCTGCAAATCGCTAGTTCTATATGCTGTTGGTGCATACGAAGGTACCATCGAACGAAAAACCGGTTTTCTCAGTGAACGGGAGTCTCTACATATATTTATTTAGAGAGATAGGAATCATCGAGTTGCACGATATTTACTGGCTACTGGTGTCTTTGGGTTTCGAGCTTCTGTTTCCGATCCATTGCAGCATCGGGGCCGGGAGTCTTGCAAACGAAAAATCAAAAAGCTACATTTTGCATGGCCAAATTCCGTTAAACAGCGTCAATTTTCTTTCGAATGAGGCACTCAAATTATCTCTCTAAATTTCGTTCACTTTCGGCTCGAAAATGACAAGTATTTTAGTTGAACAGTAAAATGGCTGTAATCGATTGATTGTTTATTTTTTTGCGCAAAATGTCCGAAAGTGTGACTTTCATTTAACCAAGTGTGATGCTTCCTCGGTTTTTAATGCAGTCATTGTTTTTTTTTTGTTTTATTTGATACAGAGATACGTTCGTCTCACTCGAGTTGCTCGACTCATTTATCTCAATGTCAAAATGCTCGTTTCATCATTGCGAAATACACAACGAGACGAATAGACTAAAAAGCTGTATGATGCAGTTTTATTTCCAAGTAGTTTTGTGTATCGCCTCTCAGATTTCGAGGCTACGGGTAGAGCGCGTATAGTCGACTACATAACGTGAATACATGTCTAAACATGTTGGTCACGCTGTTTTCTCATATGCATATACATAGCAGACAACACACACACACACACCCACACACACACACACACACACACACACACACACACACACACACATACACACAAACAGTAGTAAGAACACTTGGTTTTTTCATTACTTATTGCATATCATTTGCATAAAATAATTGAAGGATAAAAAAAAGCCTGCCACTGCACACGTGCTTTTGACGCGAATGTTCAAACGTCCGTTTGCCTGGCCCAATACGTCCGATTTAACTTTATCGGACGTATTGGGCCATGATTTTTAACCCTAAAACGATAACGTTCTTTTTTTTTACCTATTCCGGTGACCTGAGATCATAAATGACCCCAATTTTGAAAAATTCATATGTCCGGTAAAATTTAACGAAAAGGGTTCAACTTGGGCTAATTCTTTTCGTTTTTTAATGCAGGGTCAAGTGAGCCTGGGGCAATTTGCTTGAAGTGAATAAATTAGTCGAAAATGCGGTAAAACGATAAAACATGGAGAATGAAGGGAGCAAGGGCGCGGGATTTAGAATCGTCTGTGGTCATTTTTGACACCAGATTACCGTTCTAGGGTTACAGCTCATAATATGTCTCAAGTCTGTTGATCGCTGAAGAGAGCGCTTGGAATTGTGTGCATAAAAAAAAATGCCCGCGCATATTCGCGTGGCTCAGTTCGAACGTGTAAAATTCAAACTTCGCGCTAAGCTAGGCCAAGTGTATATACGTGTACGAACCAGAGACAATGATATAATTATACTGAAAGTTGAAGGCTCCGAGCGGATCACACTGCTGTCATTTTTCGAATTGAACAAAAAAAGGGAAGACAAAAATAGTTGGAATTGTTTCATTGTCAATGGAAGAAAACTGTGGCAAAAATGACTGTGGAGTGGCAAGTACGGGTGGATGCGACAAACTGTCCGCGTTCGCCGTTATAATAACGGCACCCGAAGAGTGGGGGATAAACGGTGGGGCGCGGGTAAAAGATGGCACAGGAGAACGGCCAAGACGCGAGTTGTACAGAGTTCCTCAAGCGGTGGAGACTTTGTAATGTAGCGCGCAAAGTCTCTCTATAAACCTCTGCAGCATAGAAAGTCTTGCGAACGAAAGAAGAAGAGGAAAAGGAGCGGGAGTGATTGCCGCGAGCAAACGGCCGCGTAGTCTGTAAAACAGCATACGCTAGTATTCCTTATACCAATATATAACGTATGAATGTGTGTTTCTATATAACACACAAACACACACACACATATATATATATATATACACGGCAATGCCGTAACGACGACGAGAAAACGCTTTACAGCTTGCTTTTTTCCGCGTACGTTGACCTCATGTTTTTCTTCGATACTAACCTCGCCCAATCTTCGCGCGGCAGCTCCTTCCACCCCTTCACCCAATCGTTTTTCTTTAAGCAAAACATTCAAACGCTCCGGTTTTTAATACACGCGATTATTCATACGCCGCTTTTTCACTCGCACTATGGCTGTTACAGATATTATGCCATTACCGAACAAACTATTAAAACATTCAGAAAAATCACACTTTTATAGCATCTAAAGTGAAATCGTGTATTTTTGCACTCGTTTGTCTGCAAATCAATTACCTCGAGTTATTAATCATTCAATGGAATAGTTTCAAGTATCGAGTCACGATAGTTTTTGTTGAATTTAATTGAAGGCTCGTTGATGATTCTCATTCCTACTGTTTCTTTATTCGACGCATAAAGTTTGGGTCATTTTTTTATGGAGATAAAAAAGGGCAGATCGTTTTTCTTTAACAAAGCTTCTTCAGTGTCTCGCAGCGAAATGAAATATTCGGGAGATGAACCGTGGAAATCAAGTTGAGAACGAAAAATCTTTAATGGGTCAATTTTTTAGTTCGTGAATGGGTCATTTTTTGGTGCTGTTGTTATTTTTGTTTTTTTTTTTTTATTCGGGAGAAAATAACGATGAGTATATAAATTTATCAATTTAGTATTTACTACTGACTTGGAGAATCCATAATTTCGTAGCAATTGTTGATTCGTCAAGAGCGCCCATCGGAAAAGCCCGAGGGGCGCGAGTCAAGTCGTTCCCCTTCTTCCTGTTTTCCTTTGTTTGGCATGGTTCCCCGATATGTACTCGAACTCCCTTAATGCTTACATGTTCCTCTTGACAAGGAGATCCCTTTTTCCATGTCCTTCCTTATTTTCCGGTTCGACTTTGGGAACAAAGAAAATAAGAATGCGATGGAAAGAGAGAAGTGTGTCGAAAAAGGATGGAAAATTGTGTCGCATTATCCGTCCTGCGGAGTACGGAGACAAAGGTTTAGGCGGATAATAATGACCCGTCCCCCCCGTCCTTAATTCATTGGAGAGGGTAACCTATGAAATACAATGAGAAAGAACTGGATGCACGTTCTCCCCCCATTCCGTTATGCACGTCGCTGTTTTTCCCCATCTCTTTGTACATCGATACACTCAAAATCTCGTCTTTGTTCCTTTTTCATTTTCTCTGCTTTCCACAATTGTCCTACAACATAAGCAGGAACAAATTATTGTAACCAAATATTCGAGCCACATCGTCTAATATTTATTCTCGATGAGAAATATTTGATAAATATTCGATTTGGTAGAAATTCATCCGGGTCAAATTGACCCAGTGTATCAACCAAGTGTGTCGAAACGCACGGTGGCTAGAAAAATTGTTCCTGTCTACGACGATTATTTTTTTTATGATTGAAAAAATGCCTAATCTTGAGCGATCACGAGCTCCTGGAAAAACATAAATAACTTTTAAAAAGCTGTTTATTTTTTTCGCTGTGATATTTTTTTTCTCGCATTTTGAATCGCGCTTTTAGAGGAGGGATCTGATATTTTTCGAGAGGTATAGCTAAACGACCTTCTACCGAAGGGTCGTTCGAAATAACAAACAGTTCGTTTACACACATACGACTGAACGTATTACGCGTCAAATTTTAGTCTTATTTACGTGAGTTTCATATTGTTCGTGTTGAATATGATTTTTCACATTATAATATACACATGGTGTTGTAACGTTGCTGCACATACAAGAGAGGATGGAAGCGTCGAAGCGAGTCTAAACATCGCAATAGATGCGCTGTGATACGCGATCTGAAGTTTGGGTAAATAAAGAGCCGAGAAAAAGAACATTATTCTTTAAGGTTCCCTTCGCCTTTCAATTTAGCTCCGAGCTATTAACTTTTCATATTATTTTATGGAACATTGCGCAACCCCCGTTGTTGTCCACCTTTTTCACTCCCTCCCTTTTTTTCCATGCCATCATCACCAAGCATTGTGCTTTATTCTTATATACCTCTCCCGAGAAACCTCATGTGGCCTCGAGAATTCATTGATCCTCAAGCGTGGGTCCACGAGATACGCACTGTTATTGTGCATAAATATATACAGGGTGTCCCACCGCATGAAACAATCGATAGCCCCATTTCAAATTCGAGATAAAACTCGGTGTCGAAAGGTATGAAACATTTTTCCATCGAAATATCGATGGATGTATGGATATTGAAAGGCCGGAGAGTTAACAGCGTTCTTCGGTCGAAGCACACTTCTCGTTATCGCGTCTCAATCATGAGTCAAACTGTGATAATCAATTTGTGCTGGCTCTACTTGGACGTTCATTAAATTCCCTTAATTTCTAATTGCTTTAATTAAAAAGCTGTGTTTTTGTGAAATAAATCACGTAAATCTTGTTCATATAAAGTACCCACACAGAGAGAATTTTAATCGAAAAATTACCGTTACAAAATCCCGTTCAACGATTTATCTTGAATTGGAGACAATTTTCATTGGGCAGAATATTCATTTTTATGAAAATAGGATAGAATTTCGAATAAGTACAAAAACAGGAGTCCCCTATTCTGTCTCACTATTCCCTAAGTTTCGGAACAAAATTTCATCTATTTTTATACTCACACGTCGTAGTAAGGTGCAGGAATGTCTTACAAATAATAATAGACGTTAACGAGCAAGACTAGCATCCAAAATATATTATTTTCACTATAAAAGTGATGTATCGATTACGTGAGTGCGACGGAGATGTTTAACAAGCATATTCTCGGACATCCCTGAAATTTCGATAAAAATACAAGTTAGACCATCTTATCTATAGGGAAAACAAAACAAGCTGTGAGTTTATTTACTTCGAAGTGTCAACCAATTCCTGGCAAAACGAGTAGCAGGATTTTTACCGATTCTCGCAAACTGATAGATTTTCCTTATTTCATGTTCGTTAGATTACAAAATAGGTATCAAGTAAAAAAATAGACTTCCCGTCGTTTATGGATATATGCAGATATATTGAGATCGAAGCAAATCATTTCGTTATGCTGTACAGAACTCCATCGGGCTGTAAGGCAGAAAACGACTTTTTCTAAATATCTTTTCTCTGAGCAGTTTCATGGTGTTTTGACGATCTGGAATGGTACACCCTGTATACGTAGATATATATGTATACGTAGGGGATCACACACATGTCCCACACCCGGAAACTATAAAGATAGAATCCCACAAGGTTGTACGGTACGCATTACACGCAGCACGCGATTCGACTAAGCACCATTTATATCTTCGAAAACAAGGCACCCCTATGAAAATGAAGGATATGTTGGGTGTATACGTCAGAAACTATATGTCTCACAAACAATATGTATAAACTCAGAAGGAATTAGGTGTTTTTTTTTTTTTACTCGTTCACTATGTACTCATCTAGAGACTCGGTGGAGTCTCGGGACAAGTACATTTGACAGCGTCGTCTGCTGGCCCGAGACTCGGCCGAGTATATTATCTCTGAATAAAGCAAATTCCGTGGTAGGGATAAGCATTTTCATTAATTACGGAGCCCAGAAGTAGTGTCGTGATTTGAAAATTTAGCTGGAGACTAATTACGTTGCTCCCCGTCAATTGAGCCATAAATCATCACGATTCATGCCGTTATTGCTGAGAAAAAAATTTGCACATGTAAAATTATGCAGAAAGCACAGTGTGTGTGCGTGTATGTATATGCGTGCAGACGAAACAATCAAAGGGCTCTTGATGCTGAACAAGACCGATTTCCATGAAAGTCAACCGTCGATGACAGAAGCGACGAGTTTCTATTACCGCCGAGCAGTTGTTAGCAGGACAACTCTCGGTTTTCCACTTATTTATCTTGAGACTCGGCGAAAGTCAATATTCTACTTTACCGACATTGACGTTTCAATTTATTCAAAAGATTTATAAAACAAATGTACTTGTTCGGGCTTTTTCTCCGTGAAGGGGATTTGCCATGATGTTCAGATTTACGTAAAACTATAATTTGTCGAACGTTGATACCTAATTCAGATTTTTTTGTTTGTTTACAAATTCCGCAAGAAAAGTTGAATTTTCGAATAAAATTTGCTTTGACCTCTTTACCACGGGCTCAATTTCCAGGATGAAAAAGTTTTTTTTTCCTATTGTCGCATTTTTTTTTCATTGATTGCGACGTTCAACAATAATAAGACTAAAAAATTTTCGGTCTCTGCGTTTAGTGCACATTTGCATTAAAAGTTAATCTCCATAAAAGTCAATTCTCATTTTTTCTTCTATTGCGCCTGAGACTTTAATGTATTCTCTGTATTTTATGGGTTTATGCTCTTTTACTTCCGTAAGTTTTTTTAAATGAAAGATCACAATGCAATGGTTTTCAATAAACTCGTGACCACAACAACAACCAAAAACATTTTTACGAGGACAATTGATCGAGTCGATTGGTTTCGCATCACTCCGATGTTTATCGATTCTCAAACGATAATGTTTAGAAAATAAATTTGGTATAATTGGATTTTGTATTCAGTTGATAAAAATGCGGAGTCGGAGTTGGGCGCAAATTTGGATAATTTATTTGTCGCGTGACGATTTTTAATTCACGAGCCATTTAAAAAGATGACCTAAATCTGTTATTTACTTTATTTTTTCCATCAGTACGTCTTTTGTGCAAAACGTTCATATCCATATATGCAAATATGTGGATACGTGCGGTTGCCCACACGTGCGAACGCATTGCATTGCATTATATGTGAGTTCTGTACTGTGACGAGTCGGCTTAATAAGAAAAACAGATATTTTTAGGACGGTTAGTAATCCTTCTTGCTAGGACATCAGCTGATCCGAAACAGCGGTCCGTGCCGCTCGGCGTCAGTAGCGTACCATGCGCATGCTCCCGAGTACCGTCTTTGTTTACGATTCTTTCTCCCATTCGTCCTTCCATTGCCGAACGAAAAAACTATTTTCCCTATTTTTCTCGACACACACTTTTATTCGACCCGAAAAATCCCAAGTCTGTTCAATTAAACCGATCCGAATGCCATTTATTTTGATTAATAACTTGCTTCCTTTTAATTCGCACCTAAGAAACGTATTTCTTTGTCAAGCTTCAATAAATGTAAAAAAAAAAAAAACAAAGAATTAATGTAACGCAGAATCAGACAATAGTCGAAATCGTAACACACCCTCCTAAATTCATGAGATACGGATCGTTCGATCGAAAGAATGAGGTCTCGCTGTTCTTGAAATGACAATGAGATTTAAAATTAACATTTTATCATAAATATGAATCGATCGCGTTGGCCTGTGATAATTTCAATTAAAAAAAAAAAAAAAATATATGGCACGGTATATAATGATGACCAGGTTTTAAAATGTGGCTCTTCCAAAATTTCATTCGGCGGATTGTCTATTAATTCGTAAACAAGCTTGATAACGCTCGAACGCGATAACCAAATAAAAATTGGGTATATACGTCTGTGTCGAGTGTTTAGTAGGTTTCCTCGGTATACGCTACTGCTGCGTAATGTCAGTGAATATAGAAAAACCGCAAGAAGGTTGTATGTGTGCACATTTATTCGCGCGTCCACGTGTATATATAGGCAAACACTTTTCCCCTTCCAGGCTTGTTTTCGTGGCTCTTCCATTTCCACTCCGCGCCTGCCGCGAATCCCCGGCCAGATGATCGCATGGCCGTCTCATACGATTCTCTCGAGGCGTCAGTTAGCAACCGGCTCTGTTACGGTGTAGGCGGCTTTTTTTTCATCCTCCTTCTCTCGCTCTCCATCTATCAATTTATATAAAAATATAAGTTTATAATGCTGATTGTGTATTGAGAGTCTGTGAGTGTACCGGTTATTAAATATTAATGTATATTAAAAATAATATATACACTTACTTACGAAAAACAAAAAAAGTAACAAAAAAGTGAGTTAAAAATAGTAAAATTTGCATAATTTGACACTCGTGCACAACAGGTCGTAGAAATAAAGAGAAATGCGAGTGACGAAATCGGAAGATTGCTTGACAAAGACGATCGATTCAAACTGCTAAAAAAAAATACCGTTTTTTATTAACAAACGCGATTCGGTTGCACTACATATTTCAGGTGATAAATCGATACGAAGGAACACGAAAAACTCGTTCATGATAATTCCTAGTCTTTGACTATTGATATATCTCGAGAAAGTCTGTGATATGACTGATTATTTCGTTTTCGTACTATTTAAAAGTGACACCTTTCGGACGTCTTAATATTTTAATAAACATACAAATAAAACAAAACATCGTTAACGAATAAAATAAAAATAAGTGAGACAAAGCATAATTAATTTGCACATAACGTACAAAAAGATTTACGATATTACGCAACGAATAATCGTCTATTCAATTAACAAATAAACAAAAAACAACTAAAAATCGTGAAAACAACGAATTAAATTCTTACAATATTCGTGATTTATTTCAAATGTATGCAAATAAAAGATTCATGTCGTACGTGTCTACTGAATCTAATTGAGGTTTTATAAAGCATTCGCACCAATCTTACCATTTGATAAAAGTCAAGGGAGATTCGAGCTTTTTATAAATTTCTAAATAACAATCGTGACGTATATATTCGTGAAAATAACAAATTCATGTACAACAGAGAGAAATAAATCGAACAAAAACTTGTTTCTAACGTTCGAGGGTGTTTTTCGGTGTCAAAAGAAAGTAGAGAAGTATAAAGTGTGTTTTATCTAGACGCTCTCAAAATTCCTGTGACGAACGAGCAAGAATTCTGCCCAGAGGCGGATACGTTCGCTAACAGTAGCGGTGCCGGCATAATGGGTCAAATTGGAAATGACGTGAGTTCTCTCGCAAATATTAGATCGATTTTTAAACGGGATTATCATTTTCTCCGTTTGTCTTTTTCGAGTATTTCTCCCATATTTTTTAATTTTTATCTTTCTCTTATCATTATCATTTTATTATCAATGTGTGGCGATAATCGTCATCGAGATGTCGAGTGAATCGATAAAAAAAATCAATGGATTTAATTTAAATGAATAATATCAGCCGAAAAAAAAACTAGGCCACATGAAAATTTCGTTGGAATGAAAAAAATTGCATCACGTGGATGCCAAGTTGATACCACCTTCTTTCAAATTTTTTTCATCATCCATAAAACTCGTTCGCACGTCCGGAAAAATATCTATTTTTAGCTCATATCGTTCGAAGTATTATACAGTAAGAGGGAGGTTAAGTGTTTCAGCATCGTTTGATAAACGCAATTCTCGCAGACGACGATGATTCGAAACCAACTTAAAAAATCATTACTGTTGATTTTTATTGAAAACTAGTCGTGCCTCTGGGCTTCGCCCTACAGCACATCTAGTTGGCGGTAAAGGGTACACCTAGCTTAATATGAAAAGTTCAAATTTTTTTTTCAAAATCTTTAAACTTTGATTTTACGGAAATCTCTATAACTTTTTTTTTTTTACAAACTGGCACTCCAGCTACCGCTCATTATTTTCGTTTTCGAATTATGTTTGAATTGGTAATTAGCGATTTTTGATTTTTTATCATTTTTCAGTTGCTTGTGAACTTTGAAAGTGGAAAATATTACGAAAAATGGGATTTTTTGGTTCGGGTTCCCAAAAAAAAAAAAAAAATGAGCTTCATTTCTGTGAAAGATTCATTAAAATTGGTCCAGTGGTTTTTGCGCGAAAAAGGCACAAACAATTTTGTAGTAGAGTTCTAAATATATATATAGAAAAAAAATCTTTTTTAAAATTTTTAATGCATGAAATTTAACAGCGAAACTGTAATTTTTGAGCTCTCATATGCGGCCCATTGACAAGGATTTTATTCGTGAAATTTTTATCAGCGGAATTTCCATCGATAATTCACACAGTAGCTCAGGCGACGTGGTACTTTTAGAAATTTTATTCTTTTTATCTCTGTGAAAAAAGCTGATCGAAAATTGTAAGTGATTTTGTTTTTCAAATCACTACGTTCGTGGCAATTTCGTGATACCAAAATGTATCCAACGCGTGGAATGGAATTCTTCGTGCTGAGTTGATACAAAATTTAGTTCCATAATGATAGCCAATCATATTGCCATTTTCGGCGAACGTTTGATTTTTTATCATGAGAGGAGGGTGAAGGAATTTTATTTATTATAACGAACTCAAGGTCATTCGGTTGGTGGATTCCTGAATCAATTTCAGGAATGGCACGTGGGCGACCCAAAACCCGGATGTGAAAAACGGCTGAGGAGGAGCTGGCAATAAAGAGGGTGAAAGGTCTTCGTGCGAATATATAGGTATTGCAAAGGGGATAGACGACATATGAAGGGTCGAAAGTTACAGGTACATATACTATCGAAGGGCTTTTCACCCTCGATCGTGCCATAGCATCGTATGAACTTGCCCGTGGGTGTTATAACTAGGCTTAATTTCCTTTCCTATATATCTCAATTTTATCATTGGATTTCGTCATTCTCATCTTGTTTTTCGACCTCTCTCGACGATCCTCGATTCGTTACCCCTTCACCGAGTCATTATTTTTCCATGCATTTTTTTTCTTCCATTACCAAAACACGTTGATGCAATTTTTCTTCCAATATCGAAATTCATCGTTTCATGTTCTCCTTGTCGCATTCTCAACACACGCAGACAGACTTCCACGAGGAGCACATTGCGATAGAAACCAGATGTTATTTAAAAATGCATATAACTTTATTTTTATAACGAGAAGAACCGAGCCACATGGCTCTTGAAATTGATGAGCTTGAAAATAACTTTGAATACCAATCGAAAAAATTGTTTTGTTTTTTTGTTTGTGCTTTATTCCCAAGTTGCACGTTCGTTAAATTTTGTCTTTTCTTATTTTACATGGATTTTGGTCAATGCCATCCTGTTAATTATTTGATTACTTTATTATCAGCGTCCGTAGGACCCCTCGTTGATTCTCCTTTGAATTTATTTAATTTAGCAACCTTACCTCAACTTCGTATCTCCGTGCATTTCGTATTCATCCCTCGCCCTTCTCCCTTCTCCCTTCTCTTCCTGCCTTCCCTTGGTCTCACTCTCGCAACACCGTAAAATTGTTTTCCGAGGTTGGACCGGTTCTCCAGATCTGGGTTCTTGTTTCCAATGTTGTTTACGTCCGGTCATAGGCCGCCTTCGCTCCAAAGACCTCGAGAACCTTCCACACACATACTTTCTCAATGTTTTCGTGCATACAACACTGGGGTATTCACACATGTGATGCATGTCGAAGAAAAACAGGTTTTATCGCGCGAGAATGAGGTGCGTAAATCGATTGCCTCGTACGTTTGCCATGCGAATGTATTGGGCCTCGAACCCCTTCCCTTCTTCCTGTCTCTCTCAATTTTGTTTCATTTGTATAAAAAAATTGAAAACGAAAAAATAAAAATAAATAACGAATTGGTGAAAGCTTTTTTTTTGCCTTTCTCACTCAAATCATACTCATTTATTCTCTTGTGAAATTACGTGCGCGAAATGAAAACGATATGGTATTGGGATATTGACCTACTCGTTGAGATAAACAACTTTAAATAAATTATGTTTTTATCGTAACTCTACTCTTTAAGGCAAAACGTCATATTGAAGGCCCCAATTCTGATATAAAAGAGATGTATATTTTGTTGAATACGATCATTGCACTATTTTTTTATGATGACGAAATTTTCTCATTCCAACAATGTATTTGTTTTTCATAAAATTGACAGACAAATGTTCGATTTTAATGACAGCAATTTAACTTTTCCGGAGACTGTCAGTAAAATATACTGTAGAAATGACATCCCAAAAAACTGTCGTTGTTCTGTGTGTGTGTGTGTTTTTTTTTTTCAGTCTACTGGACATTGTAGTTAGAATCTGGAAGTACATACTTATTTCTTGTTACATTAATTGGAAGTATTTCTTTCTCTTATATAAAGTTTACGAGTAACGCACGAAATTGCAGTTTTGTCATCATTTTTCCGTCATTCTGATTGGTTCACAATGACGTTGCTTCTAGCGCGTTATCCTGCATGTCCGAAAATGTCACAATGACAGCTGTTTCCCAGAAAACATATCGTTGACTTTTACTACCGAGTCTTGATATCTGCTGTTTAATCATAAAGGCCCATCATTTGTGTTAAAATTTGTGTTTTTTTTTTTCGAAAATCACGTCAGCCAAGAAATTAACGCTCCGCTCAGCGCTCGTATAATTCACCTAGTAGCAATAAATTTGTCCTCTACATTGAAACGTTTCGCCATTCGGACCCGCGAATCCGAATGTGAACTTAAGATTTTTTAGATCCTCTTCCCTCTCTTAGGAGAGATCACTGTGCAGGTTCGTGTACTGACCGGCGAATCTTGCCCGGGATTAGTCGTAGAAATGCTCCTAATTATTTATGATTGATCGTAGAAATGCTCCTAATTACTTATGATTGTGTTCATTTTTGGTAAGAAATAGGAGAAGGAATTAGGGAACGGTACGGACCCTATATGCGTACGGGGGATACGTCGCATGGGCGAGATCTTTCCAGCCGTAGCCCTCTGGCGGATTTCTCCACGACTAGAAATCGAGCCAGGGTGTAAGGCCGTTTCGTTACAACATATAAAGTCATTATTTTTAATTAAACGAATAAATTTATAGCAAGACAGTTTTATCTCAGCGATTTTTGGTTTAGTATTCCCCAGCAAGCACATAATTACTTTCTAACTAAGAAATGTGTACCAACATAAATACACTTGCCCATCCGAGATAGAAAGTAATTGTTCAGGATATTTAGTGGGGGAGGACCCCTTCGAGGACCGGTTGCGTTGCTCCACACGTGTGTCTCACCCAAATGAGTATATCTCACCGTTGGCACACAAATCTCTACTTTCCTCGTCCCTACACAGTCACTGTTCCTGCAAAGGGCCACAATGTTTTAGGAACTCCTAGTAATTTGATCGTCGCTTAAGATAAATTTCATTGGTTCGATCAAAACAAGTTCGTCACTCATAAACTGCTTTGTTCGACAATCTTGAAACTTGATCGGTATTATTTAGCAGGTATCGAAATTCTGGATTATTGACTGTTAGGAGCTCAAACTATCGAGCCAGGAATGCCTCATAATCGGCAGATCGATTTTTAATAACCAATAGCAACAAATTCGCATAGCAAAAAATTCGGTTATTAATTTAAAAAAATCAAAGTTTTCTCAATTCAGAGCTGGAACTCCACATCAGAAGACGAATAAGTAGCGGCCCGACGCCAAGTATTTAAAAAAAGGGTAGCCCGAGCCCTACCGCACTGTTATATACAGTGAAATAGGCGTTTTATGACGTCACAGAAACTTTAAATCGTTTTAACGGGAAAACGGGTTGACGGAAAAATCTCATATTGAATTTGAATTTTCTACCATTTTTTGTCTTTCGAACGGTCCTTGGTTGAAGAAAATCCATTCAGTCAATCAAGAGAAATCTAACATTTGAGATTTTGGTCGATCTTTTTAGGAACTTTTATATAAACACTGAAATCATAATGAACGAGTTATAGTGTACAGGACATTCAACCCATTCGTTTGGACCCGATCAATAAATTTTGGACCAGGGCAACGACATTATCCTTATTTACATAACGAATATAATGTAATCCTTGAGACATATGTTTTGAAGGAAAAGAAAGATTAATGTGATCGTGTCAGCTACCGTGGCTACGTCGAATGTAAAGGTAGAGAAAAAGGATAAGAAAAAATGGCGAGCATCTTCTCTAGTGTGGAGCCGGAGGATACAAACGATTTTTCTGCATGTCTGCAGAGCACATTACTAAATATGGAAAAGAAAGAAACTTCAAGATACGCACATCTATTCATGCACACCGAGCTCTCAGAATCACGTTGCTCGTAATAATCGACAGCATGACGTCATTCGACGGCACGTAGCTTTCGACCAATCGGGGTAAAAGACGAAACGAGAGCTCCACAAAGTGAGTAGACCATTCACTGATAAGGAGAGAGTGCATCGAACTCTCGTAAGACATAGATGGCTGTCGCGTTGCTTCGATGCAATTTAAAAGTCTCTTTGTTCCCTTTCTTCCCTCTCATTTCCTCTCTGCCTCTCTCTTTTTCTCTCGTGCCCCCTTCTTTCCATTCGCTTTACCTCTCTTTGCACCTTCGTCAACATCACTACACCAATTTTCACAAAAATTCTAAAAAGTCATCACATTATTCTCGTTTCAACGTATTTTCGTACGCCGGATCATTTTACCAAGAAAAATAATATTTTCGAGGATGTAATTGACAATTGTATAATTATTTTCTTTGCAAGGTATTTCACGTCGTGAAAATTTTTCAGAATACGACATTTTTTCTGTCTCACAATGAAAAATTGATGAACGATTAATATTTTATCGATCCTCAACATCTTTTGTACTCTTCGACGAGCTTATAAGCAGCAATGCTGCTTTTGACATTTATTTCGTTCATCCGACAAGCGGTACCGGTACGTGGTTGGCCTTCTCGAACGCTAAACCGATTCGATTTTAACCTCCAGGGCCTGCTCGTTTCCTCAACAAACCAAGGCCCAAATGAAGAAAAAAACTTCTATTGAAACGATCATATGTCATTCATTTTGCGTTGCAGCGAGACTCGAGTACAAAGTGGTTATCGGGGTCGTTCGAAGGTTCTCTTTTTGTTTCGATGTTTTTAAACTAATACTCTTAAGCCTCGCATACATTTTCGTTCGTACAATTCATACGATTAAGGATGTCGAGTACCTATGCAATTTGTTTATGTTAATTGCTCAATAAATAGCTTCTTAATCGTCGTGAAATTTCTATACGACCTCGTGAATACTTCATGTAAAAACATACCATCGTTACTTCAACCACCTCAAGGGTTAACAAAAAAATGATAAAAAAAATTCTGAAAATTTAGTATAAAGTATTTAAGAGGACGTGTAAAAATTTCACGACGATTGAGAAGCTCGTTATTAAAAAAGTAACATTTTGTTAAGAATAATTTTTTGAACAAATACAAAAAATATTTCATCAATAAACTTCGTTTTGTTTCCGTTGCTTTCAGTATATTGTAGATATTACAAAACTAAGAGGTCAAAAAAAAAATTATCGCAAAGTTATATCAGTTTTCATAAGACTGCATTTAACTAAATTTAATTTATTAATGTTAATTGTTCAATAACGAACTTCCTAATCGTCGTGAAATTTTTACACGATCTCTTAAATATTTCATACAAAAAAGTACCAAATTTTCAGCATTTTCTTATCATTTGCGATTTGGAACTCAACATCCTTAACACGATCGCTGGCACATGTAAGTTCTAAGTATTCGATCGAATCAACATCAGGTCCGCTTACGTCCAGACCATGCAAACGATAATGTTTGCGACACGTTAGCAATTCGTCGCACCTTTACACGGGATTCATCCGGAAGCTAGCCATAAACCTTCCTACCAAGTTATGAAATTATTTGCTCGAAATATTATCCACTAGATTATATCGAGTTGTGAAGAAAAATTCTTTGGTCTTATTTCGACCACGTACACTCCTTGGAAGCGTCCATTCTGTCACATGCATTATAAATCGCTCACGAGTCGCCACTTTTTGTAGGGATTCCCGTACCCTGTTCCAACACCACGTAGGGAGATTTCTACCTTGAATGAAAACGTTGTTGCGCAACTCGACACTTAGTTTTTTCTGACCGTAAGAAAAAAAAAAATGCATGAAATTCAGTGACACAAAAGAACGGCTTCGCCGAGACTTCCCTCGTACAATAGGCAACAAAAACACCACGAATTGTTGTGCGCATACAATTACGACTAAAAAGTTAGAGCCTTCGAAATAAAACGTGACACGCATCGACCGCTCCGAGAGTGAGAAGATACATTTCTCACTAATAATCATAATTCACGATTTATTTTAATATTACAGCAATTCCCGTGCAATTCTGAGCTAATTTGAATGTCAGTTTTATTATAAATTCAATGGCGGTTTTCATTTAAATTATTTTTCGCGTGTAAACACATTTGAAAATATAAAAAATCATTGCGTTTACAATGAGAGTTCGCTGTCCTACATTTCCGAAGGTTTCAAATTCACCGAATCCTTTTTCTTCGGATTTTAAACTAAGTATAGGATTTCATTTCAACATGTTCACTTTTTTATTTCTCCATGAGATTCCTTACGGAAGTGCAGAAGCCCGTAGTGGAAAAAAACGTGTTTGAAAAGTAACGCGCGAGATGGCTAGCAGCTTGTGTTTGCATGCTCGTCATTGGAGTTTATTTATCCAAGTTGGAGCCCAGAGATTCTCTTGTTTACTGTATTGTACGATACACCAAGTACACATGGACCCACTGTGCCAATTAGTAGATCACATATTACATGGGCGTGAGTGTAAACGTGAGAATGAAATTTTCACTACTAAATTCTAAAACCTCGAAAATAACATTTGGGGTCGTTCTTTTTGTTCGTGCTCTGTTTACTTACAGATGAGTACATTGGGATTGGCCGAGTGTGTATGTGTGTTCTTATGGTTGCTACATCCAAACGGAGGCTCACATTTGTGGAGATATTTCGTTAACGGGTTATACCTACTTGCAAGGCCGAAAAAAGTTGTTATCTCCACGATTTTTTTCTGAAAAGCCATTTCATTTGACCAACATATGTAGCGGGAAGTTAATGTAGTCGTAGTTTTTGAGTTTACATCGGCATTTTTCATTTTACAAAATATTGAATGACAATGCTCCTGTATAGACGAATTCCTGGAGGTCCTCGAAAAAAAGGTGTCTGGTGGTGAGCACGAAATCTCCGTTTTTTATTATCGAAAATAAATAAAAAAACCAAACAGATTATTCTAGTGGATAGATAGGGGAGTCTAGGTATTGATCGAAGGAATAAGATTTCCGATAATTATTTCTATATTTTTTAAACACTTGAACGAAAAAAATTTAGTCGAAAATAGAAATATTTTCTTTTGGGAGCCGCCATCTCGTCAAAAATCAAAATTTCTACTATTCCTTCGATCAATACCTAGATTCGTCTAGCCACTAAAAGAATCTTTTTGGTTTTTTTATTTTCGATCATCCAAACCAACCAGCAGTGTTAATCAATATTTTTGAAAATAAAAAATGCCGAAGTAAAGCCAAAAGCTACAACTACATTTTCTTCCGTCTATGTACGTTGGTCAAACGGAATGCCTTTTCAGAAAAAAATCGTGAAGAAAACGACTTTTTTCGGTCCTGCAATTAGATAGAACCCCTTAAATCTCCGACTGATTCCGGTCGAGCTTATACAATAAAGCAAAAAGACTATAACTGTATAGTCATTTAACGAAGTTCATTTATTTGTATTCATCCACGTGGTTGGAAAGAGCAGTCACATGTGCATTTTGTCTCGGTTCATCGTACCGTTACATCAAGATCGTCGAGAGCTTTCTCTTCTTTATTTTCTTCTTTCATCTCCTCCGCTGCTTTGTGACATCAAACTCGAACGAGATGTCATTGCTTCCGAAACAAGCTAAAATCGTACGCGAATTAATGCTCCAACGAATCATTAGAGATTCTCAAACCTACACAAAAGAGCATAGACGATGAAACAAAAAATGCAAAACTCACTCCATCAAGTTTAAAGAGCCTCATGGTCTTTTGTACGTTTCAATCATTTCATCAATCAAAAGTTACCCAAGGATAGGATAAGGACCCAAACTAAATTTTTTTCTCGCAAGTTGAGCACCTCTCGACGCCATTGAATTAGGAGTGGAGTAAATGATTCTAAAGATTGACACTGACATCTATCGCAGCTAATCGTAAAATGGCTCGAATAATTTTCCATTTTTTTTTTTCTAAAGTCACATCCGATTTTTCGACACATGAACGCAAAAGTACTTTTTGAAAAAATTATGAAATATGCCCAAGCAGATAATTACGCACACACACAGAGGGACCTTCTAATTAGCCATTCATATTTTGAGCCATGTAAATGCTTGTGAAACCCGCAAAATGTTCAAGCAAATGGGAACATTTGAATTTTTCTATATTCACACGTCCGTGTGTTTGGACCGCACGAGACTTGGAAACGTTCATGGTTCCACGTCTCCGCAGCAGTTCTAATCTTAACTGTGTCCTTGAAGATGTTCAGTGAAATCGAGTATTTTTTATCCGCAGCTGACACTAATCGGGCGCCTACTCATCGTCGCATTTGAATTTAACTTTTTTCAATTATCTTTTCGGTGGGTTTCTCAATAAAAATATGCTCATATTGAAATAACGGGTTTTACGATGCCTTAGGAAAGGTCTCTTTACATTTTGATGCTTTTTTTTTCTCATAATTCGATATTTTAAGTTGCAATTTGTAAGAATAAAAAAATCACGAGATAATGAAGAAAAATACTAATTAATCTTCTTTCTAGACAATTATCGTGCGACAAAAAAAAATGCAATGTATATTAGTAATCTTGTATATTAGGAAGATAAAAATTTTCCCGTCGTTGGAACATTTCATTGAAATAGGAAATTTATTTTCAAATATTAGGTTTCATGTCATATCTCAACAATCTCTCGATTGCGTAATTACGAGCCCGAACCTATCGAGGGTATTGCTTTTCCATTTCATGGTCAAAAATATTCTTACTATACTTTTCATCAGCGCGTGAATGTTATGTTTAGGATCGCAGAACCGCACATTGAAAAAAAAACAAAACGAAGGGAAAAAAAACAAAGAAGAATGAAATGAATATTCATGGGGAGAGACGAGGGCTCAAATTTTACTCCGGAAGTCAAGAGAAAAGAAACTTGGGTCAGATATGTACACATGATACATCGCGGTCGTATATATATATGGTCATGTCCATCCTCGTCATGGACAATTGTTTCGTCGTGGTCGAGAGACATCGCGGAAGTGTCATAAAAAAATCCTGTGGTTCCACTGATCACTTATATCCTTTCGAAGGTGATACATTAACTTTTACAATACCCATCCTCTCGGAAGCCTGCTCCTGCTTTATTTCGAAACTATCTTTCCGAGAAATTATTTCATTCTTGACCCAGACTAAAAAAACTAAATGCTTCATCGATCTAATTTCACATTGCGGGTTCAGAAGTAATTTTATTCGATCCAAGTGTTCGGCTGTTTTTAAACAATGGAAAACCTGATTTTTCAGTTTGGAATATAAATTAAAAGTTTTATCGAATTTAACAAGAGAGAGAGAGAAAGAGAGAGAGCGAGAGAGAGAGAGAGAGAGAGAGAAAGAGAGAGAGCGAGAGAGAGAGAGAGAGAGAGAAAGAGAGAGAGCGAGAGAGAGAGAGAGAGAGAAAGAGAGAGAGAGATTAAATGGAAAACAAATATTTCTTTTATTATTCGTACCATATTGTTTAATTAGATGTAACCCTAGAACGATAACCTTATTTTTTTACCCATTCCGATGACCTGGGGTCATAAATGACCCGAATTTTGAAACATTCATATCTTCAGTAAAATTTAACGGAAAGGATTCAACTAGGGCTCATTCTTTTCTTTTTTTAATGCAGGATCATGTGAGCCTGGGACAATCTTGCTTGAAGTTTTTAAATTTGTCAAAAATGCGGTAAAACGATAAAAAATGGAGAACGAAGGGAGAAAGGGCGCGGGATTTAGAATCGCCTGTGGTCGTTTTTGACCCCAGGTTACCGCTCTAGGGTTAATAATATTTTTAAGGCTTGAATAAACGGTTGCAACAAGTAATATTTAGTAAAATACAATTCAGCTTTTTAATTTTTACGATTAGATAGTTTTTTTTATTCCAAATTTAATGAACGAAATGAATTAAAATGGATTTTTTCACGGGGAGTAAACTGATAGGAATTTTTGGAATCGCTGTAACGAGTATTGAAGCAACAAACTGAGAAATTAGTCGAATGATTCAACATGAACATCGAATTTGGCGATCGAACAAAAGTTTTGTTGATCAGATAAATTTAGTTTTTCAACGTAATCAAAAGACTTTAGAATACTTAATACACTTGTTATTCTCAGCAATTGGCAAATTATCATAAATTTATCTCATCACTGAGGCTGTATAATATTCCGTCCCTACAACCTTTTCATAGGACAAATATATCGCTTGCGAACACGGCTGACGTCAAACTACATTATTAGCGACTCCTTTACAGAGAAGGGATCGACCTAATTCGCCTATTAAAATAATACAATACTCTTTTTATATAATATCGTCCCTCTATCGTTGATCCCCGACCAATTCTGCTCGTCGACACGTTTGTCTCATTATTTTCACATTCTAAGCTATTTCGGAGTAAAAATAAGACATTTTTCAACGAGAATAATGAGAGAGTCATGGTGATTTGACTGGCCGAAAATTCTCTTGTAAACAAGTCCACCGACACTAATTTAAAGAATTTCGCAAAATTCGTAGTTTTTAAAATAATTTTGACAACTTTTCTAGAAAGTGAAGAGCAAGTACAGATTTATACGCAATATCTTACCAAATTAGCACAAATTAAAGCGGTTAGATGATTTTTCGAAAAACTTAAATTTTTGTAAAATTCAAAAAATCGGAAAATTTTAACCATTCAATCGATATTTCCCAAATTCAATACCAACCTTCCTATTATAATATTTTATTTATAAATAAAAAAATTCGTAATAAATCTTAAAATTTGCGGAAGCTAGAGCGGTGACAGACTTTTAATGAAAATTCAAAATGCCGTAAAATTCGTATTTTTCTATCGATTCCGACAAAATTCTCAGAGAACGAAGAGCTTGTATAGATTAACATCTGCGCAAAACGAGAGCCCTGTAGCTAAGATCGTTCTCGAGTTATAAACGTTTGAACTTAACAGCGCCAAAACATACACACACACAAACACATACACACACACATTCGGACATTTTTTCTAGATATGATTTTTCGATGTTTTGAGACATTTTAAGCACATTGACATTGTAAACTGGAAAAAAAAATTCCACCGTCGGATAGCTTCCTCTATGAGGAAGCAAAATATAAGAATTCAGTAATGATCACTTTTTGATCCGGGAGAAAAGAAAAAACGGGAAAGTCGTGCGCGATCTCACCATGTGAGGCGACGTAGTTTTACGACCTTTTACGAGGCTACATCTGGTTGTCGTAAGGGCGATGGCAATAGCTCGCCACCATATAACGACAGACGAGTGTAGTAATCCACAGGCATTTAAATTTCGTTGGCGGCTTCGCATACGAATTCCTCGGGGTATAGAGCGCAGCAAGCAGACGTGACTTTGCCTTTCAAAGCATTCATTTTCCGAACACGTATCGAGATTTCGGAAACTGTTCGTACAACTGAGGAAAAAAAGGGGACGAAAAGAAAACGGGATTTATTCATTGACGATTGTAGGATTTCTGACACGATTTTTCTTGAGAACGAACCAGTTTAACGCATGAAAATAATGCTCGAAAAACAAACCAACCAATTGCATCCTTGACCGTAATCTCATGACCCATCGACCCTCCAAAAAGACCATCATTTAATGGGATTATAAAACGTGCTAATACAAATTGCACGCTGTCACATGATTTATAAGACTTGCCAGACGAGTATGATTTTATGTTAATGCATCGCTTGGCGACAACGACGATGATCGGGATGATTAAGTCGAGTTCGTTAATAGTCTTGTTTTCATGGCACTCTCGACGACCATTGTACATCTACCTCGATATATTTGACGAGGATAGTAGCTCGTGTGGCCTCAAGTGGAATACAGCTTAATCGCACATGTGCTGGACCTTTTCCTCGGAGATTCACTTGCTTTTGTATTCTCATATTTACTTATTTTTCACTTGTGTGTTGATTAAGTCAACCGTCGTTTGTGACGTTGAAATAATTCATTCCAGTCATTCCAGTCGTACCTTTCGAACGTTTTCATCGATCAAAAATACTGACTCAAAATTTTTGTTTCCTTCATCGACCAAGATCAATCGGTTATTTCTGTAATCCATTTGTTTTGTCATTCTGTTTTTAAACAAAGTGTCAAATGACATTATATTCATAATTCATGAATATTTATCGTCCAACAAAGTAACAATTGTGATGATTCTCCATTGTCACCACACATGGCCCTTCAAGCTGCTGCTTTCTGCATTTTAGTCTCAAACCGTTTTTTTTTAACTTTGTTTCTCGTTTCACTTTCTATGTGTTTTTCTTATGTATAACGGTCGCATGATAAAATTGAAAAAGAAGCCTCTATTGAAATTTATGTAGTTGTGCCTCCGACGTTTTGTTATATATATGCAAGTCGTAGCATATACGGGCCGGTCACTGGGTGTGTGAGCTATGCCACAAGTGAACTCGCACATGAAATAGATACTCGCACATCCTCAGTTACGAATATGATTCTCAAAGACAACGTACAGTATATAATGGCACATTTCGAGGATACAAGAGCAGATCCATCGAGAGATCATGGTTATCGGCTACATTTTCCTCTCGTTCTCAAGTGTACGTAATATACGCGACAGATATAATCAAGCTGTTTTATAACCAACGACTAAATATCGTGCAGTGATTAATGATGATGATATTTTACGATTTTCATTTATGGTAGAATCGAAACTAACAAAAAAAAAAAATTGTTTTAGTTTTATTGATCGAAGTCACTTTTCAACTCGAACGGAAAGTTTTATCAGGAAGTTTTTTTTTTCGACAACTGAGTTGATCACAGGGTTTTATATGTTCGTGGTCCATCCGAGTCGATCGTAAAATGCGCACAGAATAAACCCATTGTATCAAACGATGGATATACTTTGTACTCAGCACATGTATCTCGATATCATTTTGGTTGACAGAAATACACCAATGATTCGGAGCATTTTCGCTCTTGGTTATCGCACGACGTATACGACGTCGTTGCCCAACTTTGCGAGTAATTTTTTTTCAACGGCACATTCCAGCCAAACAATCGTAGACGATTGTTTCATCATAAATTTTCACGAAAAGCATCGAAAACAAGAGACATAGTTCACAGGAAAATCGAGTATTTTCTTTCAAGTTCAAAATTTTGAAATATCCAATATTTCGATTAATGAGGAAAGTTTAAAAAAAAAAAACTCAGGGCTTTCGTTATATCTCTGTACATATAAAACTGTACTACAAAATTTTGTTTATGCCCCTTTCACATAAAAACCACTGGACCAATTTTGATGGATCTTTCACAGAAATGAAGCTCATGCGATATTTTTTTTTTCTAACCCGAACGAAATAATCACATTTTTCAACATATTTTCCACTTTCAAAGTTCACAAGCAACTAAAAAATGATAACAAATTAAAAATCGCTGATTACCAATTCAAAGATATTTCAAAAACGAAGATAATGAGCGGTAGCTGAAATGCCAGCAGTTTGTAAAAAAAAAAAAAAAGTTTTAGCAATTTTCGTAAAATCAAAGTTTGAAGATTTTGAAAAAAAATTTTGAACTTTTCATATCAAACTAGCTGTACCTTTTAGTTTCTTACAAAACGAAAAGAAAAAACATCTCGGAAAGAAAAATAAACAGGAAATTCCTTTGGACGAAAAACAGAAAACGCGAAATGGTATCTTGCATATCTCTCAGTAGAAAACAGTGCTCTTCTTTCATGAACTTTAGATGTTTAGTTTGTCCTTCTTGGATATGGGCTTCGAGCCAAAAAACTCTGCCAAAATTCGCCTCAGAGACTTATCGTTTTATATAGCTCTGCGTCATGAGTTCAAAGATAGCTAATAATAAAATAGACAAATAATAGAAGCCCCCTCCTGCTATTCAGAATCAACAAAAAATCCAAGATTTAAAAACATCTCCCCATAAATTATGAATCTTTTTATTTTTTATCAGACAAGCTGTGAATATTGTTGAAAAGCATACAACGAAGAGCGATTCGATGACTCAATTATTAAGGTTCTGCTCTCCTTACCCGAAGATTTTTCGTTTTTATGATTTTGCATTCGCGATGCAAGATAACGAAATACAGATTTTGATTAGCTATCTTGCTCAAAATTTGGACCGCGTTATCGCTACTAAATGGGAATTTCAATTGATAAATTATAAAGACACATGTTACGAATAAATTTTTATTTTTCATTTTCGTGTCAAAACAATAATTAAGCAAATTGTACAGTCCTCTTTGGCACAGCTCAACGATCATGTTACACATAGTGCACGGTTGGTTGGTATACGTAATTACCCACACGGAAATATACACTGAGAGGAAGCAATTCACCGACAACAAAGCTGTATTCTCGTTACGCTTGGTCGCGAGCGTACAAGAAAAAAGTGACATCAATTACAGCCACGAGTACACAATGTGTTTTTGTACTCCGATGGGTTAACCTCCCCCATTCATTTTCTCTAGGGTCACTTATCTATATTCTGACACGTGATTCTACTTACCGCAGTTCATTTTTTTTTCACCATCATCAACTGGAGTAACTCCGAAAATCGTCGTCAGTTGATTCCATTCCCATGCATAGAAAATCCTGTTCTGTGGAATTTAAATTTCCAATATTTACTTCATAACTTCTTGCGCAGAAAGTCTTTTTTTTCTTCTCTCCGTTATAAATAATGAGTGAAATTTCCTCGAGCGAAATAAGTGTGAAATTACGAAGTAATTAACATCAATTGATCTTAATTGCTGACAAATTTATTTCAATATGACTCTCCTCAGCTTCATTTCTTTTTAGAATAAAAAGATAACGAGAGAGAGAGAGAGAGAGAGAGAGAGAGTGAGAGGCAGAGAGAGAGAGAAAGAGAGATAGAGAGAGAAAAAAAAATGGTATACTTGTGACTTTTGATTTGTTGAGATAAAAATCAGAAGAAAAGTCTCAACAGGTACGAATTATATTTAATGATAAAATGATATCGGACACGGATTGCTTCACTCACTTTTCTTCAATTCTTTAAATTCTCAACATTGTCCTACGTTCCTTCTCCGAATGAAATAAGTATGAGACATCAGTAGCAATCACAACTAATGATAATTACTCTCTGATGCAAAAATGAAGCGGCAGTCCTCTTCATTAATTGGAAAATAGTCACTTTTCATGTCCACCGAAGCAAAAACCGCTGCTTTTTCTCGAACAACCGAATGAATCGTTGCAGCAAATAAATATTTCATCGACCATAACAGCAAAACTTTATTCAAAAAAACATTTTTTTTTATGACGGGTAAAAAATTGTAAGATGAAACGTTCATTTGTCTTTATAAACGTTCAAAAACCTTTGTTGATTCTTTCATCAAACGGGATTTTGTTCCATGAAAAGGAAAATAATTCTCGGTGCATGAGATTGTCGAGAATAATGAAAAATGAATGCATTATATGGTCGCTTTTCGCACACACGTATAGATTCATGACGGATCGATCTTGCGCTGCATATTCTCGCTTCGATAAATGGCAAACGTCATCCAAATTATAAAAAGAAAAAAACGCTGCAAATTTCCTCTGCATGCTGCATAGCTTCCTCTATGAGGAAGCAAAAAATAAAGGAAAAACCATCGTAGCGATTGAGCTTTTTGCAATCATCCCCAGATAATGCGATGCCACTGGGATCCGGTTTGACCGGAGAAAACTTTCGCCTCTTTATTCGTAGCTATATATGTCTGAAATGACTGACGATAATGAATCACGAATGAAAAGCATTTCCTGCCTGAAGGAATGAAGCGATGGATTGAGGGGGGCTGAGGTGATTTCTCAATCGTGAATAAATTGAGCAACAATTGCGAATAAACATTTATCAACCGATACGCAAAGAAGCAGTTTTATTTTTTATTACTTTATTTTTAATATAATCAACGTAATAAACGGTTGTGCAAAAAAATGTTTGTCACACTTCTTTATTAGTCATGTTCCTCGTTAGATTTTTCTTATCAGTCGATTCTCAGATGTTCGGGCTGATTTGAATAAATATTCAATCCTCGATCTCACCTTCTATAAGGAGTCTCGAAAGTTACACGTTCGATCTACACTGTGCGTTGAAGCGATTTATCAGTTGCGTAGCCGCAAAAATCCTACTGCACGTTTTATTCACAGAGACTTTTAAGAGGTCAGGAAGGCCCGGCGGCCGTCGTTGTATTTTTTTTTCGCCAGAAATGAATACAAGGTGCAGCCTTAACGTATTTATCACCGTGACAAAATTACTTTATTTAGGATTCTTCAATAATTTTGTATGAACATTCTCGACACCAAAATTAACAATTTTCTCCAATTAAGAAAAATTTTCTGACGCTAAGAATTTCCAATTTTTAACTCTTCCCATCTAACCGCGTGTAAATTGAAGCCACGTTTCGTTTATGAGTTACAAAAAAATCTGTTTACGATTTTCCTTGAAAAATTCCTTTTTTTATCCTGAATTTTATCCTGAATCCTTCCTATGATCCTATGGATTATTTCTCCTATAAATTGTTAGTTCTAATGCCAAGAACGTTTGTACTTAATTTTCAAAGAAGCCTGAATAAAGTCGTTTTGTGATGGAACTACCTTAAGATTACGCGAATATTACGTCAAGTTTTAGACACCCGGTTTACAATTGTGAGCGAGACTTGACGATGAAGTCATCCGATGTATTGTAACGCATAAAAGCGAAATATCGTACTGTCAGTCTCGTTTAGTGGCACATGTGTACCCTTCGTGTCAAGTGACTCTTTGTTCTTCTCTTTTAATGATTTTCTATGCCGTGACACACGCATCAATATTTAAGGAGTATTTCTTTGAGGATTGATTATTTTTTTCAAGCCCGTTTAAACGTATACGAAATTTGCAAGGATTTGTGAATTGCATTTTATCGAAAATGCACTTTTCGCACGTCGATGTTCTTCTTTGATCGTTCGACCTACTACATGATGCAATTAGAAGTTGCAATTGCAACGTCTGAACGCGAAAAACACTTAACGGTGTGTTCGAAAATGATACACTCGCGACTCCGGCATCCCGAGGAAACTCGTTTCCCTGTGTGGCAAGCTCGTTCCAAAGATATATCGGGGAGAAATCCTCGTCGAGATATCATCAAGATTTAGTGTATATTGAAATATGCTGACCTCGAAAAAACGGCACGTGGGTAAACTCATTTCGCTATTCGGCAATCTCTGGAAGCAAAACGACTCGGTTTATTCTGATTATTGTGATTATTCTGATTATGCGAAGAGTAGATTCGAATTCGTAGAGATAATTCAACAAGCATCATACTTTTAGGATTCGATTATACGTGCAGGAGAAGTGTTATCTAACTGAGCAAATGTTTTTATAATGTTCCAGACACACATGCTGTTGATGGATGCCTTCCTGCAAAACAACAGACTGGACCATGTCTCCAGAGTAATGTCCTCACATCCCACGTACCTGGAAACCTTTCTAAGGACCCAAAATTTTATTTTACGTGGTGATGGACCTCTTCCGTACGATTATCGTCACTTGATTGCCATTATGGTGAGTACATATCTCAAGCCATGTTTTTAGTTCCTTCCATTTTTTCTCCCTTTCATTTTTTAACGACATTTTGTAACTTTCGGGAACAAGAAATTGATGCTTTCTAATAAATTCAACAAATTCGACCCTAGAACGGTAACCTGGGGTCAAAAATGACCCCAGGCGACTTCAAATCCCGCGCCCTTTCTCCCTTTGTTCCCCCTTTCCCCCCCTCAAAGCAAAATTGCCCCAGGCTCACGTGATCCTGTTTTAAAAAAACGAAAAAAATGAGCCCCAGTTAAACCCTTTTCGTTAAATTTTACCGGAGATATGAATTTTTCAAAATTCGGGTCATTTATGACCCCAGGATACCGGAATAGGTCAAAAATAAAATAAGGTTACCGCTCTAGGGTTAGAGGAGAATTCTTCAGTGAGAGGATTCGTGACGAGGGCAAAAGTAACTTTTTTTTCGTTTATTTCGCTCGGAAGAAGCTTATCGAATGGGTTTATCAAAACTTTCCATAGATTCGAAGATTTCGGCAGTTGTACAACGAAATTATATCGCCCGTTCTTATCAGTGTTGTGCTCTCTCAGGTGGAAAATTACCGTTGCCTGTTTAGCAAAATACTATCATTCGCGCGTATGTGTCTTTCTATAAATATCGTATTTACTGACACAAGTCAATCTAATCGATCGCTTATTTTATTCGATTGAAATACTCGTTTTCAGCAATCATTTCTCCTGTGAATTCGGTTCTACGATTATCAATTATTCTTGGAGCAAAAAAACTCTTTTTTTCTTGAATAACAAAATGTCATTTATTCATTTGACCACACGTGGCGATTTCGCCGATGAAAACACATGTCTCTCCAGATGTGGTTATACGATCGATTAAATTACTCGCTGATGTTAAACCCGAGAAACGCGAAATTCGCAATCGTTTTTTAAAAAGAACATAAAAATGTGACTCATTCTTGACTTATGACTGGAGATAAAATTTTAATTTTTGTTTCGTGCTATTCGAGGCAGACACTGTACTGTCCAAAAGTCAAAACATTATTTACGAGAATTAGTTCGCTGTTTAAAGATGATAACTTTTTTTTTTATCAAACAACCAAACCAAAAAGATTTGGAAGTTACTTTTAAGCTCAAATTCGTGATGATTTTTCGTCTTAAATCGACACATCATGGCAAATCCCCTTTACGGAAAAAAAGCCCGGACAAGTACATTTGTTTTATAAATCTTTCGAATAAATTAAAACGTCAAAGTCGGTAAAGTAGAATATTGACTTTCGCCGAGTCTCAAGATAAATAAGTGGAGAACCGAAAGTTGACCTGCTATAACAACTGCACGGCGGTAATAGAAACTCGTCGCTTCTGTCATCGAAGATCGACTTTCATGGGAATCTGTCTTGATGGGCATCACAAGAGCCCTTTGATTGTGTCGTTTGCGCGCATATACATACACGCACACAACACTGCGCTTTTTGCATCATTTTTCCTGTGCAAAGTTTTTTCCCAGCAATTACCGCATCAATCGTGATGATTTATGGCTCAATTGACGGGGAGCAACGTAATTAGTCTCCAGTTAAATTTTCAGATCATGACACTACTTCTGAACTCCGCAATTAAAGAAAATGCTTGTCCCTTACCACCGAACTTGCTTTATTCAGAGATAATATACTCGGCCGAGTCTCGGGCCAGCAGACGATGCTGTCAAAAGTGTACTTGTCACGAGACTCTACCGAGTCTCTAGATGAGGACAGCTGTAAAAGTAATTTTCCTTCAGATATAAAAGTTCGTCTATTTCCAATCTTAGACATGCAAGATTTTGGGGTATCTCATGATTGAGCAATTATTTTTCACTTACAATGGAAATGATAAAATTGCTCAAACACGCAATGAAACTGTCGCAAAAAGTTTCATTTTCCTTTCTTCTCAATTGTCATAAATAAAAAATAAAAGAGTTACATTGAAAATTGTATTCTTTGTTGTTGAAATAGAATATTGAGTAGCTCGATTTTATTCTCCCAATGTAATCGAAGTCTTGCCTGTTGATTTTACAATAATCAACAAATTATTGATCATTGATGACATTGATTGATTTGTTGAACAATTGTATCGATTTTTTCAGGCTGCCGGTAGGCATCAGTGCAGCTATCTGATAAATCAGCAAAAATCGGAATTCCTTCTTCAGGGTGGTGACCCAAGTTGGCTTCAGGGATTGAAATCGTTACCGAAAAAATTGCAAAATTTGTACGAGATCAACAAGCTCCTCGCTCACAGGCCATGGCTTTTGAGAAAAACTCACATAGCGGTGAGTCATTCAAAATGTTTTTTTTTTTTTTTCAACTCAATTTTCTATTGCCATGTTGAAAATTGTCCAAGCAAATATTTGTCTTGTTCCGTTTTTCGAGCAAAACTAATTCTATTCAATCGACATTATACAGAAATTGACGAAAGGCGACGATAGTTGGTCGTTGGCTGAGGTCGTCCATGCTCTCGTACTACTCAGCCATTTTCACTCCCTCGCGTCTTTCATATTCTCATGCGGTATCAACGAGGAACTCGACAACGTTGCGGGCCATATTTACAAGGAAAATGTTCAGGTCAATAGCAATACCGTAAAACCTTCCAAAGACAAGCTGATCAACAGTCCAAAAAAGATTCCCAACTCCGGTGGCAAGACTGGTGAGTTTTAACAATTCTTTGTTCTTATCCATCAAGATTCTCGTATCGATCGATAATAAAAAAACAATTTTTTATCACACAAAATAAACTGAACCTTGTCTATAAAGACCGAAGGCTATTTTGTTTGCGAAACGAAAAAAATAAATGACTGAAAAAATGAATTTCATCTTCGAATTATCGACTTTCGAAATTTTTCTCATCCAACCGTGAAGTCAATTTTTTTTAAATTGTCATTTCACAAGTTTTCTTATGCACCGAGTTACAACTTTGTTGCTTCGGGATCCCCAGAAACAATCCCATCGCCACCGCTGTCACCCAGCATAGTCGGCGAACAGGAAGTCGGGGTTGAAACTCTGATGGAACGGATGAAACGTTTGTCCGAAAAATCGGAATCGTATCAAATCACCCAAGAAGAGTTATCCAAAAGATTTGAAACTGTCGAAACCCAGTCAGCCGAGTTAGCAGCAGCGCCTCAAAGAAGTAGCTCCGTTCTTGATTCGGACATTGGTCATTTCATCGAGGACCCCACCTTCATCTACCAAGACTTTGCCAAGGTAAGTTTCTCAAAATCCAAAATTAAATGAAAAATGCACAACTTGGAAAAATTTCATTAATTCGTCCGCTTTTTATTTCAAATGTTTAAATTAAATTAAATTAAAATAATAAAAAATAAATAAGAACAAATTTATTAATTTTAATTATCAAAGAATTGAATCAAGAAATTAAAAAATATTTTGATTTTTTCATATTTTATTGGTAATTCAGAGAGGTCAGCTGAACGATATACCGACGTTTCGGGTGCAAGATTATTCGTGGGACGATCACGGTTTCTCACTCGTAAACAGACTTTACAACGACGTTGGAAATCTCCTCGACGACAAATTCAAAACGGCCTACAATTTAACTTATTACACAATGGGCACACACAACAAGGTCGACACGTCGAGATTCAGACGGGCCATATGGAATTACATACAGTGTATGTTCGGCATAAGACACGACGATTACGACTACAATGAGGTCAATCAGCTGCTCGAACGTAGTCTAAAGACGTTCATAAAAAGCGCCGTGTGTTATCCCGAACGAGTAACAAAGAGAGATTACGATCGAGTCATGCGAGAATTCAAGCACAGTGAAAAGGTGAGTCCCTAATATTTATTTATCTTCTTTTTGTTTATCTCGAACATTCGTTTAATTTTCAACGGTGAAGCAAAAAAAAATCTACACCGGAAATCGATTTTTTTTTCTAACAGCTGAAATTTTGAACGAGATTTTTTTATCGAGTAACATGCAATAAAAGACGATTGTTCCGAACACTGCCTTAACCCTCCGTGATGGCCAGGGGTCGAAATGACCCCAAGCGCAAATCTGAGCTAGAATTACCACAAGTTATTGGCGCCCGAGACGTTTGGCCTCTTCTCCAACGGTGCTTTGGGTGCTCGAAATTTTTTTTTTTTTTTTTTACACACTGCTTCATTGCCGATTTTTTATTTGCTATTTTGAAAATTGGATAAAAAATTTTTCCCTCGATATTCTTACTCGGAAAGGTTCAAACTAATATCCTGAATTTTTATTCGTCGTTCGGAACGATACTGGCAATGCAGCAAGCGATTAAACATGTCATCAGCGCGTTATTTCTAGAACGTGTGACCATGGAGGGTTAATTTGTTTCAAAATTCTTTGTCCTTTCCAAAAATAAAAAAAAAAAAAAAAAAAGAGACAATAGCGTGAAAGCAACGAATGACAGCTGATCAAGTTTTCTTCCTTTTCCACAGGTCCATGTAAATTTGATGATATTGGAAGCACGGATGCAAGCGGGATTACTCTACGCTCTTCGTGCAGTAATGAGGCATATGACTTAGACCTGTTCGTGACTGGATCGTTCTTTCGTAAAAGCGAAAATGGTTGCTTTGTTTCGATGATAACAACAACAGGAGAAAAAATTGCTCTCGCCCCAAAAAAATGAGTCCAAGCGGCTATTTTTTTCCTCGTGATATGATCATGTATACTTATGCTCCGTGATAGGACGAGGGACAGAGAGAAACAGAGAAAGTTGAATGATGAGCTGAGGACTAAAAAAAGTTGGCGGCAGAAATAAAAACACAATCGACGAGAGAAAAGAAGAAATGAAAAAAAAAAAAAAAAATTGAAAAACTACTCTGACTATGGATTGTTTGGTTTTTATTGGATCGTGCAACTCGAACAAGACATGGAAAAGACTTTGAGATCGCACAGTGAGACGAAAAACTGAAGAGAATTAACGTCGATAATTCTTCATCAGAAAGCGAGTAAAAGTGAACAAAAATATTGAACCAATATTTCTCCATGCGATAGTGAAATTGTTTTTGGAAGATGAAGCAAGAAAAATGACTCGTTTCGCCCTGCAGGGTGCATCGTATCAATCGTATTAATTCTCATCCCATTAATTTTCTCGTTTCCTCGATAATACGCATGCAGAAACACCCACACGATTTTTCATCTCAAACATGAAACTTCAAGTTGAGTCCTCGTGGATGTCCCTTTGCCGACCGAGCTTGGAGCGGTCTCTTGAAAAAAATTCAATTTATCGAAGGATTTGAGTGAAGGATAAAACATATGACATAGAAAAATCAATATATCTAAGAATATTGATAAAAAAGAAAAACACACACACATACACAAACACACAGTAAACGATGAGATGAAAACAAGGGCTTGAAAAAAGTGATTTAAAGGATTTTTGAGGAAATAATAATTGTAGGAACGTCATGGAAAAAAGAAGTGCAGAAAGGGAAGAAAGAGAGAGAAGGTCCAAGGATCTTTGACAGATTAAAAAATATATATGTAGAGATATATTATTTAATCATTTAGAACTGAAAAAAAAACTTTCACTGTGTAAATACGAAGCATGTATTTTTCTACGTTCGCACGCGCGTAAGCTCGATACAAAATTTCCGTTGGCTCTGGTCCATTGCGATCGTTTGATTTTCGCTTCTTTTTTCATTAAAAACTCCTGTCGTCAAACTTTGGACAAACAAACAAAAACGTCAATCTTTTAGGTTTCTTCTTTTGATCAGATGGTGGGACCGGATCTGAAGAATTTTTAGCCATCAAAATAGCAGCGTTTTCTTTTATTTTTTTCGATCCCACCGATTTTTCAATCCGTCATATAAAAATCAATTTAAAAATATGTAAAAAAAAAACTACCTTAACCGGACGAGTTGTTCAGATGCAAGGTCGCTTAGCATCCGAGCGATCGTACGTTGTTACGTTCGAGTCCATATTCATGGGAACGCATACAAGAGACCGAATTTTTAACAGAATGATGAAATAAAAATGTAAAATAATGAGGAATATATATCGAAAAGATTTGTCGATGACATTGCGAGTATTCAACGAATTATTCATGCCTTCGATGTCATAATGCTTAGTTATCGGTACGGGTTGATCGAAGCAGAATTGGATTTTACGTGATATATATGGGTACATGCATTTATATCCATATTTATATATCAATTCGTATATACCCATACAAATTCATGAACAAGTATAAAAAGAAGAAAAGAAGAAAGAAGGAAAAAATTGTAGATACAAATAGCGAAGGTAATGCCCAATGAGATATCGAGAAATGAGTAAAACAATCGAATTATAGAATTCTTAAGCTTATCAAATTGGATGTACTTTTAAACGTATCGTATGCTCGGCGAGGAAGAAAATGTATGAAGAGAGACGTCGGTTCATTGGCCAGAAACGAAACTCGGGTTTGATGAGAAAAATAAACCAAAAACATCAACAAAGAGGAAGCAAACGAAAGCATAAGGTGATCGAAAATCTTTCGTAATCGATTGATTCAGGTGACGATTATCAAGTATCAAGCACGATCGATTGCAATCGATCAATACAACGCGTATGAGTCTGTGTGTATGCGAATTTATCGATTCTCTAACAAAAGAAAGCCAACTTTTGTGTTGCACCATATTAATCGGTTGTATGTCGGAATAATGTAAAACGATTTAGTTCGAGACGAATCAAATGAGTGTAATTCGTAAGGTCAAGAGGCAACATGTGAGGCGAGAGGAAAGAAAATGTTGAATCGTGCATCGTTAAGTAACAACGAATTTCCTCTTTCATTGAAACTTTTAAAGCTACCGAAGAAAACTAAACTCCTTCGCTTATTCGACAACTAATAAATCTGCAAGAGATTCGAATTATTTTCCAAGTTGTGACCATTTTCGTTGTTCTCCGACGATGCGAGATACAATCGAATGTAAAAGAAAAGATATTCAGTTGGAGGCACATACGAGAAAAATAATGAAATTATTAAAGGCGTCACGAGGCATACATACGAATTATACATGTTCTGTGATCGCATATATATTAACAAATATGTATATAGAAATATATATATTATATACATTAGCGTGTAAAGAGAAGAAGAACAGACAAATGGAGAAAAGCAAGAAAATAATTGTCAAGAAATTGCGGCCACGAGAGGGACGAAGTTAATGAAGGCAGATAAAAAAGTGTGTGTATCAATTATTAAAAGGGGCTCGTTACCCGATTAATTCGAGCCTGCTGTTAACCGTGCACCACATAAAAGTCTCAACGTGTGTGTCCAAGCTCATCATGTTTTCACTGTCAAACTAAAATGGTCAAACTTTTTAGCGAGAAATTAAAAGAGAAGAAAATATTTGCAATTTCACTAAAGTTGTCCAGAGTGAGATTAAGAAAATCTCGGTTTTTTCGACTCTCTCGGTTCCCGGCTACGGATTCATTATCGCCCTATAGTGAAAATGCAGAAACAAACAAACAACCAAATAAATTCAACGAATTCTGCACAATCTTCGACCAATAGTTACGCGCCCGCTTGACAGTCACGTCGCGCGGGCTCCCTCTACAGGCAAACTTCTACATATCAGACAAATTAATCGAGAACCCCCATACTGTATAGTGAAAAGAGAAAAGAAAATCGAGTTATGATTTTGAAAATGCTCATTGGTGCTCCGCAAGATTATCGCTAGTTTCGTTATCGACGCGTTGCTTCTTTTTTTTTAAATAACAAATATATTCGAACAACAATAGCAAGAAAAAACGATATTCCTTCAAGATTCTCGATTGTTTATTGCTAGTGGAAAACGTGTGGATTGCGAAACGACAGTATTCTGTTATAAAATGTTAATCGCCCGTTAATTACGTTAGTTTTCCGTTTTCTTCAAATCTTTTTTCTTTCTCTCTCACTCTTTCCATTTCATAGTCCGACACTTTTATTTCATCACAATACCTTTTCAACTTCATTATCATCATCGGAAATATTCAGCGATTGTTTGCACATGTTGTTTGCGTTTATTCGTTGCGAGAAAATGTTGAAACGCGCTTGGCAATTGTTCACCTTGGAATTGTCACGTCCAAAGAAGTCAAATGAGGCAAATAACGACGAATCCGACGAGAGAGAACAAGAGAAAGAGTAAGCGAGAGAGAAAAAAAGAAGAATTTTTGGGAACGGAAGAGAAGAAAGAGAAAGAGAGCACGAGAATCCCCGTTTGTTGGAACAGCGGATCGATTGTGACAGTTTGACAAAAAAAAATAGAGAACGAGAGAGAATCTTCAAAACAGTTTGAAAAGAATGAAGGCAGAAGTAAATTTCAGGGTCCCTTTCTCTTTCTCTCCCTCTCTCTTCCTCAGTGTATCGTGTTTTTATCGATAGTTAATTTTTATTGAAACTGATGAACATTTTTTGTTTGTTTATTTAATCGGTCCCTTATTTGTAATATGCCAAAACCCCCGTGGAGATTTCACAGGGGGTATTTCATTTTTTTTATAATTTTTTTTATTGTTTTTTATTTAAAAGAAACGCGCATATACAGAATGCGAATTTTTGTAAACGCACTTTAGACGCTTCTCGAAAAGAAAGTGAAGGAGTATTAAATCCTTAAAACCAAGAAACATAACTTTTTAATCAAAAAGAATGGCGTGTGCGCTTGCAATTTTCTCGCTGAATGATCTCTTCGAGGGACTGAGAGATGGAGGATAAAAAAACAAATGTAGACTTAAAAACAAAACAAATCAAGACACTGTTTTCTTGTATAATTGTAGATTTTTCCTTTTCCGTCTGATTTTTTTTTTTTTTTTTTTTTTTTTCATTTTTTTAATTTGTATTCGAGGCAAGTAGACGCTTTGTTTGTAAAGCGAGACTCAGGACTCGTTGGTCGGTGATATGTTTACATATATATTTGTGAATATGTGTGTAACATCGATGGGAACGAAATGTTACGCGAGAGATCCTCTGAAGTGTGTGCGCATGCGAGAGTGTGTGTTAGTACGTATGTGTGATTTCATATATTGAGAATGGAACGATAAAGTGGATAGCGATTCCAACAAAACTAAACAAAAGAAATATCTGTGTCGACAAAATGATTGATTCGTAGGAGAAGGAATATTTAAAATACGACAGTCGTGATTATTTTTATTCTCTTAATTTATTTAGTTACAAGAAAAGCTTATTATCAAGTGGAGCCGCATTACAAACGATTAAACACACAAAACGAAGAAGACGAATGATAAAAATCGAAGCAAACCAATCGTTGTGTCTGTGACGAAGAAATTGAGAGTTTTGAGAAAAAAAAGGTCAACATTTTTAATGATTGTCATTGCTCTTAATTTTTGAGTTTCCGGTCCAAGTGATCGAGTCTATCTTTTTCTCTTCATACACTTCGCAATGTTTCATTCGTTTTTATTCTCTATTGATAGACTGCAAAGAAATAAATATCTAACGTTGAAATCGTCGGCAGGACAACGGAAAAATTTTAATTCGACTGTTTAATAAGCGTTTCGTATTTATAGTCAAAAAAACACTTCGGAAAGCTGGGCTTGACGAGTCGATTCGAAACAATGAGATAACTGCAACATCGATGCGTGGAACGAAAATTTTTTCTCTTCCCGCGATTACGACCAAAAGTCCAGATTCCGAAACCACCAACCATATTAATTATATACCATGCTACCACAATGTATAGTGTGATAATTCATACGAGCTGACTTTGCTCTGTTTCGTGAATCCGAGAAAAATAAATATATTATATATAAATATTGATTTTTTTAAAGAAACGTGAGAACAGACATAAGAAAAGTGCGGAAAGAAAATGGTCGACGATCATCAGACCCCACAGACTAGAGATTCCATCGGTTATTGTTTGAAAACAAAAATAACAGCAAAATTTCCATTCGTTCCGAAAATAAAAAACAGAATTTCCGTGAAGCTCGTAACGATCGGGTTAAGCTGAGCGGTCAAAGCCTAACTCTTTCGTCGGTCTTCTGGAACTTTGCAACAGCCATATCGGACGAGAATAAAATCAATGGATTGTCGAATGACAACTTGCTCTCGATAAATTTAATCCGAATAAAAATTCTCTAACCACAATCAACGGGCTCGATGATCGTTACGAAGAAAAATATTAAAAATATGTAAGAGATAGGAGGATCGTATGTGATGTGATTTCTTTTATATCGTAACAAATAATGAACACTTTAAGAAATGTTATAGTTTCGTATAAGCGATATGTTATTTGTCATTTATTTTGTCCCTTAATAAATGATGTTATATTATAAAATTGAACTATTCGTCTTTTATGAGATTTTATTATCTGACCTTTGACTCATTTATAATTCGTAATTCGAGCTGAAACTTCTTCGAAATTTCGGCTGACTAGGAAGCTGCAATTTCTTTCAATTTTCACCCCTGCAAACGTGAACCGTTTTGCTACAGGGAAGAATGGACTCGGTAAGCCTCGGGACAGCAGACGACTGAGCTGTCAATTATCCTTGTTTCGAACCTCTACCGATTCTTCAAATATTTTTCGCCTTTCCGAAAGATGCTTCATCGTATTTCTTTTATTCTATTTTTAGGAATTTTCGAGATCGTTAGCGGTGCGCAAGACGCGCCAGTACTAGCAGTGAAAAAAAAAAGGCGAATCGATCGTGATTGGAACTTCCAAGGATAAATCCAACTACGTAGATTTTGAAGTAGAGCCAAATTTCATCAATTACAGAGCAGGCAAATCTTTTTTTTAGTTCTACCCGCAGTTTTTGTTATTTTTATTAGCGCACGCAAAACACTGCAGATGTCACGTCCGAGTGACATGGAGGAAAAGTCGGATATTTGAGCGTCGAGCGGTAAACGCTATGTTCCATAAGCTTTTCCTATCAGAATATATACGGTGTGTGCGTGTATATAGATATACTCCGCAGAGTATGGTTTCTTTCTTGTTTCTGACATTCCCTTAGACCATAGATAAATAACTCGGACGAAGATAGAAGGCGTTGCCGGTAACGTCGTGTTGTCGCTTGTCGATATTGAATTCGATCGTGCACGTAATCCAACTCCAGGTCAGAATTGGGAACGGCGATGTGATATTCGCAGTTGGAAACCAAGAAATCGACATACTCGCATTCGATGGATCGCATTGGAAAAGAAATCATCTGGCGGAGGTACTGTATGTACCAAAATCGAAATATAATGTGTTTTCCTTGTCGTCAGCTCTCGACAAAGGTTTAAAATTGTCATCGGACAATTAAAAATGTTAGTTGGGCAGGCATGTCTTGTTAAAATATTGCGGTAAATGATTCTCAAGTCTGGTTGAATTTATCAGATATTCTTGGAGGTTTTATTTTTGGGAATAAATTTTGTATTATGGAAGTGGGGCAATATCTTCTTTTCCGTCACGTATCTAACTATTACTCGTCCAATCTTCCATCAGTGGTGATACGTGACTTACCAAATTAATTCTATCTGTTTTGTCGCGCATTCTCCTTAGTGCTCGTGTGATCGATCTCCGTTATCAAACAAGAGGATCCGTCCTTTCTTTAATTTCAACATTAAAGTTGAAAAATAATGATTGTTAAAGTTGTGAGCACATTGTTGTTTATTTTGGTTTTTGTCCAGGCGAGTCTCGTATCTTTTTTTAATTTCTTTCATAAAATTTTATTGTATGTGTCTCATGGGAGTTTTTATTGTTCCTCACGGTCGTAGGCTAGAGATGTCGATAATAACTTCGAAGAACGTGTTCGTCGATTGGTAAGCACTTGACGAATTTTCGTGGATCGATAAAGTTCTCGAAAAGTGTTAACTTAATGAAATATCCTGATGGCAAACTACAAAAACGCATTTTCGATTGTTCACAGCAAGACCGTGCTACTCTGCGAAGAAATCGCGTTATCAATGAGGTGAAAGCTTATTTACTTGAGGATCAGTGTGGACTTGAAGTTGTTACGGGGTCGGGTCCAAACGTTTTGTCACTGTGTTCAAATTCTTTTGTGGATGTTTATAAGCCCCTTATTGATGAGCCTGTTAAATTTCCAAAGGATCTATACCGATGTTATTTAGAAAAAACTCAGCAAGTCGGAGTGTTTAGTGGGTTCATCATATCACGCCTATGGGAGGGAATGTTTCAACGTTTTTTCATAATATTACAAAGATCTGCCATGAAAACGATGCCACGGAGTTGAAAAAGTAATAATCATTTTTTGGAACATCTGACTGTAATTTTTGAATGATAAAACCAACGGCGACGTTCAAAAATGATTTCTGTGCATGGAATCGAGAACTTGTTCGATAACCGAGCACACAAAGTGACAACTTTAAAAACGTGACGTAGCCATCAATACATTGATTATTGACACAGGTTGATTTCGAGGTTAGGAATAGGACAGAGGCGGGCAAAGTGGGACACCATATTATTGCATGTTACACCACTGTTCGGTGATAAAAAACATTAGCTAAAAAATTGTTCCTTTTTTCATTAATTTAATTCCAACTTATGGTGTTTTGATAATTTTCTATGGTGTTGAACATGATGTACGACCATATTCATGCATCTTACACCATTTGCTGAATGACAAGAAAGATTAGAGAAAAATTGCAGCCGTTTTAAGGTGCAGACATGATTCGACATATTTACCCGTTTCCCATAATTTTCCACATTGAAAAAATTACTCGTTTTGATGGTTTTTGCGATAAACATGTGTCCTGGGATGCATGAGGAAATTTTTGAATTTTTCACAGAAAAATCATTTTTTCGACGAGTGTCCCACTTTGCCCTACTGTCCGACTTTGCCCGCCTCCCTTCTACAGCGGATATATCTGTATCTTCGGGGCCCGACTGTTAACCGAAGCACTATCAAACGCCATGATCAACTGTGTCAATTCTACTCGCAGCCTTTGAGTGATAACAAATTATCATTAATAATAAAATAACCTGATGGAAACGTTTCCTGTGAGCATCAAATCGAATGGAATCGTCGAAGAACAGTTGGTAACAGTAAAATAGTCGGTCTTGTGCCTAAACATAGACTAACGTCCGACTCGATCAGCATTCAAAGAGAAATCGGTGCTGAAAACTTTTGAATTTCATCGTAAGAACGATAGTCTGATGTTACACTAAAGCAAAGTAATTTATCGTGTAAAAGTTTCTCCAGGTAAGGCGCTGTCCTGATGCTTCGCCTCCGATGACCCCGCAACAACTTTGAAACATATAGAAATGGCCTTAATCAAAAGGATAAAATATTCATCATTTTTCTAATTTTCTGCTTATTTTCATTAAGAAAATAGAGTCATTGGTAGAAAGTGTGAGATTTAATCAAATATTGGTTTTACGTTGGCAGATTAACGGCAGTTTAGACAAAATTGGAGATAGCGTTGTCCACCTGGTAGGTTGATAGAACAATGATTGCCTCATAAACAATGAACAATGAATTTGATGAAATTCACCCAACGTCACTTGTTTGTTGTCAGGGTGTTCAAAGTATCGACAGTGCAGCAGATATCGTTGAAACGGTGAATATATACAAACTTGATGATACGAATTTTTTGGGAAATCCCTTCAATGATAAGAAAATATTTAGCCAAGCATTTTCAATGGAGGACGACGTTGAAAAGATTTCCAACACTTAATAACAATCGCTTTGGAAATTGATGCATAATTATGTTGAGGATCAGCTGATGATCGTTTATCGGGCTTTTGTGGAAAATGATCAAAGCCTGGAAACCATGTATTGATAAGGCCGATTGGATTTACAGGCTCTAGAGGGTTCTTCCGATGTTGCAGCAAATCTTTTCCATTTGGTAAATACACAAGAAGATGATTGTGTTAATAGAGAAAAAGTTCTGGCCAAAATAAATCGCATCATTACTTTCGATTAATAGGGGACGCAAGTTATTGCCACGACCGGGAATTGTACGAAAGAGGTAATCATTTCCAGATGAGGAGAGAGTGTAGTGCGAAAAAGCCATGAGAACACTATGATTCGGGATGAATTTGTTAATTGTTGTTAGGTCGCAGTTGGTGGAATCCGTTTAGGAGAAGGTGTCGTCAAATTGGTGAATATTTAAGAACTGTTTATCAGTTTATATAACATCATATACATTAAACTATAAGAATCAAACGAAAAATGTATGTTATAACATCTAAGCAAATGATAATTTCTTAGTCCGAGGCGGTTGCATCCAGCACACGGAAGATAGCATCCGAGGTAAATATCTGAAGAATTGGACAAACATAGACGACCCCTATAATTATGAGCATAACGTTTTCCGTATTCATAGGCTGCAAACGGTGGAACCATTGCCGCAGTCCGTCTAGTTGATTTGGTGAATATTGAACAAAATTCTTCCACGAATCCATACAAATTGAAGAACGATTATTACGATTTAATGGCTTATTTCTCCCTTGTAGGGGGCGCAAGCTGTGCTGAGTACGTCAAATATTGCTAGCAAGGTAAAAAGCAAAAATCTACATGGGTTATAGACCATAGACATCCTCTCAACATCCAAACCCTATTTTTCTCCCATAGACTTTTAGCCTGCCCAGTACTGAAACCATCAGACATTCAGAAAAAAAACTGCCTCCCGCACGGCGAATGATGCACTTCCAAGCAACCGATAAGCTGAGCAAGTACGGACCTCTCCTGTATTTGCTCATCTTGACCGCACGTGTGAACCACACTTCGTTCGCGTATCCACTGCTGCTGGCATTTTCTACTGAATATTTCTATCTGATCCATCAAATTAATTTATTGATTCCCGACCATGAAACAAATGATTATACAAAGACCAAACGGTTACTTTTTCTCATATGGCAAATGAATTCTAATCTACAGGTTATAGAGAGTGGATTTGATGTGGAAAGAGGTCTCATTGGATTGGTAAGTATTCGGGAAAACTGCAATCGTCGATGATCAAATAAAACGGAATAATTATGAATACAGTTTTAGTTCTCTCATTGATTTCAGGGAGAGAGAGCAATTCTCCTAGGAGGAAACACTGCCGACATGGTTAATATCAAAGATTTACTCAAACCGAAAAACAATAATTATCAAGAACAACGAAATGTATTACTTCCACATTATTTGTAGGTAATTCACGGCGGATTTGATGTGGAAAAAGGACTTCTCGGAGCGGTGAGAATTTTTTACATTCATAATGTGGATATGAACATTGTTCTCACTCTACGAGAGAGAGAACAATATTAACAATATACTTACTGCATTAATAACCCAGACGAAAAATCATGTATGTCAAATATTGAAATGAGACAAACAGGACAGGGATAAATGATTATTTACTATAAAAGAATCGTTATCATAATGAAGGGGTTAACGGAACACCTAAGCCTAAGCACTTAGCGGTCGCAAACCCAAGCAACCGACCTTGTAACTGACACCGTCAAAAAGGAAATCCATCGCCTCAGCTCAATTTAAAAAAAGGAAAAAAAACCACTCCAACGAACAAGCGTCAAGCTTCGTTTGTTTTCCTCTGATACTATATGGTATCGACTTATGTCCACAGGGCACGAGACCACTTCCGGAGCTGAAAAAAATAGAATTCATTCTGAGTAGTTCAGTAAGTAGCAGTAAATATAATTTTAAGAAAACTCTCGAGGAATGGAGATGACATTTCACACCTGATTTTTTTAGGCCCCGGAAAACTTTCGTCGCGCAATAAGCGTCATCACTCAAAGGGTGAATAACGAATAACGTTTCTTACACAAACTATTTTAAGACTGACCGTAAGATTTCGTGAATTAAACAGCAAAACGACATTTTTCCATTTTCAGATCAAGAATGTATCTGAACTGGTGGTCGGTAATGTGAGATCGATTATTTTGCACAAACAAAACATTTTTCGGGAGCTTGGAAAGCTGATACCGAAAGTAGTAGACTCGCTGAGCGTAGCCAAAAATGTATTGAAATTCTTTCTCCATATTATATTTTCTCTCCAGAAATTGATTTGTATAGAATAGTAAGATTATGGAACAACTCGGGATGATTTCCGTTGGAAGAAACAAGTCAAGGAAATATTGCAAATGTAAATTGAAGAAAAATAATTTGTATCAGCAGCATCGCAAAATTTTGAAATTTTGGACAAATAAACGATCGTGACTAATCGTATATTTTAATCTAAGGTCGTTGTATGGCGACGGTCAAATCGAAATTTTTGTTTTCAGTTTTTCTTTCATAAAAAAAGGCTTCACGAGCCTAAATTCATTTTAAAAAGTTGTTACAAATTGAATATAGAACAACATACTCTAAATTCAAGATTGTCCGAGGTAATCTGAATTTGTTATATAATAAACAAAATTTCGAAAAATTTTACGACCCATTTTTTGAAAAACTAAATAAAACCTCTTCGATGTTACATAAAAGTGTTTGCAAAGTTTTAAGAGTCTTCACCATCTAGAAAACGAAATATTTAATGTTGAAAATTGGAACTTTTAACACACGCTCTTATGAGAAACTACTGAAAATGGTAATTTTTATAAATAAATATCTCGACTTCTACATTGTGAAGCCTCTTAAAATTGTGCGAGCTATTACCCATCACTATTCTCTTTGTGTGGTGCAAATTCGAAGGAATTCTATCGATGGAAAATTTTGCATACAACGTCCTTAATTTTCCCGTTGTATGAAATGACAATAAGACTGATCGTGCATGTACGGGTGGAAACGCTCGAAAAAGCGCATAGAAATATTTTGAAACAATAAGCTCAGATCCTGCGGGAAAGGTCTCACAAATTTTCCAGCTTTTCGTTGTCGGTCTTGCACAGAAGAAGCAGCAGATGACGCACCACGTAAGCAGCATCACCGATTTTCTGAGCTGGGATGGACAGAAGAAGTAAATAATCCCTCGTCCTCGCGCTCTCTCTCTCTCTCACTCTCTCTCTTACCCCATTCATCGTTTCTTCATGTTTCTCTCTCCATCGCTCTCCTTTTTTGTTCTACGTTAATGCAACGTTCCCGTGAAAATGGATAGTCGATGTATACATATAGAAACGTGGGTATTCGGAAGCCGGGCGAGAACGGTGCGAAACACAGGAGAGCAAGTTGGAAGAGCGAAGGAAAGTGGGGGTTGCAACGCATGCGCTGCACAAGGGGTTGGTAAGCTGGCAGGGAGATGGTACGAGAGACAGACAGCGAAGGGAGAGAAAGAGAAAGAGAGAGAGAGAGAGAGAGAGAGAATGGAAGATAAAAGTAGAGAGGGTGAATACGGAACGGGCTTGGGACGTCGTATACGATAGAGGAAGAAGGAACGCCGCGTGGGTGAACGAAGGACAGAAATATCGATGCTCCGCGCAAAAGGGAGAGAGAGAGAGAGAGAGAGAGAGAGAGAGAGAGAGAAAGAGAGCCAGAGAAAGAAAGAAAGGCTGCAAACAGTTTCAAGTCCGAGGCGAGGTCTCCCGTAGCTGGCTGGCTCGACTCTCCTCTTTGGCTGGCTCGTTTGATTGCCGGCCCGATGCAAACTTCAGTGCCAGTGTTCCCTCGAACGCGGTACAGTTCGAGCTCTCTTCTCGCGCGTTCCGTCAGACGATTTACCGACGACGACCCTCGTGATGAGAGCTCACTGGCGCGTCGAAATCGGCAACGAGTTATTGCCACGGTAGCCGCGATTCATCATACGTAAATCGCTCTTGGGAGAATTGCCCGAAAAATTAAAGAAAGAAAAAAAAATCTTCTCCCGTAAGCATCAACGAAGGGGTGGAGTGTGCGAGAAACCGAGAGCGAGGAAAAGAAAGAGAGGAAGAAGGGAATAAAAAAAAATAAAAAATTGTCTAGATAGTGTGTGCGAGTGTTAGTCTGTTGATGTGCATTACGTGTTCGAAGTGCATGTGCAACGAAAGCGGAAAAAACGAGATAAGTAAAAGCAAAGTTGTCAAGATCTCTTGTGCGAATAAAAAGAGAAGTGCGGTGGGTTAATTAATAAAACCGGATAAAGGCTTCAAACAAGTGATATGAATAAAGAATTGGAAATGAGCATGATGATAGCCATTATGAAGTAAAATCATTTATTTACGCGGGGGGGTGGGCGGGGGGCGGTGGGAGGGAACGGGTCGAGGGGGTTGTCAAAGACCATTAACTGGGAATAACGGCAAGTGAGCCCCATCGGGATAATCGCATTTGGGGAGAATAGTCTCAGCGAATCGAGGAGAAAAGGACTCGCTGCGAAGCCAAGAGAACGATTTTTCATTCATCTCGTATAAGGATGAAAAGAGTAGTGGGAATGATGAGGGTGAAACGGTCAACGACGATCATGTCGTAGCTTATCGAGATTAAAGATTCGCCATCCTGGATAAGAACAACGAAAGGAGCAAAAAGGAAAAATATTGAGTGGGAGAGTGAGAGAAAAAAAATAAGAGGAAATAAAAATAAAGCGAGAATGTCAGGAAATTACTCGGTTCAATGCGAAGAGGGTTTGGTGATTCCGCTATGGAGCCCATCGAACAATTTAAATCTTATAGATATTGTATTTCGCGGTATAGTTTACTTTCTACTGCTGCTGTATTTGTTCATCGGTGTGTCGATAATAAGCGATCGATTTATGGCGGCGATCGAGGTTATAACATCCCAAGAGAAAGAATTGGTGGTACGTCGCCAGGGAAGAGAACCGCAAATCGTAGTGGTAAGAGTATGGAACGAGACGGTTGCCAATTTGACACTTATGGCGTTAGGAAGCAGTGCACCAGAAATTTTACTCTCGATTATCGAGATTTGGGCGAAAAATTTTCAAGCCGGAGAATTGGGCCCTGGTACGATCGTCGGCTCCGCGGCCTACAATCTATTCGTAATAATAGCACTCTGCGTGTTCGTCATACCGAACGGTGAGACTCGAAAGATCAAGCATCTAAGGGTATTCTTCGTTACCGCAACTTGGAGCATATTCGCTTATGTATGGCTTTACATAATACTCGCTGTTTCGAGTCCCGGTGTGCTTGAGGTGTGGGAGGGTATACTGACGTTTTCCTTTTTCCCGGCAACCGTGTTAACCGCTTACGTAGCGGATCAACGTTTACTCATTTACAAATATTTACACAAAGGCTACCGCATGAACAAACGCGGCGTTATAGTTCAGGGAGAAGCTGGTGATTCGGAAACCGGCGTTGAGCTCGAGATAAAAGCACAACAGGAAAGCATCAATGGTATCGTTACTTCCGGTGAACGTTTGGGCGACGCGGACACGCCCGAAGCCCGCGAATTCGAGCAAACCCGACGCGACTACATCAACACCTTACGCGAGCTGCGCAAGAAATATCCGATTCTCAGCCTCGAACAACTCGAGGTTATGGCCCACGAGGAAGTCCTTGGTAAAGGACCAAAGAGCCGTGCTTTTTATCGCGTACAAGCTACTCGGAAAATGGTCGGTGCCGGTAATCTCAGCCGGAAAATAAGCGAACGCGCTCAAAGCGATCTGAGCGAGGTCAAGGCTGAACTTCAACGTGCTGAGGCCGAAAGCATCGACATAGAACACGTCAACGCTACCAGAGTCTTCTTTGAACCTGGACATTACACCGTCATGGAAAACGTCGGCACATTCGAAGTTGGCGTTACACGCGTCGGCGGTGATCTCAACAAATCGTGCACTGTCGATTATTGCACTGAGGATGGCTCCGCCGAAGCCGGATCCGATTACGTTCCCGCTAAGGGCACTCTTCTCTTTGAGCCCGGCGAAGTTCGCAAAACTATCAAACTCTCTGTCATCGATGACGAACTTTTCGAGGAGGACGAACATTTCTACGTCAGGTACATACCATTTTTCTACTCCCTTCATTTTCTTTAAAACTTTTTACATTTTCACGTATTTATTCTTACTCATTACGAATCCGTGGGACCATTTTCAATTCTTTTGCTTCCTCATAGAGGAAGCCATGTAACGGTGAAATTTTTTTTTTCCCGTTTCCAATGTCAATGTGCTTAAAATATCCCAAAACATCGAAAAATCATACCTAGAAAAAATGTCCGGATGTGTGTGTGTGTATGTTCTGGGACTGTAAAATTCAAACGTTCACAACTCGAGAACGGTTTGGGCTACAGGGCTCCCGTTTTGCACAGATGTTAATCTATAAACTCTTCGTTCTCTGAGAATTTTGTTGGAATTGCTAGAAAAATACGAATTCACGGCATTTTGAAATTTTCAAAAAAAGGGTGTGAACGCTCTATCTTCCGCAAATTTTAAGATTTATTACTAATTTTTTTTTTATCAGTAGAGTATCATAATAGGAAGGTTGGTATTGAATTTGGGAAATATCGGTTGAACGGTTTAAAGTTTATGATTTTTCGAATTTTACGAAAATCTGAGTTTTTTGAAAAATCGTCCAAGCGCTCTAATTTCTGCAAATTTTGTAAGATATTGTGTAAAAGTCTGTACTTTCTCTTTACTTTCTTTTTCGTATTCCGACGATCGTTAACCGCATTTCCGTTAATGAATTGGTTCCTCATTACGAAATACTACTGTAAAAATATTTGGTTTACCTCATTCAACAAAACATTGAAGTTTTTCAACAAAATTTCATTTCTAGTGTAGAGCTCGCAATGATCGTTACATCATTTTATGAAAAAATCAATCGATAATTACGTGGTCTCCATTATTTTTTTCCATAAGTTGGATTATTCGGAAGTGCAGCCGTTCCTATACAAGGCATTCGTTCAATTTAAATTTTCAACATTGTTAAATATATATAATCCCACAATTAATTACGTACGAGTGAACACGCTCGCTCTATCTTGTCAGGCGAAGTTGTCACATGTACGAAGACGAGAGGAAACCAACAAAATTGCGTGTAGGAGGCTAAAAACGATTTAACGAATTCCATTTTCAACGAATGTCATTTCCACTCGGTTCCCAATGACGGAGAATGGCATTCTATGCTTCTCTCTCGTACATGTTACCACGCGCAACATCATATCAATCTCTTTGTTATTTGTGTGCAACATTTTGCGTCACTGCTGCATTCCGAAACTGTGAGTTTTTTTAATTCGGAGAATTTTTTATTTTTTGTAGTTTTTTCTATAAAAGAAGTATAAGCGGTCGAGAAATTTTGGGATTATTCGAACGAGTTATTTTCCCACTTTGCTATAGACGGTTGAATATTTTTGACGTTCTGCCTGACGCCTCCGGGTTCGGCCTGGAAGATATTGTCCTTTTCAATGCAAAATTTTCAAACTTGAGATTCGCATGAACTTGCTATATTCAATTTTGACCGCAAAATTCTATCTACGTGGGTCACTGCAGCAGCTTTTCTTTATAAATTTCAAATGGCCGCGTGGAGTCTTTCAAACTTTAAACGCGCTCTCGAGATGTCGTCCGTCATACGTGAATAGGCCCTTGAGTGAAATAATTCTTTTCACGGAGAACCTTTTCGAAAAGGACAAAAGAAAGAGCTCGAAAACCTTTGAAATTATATTTCCTGAGCATACAAATTGTTCTCCGATTTTCCGAGATATTTGTTTCCTTCTCATATCGCTATAAGATTTCTTGTTTGTTTTCAAGTTTCAATTTGTCGAAGCGTATTCTTCCAACACGAGAACATTGCGGAAAAGTTAATTACTGCAACGTCAAAAGATTCGCTTACGTAAATTGATTTTGGTCATGAAGGAAGTTTATTATGATTAATAATAAAAAAATAACGTTGAAAATTGGAAAATGAAAAAAAAGCGTTGAATAAACGGGATGAAAAACTGATTGAAATATATCGCGTGTTTGACAAGCAGACCGTACACTCTACGTGAGCAGAACAAGACCGCGCTGTAGCTTTTAAACACGCGACATTAATCACACGTGATTGCGAATAGTGGTCACTGCTAGTCATAAAAGGTAGATGAGGAGAAAGGGCGAATGTGGTCATAACGAGACCCATCGTCGCTTCCAGGATGTTAAAATCATTCTCAAGTTTTCTTCCGGCAATATGAAACATGGCAAAGCGCCTTTACCTTATTAGTTGGCGTTTTATTAATTTAGTTTGCCAAACACATCGATTAACTTATTTGTTTTGGAATTTTCAACAAGTTAGAAAAAATTACGAAATTTCTGAAATTTCCAGAAGTTCGAATAGACCTTCGTCACCATTTTCTAAAAAAGTCCAACTCATTTTCTATCCGATGCAGCCCTCAGGAAATATAAACTAATTAGTAGTAGCTGATCCAAAGTGTTGATAAGGGTTGAGCTCGGTGTGGGGGAAAAGCCACGGTCCACTCGAGCCTCGATGTTCGAAGTACAGGATTAGCCATCATCGATTAATTAATCGACCGAGCCACACCAGAGAAACAAATACTCAGAGACAACTCTCCCAAGAATTCAGCAATTTATCTTACACAGCATTGATGTAACTTTTCAGACATATCTTATGCATAAGGGTAGCGTAAGACGATGGGGGTCGGACGTTTTAAATTGCTTTTTTAATGGAGTCTCCTCTTTTTCTCCCTCCCTCTCTTTTTTATTTTGGGGGGAATAACGTGAAACCAAAATGTTTCGTGGGGTTGAAAAATCCTAGAAGCTTCCAAACCCTCAGTCTCTCCATGTGCCTATGGCGTAATTCACGACCCTTGGCTATCCTCATAGCCATGCGATAATTGCGCCATCCATCTTCGGCCTTTCTCCCTCTCTCTCCCTCTCGAACGCAAACTCATTTTCCTAGGTATTCGTATTTTAGAGAAGCATGACGAGAAGGGTAGTTCCCTTATTGAGGGGAGTATATAAAGCCCAAAATGAATCATTGCTATTTCGTATATTGCATTCTGTATTTACGAACAACAATTGAAATAAATAACACAAGAGGTTTCTGACTGGCAAATAATTAATCGATACAATTTTCAGTTTCTCAAAATAATATGAAATTTTTTGTTCGTAATTCTGTGTTGCAGACTGATGAATTGTTCGCAACCTGCTATGCTTGTGTCACCGAGTCTCGCAACTGTCATGATTCTCGATGACGATCACAGTGGAATATTTGGCTTTCCAGAACGGGATGTTGAGCTCGTCGAGAGCGTTGGCCAATATCCATTGAGGGTCGTACGTTACAGTGGCGCACGAGGGCGGGTTGTACTCACTTACCAAACCGTCGAGGGAACTGCCAAACCTGGCAAACAATATCAGCACAGTGAAGGCAGCCTTACATTCGAGGATAATCAGACCGAGTGAGTTTTTCAAAATGACTCTTTGTCTGATTCGATCGATTCTCTATATCTCTTGATAAACAAAAAAAAATAAAAATGACTTTAAATTCTTTGGAAAACGGAAAAAATGTATTTTAGAAATTTATTATATACGTTTGTCGATTTTTCGAAAACGTGTTTATCGGGAAGTGCAATTTTTGTAAAAATGGACGATTTATCTGAGAACTTCTTCATGAATTCCCTTAACTTTTTATTATCGTGAACCACGAGAATGTGATACGTATAGCAAAATTCATATGCATACCTTTGTATGCAGTGACCCCGACAACAGACGGTTTTTGAATATATTTTATTTTCTGTGGGGGTGACAATGAGATGGAGGAGGGGACGAGCTTGCAAGTGCTGTATATGCAGTGTGAGCAAATGTGGTAACGAAAGCAAAGGAGAATGGAAAGGGCGAGAAAAACACACGAGGCGTAAGTGGGCCAATAGGGGGCGGGAAGCCCCGAGGGTGCTTTGGCGTAATGTTCCGGCAGCCCCGTGAGCTAACCCCCTCAGACATCACCCCCGTCTATTACATCCATATATGTGCATGTGCACCAGGGTTGCTTCTACTTCTCGCTTGAAATAAGGTCTCTCCGAAAAGTGGCTCGTCAAAAAAAAAAAAAAACAAATTCAAATCTTCAAAATATTATAAATCATCTGTATATTTCGTTAAGTGTCACTTGATCGATGAATATTCACGATTTTTGGTTGATAATGAGATTGGAATCATTGGAATCATTGGAATCATTTTCTTCCATTGTCTATGATTTTTTAAAATCAAAATCAAATTGATTCTGCATAACAAAGTTAAACGTGACATTTACATTATTAAGGAAGTTGAGTACCTGTAAAGCTTGTTGATATTAATTGTTCAATAAATAGCTTCTTAATCGTCATAAAATTTGTACACGACCTCCTGAATACTTCATGTAAAAACATACCAAATTTTAAGAATTCTATCATCATTGCTTTAATCATCTTAAGGGTTAAAATAAAAAATGATAAAAAACTTCTGAAAATTTAGTGTGTTTTTGTATGAAGCATTTAAGCGGTCGTGTCAAAATTTCACGACGATCAGGAAGCTCGTTATTAAAAAATTAACATTTTGTTAAGAACTATTTTTTAAACAAATACACAAAATATTTATCAATGAATTTCGTTTTTTTTTCTGTTGCTTTCAGTATATTGTAGATATTAAAAAATTAAGACTACATTTGACTACGTTTAATTAATTAATGTTAATTATTCAATAACGAGCTTCCTAATGGTCGTGAAATTTTTACACGATCTCTTAAATACTTCATACAAAAAAATAATAAATTTTCAGAATTTTCTTATCATTTGCGATTTGGAACTCAAAATCCTTAAGAAAAAGTGCAATATTTGATCGAAAACTAATCGTTATGGTTAATTTCATTTGACGGTTTTGCAAAAAACGGCTCTTCATGCTCGCTGCTTACCGAAATGGTATACTACGTCGAAATTAGAATAGGAGGTGGAATGTTGCCTCACGAGTATGTGGGTTAGTATGAAGAGCGCTATTTGCACGTGAAAAAAAAGTGAGAATTCTTGGTGAGAGCGCAGACAACTTCGTTGAATTTTCTCGCAAAAGTACTTTCTCTATTCATTTTTTTTTTGCACATGCATTCAAGATCCAAGACTCTTTTTGAAACAAAGAAAAATATACACGAGGCTTTCTCTCTCCCGTAGACTTTCGTTATTTCCTTTCATCTCAACGTTTATGAGATCACACGCCGTTACACCCACTTCAGAAATCCCCAAGATAGCAAAAGGTGGATATTTTTTCCCCCCATTTACTAAACTCCATGCAAACGCTTTGATTAATAAAATAAGTAAGCGACACACGCCCACGTACTTTTCCAAGTTCTAAGCTCCAGAAAAATGTTTCAACTCCATTCGGAGTTGAAAAATTCGAATGGGAAACGATCCCTTTATTTTTCCAATTTTGTACATTCGCTGCTGAGACTTCGAATGCGTCAATCGAGTCGACAAAATAGCTTTGTTCTTTTAAAAACTTTTTAGAGCAACAAAAATTCAAAATGATCATTTAAGACGACGCATTCATGAAAAAAAATGACCAAACATTGCTGGCGTTCGATTTCATCGTTTAAGGATGTTGTATGCAAAGTTTTCTATCGACAGAATTCATTTAAATTTGCACTCCGTAAAGAGAATAGTGATGTCTAATAGCTCGTACAATTTTAAGAGGTTTCATCATGTAGAAGTCGAGATATTCATTTATAAAAATCACAATTTTCAGTAGTTTCTCATAATAGCGTGTATTAAAGGTTCCAATTTTCAACATTAAATATTCCGATTCCTAAGTGGTGAAGCCTCTTAAAACTTTACATACATTTTTATGTAACATCGAAGAGGCTTTATTTAGTTTTTCAAAAAAATCGTAAAATTTTTTCGAAATTTTGTTTATTATATAACAAATACAGATTACCTCGGACAATCTTGGATTCAGAGTATCCCGTTCTTTATTCAATTTGTAACAACTTCTTTAAATGCACTTAGGCTCGCAAATGATTTTGTATGTGAGAAAAACTGAAAAAAAAAAATTTAATTCGACCGTCGGCATACAACGTCCTTAAAATAATGTTTGCATTGTGATAAACTTGCTGAATATGAGAAACGAACGGTGAAAACTACCGGCGATCCGCGAATCCATCGTTCGAATGCAAATGATTTTTTTCCTCTATAAAATACTCGCCGGAATACTATTAATAAAGGCATAAAAATAAATGGTAATGATTGATCGCAGCGTTGCGGAGCAGCAGCATCAATGGAACTTAATTTTTCATGAGAATCCAATCTTCACCGAGGATCGAAAGTTTTATTCTCTCGTCTTGCTGAGAGCATTGGTAGGTGTTAAATGGGAATGGATTTGAACGAGGGCCGAATGAGGGAAGAAGGGAGGAAAAGGGAGAGAGAGAGAGAAAGAGGATGAATTGGTGAGAGAGTTCGGTCACGGTTAGACTCATTTGAAAGGCGAATTTGGCGAGAACGGTGGCGGCTTTCAACGAGAAAATTGAAAATCGTTCTTTGAAAATCGTTAGGATGCCCGGGCGAGGGGCGTCCGGCGTTTTTAGTCGGAACAAACGAGGCCGCGATCATATTAAGTGAATAAAGTAAGGAAGAAATGATGGAATAGAAAGGAAACAAAAGAGAAAGAGAAAAAAGATCAAAGGAGAGGGTAGAGTGGAGAAAAAAGATTTTTACGTATAGATGAGCTAAAAGAATCGAGTCGCATTTCCGGGATATTGTGGGTCATCGACCGGCTTCGGTCATAACATGCAACGTGTGAAAAACGACGTCAATGGAGAGAGACAGAGAATGTAAGCGACGAAACGAAGCACGATGTGCGGGGCTTTTGGCAATTCTTTGACTAACCTCGAACTGCACAGAACAGCCAACACGTTCTCGAAATACTTTCATACTTTTAGCTCGCGTCCTCTTTACCTGAGAATTCGGAAACTGCACTAAAATAAGAGTGCCAACTCAAAACAGCTGAACAAAGTGAAACTTCGGGGAAATTGTACAAATGCAAAACGCTAGCAATTCCCCACGACGCTGGAAAATTGCAGCTCGACAATTCTCGACTTATTTCTGATTTTTCAAAATATTTTCATTCTATTAAAAAAAAAAAAAATTAAAAAAAAAACGATTCAAATTCAAACGAAGCAATTTGCAGCGTTTTTTGTATTTGCATTTAAATTATATAATTTTGACAAGTTTTCTGGAAAGTAAAGAGGAAGTACAATATTTTACGAAATTTGCAGAAATAGAGCGCTTGGACGATTTTTCAAAAAACTCAGATTTTCGTAAAATTCGAAAAATCATAAACTTTAAACCGTTCAACCGATATTTCCCAAATTCAATACCAACCCTCCTATTATGATACTCTACTGATAAAAAAAAAAATTAGTAATAAATCTTAAAATTTGCGGAAGATAGAGCGTTCACACCCTTTTTTTGAAAATTTCAAAATGCCGTAGAATTCGTATTTTTCTAGCAATTCCAACAAAATTCTCGAAGAATGAAGAGCTTGTATAGATTAACATCTGAGCAAAACGGGAGCCCTGTAGCTCAAACTGTTCTCAAATTATATGAGCGTTCAAATTTTACAGTGCCCGAACATACACACACACACATCTGGACATTTTTTCTAGATATGATTTTTCAATTTTTTGGGACATTTTAAGGACATTAACATTGAAAACTGAAAAAAAAAAATTCACCATCACATAGCTTCCTCTATGAAGAAAAAGCAAAAAGTAACAAACTGAATATGATCGAGAATATGACTGTAAGTTATTGTATCAACGAAATATCCGCACAAATTCCATAGAGTGACCAACTATTTTTTGGCCCCGTCTGGGCACTTCCCAGCACGAATTATTCAGCTTCGCATATATGACCGTTCATGCGGCATTCAGCTAGCCAAAACTTTCAAACTTATCTACATCGTTCTCTTACAAATGGTGTACACGGGGTTCGGGCATGTTGGCAAGACGAGAATCGCGAAATGGTATTACGCGTACAGAATTTCTCGTTCGCCACATGTATATAAATAGTTATAGAAAAAATAAAACAAAGCAAGAATCGACCTTGCGTAAGAGTGCTCGAAGTCGCCGCGCACGGAAATGTGATTAAGTTCGAACCCCCGTTCACCTCCTCCAAGTCACTCTTATCGATCGCTTTTTCCTTTCGTCTCTACCATCTTGGCTCTCTCTTTTCCTTACTCTCTCGATCACTACTATCCTTTCTGTTATCGTACCTTTCATTGACTTGTCGTTTAACCTTTAATGGTCACACGAGATTAATTTTATCCCAGTCGCTTTCGACCGACGATACATAATAGAAATTTTGAGAAAATGGGATTTATGACACACTCTATCGGTAATTTGAACCTTTTCTAGTAGGGAGCCTCGTCGTTATTATTTGAAAGGGCCCGTTAGTTCAGTTTTGGAAACCGTAGGAATCGGATGGTGTCAAACCTGGGGTATACTTTTTAGAACGGTCGCTAATTGAACCAGTTCCACCTGAAAGGATGCTATTCAGACTTAAGAAACGATTTTTTTATTTTTTAAATTGAAAATTACAATTTCTGCATCATTTTTTGTAAAAAAAAAAGTCATTTTTGCAGAATTTTTTTTCGACTTTTTTTTATATTAGAAATTGCACGAATTAAATACAATCATCATGGTCGTTAGTCAAGGGTTGAAAATACGTTGTAATATTTTTATTTTATTTTTTTTTACGATTTTTCAACTACTTATCGCCTTCCCAAGTGAGTGGGATTGATAACACCCCCTATGACTATTACGTCACAATCTGGAAGTGTGACTATCAAGGGTTAACTTAGAATGTTTCTATATTTTCCGGTCGTGCGTCTGTTTTCAAAGTTCACTTCTCTATTCGGTTAAGTGGGAGTCGTTGATGAGCTATACATCAGAGTCTCTAGAGTCCCGAAGAGGAGACATCTTTGCCAAGAGTATCGTAGCTTTTCGAGTTGACATCAAGTCTCTTTCAACACTTGTGACGAGTACTAAAGTCCCAGCAAGTCGTTCAAACAAACCGAAGAAAAATCGTGTCGACAGTCGCGATAGAAATTACCGTTTTGACAAAATCGACGGACCTTTTGTCTGGTTCAGAGTCACCATGATTTCGTATCATACAAACATTTAAGGTCATAGTTGCTTTCGTTCCTAGAAACGAATGTATTCATATGCTTCAAGATTCAGAGCGTCGGTGCATCAATTTCGTACCATTTATTAGTATCGTTGAATAAATTCTTTTAGTAGAAAAAAGGGAACGTCCATGGTCGTGAGATTCATGCATGAGTTTTCGCGAAATGCAAAAAGGGCGACTAAAGAGACGTTGAATAAAAAAAGGCACTCGGAAAACAGAATATTCCAAAATCGAAGGCACGACAGGGCTGAGTGAGACATGTGCGAAAAAGGCAGAAAAAGCTCGAATGTCAGAAGAGCTTGAAAATACGAAGTGAGAGAAAAAAAAGGTACCGCGAGGTCACTCGCTGAAAATGAGATTTTGTCAAAAAACGTCGATATTTTGTTCAACACGGTCAACTAAATATTTTTTTGATAATTTCAAAATTTTCGTTATTTTAACAATATTTTTAATTTCTAACGGAACTGTCAGCAAAATTTACCATTGGGATGACACAAATTTACTTTTCGAAGAGACTTTCTAGAATATTTCCTGCTGCAATGACAACATTTTTGTAATTATTCATAAAAAGTTTAGTTGAACGAACCAACAAAATATATGCAACAAAATATCGATCTTTTCCAACAAAATTTTCTTTTCAGTAAAGCGCTTGTTGTGAGACTATAAAGAAGAAGACTGTATGAAGCAAGCACGAATGAGATAATGTTCAGCTTTCTTGCGCGAAGTGGAACCTTTTCCATGGATCAGAAGACAATTCCCATGATTTTTGGTTGTTTGTGTTATCTCAATTGTAAATTTCATTAATTAAATTTCTGCCAACTGTTGGTACAGCAGAAGGTCGGCAATTATAAGAAAATCAATTGGAATTGCACGTCAAAATGATTCGAATTAAGGAAACAATATTGAAAAAGTTTATTGACGAACATCAGAGACTGGTTTCCGGAAAATGAAGCTTTTTTCTTTGCTCATCATCCACCGGTCTTCCCCTGATCCATTCTTGTTTCTTGTCACGATAGTCACGTGGGTAAACGATAAATCAAAGGGACCCTCCATGTGCATTCGAAAGAGCTTGAATTCGTTGTTCTTTTGCGTCCTCCCTCGGTATCCAAACGCAATCTTCAGCATCTTTTTCGGTGCTCTGCCCTTGCCAACGAGCGAATCGTTCGTCTCATAAATCTGGCGTAAATATAGGAGTTCGTGAGCTCAGATCCGTATGACCAAATTTCTTCCCTACGTATTTTCGTGATGAAAAAAAATTCATAAAAAAATGTGTTCCAAAATGCAAAAAAATATGAGGATAAGATTTTTAGGTATTAATGAAAAAAAAGCTGCAAATTGCTCCCTCATGATGCTCAAGCTTTGATCATCGTGCATCTTGAGCATCTTGAGGAAGCAATTTGGAAATTTCAATTTGCAGCGTTTTTTGTATATACATTTACATTATATAATTTCGACAACTTTTTTAGAAAGCAAAGAGGAAGTACTGACTTATACACAATATCTTAGAAAATTTGCAAAAATTCGAGCGGTTAGACGATTTTTCGAAAAACTCAGATTTTCGTAAAATTTGAAAAATCATAAAATTTAAATCGTTCAACCGATATTTCCGAAATTTAATACCAACCTTCCTATTAAGATACTCTATTGATAAAAAAAAAAAAAAATTAGTAAAAAATCTCAAAATTTGCGGAAGTTGGAGCGGCGAGATCCTTTTTTTGAAAATTTCAAAACGCCGTAGAATGCAAACACACTTCGCAGCTTTACCACAAAAGTTCAGCTTTGCAAGCGACAGCGAAGCAGGAAATGCTGTAGATCGCGGATGAGACGGATAGGAAAAAAAAATATACTGGAGAGAAAGGAGATAAGAGTAAGCAAACTCACCGTAGCATGGGAAAAGCAAGTTCATCTCTCGCACGATAAAACTCACGGTGCTTAATGGCTTGAGGATATTTCTGTCATCGTTAGTATAATCGTAGATTTTTTTATGTCGCCAGGATTCTATCACATTCGTATAACATAGTTATACCATTATTAATACACGGTTTATGTAAAACCAATAAAAATACTCTGATATCCCGAGGAATAACCAACAGCGATGGCTACCCGAGAAGGGAATGCGCCTTTGGTGATATCCTGGATCAAGCAGCTTTAGGGTTTAGGGGAAATCAGTACTTGCATGCTGGCTGATGGCTTAGCCACGCCCCGGCTGGCACATGGATCGTTGAAGGGAAGACAGTTTTTCTAGGTCTTCTGTGGCGTTAACCGACCAAACTCTCCATAAAATGTTGCTGGTTGTATCGACCGGGTTTTTCGTAGTTTCCTCGAGCCCTTGTGCAAATGATGAACGGCATATCGGAGAAAAATGAAATTTATTTATTATTTATTCATTATTTACTTATTATCTATTTATTATTTATTTATTATTCGTTTATTTGTCACGGTCTGGCAATATGAATTGGAATATAGGTGGCCCTAGCGCAGTGGTTAGCGCTCCGGACTCATATTCCGCAGGTCCAGGGATCGAGTTCCACTCGGATCACCATTTTATTCACTCATTATTACTGGACCGTGCCTCGTCACATATTATTTATTTATTATAATCACGGGAATAGCCTAAATGCACATAGTTATATCCCCATTCAATACCGGAAACTGGTAGATATTTACGCCGGAAGGTGGTCACTGGGTGGATTCTACGCAGTGTGACCACGAAAGATTAAGAATCGACTTTTTCATCAGGAACGAAAGTACAGAGTAGTTGGTCAGAAACAGTTTTTCTAGCATTCGAGCAGTTGCTCTGTGGGTGTATTTTGGAAATGAAAATCATGAGGAATAATTATACAAAAGCACTGCACGCACACCATGATATTTGTCGTTCTAAATAGCATTTGCGTGCCGTACTTCCGTAAAAGGCACGCATGCTACGTAACACGAAAAAGAGCTCGTGGGCGAGAGGCTCGAGAGTGCTCTCGCATGGCTTTTGAGGTTTTCTGGTTATTTTAGAAAAGAAAATGAAGAACGAATGAAAAATGTTGAAACTCGTCCATGCAAATTATACGCTTTTCGTGTTTATTATGTTTTTATGGTCCATGCTGCTTTTGTCTCCGAGTTTTTATTTCTTTAGCATCGGTTTTGACGAACGAGAGTAATTTCGGGGCAGTCCGCAGAGAAAAATGAAAAAAGTGTCTCGTCGAGATGAGATGAACGGTTGGACGTAAAAATTTTCAACCGAATAGAACATCCCACCGGTCTTTCGAAAGTTATTGCTCTCTGGATCTCAGAAAGTTTTCTATTGTTAGAGATATAAAGAGCCCGGCTTGTCCATCGACAGTTTTTGTGCTCGCGTTCCCACAGCAGAGGAATCTCTATCGGTGGTTATCAAAAAAAAAAGTCGTGAGATGTTCAGCCTGGGTGTTGAATCGTTTTGCCATCATCCATTGACCCATTTTCTATATTACATTTCTCCGCCATCACTTTCCAGCCGTGTATTCATATTTTTATCATTTCATTTCGTTTCCTCTGTTATATACCGAATCATCGAATGTGCGACGACATAAAAAAAAACCTCATTGGCAGTACCGAGAGTTTCTGCATTAATTTTAACACTCGTGAAAAAAGAGAATTATTTTTTCTCGTCATTTTCCATTAATATTTGTGCATTGTGAAAGTCGAGAAAATATTGAATTGTATCGTTTCACTGGAAATGAAATTTTGTTAAAAATCGTCGATATTCTTGGCAACACAGTAAAGTAAATATTTTTGGGTAATTTCAAAATATTCGTTATTTTAGCAGTTCATTTGGTTTCTAATGGAATTGTCAACGAAATTTACGATTGGAACGACTAAAATTTGCTTCCGAAGAGACTTTATACAATATTTCTTTCTGTAATGACACAATTTTTGAGATTATTAAAAAAAAAAAACGTTTAGTCGAACGTATCGAGGAAAATATCGATTTTTTCCAACAAAATTTTGTTTTCAGTTTCGCACATTTTTGGATTTAAAAAATCGGCAATCCTGGTGGCAGACGTTGACAATCCTTGAAAAAATTTTTGTATTTGGGATAATTGATGCCCGTTAATAAGTCTGAGTCCAAATGACCCAGTGTGTCCATAAAGCGTTAAACAGTGAGTAAAGTGATATTTGGTCAATAAGAGCGAACGAGGAATTGCATTATTCAGAAAGTCGTCGAGATCTCTTGATTCGGTGAAATCGCGATTGAGAGACACTGAAAAAACGTTTCGTCAGTGTAAATCGCCGAGGGTGGTAGCTTTTAACACCTCGAGGCTGCATTACGAATACCCAGGCTACGCACGCACACACAAATCGTGTACGGACTCAAGATCGATCGATTCAAAGTTTTTCCTTTTTTTTTTCTTCCCACTCTTGTTGTGTACGTATAGTCCGAGTTTTGTATGGTGTGACTCCCAAAACGCGAGTCGTTGCTGGACGTCTATGCTAACAGAGTCACCCACAACGCAAAGTCATGTTAAACGTGGACGAAATGAGAACCCTTGGTTACGTGTGCTGCGAGAGGGATTCCACCCGATGTTCCGCAGATAAAACCGTGTCCGTCGTGGTGCGAGTTTGCGCACCATCGTTCCGGGCTTCTATTTTGTTCTTCTATCACCTCTAGGGAATCCCAAGCGGTTCCTCGTTATCCTGATTTAGGGAGTTAGCTTTTTTTTGTTGTTGCTTTTAAATGCGCAATTTGCGTCTTGAGCAAATCAACCTTCCGGAATGTATAATTTATGCGAACACAGAGACAACAACCTTCAAGATTATGGAAAACACTACAATTGTTTTCATGGAATTGGGAGCTGCCGCCTAAACGTTTGAATTTTCTTTCGGAAGTTGTTTTGTTTTGTTGATTTTCGATTAATTAACTCGATTTATTTTTCTGCCGACTAATCAGACTCGGAATCTTAGCAAAGTAACAATCCAACGAATTTTAGGTTCATCATTAATTTCCTCGAAACTGATAACTGATAAATGCTGAAACGTTTTTACACTGAAAACAAAATTTTGTTGAAACAGATTGATATTTTTTTGTTGGATACGTTCGATTAAACGTTTTTTTTTAATAATCCCAAAAATTGTGTCATTGCAGCAAGCAATATTGTAGAAAGTCTCTTCGGATGCAAATTTTCGTCGTTTCAATCGTAAATTACGCTGACAATTCTGTTAGAAAGCAAATATACTGCTGGAATAACGAAAAATTTGAAATCATCAAAAAATATTTAGTTTACCGTGTGTAACAAAATATCGACGATTTTTAACAAAATTTCATTTCCAGTGTACGTTCGTTACGAATGAACGCTTAATGGAATTTCGGATTACCGAAAACACTTTCATCGAATTATATTCATCGATGCAACATTGTCGTAAAGTAGTTCATGTTCAGGCAATGAAAATGACATGAAATCCGTGACAAAATGTATCGATAAATAATTCAACACATTAATGCAAGAATAATTGATTCTCATTAACATCCGCGCGGCAACACGTTGGCATGATGGACCTGGTTGGTCCTTCGAAAAACGCTTGAATATTCCAAAATACATAACCTCACACTAAACAGTTCGAGGTAATAAAAAAACTACCATTATCAACAGATGACAGATTTTACGTCCGATAGTAAAACGTTAAAGCAACCTCGAATGGATCGGCCGACCACTGTCAAAATCAACGTTTTCTCGTATTAATTCCCGACCAATCAAGAATATTGACGCATGTCTCGAAATAATTGCTGAATCCGGGGCAAAAAAATTGATGGCCCAATATTGAGCGTAAAGACTTCCAAGCTTTGTCACGTGCCATTCTCGTAAATAAAATGTCTCGTGATACATGAAACCGTAGTGACAAAAGAGATTATTGGAAATTTAGTTCAAAGCAATTTGAAATAAGTTACGCATACGAAGTTTTTTTTCAGCACGTGATGCTGGTCCACTTTAATGGTTTGGAACAGAGTGGAACATTCCTGCTGGCGTATCCTTTCTGTCCTTATCGTTGGCGAGTGTCAGGAATACGTAATATGTCGCATCAGCGCAAATACATACTTTTTTGAACCATGTTCATAGCGCGACAGCTGCTGCATCGGCATGTTGCCCGAGCACAGACGAAAAACAAAAGAAAAGAAGCTTCATTTTAGTCCACGAGTGACGAACATCGTCACTCGTTATAATCACTTGAAACATTGACGGAAAAGTTTAGACACAAATGTCAGTGTCGCAGAACATATTTTCATGTCGAGAGATCAGGAACCTGCGTTTGGAAAGAGTTCACAGTAGTAAAAACGCGATTTGGCGGACGGTATTCCACACCCGGTATATTTTTACCACGTATAAATATCGGAAAGCACTAGACATCGGAAAAGCACAGATTGAGTCTGTGAGAATCTATACGTAAATAAACAATTCACAAAATTTCCATTTGCAGCGTTTTTTGTATTTGCATTTAAATTATATAATTTCGACAACTTTTCTAGAAAGTAAAGAAGAAGTAACACAATATTTTACAAAATTTACAAAAATTAAAGCGGTTAGACGATTTTTCAAAAAACTCAGATCTTTGTAAAATTCGAAAAATCGTAATATTTAAATCGTTCAACCGATATTCTCCAAATTCAATACCAACTTTCCTATTATGATACTCTATTTATAAAAAAAAAAAATAGTAATAAATCTTAAAATTTGGGGAAGTTAGAGCGTCGACACCCTTTTTTTGAAAATTTTAAAATGCCGTAGAATTCGTAGTTTTCTAGCAATTCCGACAAAATTCTCAGAGAACGAAGAGCTTGGATAAGTTAACATCTGTGCAAAACATGGGCCCTGTAGCTCAAACCGTTCTCTCTTGAATTTTCCAGTGCCAGAACATACAGACATACACGTCCGGACATTTTGCTAGATATGATTTTTCGATGTTTCAGGACATTTTAAGCACATTAACATTGAAAGCTGTAAAAAAAAAAAAAAAAATCACCGTCACATAACTCTACGAGGAAGCAAAATTGTAAAAAACTTTGTGCGCACAAGAAAATAGTATATAGATGCACACAGCAGGAAAGAGCATAGAAAAAGCAGTTGCAGTAGTAAAGGTTTATATTAGTCAGACGTCGCCCTGAGGGCTGTCCGTAGGAAGCGCCGTGAGCTCGGGATAACGCAGTCGACTTTTGTACAAACGTGTCACGAATGTTTTTCACACCATGAATGTGTACACACACACGTAAGTAGCTCCTGAGGCGATTGCGAGTGCAGATAGGATGTGGCGTGTACGAAGAAAAGAGACTTGACGAAACTTACACGAGAAGGTGAAAATACTGTGAAGCGAGTAGAGCCTGACACACCTGTCAGGCTCTACTTGCATTTACCTGTACCTAGATATGGTCTTTAACAGATTTTTCGCTATTGTCCATAAAAAAAAGAACAATTGTACCACCTGACGATATACATGAAGTTCGAATAGATCGATTTTTCTGAATCATTAATGATACTCTCAAATACGAAAGGTCAGGAACGTTTTTGACTTATTTTCATTGGACGAAAACCGTATTGAATGATTGACAAAAGCTGGAAAAAAAATATGCCCCTTGACGAGGGAAGCACGAGTCGGAAAACCAGCAAGCTGGAAAAAATCGAATATAGCTGAAGAAGGTCACTGAATATTCGCGTCTGACGAATATTCAATTGAGCCACAAAGAATAAAAAATACTCCAAACGCTATTTCCATCAAGGTTCTTCAAAGTACTCAACCAAGTTTATATTACGAATGGCAAAGGAACTTTTTTCACGTACAATCAGCCAGAGTGATTTCTGTACCAATAAAAATGAATATACACAAAATTTTTAACAATGTTTGATAAGAACATATATTCACTCGCGTTTTCATTTCCATTCCCTTCCTTCCCGCTTGATCGAATCAGGTTTCTCGAAAGCTACATAAACTTTTGCCATTATGCTCTAATAAATTAAGAAGGTCGGATCACGATGATACAATATTCCCATGCTAAACCATGTTAAAAACATAAAAAAATCAAGCAGATAAGAATTTAATAAAACTTGGTAAATATATTCATTAATAATATAAATGACAATACAATTTTTTTTAAATTTTTCCACCACGTAGTACTCGAGTAATTGAACACTAGAGTTCACGTGTATAAGCATAGAGTTCACATATATACAGGTATACATCTCCGTGCATAAGAAGTTCGATTTAACTCTCCATCATTCGATAGCCATGTGGTAAAAAATTTGGAAAAAATTTGTGTTTCTATACTTGATGCCAAAGAATGTTGACATCAAATTTTATCAAATTCTGATTATTTTGATTTCGTGATCCAACCTCCTTAATAACTGTGTATACAAACAGTTGCACACGGAACTGTTATTCAAGACTCTGGTTCTGAGCTCTCTTGAAATTAGTTATCAAAGATTAATTTGATAATTTTCTTCCTAGTAATCAGAACCAAAGCTTATGGATGCCTGATAATTGGAAACATGGCTAAGAGATCGAAATTATATTGAAATCAAATATACAACGTACTCCAAATGTATAATTTTCTCTAATAATGAACCTGCCACTGCGGTCTGCTTGATAGCAGAATAACATGTAAATAAACTTTCATCATATTCCGACCTTTCCCAACGAGTTTCTTGGTGGGAAAGCTCGGTACGAAACTCCAATACACACCATTCACAGGAAACTCCGTTCGTTCAATGATTCATGCACCTTGGGTGTCTCGTTTCAGTTCTCGTATTGTTCCATTCGGTTATATATACAATGGACCTATAGGAATCCACCACAAAAACATCTCTACACATCCGAGGCACATGCTCCTCGGGCAGGCTGTGCTATAGGCACGTTCATGTATGGTATATACATATGATGTATACATATGAATTAATGCGCAATTATCATTCCACCTGGTTGCTCCCATCATCCTCTGAATCCTGACCTAATTACGTAATGTACTTTTTCGGGCTACAAGGATTTATAACCCGATAAAACGATATCTTTTTTCTTCGATACGTAAGGATGTTGAGTCCCAAATCACGAATGATAAGAACATTCTGAAAATTTGGTATGTTTTTGTATGAAATATTTAAAAGATCGTATCAAAATTTCACGACCACTAGGAAGCCCGTTTTTGAACAAATAACATTAATAAATTAAATGTAGTCAAATGTAGTCTTATGGAAATTGGTATAACTTTGCGATAATTTTTTTTTTTTGACCTACAATATGATGAAAGCAACGGAAACAAAACGAAGTTTTGATAAATATTTTTTGTATTTGTTTCAAAAATTGTTCTTAACAATATGGTAATATTTTAATAACGAGCTTCCTAACGGCCGTGAAATTTTTGAACGACCTCTTAAATACTTCATACAAAAACTCACTAAAGTTTCAGAATTTTCTTATCATTTTTTATTCCACCCCTTGAGGTGGTTAAAGTAATGATGATTGAATTCTTAAAATTTGGTATGCTTTTACATAAAGTATTCAGAAGGTCGTGTACAAATTTTACAACGATTAAAAAGCTATTTAGTGAACAATTAACATTAACAAGTTTCATAGGTACTCAACATCCTTAACGACAGTCAATTGGCTAAACGCAATCAATACATTAATTTAAGCATTCTCATTGAGCTGTGCAGGTTCCTGATATATAAGAACGAGAATCTTTTGGGAACTTGGAATCAAGCAATTACCACAAGACCGATTGGCAAGCAATTAGTTTTATTGCGATTGGTGTGTAAATTACACATTCGGGTCAAATTGATCCAGTGTGGTAAATCAATAATTATAATAGTGCTGAGAAAAAAATGAAAAGCCACTTTATTTTGTAAGTTACGAAGATAAGGAAGTTCGTGTGGTTCGATTTCGAAGATTTCATAATCTCGTCACGTTTTAAAGGCTAGAGTAATTCAGCTATCTGCGAGGTATAGAGCGGAAGCTTCAAGGGCTCATTTCTCTTGCTTTTACAGCCGTTTCTGAGATTTTTCCCTAGCAGCTCTTTCCTTTATTCCGTCTGAGCTCAAAAGAGCCGATTCTTCACTCGCACGTCTCGATTTGCAGGAAGTTAAGAGTGTCGGACAGAATCCCATATAGGGTCGCAGAGCAGTTTGCACGAACCGGCACTTTATTTACCTTGCCGAAAGTTTTACACGAGGAACGAAAAAGCTATCATTCGGACTCGTGCCAGCAGAATATTCGGAGCATATAGCTTGAGGGGTAGAGACGCCGGAACCATGATTGGCTCATGGGCAAACATAATTGCATATACTTTTTCACGCCCTGATAAAAAAAAAAAATAGGTCTTCCAAGTTCTTCGCTCCAGCGACACCGGAACTGACTGCTGGCTCGAACTTCAAAGGAAAAATGATAGATACACAGAGAGAAAAAAGTTGTAACTTTTATAGGGATTTCTGGAAAAAAATTACCGTGCTTTCTAATAAACGTGATGAGAACTGTCAGCACGGTAAAATTTACCTCGCTGCGTCAGAAAAATTTGTTGTCACATTTTTAATTTTGTGCTGCGAAATACATTTTTTTTCTAAGCAAGATAGTAATTTTTTTCATAAAAACCCATCATTTTTGTGACAAGCATCTATAAATACTGCATTGCGTGTTTTTTACATTACGATCAAGTACCAGCACAGTAATTTTTAACAGATTTTTCTCTCCGTGATAAAGTAAAGAGCCAGGAAATTCCTTACAGAGACAAATTCGACGAAAATACGTGAAGTATTTAAATTTATCGTAATAATAATAATAATAATCTCTGTGTATAAAAAACTCCACTACAAAATTGTGTTTGTGCCCTTTTCATGCAAAAACCACTAAACCAATTTCGATGAATCTTTCACAGCACTGGAGCTCATGAATCACAATTAGTTTTGGACTGTATTACATTCCGATAATTTTTTTTTTTTGGGAACCCGAACCCAAAAATCACATTCTTCGTCATATTTTCCACTTTCAAAATTCACCAGCTACTGAAAAATGATAATAAATCAAAAATCGCTAATTACCAATTCAAAGATAATTCGAAAACGAAGATAATGAGCAGTAACTGGAGTGCCACTTTGTAAAAAAAAAAGTTATATCGATTTTTGTAAAATTGAAGTTTGAAAATTTCGAAAAAAAATTTCAATTTTGCATATTACGCTAGCTGTACCCTTCAGCGCTGACTAGGTGTGCTCCGGGGAAAGGCTGCACCCACGACTAATAATGATAATAATAATAATAATAATAATAATAATAATAATAATGAGTCCTTCGTAATTATTTTCGAGCTAGTCCGGAAAAACAAAATGTCCTGGTAGCTTTTCAATGACTCCAACTCGCAGAAGCAGTGAAAACTGGTGTTTCTTCAAAAACGACAAAATAAGCATTTTCCAAAATCCTTGAGCTCGAGTAGGTAATTGTTATTTATTATCTGCGTCTGCTATTCGTTTGAAAAACCATTTTTCATCGATTTTCAATATCCCGTCTCCAGGCGTCCTATACAGAGGAATTCCGATCCGTCCAATCAGCGCAATTAATATAGTAGCTTAATTAAAAATTCCAACGTGGACAAAAGCGACATGAGATTTGAGGTTGCACAAAAATTCGAAGCATTGGGAACGTTTTCAAACAGCAAGGGCTAGAACCATACATTTCATCGAGGGTGGAGAAAAAAATCAATCGCTTAATGAATTTATCATTAATTAAATCACGGTAGTCACAAGGGTTTGCTAATTTAGACTCTCACTTGGGAATCGAATTTCCGTAATCCGTTGAGTATACCTTTTAGTGTAAGGAGAAGGGTCAGTGATTAGATGGAACGTAAAGATACGAAAGAGAGGAAGAACGAGTGAGTTTTTGTCGTACGCGTATTCGTCGAAATGTCGTCATGCGCACAAAAAATTGTTACAGGTCGCGGATAAGCTGCGTGTATTAATCGTGCTGACTAAACTTGGTCGTGAATCTTCGTTTAACCCTTTTATCACATAAGCTCGTTGTTCTTTCGCCCAGTAAACAATGGAACACGAGCATCATGATGTCCTTGTAATTTTTTTACAACCTTTCCAGATCTTGTTAACAGTGTGAGGGATATACCCGGGATATTTAGTCGGTGGTTATATGGAAGGGTAGTTCAATTGTATACAACTCTGGGATGGTTTTCATTCGCCGTCTCGCCTCTATTTGTCTTTCGAGGACAGCAAAGACGTGATTTCTTTTTTCCTTCCTCATAGAGAAAGCTATGTGACGATGAAAATGTTTTTTTTTTCTTCAGTTCGCAATGTCAATGTGCTTAAAATTTCTCAAAACATCGAAAAATCATATCTAGAAAAAAAAGTCCGGATGTGTGTGTGTGTGTGTGTGTGTGTGTGTGTGTGTATTCATAACGCGAGAACGGTTTGAACTACAAGGCCCCCGTTTTGCACAGATGTTAAACTGTACAAGCTCTTCATTCTCTAAAAATTTTGTTGGGATTGCTAGAAACATACAAATTCTACGGCATTTCGAAATTTTCAAAAAAAGGGTGTCAACGCTCTAACTTCCGCAAATTTTAAGATTTATTACTAATTTTTTTATTTACTTATGAATAGAGCATCATGATAGGAAGGTTGGTATTGAATTTGGGAAATATCGGTTGAACTGTTTAAATTTTATGATTTTTCGAATTTTACGTAGATCTGAGTTTTTTGGAAAATCGTCCAACCGCGCTAATTTCTGCAAATTTTTGTAAGATATTGTGTATAAGTCTGTGAGCCTCTTTACTTTTTAGAAAAGTTGTCGAAATCCAGAGACTCGGCAGAGTGTCGGGAAAAGTACATTTAACAGCCTCTCTGTCGTCTGCTGTCCCGAGCGCTCGCCGAGTCTATACTTGCGATTTTCGGTGGTGAGGACAAAAGATGGTGAAAATTCCGATGACATTTTAGCTAACTGTTACACCCAATGCTGCAAATTGAAATTTGCAGATCGTTTTTTATCTCTTTGCTTCAGATCTTCTCCGCTTCACTCATTTTTCAGGCTCGGGCCTCATTCACTTTCTATCCTTTCTCGCTCGTTACGCCAAAATATTCTTGGACGAAGGTCTTTCTTGGCCACGTATTGAGCGAAAAAAATGTCGAAAAATTTCACTTTTGCTTAAAAAAACTTTGGATTCCAACATTTCTATAATTTTATTTCCTTTCGAATGCGGTTTTTTAGTGTGATTTGGGAATCAAAGTAGTGAGACTCTGAATCGAACGCCCTTTAGATTGACTTGAATAGCGATTGTGAGCTGAGAGTTACCGAAGCCTCGCTGAATTCGGCCTCTCAACGCTACCGGTAATGGGGTCATTGTATTCGATTATAATAGCTCTACGAGTGGTCGCGAGTACACATAAATACACACTCACACACACATACAAAGAAAGCCCTTCACATCCCCCGTAGAGAGTGTTGCGTACATCGAGTTCGATGTGACATCCCCCTTTAGCGATTCGTTACAAACATCCATTTGGCCAAACAACGGAATTCGCAAACGTTGCGTTTATAAAATTTTCCTCGCCCAATTCCAATTAAACCTCATCACATTGTACATTTAATTGTAATTAGGCTCCTCGATAATGTTTTACTTCGGGTTGTCGAAGTCGCTCCTATTTCCGTTCATAATCGTGTCGCAATATTTTCTTATCAATTATGCATATGCAGATGCGAGAATAACGATTCCATGGAGTATTCAGTACTAATATTAATTTATCGCGGACGTTCAAATCAACGAAATTGATTGAGCGATGTTTGGAGGCAGAAAAAAGAACTTGCTATGAATAATTTTTCGCTCTTGGGAAATCCTGATGACAAAACTCTTGTGTGTTTTTGCTTCCTCATAGAGGAAGCTATGTGACGGTGGAATTTATTTTTTCCACTTTTCAATGTCAATGTACTTAAAATGTCCCAAAACATCGAAAAATCATATCCAGAAAAAATGTCCGTATGTGTGTTCTGGGACTGTAAAATTCAAACCCTCATTACTCGAGAACGGTTTGAGATACAGGGCTCCCGTTTTGCACAAATGTTAATCTATACCATCTCTTCGTTTTCTGAGAATTTTTTCGGAATTGCTAAAATAATACGAATTCTACGGCATTATGAAATTTTCAAAAAAGGGTGTACTCGCTCTAACTTTCGCAAATCATAAGATTTGTTACTAATTTTTTTTTTATATAGATAATCATAATAGGAAGGTTGGTATTGAATTTGGGAAATATCTATTGATCAGTTTAAATCTTATGGTTTTATCGAATTTTACGAAAATCTGAGTTTTTCAAAAAAACGTTTAACCGCGTTATTTTTTGCAAATTTTCTAAGATATTGTGTACAAAGCTGTACTTCCTCTTTACTTTCTAGAAAAGTTGTGGAAATTATATAATTTGAATGCAAATACAAAAAACGCTGCAAATTGAAATTTGCAAATTGCTTCTTCAAAATGCTCAAGATGCACAATGCTCAAAGCTTCCTCTATGTTTTGGTATTTTCCAGAAAGACGATAAATCTGACGATTATCGAAGAAGACTCCTATGAGAAGGATGCCTTATTTTATGTAGAGCTCGGTGAACCACAGCTACAAGGAGGTAAGCTTTAAAATGAATAAACAAATTTAACGAATTATAGTCCTCATACCATTGTCGACAAAAACTGAAATCTACGTAAATTCAAGAAGGTCGCTAGTGGCGGAAATACTTACTAGAGAATGTAAATGAAGATCCAAATTTCTCATTTGCTAAAGTTTGTAGTGAGACCGACGTAAATTCATCGCTGAGGGAAAAGAAATGAACGTCAGAGCGAGAATTAATAACGATAATCGGAAAAGCTCATTGCTGTTGTGAATATCCTGTACTTTTCTCAGAAGCGACCCAAGTTATTCAAGTTTTAAACGAAAAAAAAAAAAACAGCAGAATTTAACTTCCGCGACCGAAGGAAATACTTACTGCAGACTTTGAAGTTAAATAGCTTCTCGAGCTACTTTTTATCTTTTGTCCAAAGATTAAATTTTCTCATTATGAGGAAGATCCTCGAAATGCAAAAAAAAAAAAACTCGTTTTAAACTTCTCAGCGTAATACTCAAGATTTTCTAGCGGTATATTTAATGTAAAAAATGTCAACTGTGAATTATTCAATAAGCAGTGGTAATAGCCATTTAATTAGAACGAACCGAACGATTCTATTTTTTTTCATTTTTTTACATTCAAGTCGACGTTACATCTTCCCGACCCTGAATAAATTTTTTTTTTGTTTAATTTTCAATTCCAATAATCGAGTAGTTGAAATGATTTATAAAAACATTTTTTCCATGCATTATTTTTGTTTTTAGAAATATTCCCACGTGACGTAATTGTAATGCTGCACAATTTTGATGGTTTGATAAAAAAAAAAAAAAGTTATTCGTGTTTTTGAAATCCACTTGCCACAGAATCCTTTGATAAATTAAATCTCGCTTTTCATCTGATTTTCCTTCCCGTCTGTTTTTCTCCTCGTATTGAATAATTTATTTATCACGTGCACACTGGTCACGAAACTGGACACTGTACGTGCTCGCAACGCGACTGCCCGTAAGTTAATCAAAAATAACAAAACAAAAACAAACGAAAATATCATTGCATACACACAAAAGCTAGATACAAATTCACGAGCGCGGTTTCGCTGCAGTTGATTATTTGAGCTAGTGCTTTTGTCAATTCCCTATTCCTTCGCTTTTATTCACGTAACCAATCAGGCTTTGAAAAATATTTCAAAAAATCTTGAAAAAAGTATGAATTTCATATTCTTATGTTTCATCTCAACAATTCGACTGCGTAATTGAACAGAAACGTCATTACCTGTTCGATTGGAATGGATCGAATTCTGCGTTATAAAAGTGAACTGATCCTTTTTTATCGCGACGTTAATTCTTGCTAATAAGATTTCGCTGGATCGTGTTAATTTATCTGATGAATAGCAATTAAACACGATCCAGCAATTGCCAATATATAGATAAATATAGTTTCCTTCCATGCTTAGAATTAAGCTCCGAGATATTTCCACTCCTCCCTGTCTCTCTCATTATCGAAGCTTCCGGCGATGTGCATCCCGACGAGCAAACAAGTTTGTCGTAGATCCTCGACACGCTGTCATTAACGAACGCCGCTTTGCTTATTAGTGCTCATGCAAAACGAACAGTCGTGTGGCAACTCACGAATGGTCGTATGGAAAAGACCAAATGGAGATTTGTTTTCCCTAACAAACTGTGTCCCATGAAGAATAAAAAAAAAAAAAAACATAAATCTGTTATTTTCTGAATATTTTAATAATCCACACGGAGGACGCTTAATTGAAATTTCTTCGTTGTGCCAAAAGTCAATTGAACAGAACATTCAATTAATCACATGTCAAATAATGTCGTGTAACAATATTTGTTATGAATCAAACGCCTAGAGCTGAATTTTTATTTGTATACCGAGATATCTAATATCGTAATATCCACGGACGTAATATCGATTGGTTTTTGCTGGGCCGAAGAAGCTCCCAGCGCAGTACGCTTTTCCGGAAAGTTCGCAATCACCGAGATACATAAAAACGAGTATTTGCTTTTCCGTTATCTTTCTCGCACCACACAACTGATTAATAGCCTCAAGTCAACTTAACTGAATTTTTTTTGTCAGGATGTAATTTAAAAAATTGATTAATCATTCGGTTTCCTTAATTACTCGACTTTCCAGTTTTTTAAATATGGAGAGATTAACGCTGAAATAAGGGGACAATTCGTAATGAGGTTTTGGCGGTATTTAGACTGGTGATTAATCTTTAATGGTCACATGGGGTTAATTTTACCCCAGCCGCTTTCGACCGACGATACGTAATAGAAATTTTGAGAAAATGGGACTTACGACACCCTCTATCGGTAGTTTGAGCCTTCTAGTATAGAGCCTCGTCATTATTATTTGAAAGGGTCCGTTAATTCAGTTTTGGAAGCCGTAGGAAGCGGACGGTGTTAAACCTGGGGTATACTTTTTGGAACGGTCGCTAATTCAACCAGTCCCACCTGAAAGCATGCTATTTCAGACTTATGTAACGATTTTTTCTTTTAAATTGAAAATTACAATTTCTGCATCATTTTTTGTAAAAAAAAGTCATTTTTGCAGAAATTTCTTTTTCAATATTTTTTTCATATTAAAAATTGCACGAATCAAATACAATCATCTTGGTCGTTACTTAAGGGTTGAAAATACATTGCAGTATTTTTATTTTATTTTTTTTAACGATTTTCCAACTATTTATTGCCTTCCAAAGTGAGTGGGGTTGATAACACCCCCAATGTCTATTACGTCACCATTTGGAGGTGTGACTATTATGGGTTAAAAAAGTTTTTATTCGAGGGTATAGACCACCGCTTAAAATCATGTTTCGTATCGACTAAACCGGCATGAGCATACGAGCACGCTCAAATTACTGCAAAATTTGCAGCCAACATTTCTTCACCTTGCAACAGATCGGGCAAGGAAAGTTTCGACCCTATTTTGCTTTTTTTTTTCTCGGAAGTTCCACTATAAGGCCTATCGATTGAAGGGTGTGAATAATTGTCTTTATTCAAAACTCGAGCTTCGTGTAACGTGTCAACAACTTTTACGATGATGGAATATGAGGAATAAATTGAAAATTAGACGTGAATACGATGAAATGTAAATCTCGAAATAAAATTTATTTAAATCTAGAGAGAACTTGGTTGAAAAATAAATCTTCATTTTTAAATAAATCTCGGAAGAATTGGAAGAAAATGAAAAAATAATGAAATTTTTGTCTCCTGTGTTATTTTTCAGTACTTTTCACTGAGCTGTCCGCTCGTGAAGATGTAAAATCCTCGGGCGCGATCACTTCGTAATCCCTCGTAAATTCGAACTCCATCTCTCGCGTATCAACATAAATTAGAATTACATTTCCCCGAGCGTAGACACGTGCTAATCGGCTGCGGACATTGCTGGGTTACAGCGACCAGTGTCCACAGACCAACAGGATACGGAAGGACTATTGATATAGTATGGTGTTCATAGAAATCTACAGGAATAACATACGCTTGCATAGACTTCTCCAAGGTGTCCGGACTACGAATGCACTAATTGGAATATGTGTGGCTGAAGGTTGGATCGAATGAAATGGGTTTATTATGCCTAATTAACACGTGGATTCTCTAGATGATTTCTGCATCGTATAGTTAATTTCATTTTATTTTCTTGCCCTTCAAATTTCCGAGGTTTACCAGTTTTGCATGCAATTTTTCCGAACTTTCAAATTTGTCATTTCCAGTTTACTGTTTCATCGAAATTCGTGTAAAGCTTTTCTCTTTTGGAGTCATTATTTATTTAGTCTCCGAATGTACGGTTCTTGGTTGAAAACAAAAAAAAACACGAAAAAAAAATCTTCCTCTATGAGGAACTATATTTTAAATTTTGGCTTCCTCATGGAGGAAGCTTTAAGCATCGTGCATTATGAGCATCTTGAGCAAGCAATTTGCAGCGATTTTCGTATTTCCATTTAAATTATATAATTTTGACAACTTTTCTAAAAAGTAAAAAAGAGGTACAGCTTGAGCCCATAGTGTACAGAGGTACACTATGAGGAAGCAAAAAGGTAGAAAAGTTATGAAAACCAACGGACTAGTTCCTGCAAAATTGGGACCATACAAGCAGGTATTGTTTGTGTTTCTATTTCGTACAATTTTATTTTTTGTCCAATAAACTTGGGGGCTTATTCTGGAATAAATGGAATTGAAAGCTCAGGCACACAGTGTACAGTTATGGTTTTGTATGGAAAAACACACACAGAACAAAACGTGTAGTACGTATTTCCATGCGAACTGTAAAACTTTGACCCAGCGGAGCTTATCCAAAGAAGCTTACAGCAAATCTTCGTCTCGTCCGAATTGCCCTCTCTTTCTCGTTTGTGATGGTGATTTTGGTCAAGGCTCGTACGCACAGCCTATTATTTGGGATCGTGGTTGAGCAAACCTCCGCGTGGCTGACCTCAAATTCTCAAATTACCCAATTATTGGATGACTCGATCCGACACACGGTCTAATTAGTGCATCCTCCCTTTTCGATAATTCGATAACTACGAGTTCCCACTTTCCATTAAATTTCTACCACTGTATACGAATGATACGGATGCGATAATCATTGTCATATTATTGATACAGTTTATCCTACATCCACCAACGACGTTTCACTCCGCGTTTTAATCAAATCCTATTGAAAATGGATAATTCCTCATGAAAGCTGTAATTAATCGATTACTCCGAGTGAATGCCACTCAACACATAAAAGAATCCTTTTAAAAACACGTTTCGCTTCCTCATAGATGAAGCTATGTGACGGTGAATTTTTTTTCCATTTTTCAATGTCAATGAGCTCTTAAAATGACCCAAAACATCGAAAAATCATATCTAGAAAAAATGTCGGCATTTGTGTGTGTATGTGTGTGTTTAAAATTCAAACGTTCATAACTCGAGAACGGTTTGAGCTACAGGGCTCCCGTTTTGCACAGATGTTAATCTATACAAACTCTTCAGTCTCTGATAATTTTGTCGAAATGGCTAAAAAAATACAAATCCCACGGCATTTTCAAATTTTCAAAAAAAGGGTGTCGAACGCTGTAACTTCCGCAAGATTTAAGATTTATTACTATTTTTTTTTTTTTTTAATAAATAGAGTATCGTCATAGGAAGGTTGGTATTGGATTTGGGAAATATCGGTTGAACGGTTCAAATTTTATGATTTTTCGAATTATACGAAAATCTGAGTTTTTTGAAAAATCGTCCATTCGCACTCATCTCTGCAAATTTTGTAAAATATTGTGTATAAGTCTGTAGTTCCTCTTTACTTTCTAGAAAAGTTGTCGAAATTCTATAATTCAAATGCAAATAGAAAAAACGCTGCAAATTGAAATTGCTTCACATTGCTTGACGAAGCAATTTGCAAATGTCAATTTGCAGCGTTTTTTTATATTTAGTGAGAGAAACGTCTCATATGTGGATATATATAGACTCGCGAAAAATCCTCGTTATTAAAGTCCCTGCGCTCTTGTTCCTTCTACACATTTCGTTATAATAGACTTTCAACTTTGCTGAGATCGAATTTCGAGACAAGACCACGGGTGGTAAAAAAATAAAATAAAAAGAGATGGAAAAACCCAATGTTATCGAGGCTTTTTGTATCCTTTTCTATCTACCGGGCAAAGAAGCAAGGAGAAAAATTCTCGTTCGAAAGCTCAATCCCCGCGGGTTATACGGAAACTTCATTTTATTCTATTTTATTACCGTGGACCGGAAAACACCGAACGATCGATATTCGCCGGACCGGAAATACGAAAAAAGAGAAAGAGGAGACATAAAAGTTTGCACGTTGTCCAGGACCAATAAATCGAAGGTCAAACAGCTTTTTGTCCATGGGATTGTCACACATCAACCTGTGACCCTCGACATTTTTTCCCCGACCAAACTTTGTGTATTTTTCCATACGATTTCAAGGATATCATGAAAAAGCATCAAACCCAATTGAAAAAAATTGAATTCCTCTCAAATCTTTCGATCGAGAATTCCTTCATTGGTTCTTTCGTTCACGAATAAGAATTTTTTTAACGTTTCACTCTCGTTTCTCACGTTTTCCAACACAATTTTACAAACAGACATGTTCAAAGGAGATTTTTCTTTCAGCAGAAATACAGAAGTTGAAATGGTCACAGTTAACGACTAGTTCGGCTTGGAGTCGGGTCGAAAACTATTATGCACAGTCGACCGTATATTTACCGACTGAGACCAAACCCTGATAATGGACTTTTGGCATGCGTCGTACTGGATGCTAATAACAATGCTTGGAAAATTTCCAGAGATAATAAGTCACGCGAAGTTTTGGGTCCAAGTTTGTTGTTAGTTTGTAAATTTTTTTTTTTTAACGTAAAATTCTCTATTCCAAAGCCACCAAAATAAGTGCAGTCCTCTATTTCCGCTAAATATTCGTGCGAGAAAAGGGTTTGCAGAAGCTAATTATATCCTAGAGCTTTTCCAACAGTTTCCATTCATTTCGAACCGGTTCCACTGGCAGATATTCGTATCTCGTACGAATTGGAAATGAAGGAAAAGGATTAAGCAATAATGATGGGGGAGGATTGAGTTTTTGTTTACGAAAGGATTGAAATAGCGATGCAAATACCGATGCAGACGGAAATTTGAAAAAATAATGAACTATTCGTACTCCTGGCAATTCAGAAAAATTCTAATTCAGCTTCAACTTTTTGTTCAACCAAAAGGGCGAATTTTGCGGAACGTATCAATGACGACTAAGTCGCGAAACACCGAACCAAAATATCAGCCGCTAAAAAAAAAATAAACAACGCAGCACTGTCGCAAGACAAACCTCCTACAATTACCAGGATCTGATCACACATGTTTGATTAACGAAAGCCAAAACGGCACATTGTAACATGTAACTGTGGAAAACACTGAATAAAATCATTCTTCTATCTATCTATAGAAATGACGTAATATAAACAAAATTTCACGATGATTTTCACAAGCCCAGAATGGATAGTCACTGCGACTTTGGTAAAACGAGTTATCGGGGAGTATATCGAAGGCGAACAGCACGTTGTGCAATCATAGTTTCGTAACTTGATGCGAGAAACTCATAAATGCAATAGCGGATACGGTAATCCTCAGCGATAATCTGAGTAGAGTGAATTATCGAATCTGGACGGGTTCATCTGTACTGAAAATTGACCGAAGCACTTTTATATCGACTCTCGTAAAGGTTCAAGGAATCTTGACAGCAATAAGAAGCACCGGATCGATATATGTGGAGAGGAAGAAAGATAGAGAAATCAAAATAAGAAATAAAAAAGAGGGAGTAGAAGTGACGAAATGTAAAGATATCATAGAGAAGATAAACAAGATAGGAAAAGAGTTCTCAGAAGTTGCTTTCGTGATGATGTTATGTATCCCTTCACTCGAAATGACATCGCTGCATCATTCGATATTTCTCTGCGCCCACTTGAGATAAGAAGCAAAAAGTGTAATGAAAAAAGTTGTGGAGCAAGTGCAACGGAAGCGAAACGTGGAGAAGGCGAAGAAATGAGAAGGAGAGAGAGAGCGATAACGTATACCGGAACGGCAAAGGAGCGCCTTGCAGTAGTGCAAACTGGATTATATCAGACGGTGTAGGACGCTGGGCGAGAAGAAGAGTGAGAGATACAGTGAGGGAGCAGAGCAAGTAGTAACGGCATATACATCGGTGTCTCCGAAGTCATACTCAAAATTTAGATAGACCATCAAATTTCAAAGAGAAAACTTCTTAATCATCTGTCTCCCCGACGTGCCATTAGTGAGATATTAATTAATTGGTAATAGGCGAACTGGTGCGTCGTTGAAAAGCAGTGCCAAGGGGGAGGAGCACCTGCACGCGCTTTTCAAGTTTCAGCAGATTAGCTCCAGCATAATTACCACGCCTTCGTCATTATTTATTTTTCATCGAAATTTTCTTCCAACTACTCTCCAAGTTCTTACAAGCCCATTCCATCGTTTGGACTCTACTGTCTCCTACTTATTAACTTTGACGTTCCTATGTGATTCAGAGGGACTGTGTTTTTTTCTTTTTTTTTTTAATTTTTTGTAATTTTTAATTAATTTCCCAATTATTAAAGTTTTTACAAACGATCCAAAAAAAGTGGCTGAGATTTTTTTTTTTTTTCAAAGCAACTCGTAATTTTATTGTTTTTCTCAACTTTGAAGAGACTTTTAAGGACACCCTCTATAATAAGTAGACGTAAACATACATGGATATACAAACGTGACTGGAGGCCAAGCAGTATAAGTGGATACATTCGCGCCAGACGCTCACAAATTGCAACGACCACGTCTTCAACGATAAGCCAGGTGATGGTGGCACTCACGTAGTACACTCGTGTTAGTGCACCGGAAAGGATCTGGATTTTCCATTAGAAGAACCCCATCGGGGTTGGGGATACCCTTAAGAAACTGGCTACGGTAGAGACCAGAGAGAAATTCCCAGGGTATATAATCGGTACTTTAGCAACGGTCTCGTTCGGTGGATTCATCACAAAACCTTTTATAAATCGTCGAAACGTTTAATCGATTATTGGGAATCAATGCTTTCATATTTCTCAGTGAATTTGGTTTCCTTAATTGTTTTGTTATCTCTTTCATTCTTCGACCGTTCTCTCGCGCTTTAGGAACAATAATTTCGGGCACTTCATTATACGAATTGAAAAATTTCGAGAAACCTTTAACGAGGGCATTCCAAACTTCCTGGCTTCCCGTACCCGGATTTTTGAACTTTTCTGCTTTTTATTAAACACGTCGCTTGTTCGAAACGATCGAACAATGTTCTACAGCTTCACGTGCAAAAAAAAATAGAATAGAATATACTGACGTGTAGTTTACAGACCCAACTGATATTTATATCTCGAGAGGTTTTTTGCCGGGGGAAAATCAATGGGAATAAGAGGACAGACGTAGGCGGTCGGTTCTTTCTTTTTGAAAAACATAGATCCGTTATATTCTGTCACATTACAGTCTCGAAATATCTATGCATACAGGAATACAGGCACAGCAGTATACGCAGAGTAATTGCAGGCGAGCAAATTCAAAGGTCACACAAAATACAAAAAAAAAAATTGAAAACAAGATGCTCAAGATGCACGATGCTCAAAACTTCGCCTATAAAGAACGATTTTTTTTATTTCGGCTTCATCATAGAGGAAGCTTTGCGCGTCGTGCATTTTGAGCATCTTAAGGAAGCAATTCGCAAATTTCAATTTGCAGCGTTTTTTGTATTTGCATTTAAATTATATAATTTCGACAATTTTCTGAAAAGTAAAAAGGAAATACGGACTTATACACAATATCTTACAAAATTTACCGAAATTAGCGCGGTTGGGCGATTTTTCAAAAAACTCAGATTTTCGTAAAATTCGAAAAATCATAAAATTTGAACCGTTCAACCGATATTTCCCAAATCCAATACCAACCTTCTTATTACGATACTCTATTTATTAAAAAAAAAAAAAATAGTAATAAATCTTGAAATTTGCGGAAGTTAGAGCGTTCGACACCCTTTTATAAGCCTTTGAATTTTACAGTGTACCAGCAACACACACACACACACACACACACACACACACACACACACACACTCACGCACACACACACACACACACACACACACACACACACACACACGTCCGGATATTTTTTCTAGATATGATTTTTCGATTTTTTGGGACATTTTAAGCACATTGACAATGAAAACTGGAAAAAAAAAATTACCTTCACATAGCTCCCCCTACGAGGAAGCAAAATTGAACGACAGGTATGTTCGGTCCGAACGCAAAGTTGCCATAATAAAATAACTGAAATGTGTGTCCCGGTCGACGCAAATTTTTTTATCAAGAGCAAGATTTGACCTATAAATGACTTGGAGATTCCTGCCCAACGCCGGAATGGAAATCTCATGGATTTCTTACTTCACAACCAAAACCATATGGGTCGCGATTGATACTTGAACTGCAACAATATATATCTCGACGTCGATAAACATATGTGGACATTCGTTCATTCGTGTCCAGCATAAAACTGATACTGGCTCACGATTAATCGTGTTGTGAAACAATGTTGCTCGTATATTTTGTATACACGGTAGTGACCTTGCCCATCGTGATGGAACCATTTCTTTTTTCTTTCTCGACGCTCTTCATCCTCCGCTATTTATTTTCTCGTTTCACGACTCTTGCATCCTACTTAACGACCTACTTCTCCGCCAATACACATGTGACACTGCTTGTGGAAATTCTGCTTTTCATCTCATCTCACGCTCCTCGCTTTCATCCCTTTTATCATATTCCCTTGTGCCGTTCTCCTCAGAGAGACTCCACTTTTATTCCTGCATTTATCACCATTTTCTCGCGTCTTTTACCACTTGGTATATCCGCTATGAACATTTATCAAATCCTTTCTTCAGGACGTAGCGAAATCCCTGATCTTTCATCACCAGCACGGTCGAGGATCTCGGGAGAAAATGGGCTGGAAGGCTCATATATATCCGTATACATATAAATCTGTGTATATGTATTGATTAACTCGGAAAGCCGGAGATTCGTTGCACCTTGCTTCCGGTAATTAGATTTATCAGCCGTTTGTTTTAATCAAAGAATTAATTGCTCCGGTAACCTGGTAAATCGTCCGCAGAGATCGCAAGTACATCTCCGAAAGTTCTAAAACGCCGACCTCGTTTCCGCAAAGTTACAGTAATCACTCCTTTAAACTTTGAACCGCTCCCGCAAAACAATATGCGATGGTACAGGCCGCTCCAAAAGTTGCATTTCTGCTCTGGAAAACAGAAGATCTATGCGATTGTGTAGAATGACGCCTTTAGTCATTTCTTCGCCTGAATTACCGTTTGTAAGCAATTTCGTGAGTAGTATAAGGGTCGATTAACCCTTAATGGTAACATGGGGTTCATTTTAACCCAGCCGCTTTCGACCGACGATACGTAATAAAATTTTTTAGAAAATGGGACTAATGACACCCTCTATCGGTAGTTTGAACCTTCTAGTAGGGAACCTCGTCGTTTTCATTTGAAAGGGCCCGTTAGTTCACTTTTGGAAGCCGTAGGAAGCAGACGGTGCAAAACCTGAGGTACACTTTTTGGAACGTTCGCTAATTTAACCAGTCCCACTTGTCCCACTTCAGACTTGAGAAGCGATTTTTTTATTTTTTAAATTAAAAATTACATTTTCTGCATCATTTTTTGTAAAAAAAAAGTCATTTTTGCAGAATTTTTTTTCGACATTTTTTTTATATTAGAAGTTGCACGAATTAAATATAATCATCATGGTCGTTACTCAAGGGTTTAAAATATGTTGTAGTATTTTTTTTTTTTTTTACGGTTTTTCAACTATTTATGGCCTTCCAAAGTGAGGGGGTTGAAAACACCCCCTATGACTATTACGTCACAATCTGGAGGTGTGACTATTAAGGGTTGAAAGCTGCCAGATGGGAAGAGTACTTGGCCCTTTAATCAGAGAGGTAAAGTTTGGTAAATGTCGAATTCTTAGAACAAGACTCATTGAAAAATTGGTGAAGGTTAAGCGCCTTTTGCGGCGCTACGGCGTTGCCTCATACGGCATTGCCTCATACGGTGTTGCGCCGTAGCACTTCCGGATTGGTTATTGCACATGGATAGACAGGGGAAGTGAAGCATCCAGAAAAAAAGTGATCGCGAGTCAGAAGGGGAGAAAAAAAGCGGTGGCGCGAAGGAAGAATTGACCGAAGATTGGATTAGAATTCTCTGGGTATACTGGAATTACGGGCATCGAACCCGGTTAATACGTAACGTAGAAGGAAGATAAAAAGAGGATATATTCTTTTATGATCCATTCCAAGGGAGACACGACCATAGAGCCTTTTATATATTGCCTCAATAAGCGTATATAGGTCTCTAGGTCTCTAACTAGAGATCCAAAGTTGGACAACTTTTTCCCGCGCCATGTATGACTTGACCTCACTTTTCGCACGCTCCCTTTGTGGGTCTTATCTATATACTTAGCTCACGAGCACACTTTTATATCCATGCGGAAACTCATGAGAGAAAAGTGTCGCGTAACGCAATGCGAATATATTTGATCGATTTAGCACGATGTACAAGCTTTTAAAAAGCTATTTAAGATGAATGAACGGCCATTTTGTGTACGTAATACCGACCGCTTGAGCAATAAAAAATTGAAGCTTCGTGTGCTCTACGTTGCGAAATGTGTTTTCTACCGTCCTCGTATGGATTGTCCGACCAATTTCGAAGTGCAATCTCGACGGGGGCTCGTGTAATGACGACTTCGTTGCGCTATATGGCGAGTGTGACGCTTCATAGTCACTTCGACACACAGTGCTCTCTGCTTCTGAGCATGTGACAGTTTTCAAACTGAATGAAAACTTTCATAAGCGTGATGGCAAATTCCACGAGCCATGGCAGTTTTATGCTGCAATGCCTTTGAAATTAAAGGCGTTAAGTATTTTCGTGACGATAGCGGCAAAGTGCGTGCCCGAGAGTTGTACCAGGAGGCTTGCAGGCGAACGGATCCATTATGTTGTGTAGAGACAATCCGAGTTGATTTAACAAGCACACCAGGTTGATGAACTAATCTGGTTGAGCATGATGCTCGCAAGGGCTCGTAATCCTATTCGAGCGAGACAGGTGTTCGTTGCAGCAGCAGAGAATGCGCGGAGCAACACTAAGAAGAGGGTAGATAGGCGAAGCGTACTATTCACACACAACGATGTATACGCTACCACTTTGTCCGTATGGATATTCAGGGTGTACAAGTACTTGTAGTGGTGCTTGGTATGACACTCGGCGGGGGTCTTTGCAAACGTGAGAACCTCCTTAACTTTGACAAGCTTGTCGAAGCTAATTCGAAAGTGCTCTCTCCTTTTGTTTCACTATCACTGTTACCGCTGTATCTCTCTTTGTTGATCTTCCTGCTTCTCCTGCCATTACAGCTCTCGATGTATGGTCAGCTCTCATTTCTTCATGTTTATCCAGAATGTCTAGAATTTTCAATTGAACTCGTACACGTCAAGAGGATCTAGAGACTCGGTAGTCTCGGGACAAGTACATTTGACAGCGTCGTCTGCTGGCCCGAGTCTAGGCCGAGTATGTGTATCATCGCTGAATAAGAAAATTCGGTGGTGGGGATAAGTATTTTTTTAAATTACGGAACCCAGAAGTAATGTCATGATCTCAAAATTGATCTGGAGACTAATTACGTTGGGCCCCGTTGATTGAGCCATAAATCATCACGATTGATGCCGTAATTGCTGAGAAAAAACTTTGCACAGGCAAAATTATGCAAAAAGCGCAGTGTGTGTGCGTGCACGTATATATGCGCGCAGCTGACACAATCAAAGGGCTCTTGATGCCCATCAAGACCGATTTTCATGAAAGTCGATCTTTGATGACAGAATAAGACACAATCAAAGGGCTCTTGATGCCCATCAAGACCGATTTTCATGAAAGTCGATCTTTGATGACAGAATAAGCGACGAATTTCTATTACCTCCGGGAAGTTAGCAGGTCAACTTTCGGTTTTCCACTTTTTTATCTTGTGACTCGGCAGAGTCTCGGCAAAAGTCAATATTCTACCTTACCGACATTGACGTTGTAATTTATTCCAAAGATTTATAGAGCAAATGTAATTGTCCGGGCTTTTTCCACGTGAAGGGGATTTACTATGTCGTAATTTCTCACCAAAAAAAAAAATAAAGTTTTTGATTTTTCTCTGCGATGTATGTTGCTCAAATAGAAAATGGGATCTAATCCTAATGGATCAGAGCGACTAAACGGAATTCTGGTCAGTATAGAAAAACAATCGTACTGTTCAGACAACGACGAACGAACGGCACCGTAGGTTTTAGGACAGTTGGTACGAATAATGAAGGAGAACAAACAATTTTCGACTCCAGTGGCATTGAGGTGGCTTTTTGGTCCTGAGGTAACTATCGAGACTTTTGATCGTTTGCTTTTTGTTCACCACAAGTTTCGACTCAATTGTGACCTGAAAGCCACCGCGTAACTTAGTTTGACACACTGGACGTTCTATGGTCGCTCTTTGCTCTAAAGCAAATGTCGTGTTACAGTTTTATGTCGGTCGTTCTGTCGTGTTCTTTATTATGTGGCTTAAAAAACCAAAAACCAAAAACTACATGGCAAATGGACGTCAAATGAAAGAACGACGATGCTTCGATTCATCGAGGATATCTTGATCAGTTTTCTGCAGTTTGGCACCGGAAATGATCTTGAAAACCAAGACGAATAAACGGCGGAGAGTGTACTTGAAAAAAAAATCAGAGACGAGCAAACAGGGACTAAGGAACTCGTGTCAAAGGGCCACCACGAGCGTGGATGCTTGAACCCTAAAAATTTGTCAAAGTCACTGTTGAACTGCAGGCCAGTCTATACACGAAATACATATATACTCAAAGTCCTTGCATCCTTTTGCCGAGAGCAGCGAAGCTCTAGTGGAAAGAAGCGAGAAATATTGTCTCCTTTCTCTACTGAGAATTGTCGGTGTGCGGTCAACCTCAGCTGGAACTCTTTTTCCTCTGGGACGATAGAAAGGGCAATAGGGGAGCAAGAGGATATCCCAGGCTTAAGTTCCATTCCCCTGTCATCGCATTTCATGTTCTCTCTCTGTATTTTTTTCGCGCTCATTTTTTCTGGCTTCGCCGCCGCACCCTGTCCCAATCTTTTGTGTATACTTTCTTCCATTCCAACGTGTTCTGAAGAATCACTGTTCTCGGTATTCCGTGACGAGGAACTTGGCGTATAGAGTATAGAGACTACGAACAGGGATGAAAAGAAAAAAATTAACGGATTGAGGGAGAAAGGAAGAGATTGAGTGAGAGGGAGCCAAACTCTGGCAAAAAAGATGAAAGGGCGACAAAGACACTGTATCCGTGAGAGAAGCGGCAAGCGGCGAGCGAACAAAACCTTTCCGCCACAGTCATTTGTCGGTATAGCTCCGGCTAATATCCCTTCGAGTCCGCTCCTGTTTCTTTCTCTTTGTCCTGCTTTATCCGGACTCGTTTTTACCATTCAGTCTCTTTAAGGTTAGAAATGTCCATGGGGTATTCCAAGGAGTATCATCACTCAAATATAATTTAATGGAAACTTCGAAAATGCTTATAGGACTTGCTCGCCTCATACCGAAGTCCAATCGATCAATATAAACAATCGGAAGATTCATCAAATTATCACCAACTCGAAAAGTGATTATTTGCGAGAAATTTTGTTGAACAAACAACGCGTGAAACAAACCATATCAATCGTTACCTCGTGTCACTGTTGGCTGCCAAAAAACACGTTGATTCTGAAAAAAACTTCCTTCCTATTATGATACTCTACTTATGAAAAAAAAAAATTAGTAATAAATCTCAAAATTTGCGGAAGTTGGTGCGGCGACAACCTTTTATTGAAAATTTCAAAATGCCATAGAATTCGTATTTTTTAAGCAATTCGCACATTTTTTCTAGTTAAACATATTGACATTGAAAACTGGAAAAAGAAAATTTCACCGTCGCATAGCTTCCTCCATGAAGAAGTAAAAGTTGGAAAACAAGGGGTGTCGATATATTCACGATTCAATCGATCGAAGGAAACTGCGATAATTCACCAATGCATACATCGAACGGTGCAGACTGCTGGCGTTGATGTATATTTTCATCGAGTATGATGTCTGCGACTGACAGCAGTTTCGATAATCAATCTTCTGTGAATAATAAATCTTGACACACCGTCGAGTTTTCCCGCAATGTTGACGCTGCTACATACAGCATGGAAAGCTTGGTGTGAATTATCAACCCTACTTTCTATTTTTCGTATTTTGACCGTCATCAAATTTTTATATTTTTATTCCGCTTTGAGCAAACGGCTTTTGTATTTTTTTTTTTACGGAAAAAGCAACAAAGCATTATTTATCAGAAGGAAATCATAGATTTATTTTGGTTTATTCAAGATAGAGCTGTTGGTCGTTATGAAATGAATGCATTTTTTTCGAGTTAATGTTCCGTGTATCATGGTGTTGATGTAGACGAAAAAGGAACACTTCGTGCTCGCTCCCCGCTTCTCTAATTCATATGATTCAAGTCTGGATACGAAGTTAATTGAAGTTTCGAGTGATTCGCGTGCATACGTCTCGGCGACCGAAAGCTCCGCTTTATTCATCACACGCGATCGAATAAGTTTGACCCTCATTCTTTCTCCCTCTTAGCGTTTCTCCGCTTTATGGTCTTGCCACCTTATAGCCTTTCTCGCAGTGTTACAACTGCAAGAAACAGCTCCGACAAGCGGTCAAATCGATTTTTCAGCACTCCACCAACAGTCTCATGAAACAGGGTTTCCTTATCGCTATAACTACTACGAAGCAACTCCAAACGATCAATACCGCAGACTGTCAGTCGGTTGAAACAGTAAAGGACAATGATTCCTATGCTTCAATTTCACTTTCAATTCATGTTTTTGTGTGCAAGTTGAAGGATATGATCCATTGTGCTCATGCAATTACGATCGTATTGCAGTTACCAAGTCCGTTTCTGGAAAACGTTTTCAGCATCGAACAAATTTGGACTGGTCGATGAACGACTTTTGAGAGGTTTTTCCGTCAGTGAATAATAATCATAGCAAATCCCCTTCACGGAGAAAAATTCCGGACAAGTACATTTGTTTTAGAAATTTGTTGACTAAATTAAAACGTCAATATTGGTAAAGTAGAAAATTGACGTTCGCCGAGACTGTTCCAAGTCTCAATATAAAAAAGTGGTAAACCGAAAATTGACCCTCTAAATTCACGGCGGTAATAGAAACTCGACGCGCGTCTGTCATCGAAGATCGACTTTCATGAAAATTGGTCTTGATGGGCATCAAGAACCCTTTGATTTTGTCATCTGCGCGTAATTTTGCCAGTGCAAAGTTTTTTCTCAGAAATTACGGCATCAATTGTGATGACCAGAGTAATTATAGTCTCCAGTTAAATATTCACATCATGACATTACTCCTGGGCTCCGTAATTTTAAAAAATACTTATCGCCACCACTGAATTTGCTTTATTCAGAGATAATATACTCCGCCGAGTCTCAGGCCAACAGACGACGCTGTCAAATGTGCTTGTCCCGAGACTCTACCGAGTCTCTAGATAGGGCAAGGATTCCCTCAGGTCGAAAACGATATTTCGATCTATCGAAAGAAGGAACAAACCTCTGCTTCTTCATGTGGCATGTGGAAATAATATCCACACAAACCGAGAAATAAAATGACATTTCCTGCATGTCATTCTTCGCTATTGTACGCCCGCAACCTTTCGTCACGGACGCAAGCACGCAATGTTCAAAAAAATGAGTTTCCTCTTACCAATCTCTTCTGATCCCCTGATGAATCATCCGCTCATCGAGTTTTTATTGTTTCTTAATCGCACACCTCGAAAATTGCAAAAAAGACTACTTCCTGGAGTGAATTACAGCGTCATCAATGTTTCGGCTACTGAATGTCACGCGCATTCGTTATTTCGGACCTGTCACAATGATCGATGCTCGAGAAAGTCATTGATTATAATTCAAACTTCCTCTCATGGGCGTTTATTAATGAAGAATTCTCGCAGATAAGATTGAACGTTCCGCAAGCTCATTGGAAGAGAGAAAGACAGGAGAAGTGGTTTTTTTGCCGCAGCTGTCAGTTGCACACCTCATCAGGAGGGTTCTTCGCCAAAGACAAATGAAGCTTCTCTGATTCGGAGGGTGGAAATGTATGTATATACACGGAAGCTTCCCGTGATCAAGTTGCGCATTTTCTGACGGTTATACGAGAAGCTCTCGTCCTCGTAACCATAATGTGGTATTTTGTGATGCATACAAACCAGAGAGCAAGTCGTTCTTTGCCACAGAATGGTGGTGAGAGCTTGCTCTGCTCGTCTCGTTATAAAAGGGAGCGTCTGTTCCATACTAATTCAAATGCTTTAGCAAATTACGTACTTTTCCCACAATTTCCACCAACAAAAAATACGATGCTCAAGTCTTCCTCTATGAGGAACTATATTTTTAGTTTTGGCTTCCTCATACAAGAAGTTTTGAGCATAGTGCATCTTGAGCATCTTGAGGAAGCAACTAGCAAATTTCGATGCGCAGCGTTTTTTGTATTTGCATTTAAATTATATAATTTCAACAACTTTTCTAGAAAGTAAAGAGGAAGTACAGACTTATCCACAATATTTAAAAAAAAATTCAGAAATTCGAGCGGTTGGTCGATTTAAATAAAAAATCTCAGATTTTCGTAAAATTAGAAAAATCATAAAATTTAAACCGTTCAACCGATATTTCCCAAATTCAATGGCAACCTTCCGATTATGATACTCCATTTATAAAAAAAAAAACTAGAAAGTAAACAGGAAGTACAGACTTATACACAATATCTTACGACAATTGCAAAAAATAAAGCGGTTAAACGATTTTTCGAAAACCTAAGATTTTCGTTACATTCGAAAACCCATGAAATTTAAACCGTTCAACCGATGTTCTTCCAAATTCAATACCAATCTTCCTATTAAGATCCTCTATTTATAAAGAAAAAAAAATAGTAATAAATCTTAAAATTTGCTCTATGAGGAAGCAAAAACGATGAATAAACTTGTGAATGTCTCCGGCTGCCCACAAAGTCTGGAAATCGGTCAAACTCTAATTTTTTGTTCCTCTTTCAATCACGACTGATTGAAAAAAGGGGAGTTCGAACTACCGGAAATGACAGCGGAAAATGAAATACGGAAGGGGGTGTGAAATGAACGTGAAAATAAAATAAGGTTGAAATATCAGACATATGTGCAGCTTCATCCTGACACGGTGTTAAACCATATCACAGAAAATCAAGACCCGATTTGCCATGATTTTCACGACGTTACTCAATTTCTTTCGGATTTCCTCTTTTTTCCAGATAAGTCTTTCATCCGCGATATAAGCAGCTTTGAAGCTTCTCCGAATCTAGTCGCCCCTTTAAGTAAGTCGCCGACGAAGTAAAGTCTGTTATGTCGCTGGATATACGCGAAGACAGTCCGCAGTGAACTTTGGAGTATTTCGATTATTCTCGTTTTCTTCCAGGCCAACAAAACTTTTCTTCTTGACCGATCAACTCTCACGATTAGTGGGAAACATCTGGCCTGTTAAAAAAATATCAACTTTTCAACATTCAATTTTTTGAAAAATCGATCGATTAAGGACGTTGTATGCAAAATTTTCTGTCGATAGAATTCCTTCAAATTTGCACCACACGAAGAGAATAGTGATATCTAATAGCGCGCGCAATTTTAAGAGATTTCACCATGTAGAAGTCGAGATATTTATTTATAAAAATCACTATTTTCAGTAGTTTCTCATAAGAGCGTGTATTAAAAGTTCCAATTTTCAACATTAAATATTTCGATTTCTAAATGGTGAAGCCTCTTAAAACTTTGCATACACTTTTGTGTAACATTGAAGCAGCTTTATCCAGAGACTCGGTAGAGTCTCGGGACAAGTAAATTTAACAGCTCTGTCGTCTGCTGTTGCGAGTACTCGCCGAGTCTATACTTGTCCGTAATAAAACGATTTTCAGTGGTGGGGACAAAAGATGGCGAAAATGTCGATGACATTTTAGCTAACTGTTACACCCAGGAGTCGTCGAGCGACCTGAAAATTGACACGGAGACTAATTACGCGATGCTCTTTCGATTGAGCCTAAAATCATTACGATCGATAGAGTTGACGACTTTCTTTAATGAACTTGGGCTCGCAAACCATTTTGTATGTAAGAGAAACTGATAACAAAAATTTCGATTTGACCGTCGCCTAAAACGTCCTTAAGAATGATACCATTTTTTTTTTTTCTTTAACTGTCAATTCCGTATTTTTCTACTTTTTTCGTATCTAAAATCTAGAATTCTTTGGATTTCGAAAGGCGATTCTTCAAAGATGCTTGATTATCGTGTAGCGTAACGAGGAAGTAGCTTATTGTGCGTTTGAGGGATTAATTAAAACTCTCTTCCTTTTAATAATCCACGTTATTATTTCCCGGTGGGAGGGAAGCTTCGGATAAATATTAATCTTGGTGAAATACACACCGAACCTCGAAGCATGGGGAAAAGTGCTACAGTGAGGGAATTACGAAAAGCCAGAACAAATAAAAAAATATTAATTTTTTTCATCACTCGAGTGTATTCGAGATCGTACACTGAGAAAGTAGAATCGATGCAAACACGCAGTTCTTCACAAAGCGAGAAAAGGAAGGTAGGAAAAAAATTTCCAGTCTCATGAAATTTTCTCTATGAAAATTTCCCTGGGGCTTTCTTTTTTTTCAGAGATTCACGAGACATTTTTCCATCTCCTGAAGTCTCGTACGTATGTCACATTTCCATATAACACCGTTTCCCTCATTCCCGTGACTTTACTCGTGCATCATCTCAAGGTCAACCTGTTTTCTCGGTTCCTTTGATCATCCACGGATTTATAAACGAAAGAATTCGTTCACAAATCTCGGATTTATAAACGAAAGAATTCGGAGGGAGCAAAAACGAGGATTTCTATTGCATATTGAAAAACCAAATTTAATCTGATTTTGATTACAAAAACAATCGAAACACGACGATGCAAATAAAGAAATTGACCGATACTTATAACTCTTTTATCATACTCCAACTTTCGGACCAAGTTCGAAAATAAAATATTGATTTTTTTGTCTAACCAGCTTCAGCATCAGATCATTTTTAATCTGAGCTCAATATTACAGAAGTTACGAAAATAGCTTGCAGATCGCTTGGAAAGATGGTCTTGAAAATGTCTTCGGTATATTAACCGAGAACCTGTCAGGCGAGAAGGTGCGCAATCGATACGTCAACATCGTCGGTAGCTCGTCTTGTGATTAATAAGCTATCATCCCATATATAACCCGTTGTAGAGCTAAAGTGATGCATCGATACAAGGTTGCCTCGAAGCTGCATTCATAAGACAATATTGACGATGTTTCAAGGCTCAACAATTAGTCTTCACATTGTTCTCCATATTGTCCATGCACATGAATTCAATATCGACACAATTACTTTATATATATTGATCGTTGCATATAGAGAAGTCAGAAACATGAATGATGAATAAAAGATGATATTAGCTATATAAAGACCTGAATGACACGGCTAATAAATTTTCCAAAGCACGAACGATTTCTGAAGCTTTTTCACTATTAAAAAAAAAGTCAAACTCCCATAATCCGGAAAACTGTCGATTTCTCGTATGGGAAGGTCAGAGTTATATTCCTGTTTCTTTTAAAAAAATGTATCGTAACCACTCGGCTATAAAAAGTCAATTAACTCAAACAGGACACGTTAATGCTTCAACGAACTTGTTACGGTTCATGGCGAAGCTTAATTCGATGTAGATATACGTGTGGGTGTGTATAGATGTATGTCGTCGAAACGCCTCTATTTAAGGGTTAAAGTGGTGAGCAAACATGTCCCCTCCTGGTGTGTTTGTGTGGTTTATACCGTGTTATAGCCACACGTGAAACTTGCCACAGCGCCAATGTTGTCGATATCCTGTAAACGAAAAATTGTTACCGTTCGTAAATTTATGGGTTTGGAACATCACGAAATTCTGCAAGAAAAAAAAACGTCATGAATTATTTTGCTCTTTGATTAAAGCTCAATAAATAGTGATCATCGTTCAATACGCGATTCTCTTATTACTTTTTCGTTGGAGTGAACTTGAGCTTTTGAAGTTGAGCCCTTGCTTGGCAATTTGGAATTTATTTCCCTTTTTCTCCATGAAAACGACCGAATTCCATTGACTTTTCTCTCTTGAGAATTTAGCTGTACATTTCTACCCCCTCACGGGGAAAGAGCCCGGACGAATACATTTTTTAAATAAATCTTTTGAATAAATTAAAACGCCAATGTTGGTAAAGCAGAATATTGACTTTCGCCAAGACTCTACCGAGTCTCAAGATAAATAAGTGGTAAACCGAAAGTTGACCTGCTAACGTCACGGCGGTAATAGAAATTCGTCGCTTCTGTCATCGAAGATTGACTTTCATGAAAATTGGTCTTGATGAGCATCAAGAGCACTTTGATTGTGTCATCTGCGCGCACATATACAAGCATGCACATACACTCCGCTTTTTGCATAATTTTGCCCGTGCAAAGTTTTTTCTCAGCAACTACGGCATCAATCGTGATGATTTATGGCTCAATCGACGGGGACCAACGTAATCAGTCACCAGTTCAATTTTCAGATCACGACATTACTCCTGGGCTCCATAATTAAAGAAAATGCTTATCCCCACCACCGAATTTGCTTTATTCAGAGATAATATACTCGACCGAGTCTCGGGCCAGCAAACGACGCTGTCAAATGTACTTGTCCCGAGACTCTACCGAGTCTCTAGACTCCACACGCCACGTCGTCTGTGACTCTTGAAACAGAAACGCCCTGTATATACGTCTGAGGTTAACACATTATCGCGGGGGTTCTTTTACAACCGAAAATGTTTTATGAGAAGGACGAGAAGCCTCGCAAAGGGGGATGGGGGTTGTTACAGTCTTGTCTCCCCCTCGTATACATAACTCATGTATATAATCTTTATGAATGTGAGTTGTATATACAGGACCGGAACCCTATAGGATAGCGAGTAGAATAGCACGGTAGATAAACTAGATATTCTCCAGGAGAAGTGGCAGAAGCAAGCGTCGATAAAAGCCTGCTCAAAGATCCAGAGACGCGGCAGCGTCCGAACGCCAAAAAGAAAAGTGTTTTGAACATCAGAGTTAAGTCACGCCGCGTCCTTTTTTTTTTGTACTCGAGACTAAAAATCGTCCAACCACTCTAATTTCTACAAATTTTTTTTTATTTTTAAAGATATTAACTGAGACTGATACCACTTGCCACATAAACCACAAATTCTTCTATTCTCGAACTCTATATCGTCACAGCGACCAAAATAACCGCAACTGGTGATACGTCCGAATTTCGAGTTGGAGGCTGCAGGATATTGGAAGACAGTCACATATTGATCAGTATATTTAAATCGATGATAAATCCTCGATCCAAAAAAGAAGAAAAATCAAATAATTCCAAAGATTCGCCATATTCGAACATGTTTTCTTAAATCTGAATTCTTGACAATAATAGAAATAATTCGAACGATTGAAGAAAAAAAGTTCAATCGAAAACGATGAACAGAAAAATAAATCGAACGAAAAAAACTACAAAATGATTCGAGGTTGAATATATCGTGTACTCTACATCAAATATCTCTTTATTGCAGATATTTTCGTGATGAATGTTGTATATGCGCTCGAACAAGTTGTGCACCGCAGAACAAATTGTGGTCGTTTCCTAACCACTCCATTTTCTTCTCTCTCTCTCTCTCTCTCTCTCTCTCTTTCCCTCACGCTCTTCGAAACATGGCTTAGCTTCTCGAAAGTAGTACACAACGCTTCGTTTCCTCGGATAAACTGCAACGTGAACGAAAAATTGTGCAAGCTCGTTTCGCTCGTATTGCTAACTCGCGCACACGTCAAGAATATACCAATCGTTCTAGCTACATACATGATTCACGAATCTCTGCACACGTTAAAATATATACAGGGTGTCTTCAGTGAGACCGTTGAACTTGACCCTTAATAATCACACCTCCAGATTGTGACATAATAGTCATTGGGGGTGTTATCAACCCCCTCACTTTGGAAGGCGATAAATAGTTGAAAAATCATTTTAAAAAATAAAACAAAAATACTAAAATGTATTTTCAACCCTTGAGTAACGACCATGATGATTGTATTTAATTCGTGAAATTTTTAACATTAAAAAAATGTGAAAAAAAATGTTCTGCAAAAATGACGCTTTTACAAAAAATGATGCAGAAATTGTAATTTTCAATTAAAAAAAAAAAAAATCGTTTCATAAGTCTGAAATAGCACGCTTTCAGATGGGACTGGTAGCGACCGTTCCAAAAAGTATACCCCAGGTTTTACACCGTCTGCTACCTACGGCTTCCAAAACTGAACTAACGGGCCCTTTCAAATAATAACGACGAGGCTCCCTACTAGAAGGTTCAAACTACCGATAGAGGGTGTCATAAGTCCCATTTTCTCAAAATTTCTATTACGTATCGTCGGTTGAAAGCGGCAGGGGTAAAATTAACCCCAGGTGACCATTAAGGGTTAAGAAACTAGGTGGTTGAAAAATCGGGACACATTGCTTGATCCGGAAAATCGTGGATAAAGAGACGGGCTATTCAAGTCGAATGAAACATTTCAATTTTGGGATCAGCGAGGCTTGAAATTAGCGGAACGGTAATTTGCCTCCGGCTCTTGGAAAACGCTGCATATATATATTTGCAGCGACGATCGTCTCCTCGCCCCTAATCAGCGGTTTCGAATGTCTCCTATCGATTGCATCAGCCACATCATTTAACCACTAGATCGAGTGTCTGAGTGTGGCAGAAAAAAAGAGCGGAAGAGGACAAAGAAAAAGAACTGCGACGTAACGTAATCGCCAGAGTGATGGCCTTCACGTGGCCTCGAGAATATATAAGGTTGTCCTGGAGGGTTTACTGTGATCGAGTTAAACTTGCAACGTGCGAAACAAAAAATAAAAGTCAAGGGATACACTTGCCGAGAAATATCAAGGGACGCGATAGTGCCGAGACGACAAAGATTAAAAAGAACTTAAACATATTTCTATGGGAATTCGAGGAAATCTATGTAAACTCGATTCTGAGGTTGTGAAAAACTCATGAGAAAAAGTGAACAACAGAAAAAGTGATTTTCAGGCCTCAGTTGCCAAGTTTTGAATAAAATAGCTCAATTTCCGGAGACACTTTCAAGTCTGACAATTTTTCGAAAACGAAGTTCTGAAAATTTTGAGCTTATCCATTTTACTGTTTCTCTGACCACTAACATTTCACAGAAACAACGAAATAGTAATCCTGACAAATAGATACCTCGACACGAACCAAACCGGATGTAACGGCTGCAACGTGATGTATTTTTCGAGGGAAAATTTTTATTATGTTTTTCCACGTCTGTCAAAGTCGCTTATTTCGAGTTATTAGATCACCACAAATTACAGCGACAACAAAAAATCCTCGAGCTCCCCGTCCTGGTCACCCTCTATGTACAGTTCAGACGTGCTAGAAAAAATGGTGGCCATTAGTGTTTATAGGTGACGTTAGAAGGCTATACGTCAACTGTGTGCACGATCCAGGGGTAGCTCTTTCGAAGATACATATGAGTACGAAGAACGCAGAACGTGGCTGGTCATGTGCACAGAAGTACATTTGTCCGTTATACAGGGTGCATCAAAAAACACTATAAAATCGAATTCCTCCAACTTAAACTCTTTTGGGCGAGGTCGCTACTCGGTTGAATGAAAGAATGTTAACCCTCAATAGTCACACTTCCAGATGGTGACGTACTAGTCTTTGGGGGTGTTTTCAACCCCACTCACTTAGGAAGGCGATAACTAGTTGAAAAATCTTTAAACAAATAAAATAAAAATACTACAATGTAATTCGTGCAACTCATAATATAAAAAAAATGTCGAAAAAAAAATTTCTGCAAAAATGACTTTTTTTTACAAAAAAAATGATGCAGAAATTGTAATTTTCGGTTTAAAAAAAATATCGTTTCATAAGTCTGAAATAGCATGCTTTCAGGTGGGACTGGTTAAATTAGCGACCGTTCCGAAAAGTATACCCCAAGTTTTACACCGTCCGCTTCCTACGGCTTCCAAAACTGAACTAACGGGCCCTTTCAAATAATAACGATGAGACTCCTTACTAGGAGGTTCAAACTACCGATAGAAGGTGTCGTAAGTCCCATTTTCTCAAAATTTCTAGTACGTATCGTCGGTCGAAAGCGGCTGGGGTAAAATTAACCCCATGTGACCATGAAGGGTTAAACTAGATCGGAAATCGAAATCTCAAGACTCAGATTTCAAGAAAATCTCGTACGGAAGAGAAATTATATTGACAGTGTAAAATCTGCTGTCAAAATGGTTCGTACTACGAAACAATTTTCTGTGTAGAGCTGATATCTCGGATATCCTGAATAGTGTAAATATGTATAAGTGCATCGATGGATACTGAAAGATTTACATGTATGAGTATAACGGTAGATGAGGATTTCGTGCGACGATATAATTTATTAGAAAATCAATAGCATTCATGTTGGGTGAGGTCGGGACTTTCGTATACTCGCTGATAAACGACCGGAGTTCTCGAACCCAAGCACCAGAGAATCAACGATATGTCGGACTAAATGATTGATTTCTAATTCAATAGAAACTGAAAACCAAGATAGCATGTATAAAACGATATTTAAGGACGATCAGCGCATTATTCATATTCGTGAATCGAGCATATTGAAATAATTTAAGGATTTTTACGGCAGTTCGTGAAAATGGGAATGCGGGAACGAAATCGCCGGTAATAAATTTGATTGACATAATAAATATCAGAAACTTATGAAATATATTCGCTAGAGCGCTTCCATTTCCATATTGCTAAATAGAACGAGAGGCTTAGTCGACAGTAAAAGCTCACAAACATATTAAAACACTCGATTTTACGTTTTCAACGGTTCGTAACAATGGCCGATTTTACGGCTCGTTTCTGTTCCCAGCTGATGCAGGATTAGCAGCTGCCGCAGAGCTCAAACAACCTGATGAACGTACGGAGGAAGAAAAAATGGCGCTTTTGGGAAGACCCAGGCTCGGCGAAGTCTCCACCGCCCAAATACGTATCAAAGAGTCCAAAGAGTTCAAGAATACCGTTGACAAACTTGTTCAACGAGCAAATGCCTCCATACTCCTTGGTAAGCTATTATTTTTTATCCCTTTATTATCTTTCCATTATTAAGGACCTGAAGACGCCTCTGGAGGTGCCAGGAATAATTCCAATTGCAATTTTTCTTTATTTATTCAAAAAGACACAGTGTTACGATTCAGAGTCACGATCATCCACTTGATGCCCCGAAACCTTGCCCATCGAGTGAAAAGAAAATCTAATACGATTTTTGTCGTGAAATACATTTTAGATCGTAATCGACGCAGACGTCAAAACAACTGGAATACGATAAAGCGGGACAGAGGTTTTTTCACGTGTTTGTTTCTTCAACAAATAACTTAATGCACCGTAGAAACGATCAGGTGTTGTTGAAAAAAAAAAAACAAAAAAAAACAGCAAACGAACGCACTGTGTCTGTTTTTAGGATTAATATTCGTGAGTGCACTTTGCAATAATTCATTTCTCAACGAGTATCAATTTCGTGTATCTAAATCTATGACCAATAGCCACGAGATCAAAAACCTTTATTATTATGAGTAAGGTGACCTCAAATCGAAAGTGCTTAAAGTAATGATGATAGAATTATTAAAATTTGGCATGTTTTTACATGAAGTATTCAGGAGGTCGTGTACAAATTTCACGATGATTAAGAAGCTATCTATTGAACAATTGACATTAACAATTTTTGTAGATACTGAACATCCTTAGGAACAAGAATTCCCATGCGAGACATCTGTTCCAGCAAATTTATGATTCTCTCAAAGTTGGGGATTTGAAATTTGACGATTATTCACTTTTGGCACAGAACATCGGTTACATTATAATAAAGAACGATTATATCCGAGTTGAAGGCAAACCTCCGTTAACCTCGACCTCAAAGTCGCCTAGCGCAGATAAAAAAAAAGTCCCAGCATCGTGGTTTTATTTTTTCTCATAAAATAGTGCATTAAGAAACGTTGAACGTTGGCGAAGCTGTGTATAGAAAAGCATAAAAAAACAAGACGATCGCCCGATACGTAATAAAATGATTTTATCGTTCGTTCATTCGCTCTCCATAATGTTTCTTTAATCAGTCATATTTTTTGCACCCGATTGCTTGGCCAACTTTTTAGCAATATAACCGCGTAACTGCAAATGTTTTTCCTCGAGTAAAACGACCAAGTTTTCTTTCTATACCATTCCGAAAGATTTACATTGCCTTTTTATCACTTAAACGACATTCGTCGCGATAAAACAGCATCAAAGTATTTGTTTGTTGTGGCTTTTCCAATAAAAGTGATACTGCCATTTTCCAACGTCTTCCAAACTTCTAAACGTAGATTTTTTCCTCCTGGTAAAAAAAATTCATCGCTTCATACTCCGCGCTGGTCTTTCTTGGCTTTTCCGTATACGACGTACGTGATGTGATACTCAAATGTACAAATTTCGTCCACATTCACGACAGAATCGGCACCGCGACACTTATCAATATTTACGTAAAAATATGAATGTGTATTCATTTACCGTTATTGAAGGCGGCTCACCAGTGAATAAAAAAACCGATGATACGAATGAAACTTCGGGAGGGTGTTATCTAGGATGCAATGAACAATCTCTCAAAATTTTAGGGTATGTTGCCAGGCAAATTAATGCGAACGAGTAATTTAAAACGTGGATATTATGACTGTTAATTCTATTTTCACCGGAAGTGACATGATACCTTTTGATAAAGACGAGAGATCTTATTCAAATTTTGAGTATCGAAAGATTAAATCGTGAACTTTCCAATGGTATTTCAAAAATTGTGACTTGCCAGAGATTTTCTTGAGAAATTTAATCGCGAAAGTCATCGTGTTGCAAATCTCGGATACAATATGTTTGTCATTCCGCATGAGAAAACATGCGACTAGCGCGCAGTTATGTTGAACTGTCATGAGAGGCTGCCTTAGTTTCTTATTCGGCGCTTGTGTACTGACAGCGTTAAATACTTTTGTCACTTGAGACATTATTTATGTATAATATTATTTATCATAAATTATGGATAAATCTCATAGGAAACGTCATCGAAAATCATACATTTTATTTATACAGAGTATTTAGAAAATATCATGATAGGTTTTATGATATTTTTTCACGTTACGATTTTGACTAGTTTTGTCACTGATCGGCCGCCTTAACAATAACAATTCGCAAATTACTTGTTTATCGCAATCAGTGTACAACCATTGTCGAAGCTTAACGTTCATAAGCAGCTGCGTTACCTCAACTCGATACAATTGAATGGTTTGTCTACCAGATGGCACTTTCGTAAGCTTCACTTTATATCAGACTTTCTCGCGTTAGATGCAGCTCGTCATAAATTTCATGCGATGAAATCATGCTCTACGTGTTTATGGCTCGTCGGAACAAAATGAGGGGGTATAGAGAAAGCGCTCTAAAAAATGAACTACAGCGTCCTTCATGCACAGCAGTACACACGTTACAAATACAGCGACATTTTTTTTCACACACCTGTTTAATTTACACGCTATAAATATTTATGAGTTTTGGCTTATAAATAATTGGTGTATAGTGCCTGTGTGGATGTGTGTACGTATGTACATTTATGCAGAACAGGTAATTTGGTGAACGAGGAAATAGTGGAACCTCGTGGTTGTTTGTATGAAATGATTTTCAAAAATATATTCAAGCTATAATTCTCATTGTTTTATTGTGCCATCGGGGCAGTGGAGCAAACTGGAACGTCGATATTTTATTCAACACGGTAAACTAAATATTTTTGGATAATTTCAAAATTTTCGTAATTTTGACAATACATATTTTTGATTTCTAACGGGACCGTCAGAAAAATTTACGATTGGGAAGACAAAAATTAGCTTTTCGAAGGAACCTTCTAGAATCTTTCTTGTTGCAATGACAACATTATTGTCATTTTTCAAATAAAGTTTAGTCGAACGTATCCAAAAAAAGTTTCTTTTCAGTGAACGACCACGAAAAATATGATTTTTCAAATTTATTTCTTGAAATATTACCGACTGAGATTTTAAATCGAAGTCCTGCAGTTTGTATATTCATTTTGATTTGCATAGATGTATAAATATGACATGCTAAATAGTACAGTCTGGTTTTGGTTTATTTACTCTTGGCAGGTACGAGCTCGTGGAAGGAACAATTTACGGAGGCTTTGATGGTCAGCGGTGGAGATGACGACGAGGCTGGTGAGGACTCAGGGTCAGGTGGTCCGGGCGAGTCCAGATCGTCATCCCCTTCAGTGGCGGACTATCTCATGCACTGTCTCACTATCTTCTGGAAGGTTCTCTTCGCTTTCGTTCCGCCGACCGGTAAGCACTTGGATCTTTCATCCCTCATACAAATATCTTCTCTGCAAGCCCTTGGGCATCTTTCATTTATTCCCCATCCGAGAAAGGAGAGAAGGAAAAGGATTCGGTCTGACATAAATCACAGTAGCCCAGGCCGAAAGAGCTTCGAGTTCCAAGTTCAAAAAAAAACTCTAAAGGCATGCACGCGGATCGTGCTCTCTAGGGGATCAAGCGTTCGAACATGAGAAAAAGAATTGTTAAAAACCTCCGTCAACATATATCTTTTTCCACTTAGCAAATCATACATCGAGCATTATCGATCTTTCCGCCTCCACAAAGTCCTTGAGGGATTTTACATCTGCTCACCAACGTCTTTACGTCGCCGGGTGAGACCTGGGAGAAACATTTTTTCAGGAAAATTCAACAACAGCTCACTCCAGGGAAAAGCTACTACAACATTTTTCGAATATAATAAACTACCATGCATTAGTTACTTTTTCACCCTCTCCCTTTGATTACAATCCTGGAACGAGACTCGGGGCCCCCAACGCTTGATTTATTTTGCTTTCATAATGGGAGACTATGCTGACCCGATTTTAATCTTGTTACGATAAAATCAATCCGCGCCCCGAATGCACGCTGGATTTCCAACTCTCGCGATAAGGAACGACGAATTAACTGAAATAGCATATTTGTAATTACCGACCTGGATGGTCGATAGAAAAATAACAACCTTGAATCATTCTAAGAATATATTTACATGAATTTTTCCTTCTTTTTTCCACTTAATTTCTTACAACGTTGAAATTAACCAATTTATACTTGATGCTACTCGTTGGATCGCAACGAAAAGATTAGATTGATTATGCTACGTGGATAGAGCTCAGTCGAGCTTGCGAAAATTTCTTTTAATATTTCGTTTCAATCCTCGTACAAAAAAACAAGAGGCACGATGCTGAAATCTTGTTCTATCAGGAACTATATTTTTAATTTTGGCTTCCTCATAGAGTAACCTTTGAGCATCGTGCATCTTGAGCATCTCGAGGAAGCAATTTCAAAATTTCAATTTGCAGCGTTTTTTGGATTTGCTTTTAAATTATATAATTTCGACAACTCTTCTAGAAAGTAGAGAGGAAGTACAGACTTATACACAATATCTTACAAAATTTGCAGAAACTAGAGCGATTGGACGATTTTTCAAAAAACTCAGATTTTCGTAAAATTCGAAAAATCATAAAATTTAAACCGTTCGACCGATATTTCCCAAATTCAATAACAACCTTCCGATTATGATACTCTATTTATAAATAAAAAAAAAATAGTAATTAATCTTAAAATTTGCGGAAGTTAGAGCGTCGACAGCCTTTTTGAAAATTTCAAATGCCGTTGAATTCGTATTTTTTGAGCAATTCCAACAAAATTCTCAGCGAATGAAGAGATTGTATAGATTAACATCTGCGCACAATGGGAACCCTTTAGCTCAAACCGTTCTCGAGTTATAAATGTTTAAATTTTACAGTGCCAGAACATAAACACACACACACACATCTGGACATTTTTTCCAGATATGATTTTTTGTTGTTTTGGGACATTTTAAGCACATTGATATTGAAAACCGGAATAAAAATTTCACCGTCACACAAAATAAAATAACGTTTCAACGAACGAAGTCTATTTTACGGGGCTATACTTAACCTTAATGCATGCGATTCATTGATATCGAAACTTGGACACTGTGATGTAGTCTTAGTGGGAAAATGAGGGGACCTCTCGAATCTTCGAGACTCTCGAAGGCGTCCACTCAATAAATGCCTGTGGGTGAGGTTCTACATTTCCGTCACGCCCAACCGGCTGAAGTGATGAGAATTTCACCCTCAGCTCGACACACTGTGCATATATACATATACATGTATACATGATATTTTACATGGATTATGTATACTCAGTGTTAAGTGGACGCGTTGGTAATGGAAGAGAATCTCATCGAGTTCCCCCAAACCAACGATCACCTGTGAAAAATCCTCTAATAAAAAGTTCATGGGTTCAAATGTATCGAATACATCGAAATACCGATTCCATTGTTGCCGTTTTATTCGTGCTGTGATTGGTTACTTGGAAATCTCGAATTTGGAATCCCGCTGTTCAGTTTAAAAATTCCGGCTGTCGGTTTGACAGATGCGTGTATAGGCGTGCAGTCATATGTTCCTATCACACTAGAACTTTTTTAACGGATAACGGACAAGGCATTAGCAATCTCTCTCTCTGGATCATGTGTTACTTATTATAAAGGTTTCTATTTGCCTAAACTCGTGTTTAATCTTATCGAACTGCTCCAAAATAAGTTGGCTTCAAGACGCTGTCGCATATCTCGATAAGTTATTATACATAAAAGGAGCGTTGCGGCGCTACCAGAAAACCGTTCGCGCGCTCCAGCGCGCGTGATGGACCCTAGTGTGCTTAACTTCTCTTCCCGCGTCAATCTCACTCACCACCTTAAAAATTGGACGGCCAAATCGAACGGCTGTACCAAATAATCTCCAACGAATCTTTCCCTGGAGGGTGCTTCCCATAATCTCGTTCCGCTTTAGGGATAAATGAAGATATATCCTTTATCCTTCAGTTGCAAGATCTAAATCCATCGGTGCTCACGCTCACTCTGCAGCTTCGGAAGATAAACGTTCAATCAATGTTTAGGGATCTTTCCGATTATCTGAATCTTCCGGATGAATGGCGAATGGAAATGTTCACGTTTGAAAAATCTTAATATTTTTGAAAATTTAGATGTTCGAGGATTCGAGGATTATTCGCGGAATTATATAGTGTACTGTGAATATGGTTGCCTGGATATTTTTGAAGGATAATCAATAAATTTGAATGGTCGAAGAAAAAGGGTCGAAAATTTCTGCAGACGTAAATAAACATGTACTGAATCGATGTGCCAAATTTTGATATTATTTACGATCTAGTTTGGCAGCAATTAATTATTGAATTTCCAGTGTTTTTGGACACTTATCCTCACCAGCATAGAATAGTCAAAAGTTTTTTATTTTTTCTAGTGGTTATTCCCAAGATTTGCAGCATAACCCATAACCGATCACGCCGTCAGCTGCTTTTGTCGTACGTTGTCAAATGCCTCGTTTTACGATGTACAAAGCTAGTCAAAATTGACTTATTAAACATATTTTTATCGATAAAATCAAATGAAAATATCGATTCTCCACGAATTATATTTCTAAAATAATAAAATGACTATTTTGAAGTCAATTTTGTATTAGGAAACCTTATCCGAAAATAGTTCTTGTAAAGATCACGTAGCCGTCACCCATCATCCTCAAACAAAGAGAATCAGCAAAAATGGCAGAATTAAATGCACCGAGTGATTTGAGCGAGACCCTTTAATTTCCTAGTGATTTTTGTTCAATCTGCATAGAGCGTATAGCTGTAGAGGAGGCTGATATTCCCGAGGATATTATCCGAAGTGGTGGAATGTTCGGAGACCTCTGGGATTTGTGGAGTCCATTGTCTGCTCAGGCAAGGCTTCCAGACGGTTCTCCACACTGCCACGCGGAATTACGTGCTGCTGAGGGATGTTCCTACTCTCCTCTCCCTGGGTCGCTTTTTTCACCCCTAATTCCTCAGCCGGAAGCCTCAGCGAAAGCGTTTGTCATACATAGATGTCGAGGTTATAAAAGCGAGAGAATTTTCCATGAAACTGGCACGAGGGATGAAACAGAGATAAGGGATGAACCAACACGCAGACATACGTACGCGTACATAGAAAAATGTCGATGTGGCCTTGCTTCTTTCAATTTACGCAAACCGATCACGATTTTACCACCGCGTTGCTTCTCGTCTCGTTCGACAACGATAAATCCTCGGGGTTGCTGGACGAGATAGCACGTGAATTATCGTCCAGGGATGCTGCTTTACGCCCCTTTCATTCCGAGCTACACATATTACGATCCCTGCATGCCAAAAAACTACGATATACTTAAAATTTTTTTTTTCCTTCGAACGACAGTGACGAATCGAAGCATCTTCGGTATTTCGGTGATTGGGTCGTTTAGTTGTTTTTTATCCAGTACGTGATGGTTATTCGCCCTCGAACCGACCATTCCAATTAAGACTTTGCCCAATGAGCGAACGCGCTTTGGATTTTTATGTTCGACATTTTTTTGCATTCCTCCGTCTCCCAATTCTCGCGGCTGGGACAAACTACGGAAATCCCAGTTTCCGGTCAAGGGTCCCTCTCGTCCGCAAGCCCTCGGAGCTGGCACGGCACTGCACCAACTGCTCATAAGCATCGTAGAGAAATATTTACCCCATGGATTTTCGGAGCACCAATACGAAGCACGCCCACCTTGCGGTAGGAATAACGCTTGGAAATGGTTTTGAATGTTCGTTCGTGCTCAGACAGCATTCGAACTCGGAGCGAACAAACCCGAATCCTCATGCACTCGACCGACCAGCCTCCCAATTAAAATGTTTACATTTTCGATATTCACGTTTAATGATTTTCATTGATATGAAATCTATGAACATTGAACGCATATGCAATTTGTTATTTCATCGATATCGAAACAGCCGATGGGATTATCCGCCATTTCCCATGTAATCCGTTCAATAATGTACGTTCGACAAACCCTGAATTCCGCGCATAAAATAGGGATCGATCATGTACAAATATTAACAGGAACAATACAAGATGAAACGGTACATATATTAGTACGTACATATATTAGAATTTAATGGATCTGTATGCTGTTCGGAAATTTATAAGTAAATATTTTTTAAGTTAGCATATATAATTGCATTCTGTACCTACTGTACTAGTTCTTTAATATATAGAATTCCTTGGTTATGTGATGTTGTTAAATCGCTTCACTCAGTTATCGTAGTCCGTCGCGTCCACAAACCAGTGCAATTAATACGATTTTTCTCTTTTATTTCATCGGTAACTTTATATTTAATATACATCAATCTGTTCCGTGAGATTTAAAAATTCACGAGTTCGTTTTTCGTTTACGAGAATTGGGATTATCAGGCACAAAAAAAAATAAGAACCCGGAACCTTGGTACCTCTCGCGCGATAAGACCTAACGTTTCAAATGCAGAAGATCAGTTTTTTTAAATTAAATATCTTTATTTGTAGTCGGTAAATCGTTGTGAAATTTTTCTATATTATATTAAATTTCGTGTTCACAAAATTGTATGTCGGTAAGGTGAAAAATAATTTTTACGTGATAAACGATAAAGACTCTTTTAATAAATTCGAAAACCCATTAATCATTTCCAGTTGTTCGAGGGGCCTTTGAAGCAACTAATTTAATTTTTCTTCCTTCGACGCTTTCATCAATGGTTCGATTTAATATTCGACCAATACTCTCGTAATTATATGGCAAGGGAGCGGAACGGGGACAGGCGAATGACAGTAATTTCTCGTTTTTTTCATTCCAACTTGATCCTTTTTTTTACTCACTACCATGCAGCCTATTCATTGAATGAAAAGAACCCCTCGCTGCCAAATTATCGGAATCCCATCTTCCCTAATGGTGAAGACATTTTTTTCTGTCTGCCTAACATTGCGATGTGCCAGCTGGACCTACCGTATCTTGAAAAAAATAAACGTCCTTAATCTTCTCACAGCTTAACACTTTCTCTCTCTCGAAAAGATAAAAAAAGAGGAATATTGATAAATGGAACAGAAATGAAAATTCATCCTGCTCCTCGTTTTCTTCGACTCTGTCATTATGGGTTCATCATGCCCTCGACTTCACGAAACAATTTCTCTGACAATCATCTAATCGAATTATCTGCTTCGTCCAGTTCAATCAAGAGAGATTCTTGCGTCTATAGTTTCTTATCCACACTTTAGACTGTGCTTGATAGAAGTTGCAATACTTCAACGACATCGAGACTCTGCGCCTAAGAATACTAAAGGCTAGGAGAAGAAAACACTCTTCGAGAGTTCTATTTTTTAATGCTGTAAATCTTTGACGAACTTTGGAAAGACTTTACTTATTTTCTATTTTTTATTTATTTATTCAACCCTCAATAGTCACACCTCCAGGCTGTGACGTAATAGTCATTGGGGATGTTATCAACCCCACTCACTTTGGAAAACAATAAATAGTTGGAAACTCTTAAAAAAAAAGTACTACATGTATGTTCAACCAGAAATGACCATAATGATTGTATTTAATTCGTCCAATTTTTAATATTAAAAAAATGTAGAAAAATAAAATTCTGGAAAAATGCCTTTTTTGCAAAAAATGATGCAGAAATTGTAATTGTCAATTAAAAAAAATAAAAAATCGTTCCATAAGTCTGAAATAGCATGCTTTCAGTTGGGACGGGTTAAGTTGGTGACCGTTCCAAAAAGCATACCCCAGGTTTTACACCGTCTGTTTCCTACGGCTTCCAAAACTGAACTAACGGGGCCTTTCATATAATAACGATGAGGCTCCCTACTAGAAGGTTCAAACTACCGATAGAACGTGTCATAAGTCCCATTTTCTCAAAATGTCTTATGTATCGTCGGTCGAAAGTGGCTGGAGTAAAATTAACCCTATGTGACCATTAAGGGTTAATGTATTTATATAATATATTAATAATATCTTAATTGATATATTATAGTTATATAATAGCAATGGTACATTTGCGGCTTACTCTCTCAACCGGAATAACTACAACACGCATCACACCTCACACTAACTTCGTCCACATATCCAGAAATGCAGGGAGTACCATCTGTGAGTACTTGAATAGTAACGACTATTTTACTATTGGTAGTGAACTGCCGTGTGTTCGAATCTGGAGATTTGCACGAGAACGCGAAACAGATGACATGAGAATATCTCCACGGAAACGGGATGTCTGGTGAAGCGAACATACCGTTAGTATCCGCACCCCAGTTCCCTTGTGTTTCTGTGATTTGAGCCAAGAATTTCTTTATTTATGGCGACTCGAGAAACTTGGAGCTTTTTGTGACAAGAAATGTCATGCATTGTACCACGATGGGAAAGGTTCTTAAATATTCCACGTAGTCATCCTACTCAGTGGAGCCAATAACACTAGTGGAATAAAAAAAAACCAACAGGTCACTGTGCAATTTAGAAATTTGGGAAAAAAACAAAGGTAGAAATGAACCAAGTTTTGCTTGCATTGGGTGTCTATCCATGAAATAGTTCTCCCCAATCTGAATCGGTATATGACAACAGCATATCAACCTGAAATTTCTCGACTGGCAAAATGTGTCTGTGTACATGTGACTGAATTTCAACAAAGTCTCTTGAGCTCTGCTACTCTGAACTTTGAGAGTATTCCTAGCTTTACAGAGTCTATAACCGAACTGTACATATATGTATATAACTGTGAGATACTCCCATATGGGTTATTCAACGCCAGAGTTTCTGAATTTTTCATGCTTCCCTTCTATTTTCAGTCAACTATGACGTTTTAATAAATTATTTAACGAATATACCACATTCTGATAAAAACTATTGAACCTACTTTCTGCTGTATTCATCCCGCGACTTCTCAATTTAATTTACGGTCCGTAAAATGAATATTCAAAACAATTTCATTACAGGACATCGTGATGTCGAAATTTGTATATTTCTTCAAAGCACACCACGAAATTCCGATGCAGCAGTGTTTGTCTACGTTAATTGAACAATTTTCTTTGCCATCCGAAAACTGGAGCGACTAGATGAAAAGAGCCTTGCATCCTCCTTCGCATTCCAACGAAAGTTTAAAGACGTGGAGTCTTTAAAAAAAATAATAAACAACTTTTTCCCAGGTGCTGTTTCGATATCCTGCAGTAGGTTTTGTGATGGCCATGTTTTCTGCACTTTCGAACTTTTCTATTTTGCCACATAGAGGAAGCTATGTGACGGTGAAATTTTTTTTCCCTGTTTTCAATGTCAATGTGCTTAAAATATCCCAAAACATCAAAAAATCATATCGAGAAAGAATGTCCGGATGTGCAGTGTGTGCGCATGTTCTGGCACTGTAAAATTTAAACATTCACAACTCGAGAACGGTTTGAGTTACAGGGCTCCCATTTTGCAGAAATTTTAATCTATAAAAGCTCTTCATTCTCTGAGAATTTAGTTGGAATTGCTAGAAAAACACGAATTCCACGGCATTTTGAAGTTTTCAAAAAAAGGGTGTCGACGCTCTAACTTCCGCAAATTTCAAGATTTATTACTTTTTTTTTTTATAAATAGAGTATCATAATAGGAAGGTTGGTATTGAATCTGGGAAATATCGGTTGAACGATTTAAATTTTATGATTTTTCGAATTTTACGAAAATCCGAGTTTTTTGAAAAATCGTTCAACCGCTCTCGATTCTGCAAGTTTTGTAAAATAATGTGTATAAGTCTGCACTTCCTCCTTATTTTCTAGAAAAGTTGTCGAAATTATATAATTTAAATGCTAGTACAAAAAATTGGTACAAATAGAAATTTCCAAATTGCTTGCTCAAGATGCTCAAGATGCACGATGCTCAAAGCTTTCCTCTATGAGGAAGCGAAAATTAAAAATATAGTTCCTCATAGAGGAAGATTTGAGCATCGTGCATCTTGAGCATCTTGTTTTTTTTTTTTTTTTGTCATAGAGATATTCATTTTATTTTCTGGTCTTTTTGCAAAAAGTTCGAAACTCTGTACAATAAATTGCCATAGAAGGTGATGTAGGTCTGTGGGTGCACGTACAAATATTCTATTGACGTTTCCTCGTGAAACCACCAGGCTTGAAAACAAGAAAGGAGAGAGTGAGCTACGTTTAGGGTAGTTCCGTCGGTGCAATCATTTCGCCGTGGCCACTCGAGTGAAACGGTGAAATAGGGGAAGAGAGTAAATGCAAGAACATGTATATGAAGCCAGAGGTGGAATCGGTGCGCGAGGACTTTTGATTTGACGAAAACTTGACGATCTTTACGAGTCGAGCTGTACGTGGTGTTGGACGATTCTTGGCAAAACAATACTTCCACAGCTTCATTTGACCAAAAGTTGATTCACGGAACCAGTAACGTTGCTGCTATTTTTTAGACACATTATTTCCTTGTGTCGGTCCATTTCGATCTTTCTGACTTTCTCGTTGGACTGTCCCATCCATTCACAGGGTGAATTAAGGATGTTGAGTCCCAAATCGAACATGATAAGAAAATTCTGAAAATTTCGTATATTTTTGTATGAAGTATTTAAGAGATCGTGCAAATATGTCACGACCATTAGGAAGCTCGTTTTTGAACAATTAACATTAATAATGTTAGTCTTGTGGAAACTGGTATAACTTTGCGATAAGTTTTTATTTTTAACCTCTCAATTTTTCAATATCTACAATATACTGAAAGCAACGGAAACAAAACTAAGTTTATTGATAAATATTTTTTGTATTTATTTAGAAAACTGTTCTTAACAAAATGTTAATTTTTTAATAACGAGCTTCCTAATCGTCGGGAAATTTCTATACGACCTCTGGAACACTTCGTACAAAAACATACTAAATTTTCAGAATTTTCTTATCATTTTTTATTTCAACTCTTAAGGTGGTTAAACTAATGATGATAGATTTCTTAAAATTTGGTATTTTTCCCCACAAAGTATTCAGGTGGTCGTGTACAAATTTCACAACGATTAAGAAGCCATTTATTGAACAATTAACATTAACAAATTCTATATGTACTCAACACCCTTAAATTCGGATAATGAAAAAAAAAACTTTTGCCGAATAAAATTGCAGAAATGCTAGAAATTTACTATTTTTTCGCGATTTAAACGACATTCGTAAAGGCGGAGCCGAGTGGAAATGGAAAAGATGATGGAGCATTGATTTTGTTTTCAATTTAAAATCAAATTTCTATCTCCTACAAATTCAACTTTTTTTCGGCTTTTTTATACTTATCTTCGCTCCAGATACGGAAGAAAAGCTTTTGCCGACTCTGGCCTCTAGTTTTATCTGCGGCTATAACCACCGTCTCCAGAGGATTGGTCGGCGCTTTGTCTGCAGCTACTATCGCACCTTTTTCGGTGAACACACAGACGAATAGAAATTCCGTGGACAAGAAGATCGAGCAGAGGGAGAACCGAAATAACGAAAAAAGAGATGTGTATCAGCACAGAGCACCATGAAAAGAAAGTAACATGAAAAATGAATTGAAATAAAAGGAGCAGACTGAAATTTGGACCAAAACTCGATCGTCGTGAATTGAGGCTCATTGCTTTCTTCAAACATGAAGTTGTTTGTTCAATGAAAAAAAAAGTAACCTTCTCGAGGATGATGGATGAGGATACAAGGGGGAAAATAAATAGAACAAGCCAGTCGTCTAATTGAGTTTCAAAGTATTATGCTGCATCAATGAACACAGTTGACAGTTGTGACAGCTATTAATTAAACCATTGTTTAACGAACGGCATCTGCGACAAAGCACAAATACACATGGAACCACTGTTTTGATAATCCTGACACTAAGGCAATCCTCATGATAACAAGACCAAATTTCAAGGGGTTGCAACGCCGGGATTATTCTTGTTATACAATAACAATTCCTTTCAACTCGATCCCACGAGGATTAGGAGAGGCTTGGTGGGAATGAGGATCATCTTGATCCATCTCCTCGAAGGATTAAGCTCTATATTTTCAGCGTTAATTTATTCCGTTGAATACAAGATCCTCTATTGCAAGCGTTCAATAACGCAAATCATATTATCGTTTCCGGACTCTGGAATTTGTACAATTAATTACAACAGCCCAGGCAAGATGTTTTTTTTTTTTTTTGTATAAACCACTTTTTTCACGCAAGCTTGTGCCTCGCACAGGTTTTGTCTCACCTGCTTGTTTTGGAAGACAACAGAGAGGATCGTGTTTTGTTATTCCTCTCAGCAAGTCTCTTCCGTTGTGCTTCAATATGGAAATCGTTAGTGACTCGACTGTATATACTCGAGAAAAACAAAAGTTAATTATTATTTTCAAGCACATTGATAACGAGACTTTCCACTTATTTGAGTGGAACGATACTGGCTTTTGAAATATTTATCACGAAGGAATCTTTGTCTCTAAGTTTTTCTGGAAGACAATTTTGTGAATCCATTAATTTGTAGAACTTGAATGAAATTGGATTTGAACGCTGATGAATATTTGCTTTGACTGCGTTTGGAAATTTCGTTATCGGTGTTGAAGAAACTGGCGGAGCTGAAGATTTTCTGAAATTTGAGCCAGTGACCCAAATTAAGATTCTTCAAAATTCCTCTGAAAAAATATCCCTCGGTTATGAGAAACTGCGGTTGCCCATGGTCTCCGGGCCAACAATATAATTAGGACAACGAAACGAGACACGGAGCTTGGTTGCTAAGTTACCGCACCCTTGTGATGACATAGGATCGTTGCTTGTCTTCCGATTAGGCTTTCTCATTTTATATTTTTACAGGGTGCAGACTTTGTTCTACTGAAAATTAAATTTTGTCAAAAATCGTCGATATTTTGTTCAACACGGCAAACTAAATATTTTTTTATAATTTCCAAATTTTCGTAATTTTGAAAATATTTTTTTATTTCTAACGAAACTGTCAGCAAAATTTACGATTGGAATGACAAAAATTTGCTCTTCGACGGCACTTTCTAGAATATTTCTTGCTGCAATGACAACATTTTTTTTGATTTTTCAAAAAAAGTTTAGTCGAACGTATCCAACAAAATATCGATCTCTTCCAACAAAATTTTCTGTTCAGTGTAAGAAAGAAAATGGGGAAATCCAATGATGTCGTTCGAATGCAACGATTCCGTTTTTTCTTCGGCAGAGCTCATGATTATTATTCAATATTTGGTCTGGACAATAAAACGATCCTCATTTGCGAATCAAAAACGCAATCGAATCGAAAAATTGCCATCTTTTTCAAAATTCAATAAATAATTAATACAACAACTATTTTCTGTTGAATCTCAACTTTGCAAACTTCAGAACCATAAAATCCATCGGTTTTGATTTGCAGGGAGTTTATCAATATCAAGCTAGAGCAGCCAGTAGCGATTAAGAAATTGTCAAATTATTAATTTTAATTTAATTTTAATTTAAATAATAAATCAATTAATTTAAATTTTGAATCAGAGGCCAGTTTTTTTATCCAATGAAAATCTTAATAACGCTAAAACAGAAAATCCCAAATGACTGACGAGTTTTCGCGACGAGTTCGATCAGGAAACGACAGAACTTAGCGGGACTTTCCCGGGGAGTCTGTCGTTCAACTTTATCTCGAAGACAATGGGCTTGACACACGTTATTCATTTCATAAAGCATCTTGACGTATGGGAGCAGGAAAGAGAGGTAGGAGGTCGAAAGATCGGTCGGAAAAGCAATATGGCGGATGCTAGAGAATGCAGAACTAAGCGGAGGTGGTGAAGCATGTGTCTAAGTCCGCTGGCATCAGGATGTGTGTTCCGTCGAGGCCATAATTCCTCGAAAGCGTTAACTCACTCGCTAGATCGTTCGTAGGAACTGGGTCACAAGTTTACCGGATAAAACCAGGCGGACCGATTCGCGATGTCACATTTCTGATCATCGGGGTACATCGTCGTCATCTCTCGTTCATATTCCGTTTGTTAAAAGTACAAATTGCCAGTGAAGTTGACTTGGAAAGTGATAAGTGAGAACAGGATGCGAACTGCGTGAGCGCAAACGTTCATACGTTGTTAAACTATCAATCGCCTTGCGCATATATGTTTGTGCTGGAAAGTTTGTCAATCTCGTAATTTAACGAGTTAACTTCCGTCGAACAATTTCATAAGTCGTTGCGACACTGAAAATTACATTTTGTCAAAAATCGTCGATATTTTGTCCAACGCGGTAAACTAAATATTTTTGGATAAGTTCAAAATTTTCAAAATTTTGACAATTCTTTTGATTTCTAATGGAACTGTCAGCTAAATTTACGATTGGAATGACAAAAATTTGCTTTTCGAAGGGACTTTCTAGAATATTTCTTGCTGCAATGACAACATTTTCGTGATTTTTTTAAAACAGTTTAGTCGAACGTATCCAACAAAATATCAATCTTTTCCAACAAAATTTTCTTTTCAGTGCATGGAACTTTTTGCCCAGTCAGTTCGGTTAAATAATTATCCGAGGAGCGAGCTAAGAATACTTTTGCCGTGAATTTCCATCTCGACCTTCTCTTCGGACTGCCACTCACCAAGTCACTGGAAAACTGGTGTATGTAGCGACTAGGGGAAACGTGTTATTTAATCGTTTCCCAAGATTATAATCCTGCTTACGTGAGGCTGGATGGCTCAGCATGTGGCTGAGACAAGGAGTTATCGTGGCGGAAAATCGATCAACTGGGGAGACAGGCTGTGGCAAAGAGGGCCGTTTTGCTTGAGACGTTCGTACTTAAAATGGAATTCTGCAGGATTATGAAGGAAGAGACAGTAAGCGAAAGAATAGAATAATGAGGGGGTTGAGCAGAGAAGAAGGCCGTGGAGGGCGAACGTGGAAACGCATGGAAACGGCAAAAGAAGTGAAATATGAGGAGGAGATATGAAAAAGTATAGAGCGAGAAACATGCGGAATATTCATGGCAGAAAAAAAGTAACACACGGACAATTGAGTAGGCGAAAAAAAAAGGGGGAGCGAGTCAGTAAGACGAAAATGGAAAGAAAGGGAGAAAACAAATGACAGAGACAGCGATTAAAAGAAAAAAACGCTGCAAATTGAAATTTGCAAATTGCTTCCTCGAGATGCCCAAGATGCACGATGCTCAAATCTTCCTCTATGAAGAACTATATTTTTAATTTTAGCTTCCTCATGGAGAAAGCTTTGAGCATCGTGCATCTTGAGCATCTCGAGGGAGCAATTTCCAAATTCTAATTTGCAGCGTTTTTTGTATTTGCATTTAAATTATACAATTTCGACAACTTTTCTAGAAAGTATAAAGAGGAAGTACAGACTTATAGATCTTACAAAATTTGCAGAAACTAGAGCGGTTGGACGATTTTTCAAAAAGTCAGATTTTTGTAAAATTCGAAAAATCATAAAATTCAAACCGTTCAACCGATATTTCCCGAATTCAATACCAACCTTCCTATTACGATACTCTATTCATAAAAAAAAAAAAATTAGTCATTTATCTTAAAATTTGCGAAAGTTAGAGCGTCGACACCCTTTTGTTGAAAATTTCAAAATGCCGTAGAATTCGTATTTTTCTAGCAATTCCAACAAAATTCTCAGAGAATGAAGAGCGTGTATAGATTAACATCTGTGCAAAACGGGAGCACTGTAGCTCAAACTGTTCTCGAGTTATGAAGGTTTCAATTTTACAGTGCCATAACATGCACACACACATCCGGACATTTTTTCTAGTTATGATTTTTCGATGTTTTGGGACATTTTAAGCACATTGACATTGAAAACTGAAAAAAAAAATTATCAACGTCACGTAGCTATAAGGAAGAAAAATAGGACAGGTAGAACAGCGAATTACCAGGAAGACAGTTGCACGAACTCCGGATATTGAGCCGAGCGACATTGAACCAAAGGCTTGATTCATCTCCCAGAGAATTGCCTGTCGATATAAGCTCACACGCTATTACCTGGATCCACCAAACTGAACAGCTGCCATACACCATTTTGTATGCTAAATCACCAATAAATCGATGATCCATCAAGAAGCGCTGCACACTTCAAAATGCACCGGTGTATTTCTAAATAACGTCCATAGTCGCACCGAATAGAAGTTTGCCTCATCAGCGAGTTTTCAAGTAATTACCCAAAATGGAAAACAAATGATCAACGTAGGCGTATACATACTAATAAAAAGCAAAGTTTATTTTTGTGTGGAAATTCTGATGGGAACTTCGATATAGGAATGAAAATCAACAGTACGACAAAGGATCGAAATCGAAGCACGGAATTTTAGAGAAACGAAGAGAAAATCAAGAATAAGGAGGAGAAAAAATAGTCGGAATGAAAAGAAAATTGATGTAAAACGAGGAAAAGATAAAATGAAATGAGAGAAAGAGAGAAACGGATGAGAGGAAAAGGGAGAACATTGGCAACCTTCCATTATCGGATTCCACACGGATCCTTTGACCTTTGGTTTATCTGTGCATCGCCGGGTCTATGTGTACTTGTTTAACGAAGCGTTGGTCGTTCCATCACCTCGGTCCCACATTTCCGAGAATCAACCTCTGGTTGCCATTCGCCATAGTGGAATGTGTCAGTATCGCAACCCCTCTGGTGACTGTTACCCATTAGGATGAACGTGAATTAAGCTCTGTACGTACATGTTGTTTCTCTCGTCACATCGTTGGCTTCGATTCGAGCCTTCAAAACTTTCCACTCTCTGCATACGTTTTCGAAACCATTATTTCTAACACCAACTGCCCGAAATTCAATTGCAACTTCGATGCCTTCGTTCAGAAGAGAATGACGTTGCATTACTACAAATGCCAATTATTTTGGACAATGAAAATCAAACATAGTGAATGTAACAGTTGGACGCTTATGGAACTTTTTCGTACATGTGCTATTGACGTTTTTTTGTTCCTCGAGGTCAAGCTGGAAAGTCGATTTTTCGTGAGACATAAATCGCTTCCATCGTTTTGCATTTTATTCATATTTATTCTGTTGTTTCGTTCAGAATATCGATTTTCCACTGGAAATCCAACAGATATGTTTTAAACCAGTGGCAGTAAAAAAAAATTGTCCGACGTTCCCAACCCGATAGCCAATCGCACAACGCTCTCACGATTAATCAAGCCGAGCCAAGAAGTCCTCCACCAAAGTTGTTTTGTTCAACGAGTTTCTCAATCTCCTTCAGGAAACCCTGGGAAGCCTGCGGCCCACAAATTCTCTCGAAGTCTCGTCCTCCCTCAGTTCACTCAACAATGTCCAAGAGAACTCTACTGCACTGGCTTATACAGACAGTTTAAACTATCCAGCCAACCGTTGGAAACAGAGATACTCAACGTTTATCGTCGACCTCAAACGAACGAGATTGTGGACGAGTGCTCCTTCGAGCTGGCTTTCGAGTACAATATTTTTATGAAGCTCTTGCCCAAAATTATGTTCACAAAGCGATGTCTAAATATTCGCGAAAAATGGATCCTCCAAAAATAGTGAAAAAAAAAAATCGTCGTATCGAGGACTTTCTGTTTCCTCATAGAGGAAGCTATGTGACGGTGAAAATCTTTTTTTTCCAGTTTTCAATGTCAATGTGCTTAAAATGTCCCAACGTGAACTCGCGTTGTCCTTATAAGTAAACAATATCAGAACCGAATGACTCTGAAAATACACAGTGTTTTGATACCTTTGCCAAAATTGCATACGAAATGATTTGCTGCTAATCATATTCACGTTGGCAACTTGAAATTTGAGTAGAAACGCAGTTTTTCGTTAATCGTAAGATTTGCAGCGATTCGAAATTGTAGGCTTGATTGTCGGAGCTGTGAAATTTCAGATGAGTGGACGATCGGAGCATCGCAAATGAGGGCGCGCTTGTATTCACGATTTCTCTCTCTCTCCCTCTCTCTCTCTCTCTCTTCCTCCCTCTCCTTCTCTCACGTTCCGCCTCGTGTCGAACGTTCAAGCCAGAAGCCCAGAGCATACGCGTGCTCGGAATTCTGATTGGTGTGATCCGGAGGAATACAGCGGTGAAAAGTAAAACGCACCGCGAGCAGAGTATATATTGTCCCAGTGGGAATATTATACTTCGGTGAGGTGAAATACGAGACTTGTGGAGGGATTGAGGGACCATTCAGGGGGTTGAATAAAGAGGATCTGCGGAGGAGCAGAGGGGGGGGGGGGGGCACGAGCGACAGATATAGATCGTGCTCTGCAGTCGAACAAACAAAACCGCCGCTATTTGAAAAGCCCTGTACTCCTTTCTGTGCGCGTACCGATAGTCCGCGCATGGAATGGTACGAATTCGAAGTCGGGGAAGCTCATAGTTTTATCATTTTCCATTTTCTCTCTTTTTTTATACATAATTTTACATTTTTAACTGTTTCCATTCGACTCTGTTTTTTCGCTCCCTTGTAATTGTACGATTTCGTTTCCAATATTGTCATCAGAATGATCCTGACAAACCTGGGGACCTGAACAATTCTTCCCTCCCGAATATGATATCGACCAAATGATGATTCACTGAGAATAAAATTTTGTTAGAAAAAATCGATATTTTGTTGGATACGTTCGACTAAACTTTTTTTTAAAAATCACAAAAATTTTGTCATCGCAGCAAAAAATATTCTAGGACGTCTGTTCGAAAAGCAAATTCTTGTCATTCCATAATCGTAAATTTTGCTGACCGTTCCGTTAGAAATGAAAAATATTGTCAAAATTACAAAAATTTTGAGAAATATCCAAAAATATTTAGCCTACCGTGTTAAACAAAATATCGACGTTTTTTGACAAAGTTTAATTTTCAGTCTACTGAAGTTTGCATCATTGGAATACAACAAAAAATATATTTTTCATTCAATATTTTGATAATTAATGGACTTGTTGCAATTTTTTCAGTAAATTCAGTTTTCGAATGGCACAGAAGACTCTCCCATAATCGTTGACGAATACTGTATCAAAATGTTGTCCTCTGTTATAAAAAATAATAACTTTTCATTGTATTCCAACGATGCAAACTTCAAGATGGTAACAAATGTGATAGAAGCAACTTCTGCTCACTTCGACCTTTTTCCTGCCACCCTAAACCAAACAACCCTAAGCAAACTCTTTAATCTCGATGTTTGTTTATTTCATTCAAAGGCAAACAGACACAAAGACATATTATTACCTCGATTTTAGTTTGACGAATATTTTTCGACCTCGACAGAAGAAACGCGGTCGTCAACATCGAGCCCGCGTCACATTTGCGCACGACGATAACGAGGTTAGCGTGAATTACGCGGTGATGAATGTTCCGCGTAAGCGAGGGGTCTTCCAAATGTCAAACGGTGAGATGCTCGAGCACTTGAGAATTTCGGTCTTACCACCCTTTCATTTTTCTCACGACAATTTTAAAACTCTTCAAAAATACTGTCTAAAAGGGTATAGACGACAGTTCTCGACGCTACTTTTCACTCCTCTTTCTTTTGTATTCGGCACAATAATACACAACAAAATATATGACACACAAGGGTGAAGGTCTCGCAAAAAAATTAACATATCCCTCGTTCCTTTTTATACACATTAATATTCTAAATTAACATATATATATATATATATATATATATATATATATATGCGCATAATTGCTACGAATGACGCGAGAAAAAGAAAGCTTGCTTTTTCTGCTTTTGTTTTTTTCTGACCCACCCTCCTTTTTCCTTTTTTTCTCTTTATTCTCATTGAGCTTACACCGAGTGACCGCGAAATTTTTTCTTCCCTTCTCTGTTCATCGGATGACCTAGAACTTTTATCTCGCCCATGGTAGTCTCTGCTGAAGCGACAATGGACGTCAAAAGATTTTCGTTCGAAATGAACGCCTGTTAACAAACACGCTCATAATCACGTGGAAAAACAGGCTCAACAACAAAAACGCCTGAAGTCTGCTACGTTCGTGGAAAAGTAAATGTATGAATGGTTTGAAAAAAGTGAATAAACACAAACACTTACAACTTTACCATGCAGATATAGCGAAACTCGATACTTCAATTAGCTTGTTTTAAATGGTGCTCGGAAAATGCAATTATTCATGAAACTGTATGAAGGTTTTCCTGTATGATGAGGGTTTATATCCAGCAAGTTTCCCCTTTTATCTTTCTCGTCTCTTTTTGTCACAAGCTCAATGCTCCCATTGCCACGTTATTGGCCTTTCCTCTCTCCATATTTCCTCACGATCCCACTAATTTGTCCAACCTGTTGATGTCCTACCGCTCATCTCATCATCCATCCGATCCGTGCAGCCCACCACTCACCACACGCATCAATAACTACATATAAAAATATTTTTATCCATTCATCAATGTTTTTATGTTAATTAAGGATGTTGAGTCCCAAATCGCAAATGATAAGAAAATTCTAAAAATTGGGTAAATTTTTGTATGAAGTATTCAATAAATCGGGTAAAAATTTCAAGACCATTACGAAGCTCGTTTTTGAAGAATTATCAATGATAAATTAAACGTAGTCAAATGTAGTTTTATGAAATCTGGTATAACTTTGCGATAAACTTTTTTTTTCACCTCTCAATTTTTTAGTGTCTACAATATACTGAAGGCAACGGAAACAAAACCAAGTGTATTGATAAATATTTTTTGTATTTGTTTAAAAAATAGTTCTTAACAAAATGTCAGATTTTTAATAACGAGCTTCCTAATCGTCGTGAAATTTTTACACGACCTCTAAAATACTTCATACAAAAACATACTAAATTTTCAGAATTATCTTATCATTTCGTATTTCAACCCTTAAGGTAGTTAAAGTAATGATTATGGAATTCTTAAAATTTGGCATGTTTATACATGAAGTATTCAGGAGGTCGTGTACAAATTTCACGACGATTAAGAAGCCATTTATTGAACAATTAATATTAACAAGTTTCATATGCACTCAACATCCTTAATCAACCCTTTCCTCTCGCCTTCCTTCGATGATAGAGACAACTTTATGAATTCTCGTCGCTACTCCAATAAAACACGATTTTTAATAATTTCTCCAAATTTTCTCGACGACTTGCCATCCGGGACTACCTGGCTCTACACCTTAATGTTTATTAATTCATTTTCTTGATGAAATATACAAGAATTCGTTGACTGCAGGTAAAATAAAAGAAAAAACATTCTCTTCTGTTACAGACATAGCCGGTGGTTATTTGTGCTTCGTCATCAGTATTTGCGGTATTGGTGTCGTCACAGCGGTTATCGGGGATATTGCGTCGTATTTCGGATGCACACTCGGCATTAAAGATTCCGTTACCGCGGTGGCCTTCGTTGCACTTGGAACCAGCATTCCTGGTGCGTACATACATCTAAATATATATGCTAAACTCTATAACATTTTCCCAAAAAGTTTACGAAGGATAAATATACCGGGTAACCCAAACACCACCCTTCGAGTTTGTCTTAGAACTCGGAGTTTAAAATCTTGGTTAAAACGTCATTAATCATTTTACCGTCCGCAACACAACTCCGAAGCCATTATAAATTTTCAAGGGACATTTTATGGAATTTCACTACTTCCGGGTTATTCGCAATGAACCAAACGTGACTGTTTACGTGACGTTAGGAAATTGAAAAACGCAACTTTTTTGTTTTACATATGGCAAATTTGAACTTAATTACTTTGGTAAAATGTCCGGGAGTCGATGTCGAAACTCGGGGCATACAAAATGTAAATTTTCATGAAAGCATCATGTCCTCGTCGGATATACCGAGCCACCAAGTACTCGAGAATGCTGCGCTGTTCTTTTATTTTTTCGTCTTAAACATCCTCTCGGGGGTTCTCACCTAATATCCGCGCGGAAGAACACCCTGGAAATTACGCGGGAATTAACGTAAGTGGCGAGGAGCCTGAATGGAAAGTATTCCCACGAGGATCCCTGTTGAGTTAAATTAGTACGTTCTTTTTTTCATTATGCACTGCTTGGAGGTGCACATTTTGTGTTTTTTGCGATTTCCCTGTTCGTTCACAGCTTGAAAACTTGAATAGGTAATTTTTTGATCCCATTTTTATTCATATCCTGACAACGTTCAAGACACCTCGATTTTTTATGCCTCTTTTTACCAAGTTTCATAAACTTTTTTCCGAGAATTCTATGGATGTCTTTTTCTAAAGTTTTGACACGAAAATTACGAGAACTTGGTTCAAGGAGCATTATGAATTACCAATCGTCATCCGCACCCTACATCCCTCCATTATTTCCAACTTCGTCCTTCGTGTAATTGAAGCCATAGCCTAACTTTTTAGGAAAATTATTATATTCATACGTCGGAGTGTAAAAATTACGAGACTGTTGAAAAATTCCAGAATTAAGAGCAATCGAGAGCTCATGGTGAGGTTTGAAACCAGCGAAACTTTGCAGCCACGTTCATGCCCCATTTACAGCCTTCAATAGGGTTGCCCCATCGCATTAAATAGTCAAAAGACATCTTATTATTTGTAACACTGTAAATCAGCCATTTATGATCAATGTAAATATTATTTTATTAGTACAACAAAAATCGGTGATTTTTAAGACGAGTGTCGTCATCATTTATGGATTACTTTTTATTATGAGGTTTTTCGATCTCAGTCTGATTTGACTTACATTGTCTGGGCCTCACAGTTGACATATTTGAATCGATTGCATTTTGTTGGCTATGGAAAAGGTTATCCAGCGCTGTCACACTATGCAACTATTGCGGTAGCACCAGAAGACGCCAACTCATCAAGTAAATACTTTTCTAAATCGATGATTTTTATCGCAATTGTTCATTTATCCTCATTTTTTTTTTGTTTAGAAATATTCCTTAGGGTTTTCTCAACATATCAAATTTTTTTTTGACAATATATCTAATCGCGAAAACTAAACATTTATGGCTTACATCTCTGTTGGAGCGAGATTCCCATATAAGCCGTGTGTTGAAATTCGAAATTTCATTAATTATTTATCGTGATAAATAGTCGGTAATGCACTCTGAAATTTTGCAGGCATTTTCTCGCATACTTAAATAGTCTAATAAAAAAATTTCAGATTTTCATTTAATAATGAGGTTCGCGACAAAAATGATAATAACTGCGTAAGCGAATCCGTACAAAATTACTCAAACAGCGTACTAATAATTCACTGGTTATCGAAAAATTGATCGATAGTCGACTAGAAATTAATTGGACACGTTCTTCCGGAGTGCATAGCCTGAGCGCCATTATTTCAAATGTCAAATAATACCTCATGCACGATACGCAGCTCTCAACAGAGAATTTATATCGCCAGGCCTCGATCGATTGATCCGCAGCATCATGTAATTATCGAGGGATGCAATAATTATCTTAAACATAATTAATAAACGTTTAATTATCTCCACGAAGGCCGCAATGAGTTATCAATCATTATTTCCACTGGGTCAACGGAAAATAGTATTTTTCCATTCACATCGATTTTCTGAGGACAGCCATGACTTTTCCCAATCAAAGTACGGAGCTCGCAAAAAAACAAGCAAAGAAAACTCTTTTCAAATATTTCCAGAGCTGAATGTTTCGTTTTTTTGAGGAAATCACAAAATCATTTGATCGACCAGCCAGAAAAGAATTCGTGTACATATTTATTTAACAATCTACATACACTCTTGATTCAAAATGCATAACGTGGTTGAGAGGCGCAGAGAATTTCACGTTGCGCGAACAAATTCGATAAATTCGACTGCGGGGATCAGTTTAGTAGGCTGAGAGGTACGCTAGAACGAAACTATATCGAGCTACCACAAACAGGAAGGCCAAAATAAAATTGCCTGTCGGGCGGCCAAGAGGCGAAGAGCTTTTTCAGCTTCCACAGCTCTCTGTGCTTGAAATTCGTTCGAATTTTGCTACAAAACTGTGTCTATGTGTGTGGATCTGTATTTATAACGTTATATATGAATTTATATACACACACAGGCGAATGCGAGGAGCCAAAATATAGTCTCTCGATCGTCATTCTTGGGCTGCGTAAGGCTCGAATATTCCGAAGGCTAGGGGGTGGTTTCCGCCTCCGTGTTTCTTCGAAGCACACAACAAAGTAGATTTTACCCGAAGGTAAATTTTATCCCAGCAAGGAGAAATACACGTGTATACGGCCTATGCAGAGTAGAGCCTCGGCAGTAGGCTTAAGAGTCCTTATCCTGTTGTCTTTCGCAAAATTTTACTCTGAAACTCCGGTGCCCTCGACCCTGTCTCTTAAAAATGCCGATTTATAGTAAAACTGTGTAACAACTTTATAAGAAAACAGAGTGTACTAAACCTTCTGAATTATAACTATGGAGTCGTACATTAAAATCGATTGTATTTCTGTTAAACTGTCCTTGTCATTCCTTAATAGTCACACCTCCAGATTGTGACGAAATAGCCACTGGGGGTGTTATCAACCCCACTCACTTTGGAAGCCGATAAATAGTTGGAAAATCGTAAAAAAAAATGAAATAAAAATACTACAATGTATTTTTAACCCTTGAGTAACGACCATGATGATTGTATTCAATTCGTGCAATTTTTCATATTCAAAAAAGGTCGAAAAAAAAAATTCTGCAAAAATGATTTTTTTTTTTACAAAAAAATGATGCACAAATTGTAATTTTCAATTTGAAAAAAAAAAAAATTGTTTCATAAGTCTGAAATAGCACGCTTTCAGGTGGATCTAGTGAAATTAGCGACTGTTCCAAAAAGTGTACCCCAGGTTTTACACTGTCCGATCCCTACGGCTTCCAAAACTGAACTAACGGACCCTTTCAAATAATAACGATGTGGCTCCCCACTAGAAGGTACAAACTATCGATAGGGGGTGTCAGAAGTCCCATTTTCTCAAAATTTCTATGAAGTATCGTCGGTCGAATATAAAGCGGCTGGGGTAAAATTAACCCCATGTTAAGGGTTAAGATGGAGGAAAGAAAGAATGTTACGGGCCTAAAGTTTGCCAAAATGCTTGACGATGTTTTGGACACAGCGTGCTGTGTGTTTAACGAGAGAGTCAGTTTTAGGGTGATGGAGCGAAGGGATCGTTGAAACCTCATCCCTCTTGAAGGGAACTCGATAAACTGTCCTAACGATATGTGTTGGTAAACGAACAATCGCGTCTACTCTGATAAGCGGTTGTTTAAATATATATCTATGCATATATGTATTTATGCACCTAAACGTATATAGCGATTGCTATCTTGTCAAGGGTGTTTAGGCACCCTCGTGAAAACTTGAGGCTCATCCCTGCTGGCGATTACATGACACTGAGAGCCCAGTTTAATGGGTGAGAAGGGTGGTTGTTCAAGTTGGTTATGAGTCTCTAGCAGAATGTAAAATGATAAAGACAAAAAGAGCATTATCCGAGGGAGAGAGAAAATTAAAAATAGACGCGAAAAAAGTAATGGATAAAGGAAGCGAAAGAGGGGAAGAAAAAAAAGAGGGATGGGATAAGAAAAAGGGTTGGAATAGTGTCAGGGTTACGAAGCCTATGCTCCGTGACCCGTGGGATCATTTGAAGGAAATGACGTCAGATTGGTGTGAGGAAAACTCACGCTAGAAAGTAGGAATTTATGTGGAATGAGAATAAAGGGTAAGAAACGAGGTCGGCTCAGCAAACGAGGCTAACCGTTGACTTTTTTCACTGCTCTGTCTCCGACCCATCAGACTTGGATACAAAATTAGTAATTATCTGTAATGAATCGTAGCTCGTAGCCAAACAAGCCCGGGGTATTCAGCGTGTAAAATGTGCAAGCAGTTGTTTCATAATATTGATTCACATGGCGGAAGAAAAAGGGATGAAGAATTAGTCGTTGCCTTTCAAATAAAATGGAAGAATTGAGAAATGCGTGTCAGATTCGGGCGTCCCAGTGGTAAAGTTCCATCACGAGCAGACCATGCCGGGGCAGGATGCAAATTTTTTTTTTCCGCCCAGAGGAATTATTTCCTTTTCATATTTACCCTGAATAGTAAAAATAAATATGTACCACGAGTTTTCACGAGACATGTACGTTCCCACACGTAAATATAGATGGAAAAATGAACATATATTTTATGCTCGTTATACGTGGAACTGCCACGTCGTGTGGCATAAAATTTCCACACACACACACATACTCGCGTTCTCCCTTGGACAATATTATCCTAGACTTCCCTAGTGGACAGGATACCTCTCCTCGTTATTTACTCCGAAAACCCGTTTTATCATCGCTCTTTCGTTGCCTCCCTGGCTTTTATCGCAGGGACAATATTTTTTTTATACTCCACACAGGAAACAATATCAGTTTGTATACACATTATGCACGAGCATTAAATATACGAGGACAACATACATGCACATATGGAAAGCAACTATGTTCAATCGGATTTTTATAATCCGCATGTCAACTGAAGAAAAAATTATGTTTGTAATGATGTGCAAATGCAGATTAACCCTTAATAGTCACACCTCCAGATTGTGACGTAATAGTCATTGGGAGTGTTGTCAACCCCACACTCACTTTGAAAGGCTATAAATAGTTGAAAAATCGTTGAAAAAAAATAAAATAAAAATACTACAATGTATTTTCAACCCTTGAGTAACGACCATGATGATTGTATTTAATTCGTGCAATTTTTAATATTAAAAAAATGTCGAAAAGAAAAATTCTGCAAAAATGACTTTTTTTTTACAAAAAATGATGCACAAATTGTAATTTTCAATTTGAAAAAAAAAATTGTTTCATAAGTCTGAAATGGCACGCTTTCAAGTGGCTCTAGTGAAATTAGCGACTGTTCCAAAAAGTGTACCCCAGGTTTTACACTGTCCGATCCCTACGGCTTCCAAAACTGAACTAACGGGCCCTTTCAAATAATAACGATGTGGCTCCCTACTAGAAGGTTCAAACTATCGATAGAGGGTGTCAGGAGTTCCATTTTCTCAAAATTTCTATTACGTATCGTCGGTCGAAAGTGGCTAGGGTGAAATTAACCCCATGTGACCATTGAGGCTTAAATCATGCAATTAATCAGTTTGTTAACAAGTTGTACAATAATTGTTTCAAAGATTAAATCCTGCTAATTGTTTTATAATAACTTTCATCAAGACATTAGAATAATTGTATCGAAGCAAAAAGTAAGAATAATATGCGAAGATGAATATGAGGACGTCACTTAAAAAAAATTACCAATTATCAGTCACTTTTTTCATATTTTGTTTCGACGAAAAAAACAATCGTTTGAAACAAAGGCACGATTCCTATACACAAACTTGATCGAATGCTGATCGAACGGACGACATGCAAAATGGAATTTGACTCAAGGAGGGCTCGCATACTTTTAAAATGTATTCGATTTCCCAACGATCCTTGTTTCAGACCAGAGATGACAGACGAAAAGTTCCCTCCGGCTAGGCACCCATGCAAAGTTCATTCTGAGGGTGAGAATATAGAGGATTGCCACACGCAGGAATGAAAACCATGATTCGACAATTTCAAGCTGAAGAGCATTCAGAAACCTTCTCTCTGCAGATGGGAATAAAGCACTTTCGAAAATTGGCCATAATTCTGCTAAACAAAATATGGATCTAATATTGAGAAACTGGCAAGATAAATATTTATGGGATTTACTGGGATGAGCGAAAAGTTTACGACGGATAAATATACCGGGTAACCCAAACACCACCCTACAAATTTGTCTTAGAACTCGGTGTTTAAAATCTTAGGTAAAACGTCGTTAATCATTCCACTGTCCGCAACACAACTCCGGAGCTATTATAATTTTTCAAAAGACATTTTATGGAATTTCACTACTTCCGGGTTATTTGCAATGAACCACACGTGACTGTTTATTATATTTTCTACATTTTCGAATGCCCCAGAGACTCTCTAAAATAAACAAAACTCGATATTTGTTCGTCGCATTTTTTAAAAACTCCGATTTACTTTTTCGGGAACCTCCGTCTGTATTTTTGGGACACCCTTCACCGTCAAATACAGAATTTCCCTTTAATAAGCAACTAGGAAACTCTGGAGAACGTTGCCGACTAACTAAAATAGTTTTTGAAAGCTCTCCAAGTTCCAGTTGAATGTTTCAAAGTCTATGCAAATAACTCGTGATATCCTTAGTCAGTTCTTGATCCACACAGTTCCGAAGACTAATTCGAAAATCCGTCTGTCAGCCTACTTGATGAAACCTTTTGATATTCGAGTCCTGAATTGCTTGTACAATGAAATTAATTTCTTCGACATTCGTGATTCGTGAATTGCAATAAACACATTTCATTCAATCCTGTCCAATGGAATTTTCATATTTCGCAGTTCGAAAACTGGTTGATTTCCAATCAAGAATATCGAATACAAAAATGTACCGACGAGCAATTACTTGAAAAGCCATCAAATGAACAAAAAAAAACATTTCTCATGTTTTCCATTAACTCTGTTTGTTTCAGATACATTCGCGAGCAAAGTAGCCGCTTGTCAGGACAAATATGCTGATGCGAGTGTTGGCAATGTGACCGGAAGTAACGCGGTCAACGTCTTCCTAGGTATCGGCATTGCGTGGAGTATCGCAGCCATGTACCACGCCTATCATGGCCAACAATTTTTAGTAAATCCCGGAAAGTACGTCAGATTCTCATCCCATCAAATTATTTTATTGTTTGGGTTACACACACACACACATCCGGACATTTTTTTTAGTTATGATTTTTCGATGTTTTGGGACATTTTAAGCACAAGGACATTGAAAACTGGAAAGAAAAAAATTTCCCAACACATAGCTTGCTCTATGAGGAAGGAAAAAAATGGTAAAAATTAATAAATATATTATTATCAACAGTTTGGCATTCTCGGTGACACTTTTCTGCACGGAAGCATGCCTGGTTGTGGTGGTGCTGATATTGAGGCGTTCAAAGAGGATCGGTGGTGAGCTCGGTGGTCCAGTTCTGCCAAAGATCATAACGGCGATATTTTTGTTCTCGCTTTGGATCTTTTATCTGGTAATGTCAACGTTGGAGGCCTACGATCTCCTGCCTTACCAGTCAGCCAATTGATCGTGCGATTCGCGTTTAAAATCGCCAATTGCTCAAACGAGAGCTAGCTCAACAAATGGCCTACGCGAGAATAATCGCAGCCAGGTAGGAAATCGAGAGTGGAAATTTGCTTTCAAGGGTATCGTCGAGGCGATTATGCAAGACGAGAAGAATCCATCTCGTGCCAGCTCCGTGATATTCTCACGATTCTTCTCCTGAAGCTCTCACAAACTTTTGTCATCGTGAACAGAATTACCATGTAAAATGAAGAAGCCAAGTTTTTTGAAAATATTCACTTCGTTCGTTATTGCGCTCTCGCATAATTACGAATGGCGCAAGCAACAACAAAAAAACTCCACCAAAGCCATGGAAAATGTTCGAACCAACGAGACCATTTCAATTTCCGACCATTTTTTTCTTTTTCCTCCCTTCCCCCTCCTTCACACTTATAAAAAAATTATTCCTCGAAGGTACGACAGTTTACCTTGCAATTTGAAACAAAACATAAAAAACAAATCGATATTGTAATTAATAATAAAGAAAAAAAAACTTGAATAATATTAAGTAACTTGATCTAGTCGAAATGTTTTGACCCGTTGGTTTTTTACTGTTTCATCGATACCACGTAGCCATAACCACTCGAAATAACTTGATTATCAAAAAATATGTTGTTCATAATCTCTCGTGTTTCGATCGATCGAAAAGCCACTGGGTTTTCAAAACTTTGCACTGCTTTGAGACGCTCCGTCAATAACACGCCCAATTTTTTTTTTTTTTTTTTTTCTTCAACCAATCAACTGCATTCCCGTTTGCGTATTATTTTTGCAAATTCCAAAATCCTGGAAATACGAGAGTAGTGAGAAATCGGCCTCTTAAATTTTCATCAAATGACGAAAAAATAAAACAGAGAGTCAAAAGTTTTGGATTCTCCGGAGATTTCGAGAATAAGAAATTCGTATGTAGGATTCTGGTTGGTCGATATGAACGGAAATACCTCGAACATAATTATTATTACAATAAATTTTTTTTTTTAAATTGAAATAAACAATAAACTCGAACGTTTTCGAACCAAGTTTCAAAAATATTTTAGTAATCACGAGTATTTGCAATTATTTTCATCTGGCAGAGAAGGAAAAGCTGATAATTTTGTATAACGCCCTTTAGGACCCCGAGAGTGTCATTAGTTCGTAAGGAGGGAGAAGGGCAAGTTAACTCGATAGGAAAACGTTGCCCATAACATTTTGCATTCTGTACGACAGAATCGACGAGACAAACGAAATAAATGAATGAATGAAATTTGAGAAACCGCGACAGATTCCGTTCGAGGCGAATTGCAAATATTCATCCCAAAGAGAAAAAAACATGTATGAGAAGGAAAGGACGATGATGACTCGACGAAGAACGCTCGCGAATGAACGCGTTGAACTGACAGCGACAACATTTCGCGCAAAATTTTTCAAAGATAAAAAAAAAGTGGTATAACTAACGATTCGAAAAACTACGCCATTTCAGAAAACAATTCAATGAGCACTGGAGAATTTTGGCAAATTCATCCACTTCGCGCGCCATTGAAAAAAAAAGAAACCTTTTTTTTTAAACAAATTTTTCATCGTCTTCGGAAGAGTCGTTCGTGGATTGAACGATTCCTTGAACATAATCGGTTCCACGGCGTTTAGAAACGTCACAAACGTGAATTTATGGTGTAAGATTGAAAAATGACAAGAATAGAAGAGCGGAGAAAATATGAAAGAAAAAAGTATCGATTGTCGTGATCGCGAGACAGGCGGCCTTCGTTCGAAAGTAAAACCTTTGATTGTTCTTCACTGCCTTTGATCGAGGGTCGCATGCCTCACCGAGTTTTTCAGAAGAAAGACGACGATGAAAATAAAAACGTACACCTATAACAATAAAAATGAAAAAAAAAATCATAATAATAAATAAATAAATAAAATGCTAATCATAATAATAATGATAATGAAAATAATAAAACGAGCGAGTTCGATCAATTGGATCACAATTTAGCACCTTTGGTGTAGAGAACAACGGATACGTTGCTGTCAACACGAATAAAAATGAGGGTGTTAACAACAATGTGCATGTACGTGTGTAGCAATCATGGATATTCAATTAATTCATAACTTATGGAGAAAAAAATCGTAGGATTCATGAATTGAGACGAAAATGGTGAAAAATAAATTAAATAAAAATAAATCGATGTGCTAAACCCTACGCAATACCACGTCGTGGTAACTAATATTTTCAATCAATGTTTACACAATGTTTTAGATGGCTAAACATCTAAAGTATAAAATCATAAGATTTCATGAAATATCTACAGACTCATGAAACACCAATGATTTCCAGACGATTTTCATGGTTTCGTTTGTACGTCATTGTACATTATTGTACAAATTGAAAATCCAGTAACAACAGGACTGGCGTTTTTGAATCTTTCTCAATATCGTCAAGTTTCTTGACTTCCGGTCGAATAATTTGAAAGTTTGAACAAAAGAGAAAAACGTTGAATTCTTCGAGTTATCAAAAGGGCATTCTGTTGTTGATTAACACAATCCACAGTCCATAAACAAATGCTCTAGTCAACACATACCCACAAAAATTAACACTCTTTCAAGTAATTTTCAATCCTTTTCCTCGCACTTCTTCCCTCCGGTGATTTTATCTTGTGAAACAACGCTTTCCTGCGTTTAAGGTAGTACTGTCGGTTTTCGAATTACCGTTCAGAATTTAATAAAATTTGGTATAGTGTGATAAGAAAAATATCCAGTCAAATTTTCAAGAGGCTATAGAGAACCAGAAAAAAGATATTCCCATTGGTAATTTCATGAATTTAACATCGATTTCATACAGTTCATTGTATTTTACTATGAAAAGTGAGATTTCTCATAAGACTCAATGATGGATGACGGCTACGTGATCTTTACAAGAACTATTTTCGACTAAGGTTTTCTAATACAAAACTGACTTGAAAATAATCATTTTATTATTTTAGAAATATAATCCGTGAAGAATCCATATTTTCATATGATTTTATTGATAAAAATAGGTTTTATACAAGTCAATTTTGACTAGCATTGTTACATTGTAAAACGAGGCGTTTGACAACGTATGAAAAAAAAAAAACAGCTGACGCCATGGTCGGTTATGGGTTATGTTGGGTGTTTATTTTTTAATATTTCAATCGATTTTTTATGGGGAAGTCCGAAAACTAAAACACGTTTATATTCCTGGGTATCCAGGGAATACATCGATCTGTTTTTCATTATAAAATCTTGGGAATACCCACTGGAAAAAATACAAAAATTTGGACTATTTTATGCTGGTGGGGATAAGTGTTTAAAAACACTGGAGATTCAATAATTAATTACTGCCGAACTAGATGGTAAATAATATCAAAATTTGGCACATCGATTCGGAACATGTTTATTTATACTTACTAAAATTTCCAACCCTTTTTCTTGGACCACTCAAATTCATCGATCATCCTTTGAAATTACCAGTGAGAATATATTTTTTCTGATTCTCTGTATACCCTTTTGAAATTTTGACTGGATCCTTTTCTAATCATAATCTACTACTATACCAAACTAGCCGTGCCTGCGGGGTTCACCACCCAGCACACCTATTTGGCAGTAAAGGGTACAGCTAGCTTAATATGAAAAATTGACATTTTTTTTTTTTTTCAAAATCTTCAAACTTTGATTTTACGAACTGGCACTCCAGCTACCGCTCATTATCTTCGTTTTCGAGTTATCTTTCAATTGGTAATTAGCGATTTTTTATTTATTATCATTTTTTAGTTGTTTGTGAAGTTTGAAAGTCGAAAATATAACGCAAAATGTGATTTTTTGGTTCGGGTTCCCAAAAAATAAAAATTATCGCAATGCAATAAAGCTTGAAACTTATTCTGATTCATGAGCTTCATTCCTGTAAAAGATTCATCAAAATTGGTTCCGTGGTTTTTGCCTAAAAAGGGCACAAACACAATTTTTTAGTATAGAGTTTTATATACATATAGAGATTTTATTAAAGTCTGAACACTAATTCTAAAACCGACAGTACTACCTTAATTGCCTGAGCTTTCTAGAAAAGCGAGATACATGGAAATTCGTAAAATAGAAAGTTATCTCGTGCTTTTCTCTAACGATGAAAAGAAAATCAGAGAAGATCAATTAATGGGGGAAAATACGAGGGAAAGCGACAGAAATGGGAACGTCGTCTCTTTCGCTAAAGGTGTTTGCTCTCCTTTACGAGTTTCCCACTTTTATTTTGGCGTGAGTTTTCTTCGCGCACAACATTATTTGTCTATCCGATTCACCAGTTGAAATTACGTTTCTGTAAAAAAAATCCAACAGAGAAAATGGAAAATGAAAAAGAGGATTTCGTGAAGCAGAGAGTCGAGCTGCATCTTAGAGTGAAATGTCGATTTTTCAAACTACCATTCTCTCCCTTCTGCGTAAAGCCCTCAGGCTCTTGGCTCGAGATAGACAAACCTTCGCCCGACTACCGACGTTTGCCCCCCAATCGTTATGGCGTGCTCGCCCATCCTGACTTTTGCAACTTCGCTAGACAGAAAATCCCGAAACACATTAGATCGCAAAGTGCTCGAAAACTTCAAAGAGACCCTGACGGGCCGGACCCTGCAGAGAAAAACCGAATATTCTGGCAAGATAATTAACTACAGACTTTAATTATTTAGAGTTTTATGAAACGCTAAAAAAAAATGATAAAAAAATCAAATAAAAATACAATCCGGGTGCTCGAATTCGTTGAAAAAAAAAAAAAAAGATAAAACAATCATGCTCCGGACAAAATGGAAACAGTTACAAAGACTCTGGAGCAAAATGAAATATTTATAACTTGGAACAAACCAAACGAAAAATATCGTGTATTTACCTCGTTCGGACAAATTTTTCGAACGAAAAAAAAAAAAAAAACAAGAATATTTTAAATAAATAATAACCACACTAGACGTGACTCAAAAAATAAAATATATTAAAACAAAGGGTGGGGGTTTTTAATTACATATTGATAGAAAAGTACAGACACTCAACTAGCAAAGCGTTAAAGTGATAAACCGTAAATGAGATCACGAAAGTAGCCCAAGTTTCCGAAGTTTCGATGGATCATCAAAAAATCTTGGAATATAATCCAAATTTTAATTTTCCTTTCCCGAACCTATGACACGTAATTAAAAAGAAAAAACTTACGAAATCCAACTTGATATTTAGTAATAATTCAAACAAGCTTTACGTTGAAAAAAAAAACATCGTTTTATACATAAAAGTTTTTCAAATTTGGGAATTGAAATATAATTCTCGTCGGAGCTCTCGGAAACAACCGGGGTCCGTGAAACTCTCCGTTCTATTTTCATCCACGTGTCGAGTCCCTTTTTATCATCGAAACTATCGTCTATATCCAAATTCGCATCGAGAATCCTTGTCACTAAGTTTCGAATAAAAAATCATTAAAAAAAAAAAAAACTAATAGAAAAGCTTTTCAACGTGCGAGAATAAATAATGTAAAGAAATGAGACTTTTTCGAATGAGTTTTGCCGATTTGCAGAAAATTATACCGTCGTCGTAATTTTTATGAAAAAATATGTGGCCCGTTTTTTGAAATTTTTTTTTCCACCCAAAAGAAAAAGTTAAAAAATCATTTGGGAAATGAAGGAAATTCGGAATCAAGCATGAATGAAAAAAACGATCGTGAAAAAATTAGCAATACATTATGCACGAGTAATATCAACAATTGGAATGTGGAAATTCGATCGTTTCGGTAAATCAACAAGAAGTTTCCCAAGCAGCACTGTGCTTTTCGATAAATTGCTAGATCGTTTGAGTTAGCTCACGCCCATTCGCTGTTCGATCATAACGACACGAGACTAGGGTCTGCATTGAACGACGAAAGGGTCGATAGAAGTAGTACATTATTAATTCCCCAAATTAATCAGGTAATTAGAAAAATCGAGGAGTATAGAGAGAAATCGATAAATCAGGACCCTTCCGGCTGAGAAAGAGCCCTGAAAATGTTTGCGATAAAAATGAAGTTAATCGAGCTCGAGACGAAAATAATTTAGCGTTGAAAGTTTCTAAACGACAGATATGCGATTCTACACACAAAAGGTTCTTTCGATCAAAATAAATATGTAATTAATATAAATTGCTACTACGGATGTGGCGTTGTAAAAAAAAAAAAGTTGATACACGCGGACAGTCTCGTAAGCTTCCTGATGGGATTAATTATTAATCTCCATAAGCACCGATATATCTATAGATATAGAAATGTTAAAAAATATATAAATAATATATATAATTATAATATATTAAAATATTATAACGATATTCATTAATTATTATAATTATATATAATTATATTATGTCGTAATTAAAGTATAAAATAATTCTCCATTTTCTGGCGTTTGGTTAGGCTAACACTTGGCTAAAAACGCATTTTTCGCGAAGCCAATCATTAACCTACACTCACGGGAACCCCCACCCGACAAATAATTCACGTAATCAAAGTTTTTCCATACCTCGGAATTTCTCAAATTGCTGGAGAAAATAAAAGCCATGTGACTCGAGGATCTCTTAAAAATACTACCAGGGTTTTATCCACCCTTATCTTTTTTCCAGGGAAATTAATTTCCCAAAAGTTACGTCTGACCAGCCCCCTCTCGATTTTCGAAAATCGATTCTCGATTGTCGTTTTTACTCTCGATTTTTGAAAACTATACTCGCATTCAATTTTTTCATTTGTAGAATGAAGAAACGTCGATTCCTTCGTAGATTATTCAAAGTTCTTTCGTTCTTTTTCGTGAAAAAAAACAAATTATTATTCAAATGAAAAAAAAAAAATAAAAATAAAAACAAAAACATTAACACCGGACCAACTTTATATCCTGTAGGTCGATTGTTCTCGCCAGACATATGCCACGTGGAGTTGATCATCGTGAAACGGAAAGTCTGATGTATTATGTTGCTATTAAGTATATTTAATCGAACAAAAATGAAACCACAAAAAACATTGTTGCTCGTCGAACAAAGTGATGGAGGAAGCAACTTGTTCGTTGAGAACGTTCAACCCTTGATCGGAGCCGACTGAGAAGCAATTCGAATCGATAATCCATAAAGGTAGATGCATATCTAGATGCCAAAAGCAGCATATACAACGTTTAAAAATATTTACAGCGAAAATACAAAGGGATTTGAAAGAGGCGAAATAAATTTCGTTCGAGCTTCGATATTTTCCTTTCTCGAATCGACGAATCGAAATGTCGTCGTTATTTCTTCCATTACGCGACAAATCAGTTACTCGGGGTGATATTTTACACATAGTATAGTTTTGTTGTGCCTCTTGGCTTCTTCGTATACGCGGAATAGTTTTCGTGAGAAAAATGGTTTCCAAACATGGGCCAATATTCGCAAAATGACCAAAAAACAAAATAGGTGCTGAACATTTTTTCGAATCTTAAGAAAACAGCAAACAGCGAGCAGTACAATTTGGACCAAGCATCTTTTCATTAAAATTTTCTTGCATCTAGTCTCGTATTTTTCAGGAAGTTAGAAAAATTTTTAAAAATTAATTAAACACTAAAAATTTCATCGTTCGAGTAAAATTTTTCACAAACGGAGGATAAATTTTCTTTTTCTTAATACTTGATTTTTTTTCGGTTGACTTTAATGCTTCACGCACAAAATCAAAGTGCGATTGGCATTGGATATCACGGTGTATCGTCGATCCTGGTTGTAAAACGCAATCGTTGATCAGGACGAAGAATACTCGTCGCCTTCCAATTTCAAATAATGGAAAATAAAAAAACTATCTGAAAAGTACTCTCGTACATATATCACAGAAGTTTCGTGGGGCTGGTCGCGATCTTTTTTCATTTATCGTAAATGTACTCTCTCACGAAGGTTTCAATAAACATGAATCATTGGAGGAACAAAAAGAAAATAAGAAAAGCAAAATATACACTAAAATCTAGGTCCCAATGTTATACAATTATTGAAAATATTCAATAAATTTCAACGATTCTTGAAAATCTCTTCTCTTTATAAACTATATATAAACATCGTAGCAGATGTTTTTAGGGTTGTGAGACGGAAGAAAAACGGAGAAAAAAGGAAATCTCCTAGATTACATGACGAAATATTGGTAGTTAGTTATTTTCTTCGGAAAAATTGACAGTCGAAGAAAAAAAAAAGAAATTACGCAGAGAGCTGTCATTGGTATTGCCGCCCAGCGTCATAAATAATATCGCTAATTGTTGCGAATTAGCTCGAGCGATGATCCAGTCGTCGCCCTATTAAAAACTAACCTAAATAAACAATCAATTAAACAAAGAAAACAATTTTAAAATACATAAAAATAAAAGTGTGACACGATGAGCGAGGAGGCGCGTATCGCGTCTTCTCCTAGTTTAAATTTAAGAAATAAAAATATACACATACGTGCGTATGGGGCGTTCCACGCCAAATCAACAACTTCAGTAACTTTCTTTTTCGTCAGCTGGATATATTATGACTTGGATGGACCGTAAAAAGCTGGTGAATTTTCCTGCAGAAATTCGACAAATTTTTCCTCCTACGAATATCGCTTTGCAAACAATGAACCAAAATGAATTTTTTCGAAAATTTCGAGGAAAAAACGCATAAAGATGATTTTGGAAATAGTTCAGTCGATCGAAACTTGCTAGTAAATTCTTTGAAAAAGAACTGAAAACGTCCGACCTCTCGATATCGATAATTCTTAGCTCTCGTTCGATAAAATGTAAAAAACACAATTATCAATCCCTCTCAACTCGTTTGGTAAAAAAATCTTCATTCCCATGAGAAATAAAAAAAAAAATATTCAATTTAATCCATTTTTGCAAAGCTATAGCCATGGGAGAAAAAAAAACATATCGAAACAGTGGATGAACAAATTCATTCGAAAAGAAGGATCGCACGGAGCTGTGGAGCAAAAAAGAAAGCTGCTGAAATGGCCTATTTGGCGGGGGCCGCTCGATATACTATAAAAAAAAGTAGTCAGTGTGGTTTTTTAGACGCGTTTCCAAAAGTTGCGATAAATGTTACGTAAAGAAAAGTAGACATCGTTTGAAGATTTGGCAATGAAACGTGTACGATATAAATATTTAGCTGCGACATGAAACGCCAGAAAGAAGCAACAATTTAAAAAAAAATTTTAAAAAACCAACAAACCAAATAAACGTAAACGAATATCCAAAATATTCGAGAATGGAGAGAGGGATTGAGACAAGGATGCACATTAAGTATGAGTTTTGTACCGTAAGCGAAAAAATTTAACAAAACAATTGCGCCAGTAGATATATATGTAAATATACGAGTCAATTTGTTCGAATATTGTTCAACATCTGTACCGCGATCATACTGATTTTTTTCCGCTGAAAAGAGTCTCCGATAATTAAAAAAAAAAAAAAAACACTTTAACTCGATTGTCTTTCCTCTAAAAAAAAAATGGTTGCGATATTCTTAAATCGAAAATGCTTCATGATCCTCTTACGAAATTCTTCGTAAATGGATTCCTACAGATTTTTGGTCCCATGAACGTCTAAGGCGTTTTTTTTCGAAGAGAATACATTTTTTTCAATTTCAAATTGCAATAATTTCTGAGAAAAATGAAAAACAATCTCGATGCAGAGAACATGACGCTAAATTTAAATCTCAATTTTGACCTTCCCCTCATGTACGACTCGAGGAATTTTCATAGTGAGATGAAAACGGTACAAATGTTGCTTCAAGCTCGTTGGAAAAAAAACTCGTTAATTGTTATGTTATTGTATAGTGAGTATACGTTGAGAACACAACATAAACGCTGCGTATTATAGAAACGTAATGTGAAACATATGTTCCTTCTTCCTTTCGCTACCTCCGCCCATACACCGATTACAATTCATCGAATTATATTTATATTCCAACCGAACAGAATTAAGAGCAAGAATATTGTTAAAAAAAAAAAAGAAAAATATAGTAATACATGTTATACGTATTATAGTGTCTATTCCTTGATTGTAAATACAGTTGATCATTTAAACGAGTAGTTGCACATACGGGATAAGAAACGCAGGTATTTCTCTTTATTTTTTCATTCCAAGAAGAATGATGAAAAAGAAATAACAAAAAAAAGTCAAAATATAAAGCAAATGACGATGCTGATGTTTGCGTCGTTGGAATGCAACGAAAAATTAAATTTGTATTTATTATTTTGATAATTAAGGACGTTGTATGGAAAATTTTCTATCGATAGAATTCCTTCAAATTTGCACCATACAAAGAGAATAGTGACATCTAATGGCTCGCGCAATTTTAAGACGTTTCACCATGTAGAAGTCGAGATTTTATTTATAAAAATCACAATTTTCAGTGAGAATTTTCAGTATTAAAAGTTGCAATTTTCAACATTAAATATTACGATTTCTAAATGGTGAAGCCTCTTAAAACTTTGCATACACTTGTATGTAACATCGAAGAAGCTTTGATTAGTTTTTCAAAAAAATCGTTCGTAAAATTTTTTCGGATTTTTTAAAATTATGTAACAAATACCTTGGAAAATCTTGGATTTAGAGGATGCTGTTCTTTAGTCAATTTGTAACAACATTTTTCAATGAACTTGGGCTCGCAAACCATTTTGTATGTCAAAAAAACTGAAAAAAAAAATTTAGATTTGACCGTCGTCATACAACGTCCTTAATGCACTTTTTACAATTTTTTTTTTTTTAGTCAATTCTGTTTTCGAATGGCAAAAAATTCTGTCGTACTGTTCTTGACAAATGCTGTATGAAATTTTTCGTTATTCTGCTTTAAAAAATAATCAGTTTTCGCTGCATTTCAACGATGCACACTTCAACGTCGTATAAACAATGAATATGTCTCGTTTGAAGGTTGGTTCTTTGAAGATCGAGTCTCTAACTTTAATTCAAGAAACGACTAACATGTACGTTCCTCAGTTTTTATTACTTTTCATCGTGAATTAACGTGTTTCTTTACTCTCACAGCTCAATTAAGTTGTAACAATCGCCATGGCACCCAATCGATCTCTTTCCTCTCTTTTTCTCGCTCCGTAAGCGCCTGTAGTCTTTAGAAATGCTTATAGAGTCGATACAAAAGCTTCGAAGATTTTGACAGTTCAACAAGTACGAGAAAAGTCATTCGCAGCACCGATAAACGAGTTTTGTAATCTTGTGTGTGCAACGGATGCAGTCAACATCTCAACAACGAATACAAATTGTAAACTTTGAGTTATCGATCGATTTTATCGTTAGAGCTTTTATTTTCATTTTTGTTTTCTTCTTCGTTTCAACAAACACGTCTTCTGCTATGGTGATCGAATTGAAGTCGATTCTACTTGGAGGAACGACAGTTCCAAGAGTGTACTATATTGTGCTCGTGAGATGAAAACTTTTTTCCTGAGATATTTGATAAATATAAAAATATGAGAAAAAAAAACGGTAAATCAATTTGGAAAAATACGCTTATCTCTCCTCGATCTTTTCTCGAGCTATTGAGAGAATGTGAAAAAGTTTGTTACGGAAAAGTTGGTAAATGGGGAATAACGAAGGAAAAGGTTAATCGCGAGGAGCACATACGAGCGTAGTCTCGCGATCCTCACCAACTCGATCGCGTATATGTTACATATATATATTATTAGGTATATAGATAAATGAGAAAAGTTTTGTCACCATCTTGGTTCATACAGCTGATATTGAAAAATAAAAAAGACAAAAAAAAGATGAAACATTTCGATGGACCTTTGAAGCGCAGTATGGAGAAAAATTTTCAAGCGTTTTATTGGACGATCGCAATATACGAGCCTACACTCAATATTTATTATCGCAGAAGCACACATTAATCCCTACTCGCTATTTGCACGTGAAATGAATTCGGTCTGACGAAAAAGAGAGAATTTATTGCACGATCGGAATGACAAAAATCCCAAGAGAAAAATATGAGGATACAGCTCATGGGATCGAACAAATATGAATATTCGATGCTTCGGCGATTGAGAATTTCGTGCAAAAAAATAGAAAGGGATGAAAAAAAAAAAACATGTTGATTGTTGATGTCTGAAGAGTACGCCAAGAATTTGGAGAAGAGTGGTGAAAGGTCCTCGCGCCTACGAATTGTTCAGGAAAATGTTAATGATTATTCGCCTCGCTATTTTGAAACGTAAGATGAATCAGCGAGGCTCGAATAATCGTAGAATCATATACATTATTTAATTGATTGGAAATAATGATAAATAAAGAAAGAGAATTTGCTGTTGGAAATTCGCGAATCGATCTAGTGGAGAAAACGCGAAATATGACCGACTAAGAAATACAAATAAAAAATATGATAAAAGATGAAAAAACAAGAATCAATTAATTGTAATTGAATCGAAAGTGCAAAATATACATACATTGAATGTTGTTTACACGAGAGATATATTTATTCAAACGTTTTTCCTAGCTTTATTGAATAGTGCATGAGTCCAGGTATAAAAAATCATTTTTTTTAAGGCCCTGTCCTTTTTAATGTCATGAAAAAAAAAAAACAAATTTAAATTTGCAGCGTTTTTTGTATTTGCATTTGAATTATATATCATTTCGACAACTTTTCTAGAAAGTAAAAAGGAAGTAGAGAATATCTCAGAAAATTTGCAAAAATTAAAGCGGTTTACACGATTTTTGGAAAAACTTAGATTTTCGTAAAATTCGAAAAATCGTTGAATTTAAACCGTTCAACCGATATTTTCTAAATTCAATACCAACCTTCCTATTATAATACTCTATTTATAAAAAAAAAATTAGTAAAAAATCTTGAAATTTGCGGAAGTTAGAGCGTCGACACCCTTTTTTTGAAAATTTCAAAATGCCGTAGAATTCGTACTTTTCTAGCAATTCCAACAAAATTCTCAAAGAATGAAGAGCTTGTACATATTAACATCTGTGCAAAACGGAAGCCCTATAGCTCAAACCGTTCTCGAGTTATGAACGTTTCAATTTAACAGTGCCAGAACATACACACACACACACACACATCCGGACATTTTTTCTAGATATGATTTTTCGATGTTTCGGACATTTTAAACGCATTGACATTGAAAACTGGAAAAAAAAATTTCACCGGCACATAGCTTCCTCTATGAGGAAGCAAAATGAAAAATTAATTCGATAGATTCAAAAAATCGTACAAAAAAAATTGCACAGCCGCGAAACCGTAAGCTTTTTGTTTTCTAATTTTTACTTTCGTTCACAAACGATCCAAACTGCACAAAGCCCGGACGGAAAACGTTCAATTTATATTCGCGTCCCGAAAAAAAAAAGATTGATTAAAGTGGGTCGAAGGAAAATTGCAAAAACACCGGAATAAAAACGTAATATATTTGGCAGCCGTGGCTGACGCGATCTAGGAATATACAAAGGTATACAGTCGCAGAAAACTGCAGCCTGTTGTGGGACGAATAATGTTTTCGTAATTGCTTTTGTGAAACGAATGACTGGAGACCCCTGGGGTCTATGAAATTGCAATTTAGTCGCGGTGATGTTTCTTTTTCTACTCGTACGAACTATATATACACAAACCTACTTTTTAGAATACAGAATGTCCCTCGGCCAATGATCCAAAATGTAAATTCAAGTTCCGGACTAAAATTCACCCTGCAGAGTCTCCTTACGTTTATTCATTATGTCTCGTCCAAACCAATGCATTAAAATTAATGAATTAGCGCTCTTGCGTCACGAATTGTGAAGGAACCGGTACAGATAGAGAAAAAGTTTATAGAACAAAACTCGTAGCCAATGAAATTTTGGAAAAAAAAGTCCCTGGCGACACTCCGCTATCTTCAATATTTCGGCGCAGACAACCGATTGAAATGAAAATTAGAGAAAAGTCTTTTTTTCAACGAATAACTGTAGAAGGAACGATTCATTCGCGTTAAAATTCCACAGATTCCCCTTCATTCGGAATACACGTGAATCCGGTTAATAAAAAAAAACCATCACTGTTTAATAAAACGATTCACGATAATCGATATTTCCATTTTGACGATGACTCTAATTGCGACTGACCTTATTTTCTTCTTTCACGATATCCGATTGAGGGGCAAGATATTTTTAATAAATGTATAATCGAGAAACGTGCCATTTTGTATGCTTTTGTCACTCGACATTATTTTCTTGTCGCTGTTTGTCAAAATTACCACGTTTCAACTGTTCGAATCTTTTGAAAACAATAATACATCAATGCAACTTTTCGTGCTAATCAACGCAGCCGGAATTCTGATCATTTGAATTTTTTTGACACGTCCGTTTATCGTTTGCAACGCAAACCAATCCTCGTCGTTGGCCTTCATCTTTAAATATTCATGTCGCAGCAATTACATAATTTCAAGGGGTCGTTTCAAAAGATATTTGTTAGGATTCGATAAGATTCATTTGTCATAAAGTTTAACTTACTCAAGTTAGACCAGTTAACCCTTAATACCTTCAGATTGTGACGTAATAGTAATCGGGGGTGTTATCAACTCCACTCCCTTTGCAAGGCGATAAATAGTTGAAAAATCGTAAAGAAATAAAAAATAAAAATACTACGATGTATTTTCAACCCTTGAGTAACGACCATGATGATTGTATTTAATTCGTGCAATTTTTAATATTTAAAAAATGTCGAAAAAAAAAATTCTGTATTCCATCATTTCATTCCATCATTTTGTATTGGAATTCAAGCAAAGGCGTGGATTTATGAAACTCAAAAATTAGAAAACGTTAATTTAATTCATTGACACCGAAGGGAACGAAACTATAAAAAGTTAGTAACTGCAGTCTGCACTATTCTCTGTATTGACATGAAATCTGCTGTATCGGCATGTTTTTTTAATCTTTTTCGTAGCAGTAGCACTTTCGATGATATTGCGTTTTCGGTTCTTGAATAATTGGATCAAGAAGCCAAGAAAATTTGAAGCATCGAATAAATCCAAGTACGTTTGAATTTTAATTTTTCCCAGTAAAGTGTGACGCGTACTGAGACGTGGCGCTCAGCGAAAGTTTTCAAAATCTTGACGAAGTTATCGCCAAGTTTTCAAATTGTGCGAGACGTCGATAGTCACGTCGAAGCGACGTGACATTATCGCTAAAATGTTCGCACCCATCGTGCCAACGAGAGCGACAAAATTCGATTACTTAATTATTTTTTAATAAATCAATTAGCGACGATCGTTGCTGCAGTGAAAACGTTTCCGAGCGGGAACCAAGTCGATTTATTGACTGGCGGAAAGAATTCAGCAAGCGTATGGAAAAACAGAAAACAGTATCAAAACAAAGGTCAGTTTGTTATTTATTTATTATTTCGAATCATCTTTGTTTAACTCCATGTTTTTTTTTGTTAGTCCATCGTTCGATGTGTGGCAATGTTTTTTGTTTTTTTCGTGAATACTAATTTCGCAAAGGCTTACACGAAACGTCAAACAAATATTATAAACAGGCTTTGGCTCTTCCTAGACCCAACTTTCGAAATCTTTGCTGACATCGTATGAAAATGTGTACATCCACAAACAGTATTCACGAGAGTCTTTTCAGTCAAGGGGGGCATTGTGGTTGGACCTTAAAATCAGTCGCTCAGTTGCCGATTGATCTTTGCACTGCGCTTCGGTATTTTCTTCGCTTCTTAACGTCCCAACAGAGGTTTCTTGCTCTTTTTTTTATGGAATCAATCTTCTCTATTTAATTAATTATTAATTATTAAAAACTATTATTAATTATACGATTTATACGATATTTACGATTATTAAAAACGATTTATATAAGAATCTGTGTTACTAAAAGGAACCAAATATTTTGATTCATGATTAACGATTGGCTGAGTGTTTCCACCATTTTTCCATTTTCTTTTCATTTTTTCAAAGTCCTGCTAAATTCGTGGTTCATTGAAAACGCTTTCGGTCTCGAGTAAAGAGCCAAAGAAATTGTGCTTTGTCGTTGATATTACAAAATACTCGAAGAATTGTTTCAGAAGTCGTAAAATGTCATGGCTCACCGGAAAAATCACACTCAGTATCGTCAGTCTGCTGATTCTCGAATCGAACCAATGCTTCGTTCTCGGAGATCTCGTTCATAAAGATTGGTGGGAAACTACGCTGGTCTATGAAATATGGATTCCAACATTTCAAGACAGCGATGGAGATGGAATCGGTGATTTTCGAGGTTAGTACGGTTTTCGCAAAAATTCAAAAATCATCATTCAATTGAAATTATAATTATCATAATATTTAAAAATTGCCAATTTTCCAGGCATAAAAAATCGTCTGAATTATCTAGACGATTTAGGGATCGAGACAATCTGTCTGAACTCAATTTTTTCGTCACCGCTCATCGGATCTAGCTTCGATGTTTCTGATTATGAAAACGTGAACGAAGCTTTCGGCGATCTCAGCGATTTCGAGGAGCTCGTCCAAGAAATACACGCCCGTGGTAAGCGCTTTGTCAGCAAATTTTTCATGAAAATCTGGTACATCTACAAATATAAACATTTCGATTAAAACGATTTTTTCTTCGGTCTCGTTCTTATTAGACATGAAAATCATTTTGGACATCGAACCGAACCACACGAGTGACAAACACAAATGGTTTGACGCATCTACGAAAATGATGGAACCCTTTAAGGATTATTACATCTGGTCAAACGGCACCATTACTTCCGAAGGCACCCCGGCGCCACCCAATAATCCGCTGAACATAGTAACACTTTATTTTCTCATAAAAAATGATATATCATTAATTAAATCGCATGGAAATCATCAAAATGAATAAAATAATGTAAAGACGTTTCATTTCACATTCGAATTATATTTTGACGAGCAGGATTTTTCGAAAAATTTCTTTATTGAGGACGTTGTATGGAAAATTTTCTATCGATAGAATTCCTTTAAATTTGCACTACACAAAGAGAATAGTGATGTCTAATAAGTCGCACAATTTTGCGAGGTTTCACCATGTAGAAGTCGAGATATTTATTTATAAAAATTACAATTCTCAGTAGTTTCTCATATAAGAGTGTGTGTTGAAAAAGTTGCAATTTTCAACATTAAATATTTCGATTTCTAAATGGTGAAGCCTCGTAAAACTTTGCATACACTTTTATATAACATCGAAGAAGCTTTATTTAGTTTTTCAAAAAAATCGCTCGTAAAATTTTTTCAAAATTTTGTTTATCATACAACAAATACAGATTACCTCGGACAATCTTGGATTTAGAGTATGTTGTTCTTTAGTCAATTTGTAACAACTTTTTTCAATCAACTTGGGCTCGCAAATCATTTTGTATGTAAGAAAAACTGAAAACGAAAAATTTAGATTTGAACGTCGCCATACGACGTCCTCAAATCGTATGGAAATCATAAAAATTAAGAAAATCATTTAGAGATGTTTCATGCCTCATTCCAATGATATTTTGACGAGGAAGATTTTTCGAAAAAGTTGTTTATCAAACACGGAGAAGCATTCAAAGGCAATCGAGATAAAAACCATTCAAAATTGGGCATTTTTGCACTAACCAATAAAGCGTATGGGCAATCTCTTGTTTCAAGACAATCGGCACTCGTGAAATCATCAGCTTTCGATGGACGTACAACGAAGATAGAGAGCAGTGGTACTATCATACGTTCAGTGAGTCCGAGCCCGATTTGAATCTCGAAAATCCAAACGTCCAACGCGATATAATGGTAACGAATATTCTCAGATGCTTAGCATCGATTTCAAGAAGAAAAAGGCAATTTTGACTGATGCCTTAAAATTGAATTTATAGGAAATCTTTGGCTTTTGGTTAAACAAAAGCGTAGATGGTTTTCGAATCAGCGGAGTTCCTCATTTCTTCGAAGATTTTCAATTGAGCAACCATTTACCTGCCTCCAGCGAAGAACACGTTCTGGCTGAATCAAAAAATGTTCAATTTTTGTCCAGTATTCGTACGTTCGTCAGGCAATGGTCAAAATCGAATCAGTCCGATTCCAAGTACGTAACATGACGATGAAATAAGTTTTTGCGACTGCACACGTGATGAGAATTTGTTAAGGATGCTATACGAAGTGTTGGGTAAAAATTTACATGGGAACTTGAAAATTCTCGTGGTCCTTCGAATAACAAAAAAAAATGAGAAGCAAATAATTCGGAATGACAAACAAAATTCGTGTTTTTGAGTCACTGAAGTTTTTTAAATTTTACACTAAATTTTCGCCATTATTATTCATTACTCGTTGATATGAGAAACACTTTTTTCACTTACAGATATTTGATGACTGGATCCTACGATACCGATGAGCATTTGTTATCGTACTACGACGATGGGAACAATGATACAACGTCCGTTGTACCATCGAATTATTGTTTCATTACAAGTAACTCCGTTGCTGGCTCGAGTGCCAGCGAATTGGGCAGAGATATCGAAAAATGGCTCGATCGGATTCCGATGAACGAAACTACGAATTGGATGGTAAAACAAGAAATCGAAAACATTTGAAAAACCGATCGTCGATGAATGACGAAACGAAAAACAAGATACACGATGCTCAAATCTTTCTCTATGAGGAACCATATTTTTTATTTTGGCTTCCCCATAAAGGAAGCTTTGAGCATCGTGCATCTTGAGTGGCTTGAGGAAGCAAAATTTGCAAATTTCAATTTGCAGCGTTTTTTGTATTTTCATTTAAATTATATAATTTCAACAACTTTTCCATAAAGTAAAGAGAAAGTAAAGACTTATACGCAATATCTTACAAAACTTGCAAAAATTAGAGCGGTTGAACGATTTTTCAAAAAACTCAGATTTTCGTAAAATTCGAAAAATCATTAATTTCAACCGTTCAACCGATATTTCCCAAATTCAATACCAACCTTCCTATTACGATACTCTATTTATTAAAAAAAAAAAAAACAATAGTAAAAAATCTTAAAATTTACGCAAGTTATTTTTTACATTTTTTCTAAATATGATTTTTCGATGTTTTGGGACATTTTAAGCACACTGACATTGGAATCTGGAAAAAAAAAAAATTTCTGTATAAGGAAGCAAAGTGATTGATTTCTAATCTCATTCGATGATTTTCTGTTGATTTTACGTAATAAGCATTGATGAAAATTCGCAATGTATAGAATCCATGAAAACTCCTTAATTTGTGGAATCATTTTATTTTACAGCTCTCGAATAGCAATAGCATGAGAATAACAACACGAGTTGGTCCTGACAGACTCGATGCTCTCCTCATGTTGAGTATGCTATTGCCTGGTCAAGCACACACATTTTATGGGGATGAGATCGGTCTCTTGGATACTCCAATTCCATTGGACGACATAGATTATTCTGCACATGGTTTCAATGTTACTGACTATTTCCAATATCATTCGCCCATCGCATCCATGCAATGGGACGACTCTCCATCAGCTGGTTTCTCAAATGCAACAATTGTGCAACTGCCACTCAATGACAATTACAATAACGTTAACGTCGCCAAACAACTCGACGATCCTCGCAGTCATTTGAATGTTTATAAAAAACTCGCTGCACTAAGAAAAAGTCCTGTTTTTCGTTACGGTGACTGGGAAATCGAAAATATCAACAATGACACTATTTTCGTATTGAGAAGGTAATTCGAATAACAATTTTTATATTTTTCCTTCAATTTACCTTAAGGACGTTGTATGCAAAATTTTAATCGCTCACGCAATTTTAAGAGCTTTCGCCACGCAGAAGTCGAGATTTTTATTTGTAAAAATCACTATTTTCAGTAGTTCCTCATAAGAGCGTGTGTTTAAAGTTGCAATTTTCAACATTAAATAGTTCCATTTCTAAATGGTGAAGCCTCTTGAAAGTTTGCATGCACTTTCATGTTACATCGAAGAAGCTTTATTTAGTTTTTCAAAAACAATCGCTCGTAAAATTTTTTCGGAATTTTGTTAATTATATAAAAAATACAGATTACCTCAGACAATCTTAGATTTAGAGTACGTTATTCTTTAGTCAATTTGGAAAAACTTTTTTTCGTGAACTTAGGCTCGCAAACCATTTTGTATGTAAGAAAAACTGAAAACAAAAATTCGGATTTGACCGTCGCCATACTACGTCCTTAAGGACAAGAGAAAGCCAGGGAGGTAAGGATTTAAGGAGAAAGTTTTCTCATTTTTTTTTTTTATATTTCTAGAACCTTGACCAATTATCCGGTCTTCGTGCTCGTAATAAATTTGGCAAATACGGAGCAAATAGTAAATATGACCGACCTGTATCCAGACTTGAACATTTATCTCGACGTGGTCGTCACTTCCGGAAACGATGAAATATCAACGTAAGAATAAATTATGGTGAACGTTATCGATACAAATTGATTTTCTGATAATAAATGTAACAATCAAAAATACTGTCTCACGAATCTTTCAGAAAAGTTGCTTCTCGAAATCTCATTCCTGTTTTACCGAATGTTGGAATCGTTCTAAGATCCGAACACATTGAGAGCTCCGATAAGCCGAAACTCCACTTTAGTGATGATGGAAAAGAAACAACATTCGTAGGAGCAAGGAAAGGTCAACAGGTCAAAGAAAACGAACAGCAAAAAGCACTGCACAAACTAGAAGAACGAGAAGAAATAATAAAATCCAAAAAAGTCGAAGAAGAAGAAAAAGAACGAGAAGAAATAATAAAACCCGAAAAAGTCGAAGAAGAAGAAGAAAAAGAACGAGAAGAAATGATAGAAGCCGAAAAAATGGATAAAGAAAAGTTGGACAAAAGAGGAGAACACGAGGGTTCAGGGGAAAATCCTCAGATGGACGAAGGAGAAAGAGAAAAACTAGAAGTAGGAACAGAAGAAACATTTGAAGAAAAAAGAGAATCGAACGAAAAAGTAGAAGAAGCAAAACCAACTAGAGAAGAAAACGACAAGCTGTCGTATCAAGAGACGAGTGAGCTCCGATCCAGGTCAATGGAAGAGACGAGCGAGCAGGTCCTTGCCAAACGAATCCGCGTAGAAAGTAAAAATGAAAAAAACGATAACGTAGGAAAGCAAACGCACGAAAATCTACAAGCATACGTCGATCCAACGCACGATTCTGAATTGCAGAGGCGAAGCGCGGCTAGTGGAGTCTCATCGGCAGACAAAACCTCCGAGATCGCCAACTCGGGCTTAATAACGTTGCTCATTATTGCGAATTACGTTATCGCTAGATCGTTGTAAACCAGGAGAATCGATTTGAAAAGCAGAATTTTGTCAAGAGGCCTTCTCAGAGTCGAGATTTTCCTCATTTCACTCCGAGAACCTCCCTCTTGAGGAGGTTGGATCACGAAATCAAAATAATCAGAATTTCATCAAATTTGGTGATAACATACTTTGGCATCAAACATAGAAACACAAATTTTTTCCAAATTTTTGACTACGTGATTATCGAATAATTGAGAATTAAATCCAACTTTTTATACACGAAATGTATCCCCGTATTTATGAAAACTCTATGCTTATACACGAGAACTTTAGTGATTAATTACTCGAGTACTACGTGCTGGAGAGATCTTTGAAAAATTGTATTGTCATATATATTATTAAATAATATATTTACCAAATTTTATTAAATTAGACAATGTAAACAGCAGAAACAAAAAGCCAAAGCAAACCCCAAAAAAAACCAACAAGAAAGTTAAATCAACAAGAGAAAGATCCCATTTTTGTCCTTTTCGAATATTTGCTTGTAAATATCCATAAAAAATGTTTTTTTTTTCTTTTGTAGAAATAATACCAAAAAATTCTGAGCTCAAACATTATTCGTGTATGTATTTTATATATATTTTTGTTTTTTTTTTTTTTCATTTTCGCTATACTAATATAACGTAAGTTAATGTTTTTATAATATACGTAGAATTTGTACAAGAAATACATATCTTTGTTCCTATCGTCACGAGATAATGATAAATATATACATAAACTCGAAAATCGACGCTTGATCACATTTTTTTCATGTTTTACCATTCACTTTCCATCATTCCTGTGTCAGAATTAACTTGAGATTCGATTTCCAATAGCGAAGACGACCCTCGACTCTGCAGGGTTAAATTTATTGTCACGAGCCAAACATTAAAGAAAAAAAAAACGAGCCTCGAAGTCGAAGGGTCGAAACAGAAAATCGTGGCGAGTTTTCACTCGATTGAACCATAAAAATCATCGCAAAACTTATCGAAATTCATAATGTGACTATGTCAACGGTTGGTCCAAAATTCAAATTTGAAAAAACGATGAAAAATGCAGAAATCTACGCGAGCAACGTGGAATTTTTGATTGAAAATCTTCAAGGCTATGAATGTTGAAAAAAAAACATTGCTGAAGTTTGGGACATAAAGAAAAAAATATATATTCTCTCAAGTTGTAACGCGACGAGCGACCAAGTCGCTGATGAATCGCAAAATCAATTTTGCGTTCGGTATATAAACGTACAAAAATATAACAAAATAAGTGACAAAGTCCACACGGAAAAATTTTGCATTTTCCACTAAAACGAAAAGAGAGGAACCGAGAAAAAAATAGTGCCATAAAAACGCAGTACAATCGGCACAACTAATTGTCTTAATTAATTAAGCTCACGATTCGTCGGTGCGAATCAATTGCAGACTCTTTTTTCTTCTTCACTTACATTCGCTATTTGTCATACATATTTGTACAAATAAGTGCATCATTTGTTTATTTCGTTCTCCTAAAAAAAACACGCGAGACGCCGAATTCGCTCTCGTTGGAATAAAAACTACTTTTTATCGTTACATAATTTCGGTCGTTACCGACAACTGCTTTTTCATAAAATCTAAAAATTTATTACTAAAAGGATCACTGCGTGTAAATCTCTTGGATTTCAGAAAATTCAATTTTCAATAATTTGGTTTTTTATTTTTATTTTTGGCGATTTTCGCTTTTGTAAATATTATTTTCAAGCATAGGAAAAGTTGTTGATTAAAGTATTTTCAAAAATTTTGCAGTCGTGCGTAGTTTTGTGGATCCGAATATTGCGAAAAAATTTCAACTTTTCAGCCAACAACGATTTTAGCGTGTTTATGACTTTTCCATCATCTCCGTCACGAATTTGAAAAATATTAATTAGTAAAATCATGAAATTTCATTGGCAAGAGAAATATTTTCGAAGAAATTGTTAATTATTTCGAGAAATTATTAATTTGCATTCTCTTTCGAATTTTTCGTTCAAATTGCAATCGATGAACAATCGTTCTTCCTCGTGGAAAATTGGTGCAGGAAGAATATCACTGTAGCAGAGTAAACGATGGATCTTCTGACAAAATCCCAGAATAGAGAAGAAAAAAATAGTAACGAATCTTTCGATAACGAGAATTATTTTAAAAAAATGTCCGAACTGATAAGCGTCGAGAATCAAAAATCGAATAGACGATCAGAAGCTAACAGAGAGTTGGAAAAAATGGAAGATACTCGAGAATCAGTGAAAATTTCGCAGAATCTCAAAGACCCGGGCTAAAAGGACTCGCCTGGCTTATCGACGACCTTGAAAATATTGGAAAGCTCATCAACTAGGGTCTCGTAACGATAAGACACTCGAATGTCAGGAACGTTCGTTCTCGTTATGTCATTGCCTGCCACACCTTCCTTCGTGTAGTTCGGTCCCAGCCAATATTGTTTGCTCTGAGAAAGAGAAAAAAAGAGATGGACGCTTCAGACAAATTACATTCACGAAAATATCATTTCACTATTTACTGAATTTTTTACTGTAAATCATGAACCGTTGATTCAAAAAAATTGGTCAATCGAATTTAGTAATTTTTTTCATAATACGTATACACAAAAAATGGGTGGAAATCTTTTCCATTAACCCTTACTTGCCACCTTGGGGTACAAACTACCCCAGACTTATTGAGAAAAATATGTAGTCATTTTTCCACGTTGGTTGGTTTCAGCATTTTTTTTAGTGTACCTAAATTTAATTTTTGGCTATATAAAGAATCAAGGGAGACAGTGGCCCAGTGGTAACGTGCTCGGCTCACAACCAGTGAGCTCGGGTTCGATTCCTGCCGACACCAATGGATTTTTTCTAAGTGTTTTAAACCGTACTCTCTGTGGTTCAACAATTTTCAAGTCGAAATATTCAGTAGTTCAATTTTTATAACATTTTTTGTCACTCGAGTACAAATGTACCCCATGGTGGCAAGCGCGTAATTCTACAGAGTTGTGGCAAGTAAGGGTTAATCATCAAACATAAGCGTGCAAAGTATTTTTAAGAATCAGTCGTACCTTGTGAGGGAATCCGCTCATAATAACGGAATTTCTCGCTAATTCGCACATGTCGCAAGAGCTGAGTTTCCACACTTGAGCTGCGATGCTGTATTCTTCCATGAGAGGTTCCTGCAATGACGAATAACGTGGTCACACATGGCTCTTGGTTCGACCGAGTTGATTTTTTTTTTTTTTTTTTTTTTTTTCAACGAAGACTTATCGCTCTTTGGTTACTTTTGTGAAATGAAATTGAAGAGGGTCGTCCGTTGACAAACTGACACAAAGCCCACGGGCTAAATATTCCGGCAATGGATTACGATGGTAGTTGAGAAACAAGGAGTTGTTACTCAGCGGAGACATCGCAATACCGATCTGGGCGAGATAGTACAAATATTGAAGAACTGGAACTTTTCTCAATAAAAGACCGTGAGATATATTCTCCGCCATCATGAAACCACAGACGAGATGTTGAATCGGACCAGCTTCACCGCAATGGGGTCTCAGAACGAATGTGTTCATGCCTTGTTCTCTGCAAACATATTTAAACATTAGTTTCATTTCTTTAACCTTTAACAGTCACACCTCCTGAGTGTGTCGTAATAGTCATTGGGGGTGTTATCAACCCGACTCGCTTTGGAAGGCGATAAATAGTAGTTGAAAAATCGTTAAACAAAAATAAAATAAAAATACTACAATGTATTTTCAATCCTTGAGCACCGACCATGACGATTGTATTTAATTCGTGCAATTTTTAATATTTAAAAAATGTCGACAAAAAAAATTCTGCAAAAATGACTTTTTCTTTACAAAAAATGATGCGGAAATTGTAATTTTTAATTAAAAAAAAAAATCGTTTCACAAGTCTCAAATAGCATGCCTTCAGGTGGGACTTGTTAAATTAGCGACAGTTCCAAAAAGTATACCCCAGGTTTTTTTTAACCAAAACTGAACTATCGGGCCCCTTCAAATAATAACGATGAGGCTCCCTACTAGAAGGTTCAAACAACCGATAGAGGGTGTCACGAGTCCCATTTTCTCAAAATTTCTATTACGTATCGCCGGTCGAAAGCGGCTGGGCTAAAATTAACCCCATGTGACCATTAAGGGTTAAATTCCAATCACACGATCGGTTGTAATATTTTAAATTATTTCGAAATCATAAAAGTAATTCGGGAGATATTGAAAAATCAAATTGTCGCTGATGAATTTATGGATCAAGGATAAAATTCTGAAAAAATATAAATATGCTGTAAAATATAAAACGTACGCTCGGAAATGATTCAGCACTGTCATATTCGCGTACGTATAGTACTGATAATATCCATACGGAGGATTTTCGACATCGTTCCAGTCCTCCGGTGGACAAACATCTTTGTCGAATAGGGGATTTTCCGGTTTGCTCTCATCGTCGACGGAATCGAAACCTATCACCTGTTTTATTGAGCAATTAAAAATTATATTACAAACGTGAATGCAACGGTCAAGTCCTGTCATGAAAAATATTTATTACTTTACGGTTTTTTGGCAATCGACGAAAAGTTTCGGAATTTTTTACCCTGAAATGAATATTTTCGAAGGTATTGAAAATACTGGAAGGCACCCAAAGATTCGATTGAACATTTGACCTCCCGGAGCTGAAGGTTGATTCAAAATAAGTTCATGGTTTTTTGGCTACGGCGTTTTTGCATGAGAAGTTTGTTGCAGAGAGATTGACAGTCTTTTAGTAAAGTTTGCCATTCGTCTTGTCAAACGTTGTGCAGTTCATTGACATTATTAAATTTCCATCATTTCGTCGAGCAAATTTGAGTGTATTTTTTAATCCTATTTTTTTATACTCACGTATTGAAGAAATTTGTGAAGTTCCGGATGACTGTTTGGATCGTTGGTAGCTTCGAAAAGTGGCAAAAATATGTTGTTCAGAATCTCTTGGAAATTTGTCATCAATTTGTTCAATTTGAATATATCGCTGTTCATTGAAAAAAAAAAAAAAAAGAAAAGATTTCTCGTTAATATTAAAATAATAAAAAAAGAAACAGAGACCCGCAATGATACGGGAAATGGTAACAAAAATAAATCACTCACTACAATCGCGGAATTTGAATGAGCCAACGAACGTTGTCGGAGGAAACATCGCTGGAAATAGCCCATCGAGCTAATTTGTCCCATTCTTCAGGATTTTTGCCGTATATCGAGAGCCTTAATTCAGCATTTTGATATTTCGATTCCTCGAGATCGCTGGCAACCTCCTTAATTATGCGAGCGAAATATTTGCCTTCGAGATAATTGTCGGTTTTGAGAAAAACTTCGCGAAGTCGACTTTCGCCGATCGGATTGTATTTCGCGTTGAATTTGTCAAATCTGTGAAAAGTATTTCTGTCCTGTTTGACGAAAAAAAAAAAAACATCATTTGAAATTTTCATTCATCGTCATCCAAGAATGTTGATTGAAAATTCGATTGAAATTTAGACAAAAATCTTTTTCTAAAATTGATTAATTCCTCTTTGACAGTCCGGGTCAATTTGACCCAGTATTTACTGGCTCAAAATAATAAAAAATATTTTCTTACCGCGTGAACGTCAAGCATATCGACACTAAGATCGTAAGTGGTGAGATTCATAGACTGGAAAACTTCTTCTAATGTCATCATTTCGCCATTTTTCGAGCAAGTGACAACCTCTTTGGCGTGATTTTTCAAAGTTTTTTTGATGAATCTCAAAAGGTGTTTTTGATTCATACAGGAAGCAGCATGAATGTGTGTGTCAACTTTTCGTATGTTGTAAAAATCGCGATGCGGTACAGCTTTTTGGCTCGCGAGTTCTCGCAGCTCGTTGAGAAGTACGTGCAGTTGGAATTTTGAGGAAAGATAGCTGAGTCGTCGATAGCAAAAAGATTTGAGTGGTCCATCTGCGATCATTGCGCAGAGAAGATTCATATCGCGGACGAAAGTTGCCAAATCTGGGTATGAGTATGGCAACGCTTTTTTATTGGCAAAATCCTCCTCGCTCGCGTAAACATTGAACACTCCGTTCAAAGGTGCTATTTTGTAGTTTTTCGCCTCTGGAAATTCGCATTCCCATGGGTCACCGCGGGAAGCTGGTGCATGTACCGGATGATCTTGAAAAAATTAAATCAGCAAATTATGAAAAGTCGTTTAGTTTTAGATTCTCGTCATTTAACCCTTAATGGTCACATGGGGTTTATTTTAGCCGAGCCACTTTCGACCGGCGATACGTCATAGAAATTTTGAGAAAATGGCACTCGTGACACCCTCTATCGGTTGTTTGAACCTTCTAGTAGGGAGCCTCATCGTTATTATTTGAAGGGGCCCGATAGTTCAGTTTTGGTTAAAAAAAACCTGGGGTATACTTTTTGGAACTGTCGCTAATTTAACCAGTCCCACCTGAAGGCATGCTATTTCAGACTTATGAAACGATTTTTTTTTTTTTTTTATTAAAAATTACAATTTCCGCATCATTTTTTGTAAAAAAAAAGTCATTTTTGCAGAATTTTTTTTTTCGAAATTTTTTTAATATTAAAAGTTACACGAATTAAATACAATCATCATGGTCGTATTTTTATTTTATTTTTTTTTTACCGATTTTTCAACTATATATCGCCTTCCAAAGTGAGTGGGGTTAATAACACAATCAGAAGGCGTGACTATTAAGGGTTAATGGAGAATAAACATTTATCGAAATTTTATGATCATTCAATTACGAAACCATGCGCTTAAAGAAAAAAAAAAAAATCCAAGACTCGAGTCTCTGTATCAACGATCTTGACATTTTCATGTGGCAATGAGCTATTATTAATTATGACAAGAAAATTACAACGAAATTGAGGTCCAAGAATATTGAAACTTTATAACTAAACAAAAACAGTCAATTACCTGCGATAGCCATTCGATCGTCGTGTTGAACCTCATCGTCGATATTCAAAGGTCGTTTATCAGCAGTTCTGAGAAACCTCGATGTTATCGAAGGAAAAGTCTGTTTCGAATTGTTCATGTATTTTTCTCGTATCGCTAACGCCTGAACCAACATTTGCGATGCCTGTTGTAAATCTTCCAAAGGCACCTAAAAAAACAACAACAAGATTCTATCATTTTGGAGGTGCTAATTATTCAAAACCAGCTTCTAATAAATATTACGGATGGTATGAAATTTCGAGAATTGTGACTCGGCCTTCATTTTCGTGGTGGACACAATGACCTAAAATTTTACTCCATTTCCTTGAAATTCCGATCCCTCGATTGCTCGTTTGCCATAAATGTATTTAAGAGAACAGTTACGACACGAGTATATTTTTGGCAACACTAAGACGGAAATTTATTTCACTTTTCAGTCCCGGAGCGAACGGTCAGAATCGTGGACATTGCAAATGGCATTTTGCACAGAGAAACACGATGTTGAAGTTTGCATCGTTGAAATGCAACGAAAACTCATTACTTTTTAAAGCAGAGCGCAAATTTATTTGCCATTCGAAAGCCGAACGTACTAGAAAAAAAAAAAAAATTTTAAAGTCATTAATCATCAAAATGAAGAATAAAAATTAATTTTTTCATTGCATTCCAACGATTCCAACGACTTCAACATCGTATTGAAACAGCAATTTGATTTCTCTTTCAAAAACTTTGAGATTCAGTGATAAATTTTTTTACAGATGTACTAGCTCTTCGTTCTCTGAGAATTTTGTCGACATTGCTAGAAAAATAGAAAAATGAATTTAGGAAATATCGGTTGACCGGTTCTAATTTTATGGGTTTTCGAATTTTACAAAAATGTTAGTTTTTCGAAAAATCGTTTGACCGCTTTAATTTTTGCAAATTTTGTGAGATATTGTGTATAAGTCTGTACTTCCTCTTTACTTTATAGAAAAGTTGTCGAAATTATATAATTTAAATGCAAATACAAAAAACACTGAAAATTGAAATTTACAAATGACTTCCTCAAGATGCTCAAGATGCACGATGAGGAAGCCAAAATTAAAAATATAGCTCCTCATAGAGGAAGATTTGAGCATCGTGTGTTTTTTTAATACAAAAATTTAATAACCGACTCTATTTTTAGCTCAGCTTGTTCCACTCGAGCCTCAAGGCCATATCGACAAATTACGATTGTACAAAATGGAAAAAAAAAGCACTACGTAAAATTTCCAAGTTGTTCCATTTGGAAAAGGGTTTCTATAAAAACGACATTTCAGGCAAGAATATAGCCTTAAGGGACGAGTACACCAACGAGCTTAAAAAAAAGCCTGAAAAATCCGATCCGGCGGTGGATATTCACGAGTGTTGATAAAAATTTGAGAGTCTCGTTGAATAGAAACATATATTTAGCGACAGTGTGTCCCTGTCTGTAACATGGTCGAGTGTGGACACGTTCCGTGTGATTATCGAACGGGTTCGAGAGACGCAGGAGGGGTCTGTGGGGGGAGGGACGGTTACTCGGAAAAACTCGGCAGAATTAAAGGGGATGTAGTCAGAGTCGAATGACCATAACCTTTCGCGACGATACCGTCGAGGAGCTTTAAGTTTTTGTTCATGGGACCAAAATGGAAAATTACGAATTCACTAAATCGATCAACTCTTTCGATCAACTTTTTACCAAAAATCCAAATTTCTTATAGTTGATGAATGAATGAGAGAAAATATAATTTGTCAACAGAAAATGGAAAGAAATTTTGTGCTGGAAATAATTATTGTTAAACTTTATCCTTCCGGATCGATGAACCAACTTCTAGAACTTGTTGGGATTTTCAGGGGTCCATTTTACTCCCAACGCTCAATACCTCCAAAGAACTGCACTATCGGGACTTCGCTAGACAAAAACCTTACCGCGGGATTTTCCTCTATGCACAGTACCACAAATCCGAAGCCATCATGACGTTGAAGTTTGCATCGTTGAAACGCAACGAAATTCTTTTTGACTGCAGAATGTAATTAGATCGATAAATGGATCGATTTTTGGATCCAAAAAGTATGTCGGGTCAGAAAATTTGGATGATTTTTTAAATTAAACTCATGATCAATAAAAACAAATATTTTTTCGTTGCATTCCAACGTCGCGAACTTCAGCTTTACGAGCAATCAATTTTAAGATCTTACGAAACTAATGAGCAAGCAATATTAATTAATACGAAGCAAGAAAAAACTCACCCCTGAAGTATCTTCTCCGGAAATGGAGACTCTCTGAAAATGTGGCACAAAGTCATTTTCCTCAAGGTTAAAGGAATGCTCAATGTCATCGGGAACTCCTGGACCCAACGATGGCTCGTAATGACTTCGACGCTCTTCAAGATCTTTCGCTGCCCTGGAAAATAATTTTTTTTCTTTCCTTCGTTATATAATAAATAAAAATTGCCCACAATTGAAAATTTGTCAAAGAGAATAATTTCCTTTTTTATCTTTAGAACTATTTTTTTTCGTCTTTAGTATTTCTAAAAGAATTCTTTTTTTTTTATACAAGAGTACGATTCGAAATAATTACAATCTTTTGTTCGTATCCTCCAAACACGTGGGGGTCGGCAGGAAATGAGAAACGAAAACAAAAGCTTGGAAAGATACAAAGACGCGAACGTCGGTGTCCCTAATCTCGCATTGCTACGTTTTTTCTTCGGCTCCACGTTTCGATACTCGATAAGAAGCATATCTATGCATTGGTTCATCCAAACAAAATAATTTTATTCTTCAATATTCAACGATTTTCGAAAAACGATGTAATTTATGAAATTGTTTGAGTTAAATATTTTGTACGAAATTTTCGTCTTTCGTAAAAAGCTCGAATAAAATTTCAACAATTTCCGACAGGCTTTTTGAAAAACCCATACGTCAAAGTAATGAGATCGTTCACAGAGTAAATCGCATCAACGATATTTGAAAAACGATGTCATTTATGAAATTGTTTAGTTCAATATTTTGTATAAAATTTTCGTCTTTCGTAAAAAGCTCGAATAAAATTTGAACATTTTTCAACAGGCTTGGAAAAGTCCATACGTCAAAGTAATGAGATCGATCATAGCATTCAATTACCTCAACAGAATCGAATTATCCCTTTGCCAGCGTTTCGAGTCGATAGCACAGGCGAACATGATTTTTTTGTTTGGTTCTTTATCGTCGTTTTAAAACTGTTCACACCGTAAACGTATATTCAACGAAAAAAAAAAAAAAAAAAAAAAAAACACGGAGAAAAAGTGAGTTTTTACAATTGGAAAAAGTAGTGAGAACTTTTCAAACGATCCCACGTGGAACTAATTAAATGCCAAAAGTTGGAGAGCTCTTGGTAACAAATGGTCGTGGTATGAATTTCATCAATGGAAAAATCTTAATTGCACTGGCTGCGCATCGGATTCATTCACGAATGTTTAATCACCGATACCGTTAAAAAAATGTCCTAAAACACTAGAAGGCACTTTTTCAGATGTCCCCTGAAAGTCCGGTAACTAGAAAACGGTGAAATCTCGAGCTTGTAATCGAGCAACGACACTGCCTTATTTTAACAATCGTATTTCGAACTCGCATATCTTTGTTCTTTTTATATTTTCAATCACTTTGAATTCACATACGGGCGAAATGACGAGTGTTTATTATCGCCCGTTTCGGATTTGTACTTATCGAGGCCGTTGCCAAAATGTTGTAATTTCTCGAGTTTTTGCCATAATTCGAAATTTATTCACTACTCAACGAAAGTATTTGAGAAAAAATGAGGAATTTCACAGTTTTCGCTAATTTGCGTGCTTCCGCGTCCACCGCTCGAGATACACTGACAGCGGCCACCGGTTGCCTCACTCCATCATACGTTCTTCTCCCTTGCCACCTCCCCGCGCCCCTACACGCCACTCTTCCCCGCAACGCTCCGCTATCTACGAGATCCTTTTCTACTCGTCGTTATTATCTCCTTCTTTTCCTCATCCACGGCCTTTCTTTCGAGCTTTCTCATTCTCCCCCTTCTCCATGCATAATTCCTCACCTTGTCATCCCTCTTAAGGAGGTTGGATCACGAAATCAAAATAATCGGAATTTGATCAAATTTGGTGATAACATTCTTTGGCATCAAGTATAGAAACACAAATTTTTTCCACATTTTTTACCACATGGTTATCGAATAATTGAGAGTTTGATCGAACTTCTCATGCACGAGATGTACATCAGTATATATGTAAACTCTATGCTTGCACACGTGAACTTTAGTGTTCAATAACTCGAGTACTACGTGGTGGAAAAATCTAAAAAAATTTGTATTGTCATATAGATTATTAAAGAATATTTTTATCAATAAATTTTATTTAATTCTTATTTTTATGAAATTTTTTATGTTTTTAACATGGTATAGCATGGTTTAGCATGATTTCTCGGGAAACCGATCGCAGATACGCACGACGCACGGTGCTTTGTTTTTATTTTTTTTTCAACGCTTTACACGGACGTGATATGCGCAGTGAGAGAAAAATCTGCTGTTGCGACGCACACATCCAATTAGTTGACCTTCCTCCAGTACTGCAAAGGTCTCCTTACTGTTATTTTTTATTTTTTATTTTTTTACATTTGTTCACTCTCTTTTTTATTTCTTAGAAATAAAGTCGCAGAAGAAAGGCCGCAGGTAGGAAATTCAGTGTGGGAAAAATGAACAAGCATTTCGTGACCAAAATCGTGAAATAAGTTCGTTGAACAATTTGTATTTATTACGTGAAAACTAAAATTACTAAAATTAATAATTAAATAAAACTAATTATTACGCGAAAATGGGAATCGATAAAAAAAATTAGGTTGAAAAGCGTTATCTTGAACAGGAGAAATAATAGTTTGTGGATTGGAGAACAGAAAACGTAAAATAGATTTTCAGCAGCCTCGAGGACTTTTTTATACTGAAAATGAAGAAGAAAAATCCATTTCATTCTCGCTCGTGGATTAATTGAATGAATTATTATAACTGGTTTTTCAACGAGTTCCGGCTCAGCTAGAATTTAATCAAATTACATTGCAGAGCTGAGATCTAACGGATGATCGCAAATCCCTTCACAACAATGTGAAGGATAACAAAAAAAAAAGCTGCAATACTCCAGGAGACTGAATAAAATGGCTTTGAAATAAAAATGAGGAAGTCTCATCAAAAGTTACGACCACATTTCTCTTCTATCATTCTGTTGAGGAACCTTGGTCCAAAGTTCGAAAAAAAAGAGCCTTGCAATTTCCAGATTTTATTCGAAAATCGATAGTCACTTTTTTCAACCTTTTTGCTTCCCCATAGAGGAAGCTATGTGACGGTGAAAATTTGTTTTTTTCCAGTTTTCAATGGCAATTCGCTTAAAATTTCCCAAAACATCGTAAAATCATATCTAGAAAAAATATCCGGCTGTGTGTATGTGTGTATGTTTTGGCACTGTAAAATTCAAACGTTCATAACGCGAGAACGGTTCGAGCTACGGGGCTCCCGTTTTGCACAGATGTTAATCTATACAAGTTGTTCATTCTCCGAGAATTTTGTTGAAATTGCTAGAAAAATACGAATTATATGGCATTGTGAAATTTTCAAAAAAAGGGTGTGGACGCTCTAACTTCTGCAAATTTTAAGATTTATTACTAATTTTATTTTTTTATAAATAGAGTATCATAATAGGAGGGTTGGTATTGAATTTGGGAAATATCGGTTGAACAGTTTAAATTTTATGATTTTTCGAATTTTACGAAAATGTGAATTTTTTGAGAAATCGTCCAACGGCTCTAGTTTCTGCAAATTTTATAAAATATTGTGTAAAGTCTGTCCTTCCTCTTTATTTTTTAGTTTCTCTCAGCGCGACGACATTAATGACGATTACATCATAATGCCGTTTTATGCATTATTAAATCAAATTGTTACGTGAAGAAGAGGATTGAGGATGAGAGTGGGGAGAAGAAAAGAGAGAGGCAACTTGACGTGTCAGTATTTCCTTGTCTTCGAAGGGGTAGCTGCTGCTGCTGCTTGGAGAACGAGAAGGGAGTTTGGGCTTGTGTTATTGATCGTTACTTTACTGCGTATAACGCTCTCTCGTAACCATTGTTCGTGTGTATCCATCATATAGACGTTTACACGCGGATATACATTGCGAGAAAGAGGCCAGTGGACAACGTGGCCGACGTAAGAGACGAAAGTGACCAGTATTGTCACACCCGATCGATAAATTATAGTCGTCGATCGCGATAACGAATGATGCATAATAAAAAAAATTACGACAAAAAGAAGGAGATAAAAAATTGTTTTGCTTATAATTATAATTAAAATTAATATTAACCCTTCGAAATGTGATTATATTTTTTCTGATAAACATAATTTTACGTTTCCCAATGTTTACGTATTGCAACTTTGATTCGTCACTGGATAATCGAGGGAAAAATGAATTGCGTCGAAATGATGAAAGTGCAACTGGTAATTGAATTTCGTATTAATAAATTCGACCTAGTTTTCGACGCCGAGTTCCACTGGTTTAACCAAATGAATAATTTTTATCAACGTGTTAATCGATAGTTCTTACTTGACTGTCAGCTGACGCTGAATTAATAATTTTTTCTCGATTTGCTCAATCGGAAACTGGGGAACTTCGTACGGTGCTGATATCTCGTTCGGCAGCTCGTGGGGTGTTCGGAGACCTCCAGTGGCTCCTCCAGTACCGTCTAAACCAAAAACTGGACTTTCGCTACCTGGAAAAAAAAAAATTGAAAAAAAAGCGTGTTACAAAAATAATTGATAAGTTTGACTATTTTTTTTTGTTAACAGATTAATAAACAGAGATTTTCAAAAAAAGATTTTTGACTCGAAATGAACTTTGCATATTTTACGAAAAAATCGCTGAAATTTTTCGAAGAAAAAAAAGTCTGGGTCACTCTGACCCAGTCTGTCAGCGAAGAGTCGAAAAACAGTGCAAAGTAGTGTTTATCACGAGCAGAAGGAAAATTGTTTGCATGATATGGATTGCAAGAATGAACGAGCAAAAAGTATACAAAAATCAATTTTAGAAGCAGCACGATTTGCTGCGCGGTCAAAGGTCAATGACTCCGCGTTATAAATATAAAATAGTGACGTCGAAACTCCGACAAACCACGAAAATTATTATCGGCCAAAAATTCCATGAGCCAAATCCGCAGATTGGAAAAAAAACTCACGAGTGCATTTCGCAAAAATCTTTGTGCCACGATTCAGAAATATTATTAGAAATTTGTATAGCAGAAAAAAAATAATCAATTTCAGACGCGTGGACTTTGCACGCCGACGAGAAATGCCTTCGGAACGTTCCAAAGTGGCTTACAGATTAGAGAAGCTCCCGTGAAAGTACGACTCGTTTCGACCTCGCATGACCTCATATTGAATAAACAGTTTATATTTGTCGATCCTCGGATCAATAAACACACGAGTGCATACATACGAGTCACAATAATTTTTTCGGACCGACAGAAAATTCAATAAAAGCAACAACACAAAATCCTTTGTGCATTACAATAGAAAGACGAAAATTATCTGCAAAAAATCGGATTCGATATCGAAGAATTGATAGTGAATAAACTTTTCCTGTACATCTTATTATAAAATGATGTAAATGATGATTGGAACTGTAAAAAATTCAATATCGACAGATAAAATTTTATTTCTTCGTAAAAAGTAAAATTTAGCAGCCTAAACATTAATGAGAAAACAGAAAATTAAATAATTTAAAAAAAATGCAAACACGTGACTATTGTAATTCGAATTCCCTTATTTAATGGAACTGTTGAATTATTTTCGTTCAGAACGAAGGAATAAATAGATTGGGTTAGGATTCATCTGGTTTTTCGTCGTGGCAGCAATGGCGAGACAAAAATTCATTGTTTTGAATAAACGAAAGTCATTATGCTCCCATGTATTTTCGAGGTGGGAGAAAAATAATTTTTCGAAAAAGAGCAACGTTGTTGCAGCTGCATGTGGGGTGGGTAGACTCCTACGCTTTGCAAGGGAGGCCGGCCTGCTCCTCAGCACCCCTTAGAAAGGTTGCCCTCTCCAGGGCCCGGGCACAATGGTCTACCTAGACTGAGCGCCCGGTTAACCAATCACAAATACATACAAATGCAGCTGCATGTATTTATACGTATCTCGCCTTCGATTTTCTTTATTCCTCCTTTTTCCGTACAAACCGGATGACGAATATTTGTTAGTCATAACATTTATTTTCTCGATTTTGTGGCAACGTGCCTGAGGAACGAAAAAAGATGAAACGAGTGCAGGGAAAAAACTTTTTTAGCGTACTAAATTATTTTTGCAGTGAAATTTTTACTGGTATTTGCTTGTCAAAAATTATCAATCGTTTGCTATAAATCATGATCGACGAAACAGCCTGCCTATGTGTACAAACGAAGTAACGAATAAGATTACAGTAGCGCAATAAGATCGAGCACACATGCAGCGAGACGCGTGCCGCCGCCTAAACGCGTTCATTATACCTCGGTGACCCAGATATTCGAGCTACACGCTGGTGCAGTTGAACGAGTGGGGAATACGGACGTTTTGCACGTGTGCATTTTCACTCGACCCCCGGTTGCAAAGACCGATGCTGCGTGCAGCAGCAAAACGAGTGAGGAAGAGAGAAAAAAGGCGAATTTTTTTTTTCTCCTCCGCAGCTGTCTACCGTGTGTCTTTTTTTTCATTATCGATTATTGTTCTGATTTGTTTGTATATACATACTTAGAGCCCCTAGGTTCTCTATGCTTTTGTGGGATAGAATAGGTTTATTTATATTTATTTATTTTGATTTTAATTTTGTCTTTCGACTCCGGCGTTAGTTTTTCTGTTTCGCATCTTTTCCTTTTTCATAAAGTACGCTTGTGACGCGCGAATTGGCTGTTCATTGTCATCGCTTTTCCATGATTCCCATTGGTTCGCTATGACGTTACAGCTCGAGACAGTTGAAGTCGAATTATGAATTTCGAAGTAATTCTTTATGCTCCCAAATGTCATAACGACAGCTGGTCATTCATATGACTACGACAACTGGAGGCCGTTTTCAAGCATTCGCGAATAGGTGGTAACAATAGGAAAAGAAAATTATTCTCAATAAATATTGAAAAAAATTAATTTGATTGAAAATTGAGTCAATTATAAAGAATAATAATTTTATATTCGGTGAATTTTTTTAAATTCCACGTACTGTTTTAAAAAAATGTTCAAGTTTGGTTCATTATTCAAAATAAAATTGAGTGAAAAGGTATAGCGTGCAAAGCGCGCTTTGCAATCGCCTAGTTGTTACTTAAAGCTGGTAATGAAATACGATGAGTGAGGATGATTATTAACAATGAAGATGGGAAGTGGCAGATGATTCAGGGAAGTCGAGGTCTACCGGATGTCGCTAAAGTTTTTTTGCATATTTTATCGATCGTGATACCAAGAGAAAATCCGAGCCGGCTTCGCGAGCACTTTGTATATCGAACAATAACAAGCTGCGATACCAGCGACACCTTTACGATAAAATGCGGCATCGACTGACAAAGACGGCTCGTGCAAATACTACATTTGATCGTAAGTCCCGCTGTTATGATTATTGTGTCATTTTAGCTCACACGCAGAGTCACCGTATGGCAGTTAACTATTTAAAGTTTTTTTACGGCCTCAGCTAAAGCGAGCTGGAAGCGCCGCTTACGTGCTTATAATGACACTTTTCGTTTTATTTGTATTGAATAATGAGATTCGATTGTGGTTGCATGATTGAATTTTCAATTAACATGTCGTCGTGTCTGTCATAACAAAAAAGTTCGTTGTGAAAAATAATTCGAATCCAAGAATTATCGCACCGCTTAATTAACATTTTATAAAGCCTGCATTTTCTTTTACGGTTCTCGTGTTCGCTAAATTCTGCACAGACTGTTACTGCGTCACAAAAAGATACTTCACATATTGTACCAGATTTTGTAAATACGTACGATAAGAGGAACGCTGACTCCACACACTTGGCCAGTCGTAAGACGTTTGTATTATATTGCGCATTATTTTTATTTTGATATAAAACTGTTCCTCGTGGGGATCCTATGTTTAAGCTCTGTGGGGTTAATGTCCAGAGTGTATGTAGAGGTCAAGCAAAATTTCGACGTTATGACTCAATATCGTTTCTGACTCCAAATAACTCTCGAAAAAATGAAGTTTTTGGTCGTTTCTATTTAAATATTTTGTATCTGAATGAGTTCGTCGGTAAGCTGCCTCTATCCAAATAGCTGCCCGCAATGCAAATGAGCACGTGGGAACAATGTCAACAAGCGCATTAATAAGAAGGACGAATAAATGGGAGGAATACATTATTTTCTGTTAATCTGAAGGATTTTTCGGATCGTGCAATTATCGTAGAGAATAAACAAAAATTTCGTACTTTGCTATAAAAATAAATGCAGAAATTTCGGTTCATTTAACCCTCCGACGTCACACCTAGAAATAACGCCCTGGTCACTCGGGGTCGGAATGACCCCAGCCATATTTAATCACTTACCGCGTTGCCGGTATCGTTCCGAACGACACACAAAAATTTAGGATATTAGCTTAAACCTTTCCGAATAAGAATATCGAGGGAAAAAATTTATACCCAATTTTCAAAATGGCAAAAAAAAAACAGCGAAGAAGCAATGTGTAAAAAAAAAATCGGGCACCCAAATCACCGTTGGAGAGGAAGCCAACCGTCTCGAGCGCCAATAATTTGTAGTAATTCTAGCTCAAAGCTGCGCCTGTTGACCACGGAGGGTCAAAGGATATTAATCGTCAGCATCCTGAATTCCAGGAACTTTTGTATGCGAGTGTAGCTCGCGATCATTTTTGAAGATCGCGAGAGACGAAGCTTCGCTTCGATCCTCATGTCCGATTGAAATCAAGTTATTCACCCAGGCGGTGTCACGTTTCGCGACGTTGAACGTTGGCCAAATAATGTGGAATGTAAAGAAACAAGGCTCGAGAAATGTGGCACGTTGTAATGGTAAATTGTCACAGTGGGCGTGGATGAAATTGAATGATCGAAAATTGTAGACAGTGCTGGGCATTTTCTATATAACAGTGAAAGTGACGCTTCCGTTGCATGATGAAGTGAATATCTGCAAAGAATTGGATATAGCAATATTCAGCGCTCAGTTGCACATCATAACAGGGAATTAAAACTGATGGAATCATGAATAGAGAACGTATTCGAAAAATTGGAGACCTTCGTGCTCTACTCTGTGAGTGTTATGATTCTATGAATTTTCCAAAAGACGATTGGCGCATTGAGGATGTGTGAGGTGAGTCAGTTTCTGGCAAGAGGCCAGAACTGCTTCTACCAAACGATCGTCAAGCAACTTGGAAAAGGTTTGCAGCTCTTACAGGCGGATCAATACTACGGTACTACGCCGATCTTGACAAAAATAACATGAAAAGCGTCACAGGTTTTCCTCGACGTATTTCTACTTGTTCTGACGAATTTCAAGCGAAAATGATAAAAACTCGAAGCATTAAAAACTGCTATCTTCCATGCAATAATTTCATAGGCCTGCGTGTGACTAATTAACCAAAGGAACTTTCCAGCGTTCGTGCAAACAGTGTGAAATATTATTCCGAGCTTCTGCATAACTCAAAGGTCAAAGGCATAACTTCTTCACCCGAAGAAGATCCATTGACTGCTAAATTTTTCATAATCGCTTCACCTTCGGTCGCTAAATTAATAAACTCGCATGATGCATATCGCGATACGGTGGAAATATTTTCGTTCAGTGACTTTACAAACGTATCTGCGAGGTGTAAAAAAAAATATATTTAATTTTGTAACCGCGTATATAGAAACGCGGCACTACTTGAGATTCGGGCTTTTTCCGTTACGTTCAAAGTTACGGAGGTTGAATCGCGAAATATAAATAATCAGAATTTGATTAAATTTGATGATAACATTCTTTGGCATCGAGGATACAAACATAAACTTTTTCCAAATTTTTTATCACATGGTTATCGAATAATTGGGAGTTAAATCCAAGTTCTTATGTACCAAATTTTAGTGAATTCATAGGATAAACGATCTTTAGCACATTATAATGCAATTAAAGTAGTTTTCGCAAAAAAAAAAATACAAACTTCCGATGATTTTTGCATTTCTCTCCCAAACCACTGGTTCTACACGAAAAACGTACGAAACAAAAAATGTCAATTGCCTCATGGTCTACAACTTTTGTTCGAACGTTTTTTCTCCACCACCGATATTCATCACAATAAATGCGAAAATCATTTTTAAACACGATTTTGCTTCGATTTGACGTTGAAAATAAAATTTGCGCGTATTTTAAATATCATCGTCTTAATCAGGGCATCGAAATACATAAGTACACCAAAATTCAGATCGATCGGAGGTATGAGCCGAACGCAAGTAAGCCCAATTTATTTATTTTTGAAATGATTTTTTATGTCTTTAACATAGTTTAGCATAGCAACATTGTATCGTCGTGATCCAACCTCCTTAAACTGGTTGCCATTAAAAAACGCGTGGACTTATAAAAAATGTAATGGCAGTTTACATATGTGTATGTTTTGTGCGGTGCATAATATTCTTTTTATCTATGGCGAGGGTATCTGTAATCCTAGTCAATGAGATTTCGGGCTACCAACACGATAATTGCGACAAGTCGGCAATTAAAAACGAATTATTAGCACATTCCATATGTAAATATTCCTTCCGAAACAAATAAAGAGTAAACACGTATGTACGTGAGTTATTTTTATCATGGTTATCTCCAAGGCCCTGACCCTGACTATTTTTTTAAGCATTAATTATTTTCCAGCCATATTTCGAACACGGGGATTTCGAAATAAGCTGCATAGTCCCTTAGTTCTGCTGGGTGAATGGAAAGTGGAATTGTAAATTTTAGGAAAAAAACTGTAATATCGAAGAAATGGATCATTGGAAATTCCAGGTAAAACAGACACGCGGTACCTTCGTCCGGATCAATGAGGAAATTGGGGGGATGCAACATTCCAAGGAAAGCCTCGTTTCCCCCAGCCATGACACCTCTGCTCGACATCTTCGTGTGTTTCCGTCACAAAGTGATAAAAATGAAACAGAAATGGACTCCGTCACTCTTAGAAACTTTGAGGAGTAAGTAGTCTTGTTCAAAGACGATGTACGACGTGCGAGAGTTCGAGAACTTCTGTTTCGATACGTGAAACAAGAGCCTGTTGCATGTATGGGCATATGTATAACTGCAAAGTTTTATCGCTGCTGTGACATTTAAATATAGAGACGACTAGTGCGTGGAAAGTAACGATTGTATCGCGTATCGGCACTAATTGCTCGTCACTGCGCCACAACGCCACGAAAGAAACTTCAACAGTTTTTATTTTCCTCGGGGTTCCTATCGCTCGTTCGAGCGTCGGAATTACGGGAGAACAACGAAAGCAAGAAGGTGACCCTTCACGGACGACGAACCGACATAATACTGGGCCGAAACTAAACGGCTTGTCGTGTTTCTATTCGCGTACACGCGGTGCGAGAATCATTTTCTCAAGTTAGCTTCTATTCACACTTGTGCACAAGCCAATACGTGATGTACGGATTCAGAATCGTAGATCTTTGTGTCTGGGATGACGAGGCAACTTGGTCCGGTGGCACCTGCCAAAAATCATCATGCTTCGAGAACGTTTGTTCGTGTATACATGAATATTCTCGAGTAAAAATGAATATATATAAACATATATAATTGATCATATACAATTACGAATAAAAATTGGCCCGATAGCATTTTATATGTTTGTTTATTATAATAAGGAGGAGGAGGGATTTGAAATGCCTATTTGTAAACAAACGAATCGAGTATTCATCGTGAAAGGTTTGTGGGCTACTCGTTAAAAATTCTGTACTGGCAACTGGGAAAAAACTTGAATGGGAAGGCTCAACGAATAATGCTGTGATGCTTCTATGTATCTTGCTCTTCCGTCGACCATTATTTATGGCCAGTCTTTTCCTGTCTCATGACCATCAAATATTCTAAATATCAAAGTTCAAAATTGATCCTTGGATCTGCATCGACCTCCGAAGGTATGCCAGCAAATTATTAACAAAACATCTCGTTGAGTGGAAGAAAACAGTCGAGCCGCGATAAATCAAAACTTCACGCAGCTCAGCCAAGATTAGTGACGCACGGCGTTCGTGGTGGCAAGATTCTGTACTACGAGGCGATGCAGGTTCAACCGTAGAAACTTTGAAACTGTAGGAACGTCCGAGATAAAATCGATTCACGATTTTTTATTCGGACATCATTGTTCCTCGTACGTTACTTTTTTTTTTATATCAAGAAAGGCTCGCTATCATTATGCGCTCCATGGAAAAGTTATGGATTTTCGACAAAAATACGTATCTGTTAACTTGGCTAATGCAGTTGAACTCCGAGAAACAAAAATTGAAGCTCAAAATCATGGAAAAAAACGGTTTTGACGTCGGAAATTTACCAGACGCCAGTCGCCGAGATAACAATTTTGCATGCACTTTGGATCGGTGATTTGAAATAAATGAAAGATTTCTGCGATTTAAAATGATGAGCCCACGAAACGAGAGACAATTGAGGATACTCACGCTCCCGTTGATGATCGACGTTATTGCCAGGCGTTATGGAACTATCGGCGTCACCCTCGAGCTCGTAATAGAGAGTTTCGGTCCCCGGAGTCCCATTCGTAGAAGCATTTCCGTTTACAGAGATCGGATCTTCCATGTTGATCTTGAGTGACTCGGCTCTTGATTTAATCTAAAGAAGAAAAACAATGCGATACTCGCTCTGGTAAACTATCGGGAAATTAGCGTCGCGACGTATTACATCGTCAGCGTGTGTAGTGCACGGACATCGAGTAGCCGCTTAATTTACGCAGAGGGTCAAGTACGATGAGACCAAAGGGACTGGAGCTTTTAATCAAACGAGATTGGTGAATCCCTTTCAGTTTCATTGATTCGTTTGCGGTCCGTCGAATTTAAAGTAGATGGAGCATCTCGAAACTTCGCCCGAGTAAAAATTAATATATATAAACATATAAAAAATATATATGTTTGTATATCATTTTTATATAATTGTATCTAAATATATACAATCATTTTTACTCGGGCGGGCTTTCCAAACGATAAGAATACGATGAAGTAGCGAAATAACTGAGTGACGATCGAGAGGGAGGCTCAGAAGAATAAATTTCGCGTAAAGAATTAATCATTGAGCGAAAATGAATGAAGAAAAAAAATGAATCAAAGAATCGATCGAATTTTACAGATGTTTCCTGAGTCAAGTGGATCAAGGTCATTTGGAGACACGACGAAGAATCAAAACCGAGCCTCATTCTCGTCTCTCCAGTTCCGAAAAATCGAGAAAGCAAATGCATGAACTGATAACAAAAACGTGAATGACATTTGCGAATAAATAAAACTCGATAGAAATGTAAACAAAGCAAGATCCTCAGGACGCGTCATTTTCATGGATTCGTTAAGTGAGAAATACAGCGTGCTACAACGATCGTCATCGCCCTCGCATTAACGTGAATCATAAAACGACAGTAACCCGGAAGATTTAACTCACCTTGCGCTACTTTCGCTGATAAAACTCGAATTTGACGTAAAACACACGCGTTCCGATGCGGAATAATGTAAAAAGAGGGAAAAAACACACGGTCTTGACAGCGATGTGACGCACAACACTGCGTGGAGATTTCACGAACAAAGATATTTCTTCGGTGACGAAAGATTGAATGGAACTGATCGATATTCGTCGGAGCCGATTGCAGTTACATGGACACAGTTCACGTGTGTAATAGATCGAATGCACACGAGAGAGACAGAGAGAGAGAGAGAGAGAGAGAGAAAGAGAAGGAGAAAGCCGGCTGGTGAGGAGGTGCCCACGGAGAATCGAATCGATAAGTGTCAGCTCGGGCGAGAAGTAAAACGAAAACAACACTCGGGAATTTTTTATATTCAAACTCGTCTGATTGTAGCACCGAAAATGATTCGGAAGCACGCACTTTCCTGAATCGAACGTCGTCTCCGATAAATCCGAGGAATCATGCGTTCACGCATGGAAAAAAACAAGATTTTCCGAAGGGGAAGGGCAGCGGTATGAACGAATCGAGATGATTGGTCGAACGGAAAGCAGCGAGAGAGTTGGAGGGAAACGTCCGAGATGAACGATAAACAAGCCGAAAGCCGAGCTCTACAGTATCATCCGTATCGCGTCCTTTGACAGACGATACTGCGATACTCGCAGCTCTAACTCCGACACGAGCTGCCGGCTCGCTGCCTGGAACTTCTGACGTAGCGAAGCGATGGGTGATAAAGAGCAGGAGTGCGAAGATAGGAAGAGAGAAAGTGCGAGAATGGGACGGAGCGAGCGAGAGAGCGAGAAAAACAATATCAACAAGCAAACAGCAGTATAACTGGACAAGCCGCCACACGAGTCGAACGTAATAAACGTGTGTATCCCACTGTATAGTGTATATAACTGCTGTGGACAACTATGCGTGTCGTGGTGCGAGGCTAGCCGCTAAATGGAACGCTCGAAGCGCCGCGTTTGCTCTCCCAATAAACTTGCTCGTGCACGAGCCTACCGTACGATTCTGTCCAACCGAAGCGCAAACTCGCATCCCTTTACTACTCAGCTCGTTATTCTCAAGTTTACATCGTTATAGAGACATACATGCATTTTCAACTGTACTTTACGGGATAGAAAAGCAGCTGCGAGCTCTGCGCGTGTTCCGAGTTCCGAGAAAGCGACGCCAACAACCAACAACACGCCACCAAAGTAGAATGATGACACCCCGCGCGCCACGGTATATGGCGTGAGAACGCTGTTCCCCACACGGCGCTCAATCGTGCAGCCTCATTGGCGCAAACTCTTCGCTAGTTTCAACAAATTACGAAAATTCATACCCCTCTATGCGGACAAGTAGATCGAAGCTTCTCGGACAACTGGAAAGTGGAAATCCCTTCGAATTCACCGCGGCGCATCAGGGAATAAATGAAAACGCGGAATAGTAAAACAGGGAGTCGCTGTGGCGCCACCGAGCAGTCCGACGATTCTCGATCATCCATTGGCTAAATGCGAATGATCGTGACTTTTTCGTCGAATGCGAAACGTTCGATTTCATAACAATAACAAAACACGATCGATAAAGATCGAAACGATTTCGATTAAAAACGCTGCTCCTTGACGAACAAAAATAAAATCAAACTTCCCGAACACACGATCTCGACTAGAACCTCATTTATTGCATATTCACGTTAATCATACACTTTAATTACACACTCGGAACACCTATACATTGCTGAACGCACTATTATTATTATTCATTGTATTTCTGTCGATTTAAATGATAAAAATTACATCTACTCGACGAGTTACCCCTTCGAGTGCATACCGAGTCATTTTGACCCCAACATTTTTCTGCCACCGCTCGTTTGGCATTCGATGGCAACGAATGTATTCCCATTCAATTTTTGTTTTCGTCAAAAAATAAATTTAGGGCCATAAAATATCGATAATTAACTATAAAAAAAATGCATATTTACCGGAATATGACGATTTGAAAAACGCTTTGGGTCAGATTGACCCAATTTGCACTTATAGCACTCGAATGTGCACTCGAATAATCGTCAGTGGTAATGAAAATTGAGCGTTCTCTGGAATTGCACTTTTCCGTAAGCTTCGAGCAACTAAACGTGTAAGCCTACGACAGCGAGGCAGTCTAATTGAAATCAAAGTCGCTGTCGGTGTTGGAAACGTTTTTTTCGATGGTAGTATCGGTGTCCGAGTCCAGGATAGATTTGATGACGTCTTTCGTCTTTCTCGTAGTGGTGTTGGCCTCTGGTAGATTTTCCGGGGACTCGTAAGCAGCCGCCGGATCTTCCTGAGCCCCAAGGTCACTCGCAACTTCCGGGTAATGATTGTCAGCGCTCGGAGTTGGATAATCCTCGCTCACACCTTGAACGTACTCGCCGGAATATGCGTCGTGGGGCTGGGCAAGATATTGCTCCTCTCCGAGATACCGATCGGTAGGGTCGGCCGCGTACTGCTCTTCAGGAATTCCCGAATATTCCTGGTTAGCATCGTTCGGGTATTGCTGATCCGGATCCTGAACGAATTGCTGATTAACATCGACGTCGTACTGTTGATTAGAATCCTGAACCCATTCTTGCTGATTCGGGTCTTGGACATAACTTTCCTGAGTAACATCCTGGCTGTAGTTTTCTTCAGCAAAGTTTTCAGCATAAGTTTGTTGATTAGGATCTTGCGTATAATTCTGCTGATTAACATCCTGGTTGTAGATTTCCTTATCAGTGTTTGGAGCATAAGTTGCCTGAGTAGGATCTTCAACGTAGTTTTGTTGATTGGGATCCTGGACATACTGTTCGTTGGAGTATTCGTACTGTTCGCCCTGATCTTCGTCGTACTGCAGACCGTCGTTTGGATTGTACTGCGAATACTCCTCGTCCGGAACTGGATACTGCCCATCGGCGTTGTAGGCATATTCCGCAGCGGGATAATCGGGATAACTATTTGTTTGATTCGTGTGGTTCACGTCCGCCTGGTTGGGCTGGTAATCGATGTTTGGATCAGCGCCATCATTCGTGCCATAATTTATTTCTTCGGGAGATTCTTGTTCGCGTAACTCGGTGATGGTCTCTTGCTGCAATTCAGCATTGGATTCGGCAGCTGGACTGGAAGATGACTGCGCAAGTTCCGGTGGCTTGGAAGCTTCTTGGATCTTCGTTCCTTCTTCCGTTTCATCGTTATTTTCCCACGAATCAACGGACTGTGCAGCTCCCTTGTTTTCCACGATAAACTTGGCCTTTTCGGTAGCCTCTGGCTCGACAATCTCTTGAATGGCTAAATCTTCGTGTTCCTCTTCCGAACGCCTCGACATCGCATCAATTTTTCTACCGAGTCCTCTGCTCACAAAGTTATCCTGGGCTTCGTCATTGAGAATTATCTCTTGGACTCTTCGCTCGAGTGCGCTGAGATTCCACGGCTCCAAATCCTCGACTACGTCGTGAAGATTTTCGTCATTCTCCCGTTCTTCGCCACTGGCCAATTTGTATTGCGATTCTTCGAGTAGATTGAGAGACGAGGAACGTTTCGAAAAGTTATCGGGTTTATTCTCGCGCGCTTGGGAAACGATGTTGAAAGATTTTTTATCATCTTCGTTCACCGGATTCGCTCCAATTCGTCGCGAAGCGCCTTGATCGGTGTCTTCGCTACTTGGAATCAATTTGGCAATCTCGCGAATATTTCGGCTCGGCCGTAGAGCTAATTCCGAAGGAGCTTTCGCAACTTCGCGACTAATTCCGTTCTTGGCAAGTGACTCGTGTTTCTCGTTACTCTCGACATTCTCCTTCTCGTGGGATTCCGTCTGGTCGAGTGACCGATTAATCGACGCCAATTGGTGCTCCGCCTCCGGAACAACCATTTGCTCATCGCTCTTATTTCTCTCGCGATTACGGGCTCCATTAAGCTCCGCATCGTTCGCCTCGACTTTGCCTCCAGCCGAAGCGTTTTGATACATGTTGTTGGCCACGCTGATCGCATTGCTCGCCGTTTCATTCGCCAAATCACTCGCCAAGGCCAAAACATTTCCAAGATCTTGTGGCAATAATCTTTCTCGTGGTTTGTCCTCGACCAACAAGTCCAGCCCATCGTCGGAGAGGCTCGCGTTCAACAAGTCGCCACTGGTATTTTGCTCGTGATCCATTTCCTCAAGACTCTGAGGTTCGGCAACGCGATGAAGACTCCGAATCTTGCTTATGTAACGTTCCAACTGATTCTCCACGAGGTGGCCAATGTGTTCCTCTTCGTCGCCGAGTTCTTGTCGCAGAATGTCACAAAGCTTGGGGGATCGTGTCGCAGACGACAAGGCTTTGCGTTCTTCCAAATTTGAGACGCGATTAGTATCTGGTGAATCGGAATTCCGATGGAGAACGTTGGCGAGATTGCTTCTCGGCGAATTTTTCTTTATCGAGGTTCGTTCGTAAGATTCTGCGTAGCGTCCCGTTGGAGAATCGAAGGATCTAGGCTCGACGGAGTCGTAAGCCCCGGAAGCCGCCAAATTTCGAGCCACTGATCTTCCGTATTTCAAACTCTGGCTCGGCTCCCTTCCTGTTCGGTGTAAAGAGTAAAGCGATTTCTGGTAATTCGCCGGATCGTTGCTCCGGTGATCCCATCGCAATAGCTCGCCAGAATTGTCATTCGCATAACGCTGCGATTGGAAAATTGACTCACGAGGTTCCGACGATGTTTTAGCACCGAGGAACCTCGTCGGGGGGTCAGGACTCTTGTAAGTCGCTGATAAACCGTTGTCTCGAGTTAACGCGTTACCTGCTACTCCTTGGGATAAGCGCGAATACGCAAACGATGGCTGATTAATTGGGCAACTTTCGCACCGAATTCCTGCCCAATTACTGCCGTAAGAGCCTCCTGGTCTCGCTTGGCTCGTTGAGCTACTGGTCAGCCTCGATTTCTCTGCGTCAACAAGCTGCTTGCTGCGACTCGGAGGCAAGCCCACGTTTCCATTGCCACGATTCAATTCCAAGCATCTTCGATGTCCCTCGTCGTGTTGGCTCGCGACTCCACTGTCCCCAGTCACACTACCGTTCGGACGTCTGTTTTCGTGGCGAGCCAGTATCGAAGCTTCGTACTGTTTCTGAAATGCAATAAAATCTCAAATATTCAAACTCGGTTCGATCGACCGAATCAATGCAAAGAAATAAATGATACTGAAGTTTGCATCGCTGGAATACAACGAAAAAATAAAATGTTTCATTCATTATTTTGCCTTCGATTTCTTTTAGGAAAGTTTTTCGTATCTAAACTGGAATGTCTAAAGGATGTTCAGTAATTTTTTGAGAATTTTCGGGCCGATAGGCTGATCACAATGCGGGTTCAAAAATAGACTGGGTAGAATCAACCCAGTGTGACCACCAAGATCGGTGGCGGAAGTGTGACCACGAAGGGTTAATAATTAATGCACTTGTTGCAATTTTTTTTAGTAAATTCACTTTTCGAATGGCAAAGAAAAAGTTCCTATAATCGTTGACAAATACTGCATCCATATTTTGTCCTCTGCTATAAAAAATAATCACTTTTCATAGCATTCCAACGATGCGGACTTTAAGATCGTAGAAACTATGCTTTTCTCGCGGTCGTTCTCCACTCACTCTGAGTGCGCCAAGTCGGTCAGTTTTAGCGGTCATCAGAGCCAAGCTGGTATCGACGCGGTCGAGAGCACCCAGAAGCTGATGATTCCGTTCATCCCGTGCTTGTTGCTCCTCCAAAAAGTCAATGTATCTCATTCTCAAACGGTTGATACATGTCTCGTGTCTGTAATCACGTCCGCACAAAAATAACACTTCAATTAATAAATTTAAACTTTTTGCGAGGTACACTGACCCCGGTGTGGACAACCCAAATCCACGGAATCTGACTCACGTTTCTGGAGACGATTCCTCAACGACCTTTGCCAAAAAAAAAACGGAAAATACTCGGACGATTTTTACGTTTTGACGAACGTTGACGAACGTTTTGTTTGCAAGAATCGATAAAAAAAACTTTTCGGAAGTATTTCTGGCAATTTCGCAAAGGGCACCTTTTAGGAATCGTCGGATTTCGTCAATGTCAAGGCTCCATCGTGCCGCAAAGAATAAATATAGAAAATGTATTTTATCTGAAAAGTGTATAAAAAGTAATGGAGTTTTTTTTTGTGAAAAAGATTGATCGCCCGAAAGCAGCGGAGCATGTAACGCTTGACATTGAACATCCCAAGTATATTCGATGATAAAATACAAATGTTGTTCACGAGGCCTATCTGCTCTGGTACCAGGCTTGACTGTCGTCTGGAATCGATTTTCGTCTACTGTGAAACTCCTAACACGCGTTTCCGTGCGCCTCCAGGACGCCCAAATAATCTAATGATACACGATACATTCTCCACGAACGTGTACGAATACATTTTTGTGGACAGAACGAACGAGCAAGGGAGACTTTACGTATTTCTGTCCCGTTGCATTCCTCGTGTATTTTTTGTATCGTTCATATTCTGTACGTAACATAGTCGGTGAATGTAAATTATCGATCAGTCGCATTCTCGAGAATCCGGGTCGTCCGTAACTACATCGACATAAAAATCGTTATGTCAAAATACCATCGATATAAATGAGTTATTAAGTAACTCGATGTTTTCTGTACGAGAGCATGCAACTGCCTGCTTGAACAAGTAATGACATTCAAATTACATGGTAAATTGATAAGATCGTGATATCCGAAACAAATCGAAGTAAAATTAATTTTTGCTTCCTCATAGAAGATGCTATGTGACGGTAAAAAAAATTTTTTTCCCAGTTTTCAATGTCAAAGTGCTTAAAATGTCCCAAAACATCGAAAAATCGTATCTAGAAAAAATTTCCAGATGTGTGTGTGTATGTTCTGGCTCTGTCAAATTCAAACACTCATAACTCGAGAACGGTTTGAGCTACAAGGCTCCCGTTTTGCACAAATGTTAATCTATACAAGCTCTTAATTTTGTGAGAATTTTGTCGGAATTACTAGAAAAATACGGATTCTACGGCACTTTTGTCGACGCTCTAACTTCCGTAAAGTTTAAGATTTATTACTAATTTTTTTTTTTTATAAATAGAGTATTATAATAGAAAGGTTGGTATTGAATTTCGGAAATATCGATTGAACCGTTTAAATTTCATGGTTTTTCGAATTTAACGAAAATCTAAGTTTTTTGAAAAATCGTCCAACCGCTCTAATTTCTGCAAATTTTGTAAAATATTGTGTATAAGTCTGTACTTCCTCTTTACTTTCTAGAAAAGTTGTCAAAATTCTATAATTTAAATGCAAATACAAAAAACGCTGCAAATTAAAAATTTGCAAATTGCTTCTTCAAGATGCTCAAGATGCACGATGTTCAAAGCGTATTCCTCAGTAGCGAGTTCCTCATAGAGGAAGATTCGAGCATCGTGCATCTTGAGCATCTTGAGAAAGCAATTTGCAGCGTTTTTTTATTTCTACACTTTTGAGTGGTATTTATTGATAATTTTCGTGATAAATTCTGCAATAATTTTCTATCGCCTGATTTACGTTTTGTGAGCATTTTCTTCGGCTTTTGAATGCAGTTGGACGAAGAAAAAAAATGAGCGTCAGTAGTTTTTGCCAGAACATTAACCTATCCGAAAGACTTGACACTTTATATATTTTTGCTTAGTCTTTCCAGCTCCGTAACGTTTGATGTTTCTTGAAAATCGACAGATTTTTTTTTTTTGCGTCGTTTCGATTAATAATTTAATAAGGAGAAAATAAAAGTCCTCACCTGCTTCTCGACTCGTGTTCCAGCAGCGAGAATCTTTCTTCCAGCCTTATTCGTTCTTCTTCACTGGAAAAAAAAAAAATATTTCAATTCATTTTTCACTTTTATCGTTTTTTCGTTCGGTTTGAAAATAATTACGACTTTCGTACCTTTTTCGCAAACGTTCTTGTAAATCCAGCATCTTCTTGTAATAGTCATTGCTGTTGTACAAAGGCGTCATTCTGTACTTGCAGTGTTGCTGTCACCTCATCCTGAGCGTCAGTGCGATTCAATGATTTTCTCCCACCACAAAACTAAGAGGTAAAAAAGACTTTTCCATGAAGTTGGGAGGATACAGAAATGTGTAAATTCGTGTTGAATTAATTGGACAAAGTTATTACATAAATTGAGTAAAAAAAAGTTTCATCGGGGGACGATGGTTATTTTGTTATTTACGTTCGAAAATAAATTTGCAACTTTGATCACCACAGTGCGAATTATATCGGGAAATACTTGAAAAATTTGGAAATAAATTTTTTGCGATAAGCAAATTTTTTAAGAAACCACTGCAGCGTTGTTTACAATTTGTTCTTTTTTTTTTATGCAATGTGTACGCATACTTAAGGGATTGATGAAAATGTTTAAAATATTTAAGATAAGAAAAAATGGAACCTCTTCGACAAATGGGAAATATTAGACAATGATTCGGCTGGAAAATGAGCATTTGGATAAGTTTATCGAAAGAATTATGAATCCCGTGGAGCAGAACAAGAATTTCGAACCTTCGCACTCAGGAAGCGTCGAGCAACTGTCGCATTCGGCATCGCAACGCAGCCAGGTATGGGGGTGTTTCGCCGAGCGTACAACGTACAGGTGTTCCATCCCCTTACTCTCTGTTTCATGTCAGTCGTTACTCGACGACTCCCTACAACCCTCCACAAATAATCGGTTGCGTAATTTCACCCGGAGTATAAAAAATTCATAAAATGTCCATTTGCACTCATGTGTATTGAGTAGCTATTTAATATTCGGTACTGTTCAGATTCGCAACCGAAATAATGATTTTTTAAAAATTGAAATAACATTTTTTTTATGCGATAATTTTGTTTTTTTATTTTTCCCGTTAATCGAGAAACTTTCCCCATCGTAACATCGCACATTACATAATTTTTTATTTATAAAAGGGTTAAGCAACAATTGTCGCTATTTTGGGCTGTTTACGATTCCTCAACGATGTTGAAGTTTTCGTTCAAATGCAACGGAAACGATGCAAGCTTCGGTGTCCTATTCCTCAAGTTTTGTCACGAACAATTTCACGTTTCAGTGGATCAAAATATGTTGTTCAATTTTTGTTTGTCTAGCAAATAGTGAACGACCTTACGAAAATATTCGAAAAGATTTCTCTATTAATGATTAAAAAAATCATTGGTTGCATATAGAAAATGGAATATCCGTCGTGGTGGAAACAACGAGCGAAAATGATTTATTTTTTAAGATCGTTTTGAAAGTTTTGAAGGGTAGTGTACAAGGGAATGTGCATAGCTGGGAACTTTCTTTAATAAACCTATTTAAAACGCTCGGTACAAATTTTGCAACTAAATTTGGATGCATCAAGAGAGAACGAGAGAGCGAGAGAGAGAGAGCCTTCAAGTTTGTTGAAGAAAAAAAGCAAGTTGAGTCGATTAGTTAGCCATGCACGAAAGTCATAGACATGCATCCCGCAAAAGTGCCTTTTCCGTAAAAGCGTAGGAGGCTCGCGTGCCAGCACCAAATTTCATTTGGAAAGGGCGCGAGACCGAGTGGTCAATGCTTCGCGCGTGATAGGCCAAGGGTGCAAGATAATATTATTGTTTTTCTTTCTTCCCTGGGTCCGGGAGGTACACGAAAATTTCGAGATCAATGAAAAGTCATGCAGAGACGTACGTTAGATACTTATTCAATGCTTTAATGAAATAAATGGACTAGTACAATTTTCGACTTTCTAAAGCGTTCCACGCTCGCCCACTCGATGACTCTCGAAAAAAATAATTCACCATTTTACGTTAATAAGAAATAGTATTTTGTGTTTTACTTTTTTCCTTCTCGATTATTCATTCTTTGGGTTGCCTAACGTAACGCGCACGCAAATGCTCCACACATTCCGCCGTTTTTGTAGTCGCCATGTGGACAACAAGCTCCAAATGATCGTCCACGAGCCTCAATTCTCTTTTAATCTGGAAAATAATTGTAAAGAAATCTAAAATTTCGAAATATTTCAATTTTCGTTGCGTTCGTCTTGTAAGTTGTTTACATTCTCGCCTAAGCTCGCAACCTGAATAAGGAACTTTAATGAGACTGAACTTACCTTTGTTACGAAAGGCTCTTTCGTGCCCTGCGACATTCTGGAAATGGAGACACTTTCCAGTTTTATTTCATTATCCCTGACGACACCCTCTTCTATGGTGGCGAGTCCAAAATTGTGGGAAACTACGAGAGCGACTTTGTTGCTTTCTGGAATTATTTTGAGGAATCCAACTTCTCGGTGCATTGGATTTTTCTTCTCCGGATGCCAACTCTGAGCCTCAAAATTCAGCATCGGCTGGCCAATCGAAACAAACTTTATTTCATCGCAATAACCAAATGGTTTTATCGTTGGATATTGACCTTGCCCAGTCGCTTCCGTTCTCCAAGTTCCTTCTAGCCAGGCCAGCGGCTTAAGGGCCTTGTGCATCGGCAAGCGGTCGTTCATGACTGCCTGGACAATTAAATCGTAAATTTCATAAATATTTTTGAATCTCTAGAAATTTGGAATTATGATAAAACTTTCGAATTTGTAAAAAACTACGAATGTATAGAAAATAAAAAAAAAACAAATTTCCACTCTTTGACGCGGATATGAAACTTTCTGGAAAAATTTTGAGAATCAAATTTTATCAATCCTCTCTGAATATTTTTGAATCTCTATATGAAAATTGGGAATTTTTGGAGACGTCACTTTCGAATTCGTAAAAAAGTATGAATGAATGGAAACTTAATGAATTTCTCGAACTTCCACTCTTTGAGCAGATGTTGCGGACGTTCTGCAAAAACTTAACGAATGTAGCTTTTTTGTTTTCAGAGACTATAATAACCTCAAAATAAAAATTTCAAACTCCGGCAGAAACGTCGATTTGTTTAAATTGATCAAAAGAAATATTCAATCTCATGAAACGTCGAAGAATCAAGCAATTATTTTCAATTTTTTCACATTTTCTACTTCGTATTCGTACGTGGTATGAAATTACCTTGTATATTCGATGCCAAGGACCGACGTGAGCTGGGCGAAGAGGAAAGAGAATAAGCTACGACAATTACAACTCCAAGTGACAACAAATTTGACCTTGTTCAATCCTCGCTACGGTTCGTTTCTTCCTCCTTATTCCGAAATGAGCCATTAATTTCACGTGTTGATTATTCCGACAACGGTTTTACAAGTTATTTACATCGTTCATGAATCAAGCAACGTTGTGGTTGTCTAAACGAAAAGAAATCCGATTGCGAAAAACTAACGGAAAAAAATCGGTTTCCGTATTTTAGAGTGCTTTGAAAAAACACACAACAAAACAGAGAATATATATTCATTTGGAAAATATACACGCGTTTGGACCGGCGCGCGGCGTATTTGAATTTCGACTTTCAAGAACTAATTCTTTCGATTAATCGACTGCAAAAGTAGATTCAGAAAAAAATCGAGTCTCTTATCGGCGGGAAATTTGCCGGTTTGAAAAATTGCTTCCGCGCATAAACTATATATTTCGAGATTCGTAATCACGATTGTTTGAAAATGACGTCTGGAAAGGTCGAAACAAGAAATTTCATGAATTTTGTCAAAATGAATTAAAGATCTGGACATATAATTTTATTGCGTTTATAAATGTACAAATAACGTTTGTTTCTTAATTCTTTTACAATAAAATCGTTGCTCATTTGAAAACAGAACAAATGTTTGGACTCGACAAGCACTCGACGCCTGGCTTTTGCTGGAATTTTCAATAATTCTCTCTCATACGTGACCTCCCTCTTTCAACTTGCTAACCAGAGCGTCGACATCCGGCAAAATTGATCCGGCTTGTCTTACCGGCGGTTCCTCAACGGAGATGATTTCTACTCTCGGAGCCGTATCGACGTTCAGGTCTTTGGGGGTTAATTTTTTAATTGGTTTCTTTTTCGCTTTCATGATGTTCGGCAGAGTCGCGTAACGCGGCTCGTTCAAACGAAGATCCGCGCTCAGAACGGCCGGGGTTTTGATGTTCACCACTTCCAAGCCGCCGTCGACTTCGCGCGTCACTGTCAACTTCCCGTCGCCGTGCTCGATCTGCCAATCAATTTATTTTCGTTAATTTCCTCTGATTATTTATTGCAATTTTGGGCGAATCTTCCAATTTGGGAACTCGACATTAACGTTTAGTTTTAATAATTAAAAATCAAATTTCAGTATTGCTTCCTCATAGAGGAAGCTATGTGACAATGAAATTTTTTTTTTCCAGATTTCAATGTTCATGTGCATAAAATGTCCCAAAATATCGAAAAATCATATCTAGAAAAAAAGTCCAGATGTCTGCGTATGTGTATGTTCTGGCACTGTAAAATTCAAACGTTCACAACTCGAGAACGGTTTGAACTACAAGGCTCCCGTTTTGCACAAATGTTAATCTATACAAGCTCTTAATTTTGTGAGAATTTTTTTGGAATTGCCAGAAAAATACGAATTCTACGGCATTTTGGAATTTTCCAAAAAAGGGTGTCGAAGCTCCAACTTCGGCAAATTTTAAGATTTATTACTAATTTTTTTTTTTATAAATAGAGTATCACAAAAGGAAGATTGGTATTGAATTTGGAAAATATCGGTTGAACGGTTTAAATTTTATGATTTTTCAAATTTTACGAAAATCTGAATTTTTCGAAAAATCGTCTAACTGCTTTCATTGCCGCAAATTTTCTAAGATTTTGTGTACAAGTCCGTACTTCCTCTGTACTTTCTAGAAAATTTGTCGAAATTATGTAATTTAGATGCAAATACAAAAAACGCTGCAAATTGCTTCCTCAAGATGCTCAAGATTTCTCTATGAGGAAGCCAAAATTAAAAATACAGTTCCTCATAAAGGAAGATTTGGGCATCGTGCATCTTGAGTATCTTAAGGAAGCAATTAGCAAATTTCAATTTGCAGCGCTTTTTTTTATTTTTCAATGGGAATAAAAAATTTGAGAATATTCTCAGTTTTGTAAGTTTAAAGAAAGAAAAAAATTGTTATTGAGTTTACTTTGCTGCAAAAGGTTCCCGCTGGCCAGTCCAGAGTGCCAGCAATCATCTGTGCAGTTTGATTGCAATCGTCGTCAATGGCTTGTTTCCCCACAATGATTAAGTCAGCTTTTTCGTCCTGAGCGATTTTAGCAAGGATTTTGGAAACGTGTATCGGCTGGAGATTCTCATATTCAGAGCCAGAAACTTCTACGTGAATCCCACGATCGGCGCCCATCGCCAAAGCCGTTCTCAGAGTTTCCTGAGCCTGTGCAGGACCGCAGCTGACCGCCACAACTTCCTGAGCTATTTTTTTCTCCTTCATTCTCACCGCTTCCTCAACGGCAATTTCGTCAAAAGGGTTCATCGAATGCTTAACTCCTTCCGTAACGACTCCGGTCTTATCCGGCTTGACTCGTATCTGGAATTTTTTTTTTCTCGTGCAAAAGCCAGTCATTTTCGAAATATAACGTTGTTCAAGTAAAAGTCTGCTTGGATTTGTTTTCGGATTTTTTTCCGGAAAGAAATCATCGAGCGAGAGCGGGAATTTATTTCGTGGAATTTGTTCTGCATAATAGAGTGAAATGTCTACATAACCTCAATTTTTTATTATATGGAGAATCAACTGGAATTTTAATCGAATATACGAGCACAAGAATTTCGTTCCTTCGTGCCTGAGAGCTTCGTGCCTTTTTCTGTTTGCCTTTTTCTTCGTGCATTGTTATTTGAAGAATGAAAAGATTGCAACAAATTTTTTTGTACTTATTATATTCTATATTTGAATTATTTAAAATATTGAAAAAAGTTCAAATATTATTGAAAACAAAAAAGCCACGGCCTTGAACTCAATTTCGACCGTAATTTTCAACAGTCGAAAAACTGCCTGCCACTGTTCTTTTTGCGAACGAAAATTGTTTATCAATTGTTTATGGTAAGATTTTGTTTTTACCTTGACCGCATAATCGACAACTCTTTTTACACCAACGAGTACGCGAGCCATTTTTTTTTTAAACTTTGAAAAAGCGAAGTATGTTATTAAGTTAATTAAAAGCAATCTGGACCAGTGATCGCTTCGTTGACTTTACGGGTTCAAAAGTCCAATGTTCTGTTTGGAGCAGACAAGTAAAATTTCAAAAGTGGAGGGGGTGATAGTTACATCACGCGGTCTGATAACGCTAATGATTTTTTTCACTTTCTTACTAAATCATCATCACAAAACATTTTACAACGTCAAGTATTTTTTGAGTAGGTCAAAAATCAACGACCATCTGCGGTGTTGATGCTTTTACAATAACAACATCGAGTTGTCGATTTCTACATTGCGACCTGCAACGAAACATAGCAAAAAAAGGAACAGCTGTTACCGAAAGCTGATCGGGGCATAGCGAATGTATATATTCTATAAAAATGAATGGACGGTTATTTCTGTTTTTCTTTTTCGAGGGTGTTTTTTCGTGAGACGATTTTTTTGTGAAATTCAAGTGATTAGTGTAGGAAAATAATTTAAAAGTCGAAATGGAAGAGCCAAATTCGAGTAGGCGGTCACAGCGAGTGGACTTTGTCGCGTGGCGCCATCGAACGATGGAACGTCAAACCTCTATGAGAGTGACCTGTCGTCCTTGTAATGTAAAGTTTTTGTAAGATTCTCGTCACTTTCATGGTAAATTTACTGAAGCAACGAATTTTTACCGATTACGGAATGTTTTCCGAAAAATGATAATCAACAATGCGTCCGAATTGTGCATGAAGTGCAAACTTTTCATATCGATTGACATCTCTATCGAATATGTCAGCGAAATTCTGACACAATTAACCTAAAATCATATGATATTCGAAAAATTGGCGGAATACGATTGCGTCGCGGATGCTCGCGTCGTTTCGCTGCGAGGATAATGCAGCGATGGTTTGGTCTCAGCTCTTATCTTGCGTTGAGATTCGCGAGAGTATGGCGCATGTCGATTCGTCTGCTACATCGTCCAATTCAGAGTGCGTGTCGAGACGCTCGGCGGAAACGGTCTGCGTTCATAATAAAAAGGGGGTGTTTATTTCTCTCTCAGTTGTCATGAAGTTTGACGTTCGTTCTTATCGCCAGCCATTATATTTTGACATTTAGTAAGAATGCAAACTTGAAATAAAAGAAGACAAAGGAAACAATAACAAAAACAAGAGGAAACGAGTGATCGATGCAGTGTTGTCTCGAGTGGGCGAAAAATAATGGCAGAATCCTCCGGACCGATACTTCACGTTATCGTTGTTGGTTTTCATCACAAAAAGGGTTGCCAAGTGGGTACTAAAATTGGAAATTATTCCCGGAACGTTTCTTTTCGTTCAAATTTCCTTCTAGCCTCAAATTTTCCGATAATCACCAAGCCCATGAAGCATTATCGATTTTTTTTTCTTCAACGCGACCTGCCACTGTTTTTTTCGTTTCTTCAACGAAAATCATCGTGTTCCTCTCCTCCAGGTGGAATATTCGTTTCCCCCGCTGGTGCCTGGATCACCCAACGAATGTCCATTGGGTTGGAAGTACTTGCCGACTCTTGCTCTGCCCGACGGCTCGCACAATTTTGAAGAAGACACCGTTTATTTTCATCTCCCGAGTCTCAACGATGCTAAAAAAACGGTATTCGGAGTTTCTTGCTTCAGGCAAATTCCTGCCGAGGTAAAAATCAGAGCGTTCAACGTTTCCCCAATTTTTCAAAATCCTCTTCCCGTCCGATCGATAAGTCTTCCCTAAATTACAATTTTTTCATTACAGAATCTAATTAATCGCACGTCCGACATAACGAGGGGCACCGTACAAAAATCTGTATGTGTTTTGAGCAATTTGCCACTTTACGGACACATACAAGTCAAAATGGCGTTGATAACTCACGCCTACTTTGAGGAAAGAGATTTCAGTAAAGTTTCCCTCCTGGAGGACACGTACCATCACTTGAATGCGTGTATGAGCACCGACAGTCAAATACCGCCGCAAGTTTTTGTCGGTGAGCAATTTTCACACCAGAGAATTTCCGAGTCTCGCGAATTCGGCAATTGGCATAATTTCCTTGATTTTCATTGTTTTTATATGTCGAGCGTGATGGATTTTATTTTCAGGCTTGTCAGCGAGAGATTTTATACTCCAATTCCGTCACAAAGCTCTGCTTCTGTTCAAACTATTGTTACTGGAGAAGAGAGTAGTTTTTTATCAATCGCCGGTACAGCCGTTGTGCGTTGCCATCCTGACTCTTCTGTCGTTGCATCCTGGGCTGATCGAGACTGGTTTAAGAGAGTCAGCTTGTGTTAAGTATGTAGAAAAAAAAAAAATAGAGTATCAAATAAAACAAATAAAATATCAGAAAAAAATATATCACAAGAAAAAATATCACAAACAAGAATTTTGTTTTATTTAACAATAATAATGTACAACATTTTTATGCGAACGGCCCCAATCCACATGAATGTGAAAAAAATATCACAAACCGGAAGAATTTTATATTATTTTATTTATTGTTGTTTTTCGTTTGTTTGTAAAATTTAAGCGTACGATATTTAGACGTGTGATGTATTTTATTTTTTTATTTTTTTTTTTTGTGATATCGTGTCGTAGAACCGGAAAATTTTTTTTTGTGTGTTTTATGGGATGACGGAATATTATATTTTGTTTCTAGACCTTCGAGACCGATGTCTCCGATACCGAATTTCGACGAGGAGGAAGAAGCAGGTTCGAGGGTGAACTCGAACGAGGATATCGGTGGAGATCACTCGGGAGAAAAGAAGGAAAAAGTGATTGATCTTACGAATGAAAATTCTCTCTGTATTAATGACAACAAGAGGATCGAGACTATGGAGGGAAAGTGTGTCGAGGATTTGACATCCTTGACGAGAAAAAATAACAACGAGCACGAGAAAATTGACGGAAGCAAAGTAATCGTTGTGGAAAATGGGGAAATTCGCACCAACGGCGATAATTACGACTCTGTCGTTTCGAGCAACGCTAAATATTCACCGAAAATACGTGAAAATGTACACAGAGTAGCCAGCGGTAATGCCATCAATTTGGCTATGGGCGACGTCGTCGATAATGTTCTCCCACGTGATACCAGCAGCGACGCACTTTCCGAAGCCCGATTGACTTCTCATTTGACACAAATCGCTAACGTCAATCCGGAAAATTGCGGCCTACCCTTGAAACTCTTTACCAAAGTCAGTTCATACTTTTATGCATCATAAAATTCATGGCATCCTCAAAACTTTCTCCGAACAAACGACCTATACATAAAAAATCCGCTTTTCATGAACGAATCTTCATTCCAGGGTTATCTGTGCTTGCCATACTTGTCTCTGCCTTACCTTGATCTTCTGGGTGACGTGAATGTCAGCGGCTACATCGTCGGAGCTACGAACGTCTTGTTTAAACAGAAAAAACAATTGATCGATATTTTGATCGAGGTAAGAAATGGCTTTGTGTCTGTGTTTTGTATTTCATGATATTTGCAATTCCCAATTTTGTTGGAAAGCCGAAATCAAAGTTTTGGAAACAAATATTTTTCATGGAAAATATTTTTGGTGGGAAAAGGGTTTGTGTTTGCGTTATAAATTTCATGATATTTGTAATTCCCGAATTCGTTGGAAAGCCGAAATCAAAATTTTGGAAAAAAATGTTGAAAAAAATATTTTCCATGGAAATTACGACTCATATGAATAACATTAATTTCTGGAGAGTTATTAACTCGTTCACAGATAAAATTCAAGTTTCTATGAAAAGTGTAATATTGATATTTGTCCTTTGAATAGGTCGAAAGTGCAAGAATCGAAGCGAACGATCCAGAGCTACGCCGTCAGTTGCATCTGACAACGGAGGACTTGAGATTCGCCGACTACGTCGTCCGCCACGTGGCTGAGCCGCGAAAAGACGTTTTTCTCGACGGCGTTGGTTGGGAGGGAGGCGACGAATGGATTCGCACACAATTTCGTGTCTACCTTTTGAGTCTTATCAGAACAACGTTACACAATGATTCTCGACAAACCGATCATTTCAACTCGGCGTTTGTAAACGCCTGGCGCGCGACAAACAATTACAAAAGCTTGAGCAAACTCGAAGACACGGAAATCGACACTATCGAACCTGGTCATCCGTTTGCCGGTCAACTCTCCGTACAGGACATGAAACTCAGGCTATCGCAGTAAGAAATAATTTCGACAACTTTTCTAGAAAGTAAAAAGGGAGTACAGACTTATACACAATGCCGTATAAAATTTGCAGAAATTAGAGCAGTCGGACGATTTTTCGAAAAACTCAAATTTTCGTAAAATTCGAAAAATCATAAAATTTAAACCGTTCAAGCGATATTTTCCAAATTCAATACGAACCTTCCTATTAAGATACTCTATTTATAAAAAAAAAAGTTAGTAATAAATCTTCAAATTTGCGGAAGTTAGAGCGTCGACACTCTTTTTTTGAAAATTTCAAAATGCCGTAGAATTCGTATTTTTCTGTCAATTCCAACAAAATTCTCACAAAATTAAGAGCTTGTATAGATTAACATTTATGCAAAACGAGAGCCCTGTAGTTCAAACCGTTCTCGAGTTACGAACGTTTGAAAACTGGAAAAAAAAAATTTGTACCATTACATAGCTCTATGAGGAAGCAAAAGCATCTCCATAGATTCCAATCACAAAATCGACCACAGCAGAATGGATTTTCATTAATTTCTGCTTTTAGTACGATGCAAAATACCGAGGGTGGCCGAAAAATAAATCAAGCTATGGTGAGCACTGGAAGAGCAGTGGCGACGACAGGAAAGGCTGTTGGTGAGTGTGGAAATAATTTTTATCAAGATTTTCCTGCAAAAATCGTATCAAAATTCTTACCGAATTTTTGTATTGGATGGAAATTAGACGAAAATAAATATCGAGCAAAATATGTCAAAACAATTGCAGGTGGTGCAATATCCCAAGCGAAGGGTGCCTTCACAAACTGGTGGAGTACTCTGACAACGATCCAGCCGCTGGACGTGGATTTGAGAAACGAGAATCTTTCGGAAGATGTGGAAAAAGTAGAAACAAACAAAGAAATGATTGTTGTTTCAACGAAAGCGAAAGAAGCAGTCGTTAGTAATGCAGAGGACGCGGTGGTTACTTCGGACTAACGAATCTCTTAAATCTCTTAGAACCAACCAATAAGAACAAAAGTAAAATCTTTTTTTGTACAGTCGTAAGAATCGATATTCCATTTTTTTTCTCCATAATACGTAATATATGAGTGTTAAATTTTTATTCCAATACATGGACATAGAATGTCGTACTTTATTTATTTTTGTGGAATAATTAGCAGGGTATTATAATTGTTAGATTTTTTAAACTTGTCGAGATTATCACCGAATCATGTGATTTCTTTTTTTTCGTACAAAAGCCGTTTTTCCAATAATCACTAATTTATGAATTTAATAATTTAAAGTACAAAGAGTAAATCCTTGACGCGAGATTTGACTGGACATCAAAACACATCGAAGATTAAAAAAAAAAAATCATGACCGAATTATCAGTTAATCATTGAAATAATTAACGAAAAAACTTTATTCCGATTTTCTTGTGAATTGCAATTGTTCGTTTTGTCCTTTCACTATTCGGTGCCAAGACATGAATTTTCGCGGACGAAAATACGACTGGAAAAATGTAAATTAAAACATTTTTGAAAAAAAGGCAATTTATTCAAAAGTTAATTGAAAACGACTGGCGAAAAAGTTGATGGAAACTGCAAATCGTGAATGTACATGGTCGAGTAAGTAATGATGAATTTTGGTGTTAATTTAATCGGCTTATCGCCGCATTGTCGCATCGAAATACAAATGCTCATTAAAACATGCCATCGTAACTTTTAGTCGTCCTTTGTTAAATATTTATATATACACATATTTTTATTTTATTTGCGGTAGGCCGTGAACGTGATATCCTTTATTCCTCTCCGAACATTAACGAAGAATTTAGTTCATAAGAGTCAAATAAACGCCCCCCTCGCCCCTGCCACATAAAAACGTACTTGTAACTACGATTTATCGAACTGTCTGCGCGAATCGAATACTGGCTGTACAATATCTAAATTTTAAATAAATATATGGAAATAAAGCATAAGTGGAAAAATAATATTTGACAGGAATGTGAAAATTTAAAGAGGTTTTATCGTTTCTCATGCGTTAGACAAGTTCCAAGTTTAATTGTTTCAAATTCGTACGAAGCTTCTTAACGATCATACTCGACTGTGGGTAAACTTTGAGAACGTTGAGATCGTCTTTTTTCGAAACACTGAATATCTCAATTACCAGACGGCGAAAGCTTCTCGAATTTTTTCCAAATTAGATTACGACGCTCCGGAAGATTCATGCAGAATGTCAAAACATTATCTTGGAAAAATTGTATCTGATGATTTTGCCGTTATTAGAAAAATCTAAAAATTTGGTATGTTTTTGTAGGAAGTATTCAAGAGATCCTGTCAAAATTTCATGAACATTAGGAAGCTCGTTATTTAACAATTAACATTAATAAATTAATGTAGTCAAATGTAGTCTTATGGAATCTGGTATAACTTTGCGATAAGTTGTTTTTAACGTCTACAATATACTAAAAGCAACGGAAACAAAACCAAGTTTATTGATAAATATTTTTTGTATTTGTTTAAAAAATGGTTTTTAACAAAATGTTAACTTTTTAATGACGAGCTTCCTAATCGTCGTGAAATTTTAACACGACCTCTTCAATACTTCATACAAAAACATACTAAATTTTCAGAATTTTTTCATCATTTTTTATTTCAACCTTTAAGGTGGTTAAAGTAATGATGATTGAATTCTTCAAATTTGATATGTTTTTACATGAAGTATTCAGGAGGTCGTGTACAAATTTCACGACGATTAAGAAGCTATTCATTGAACAATTAACATTAACAAGTTTCACATGTACTCAACATTCTTAACTCGACCGATTTTCCATGTAAAAAGAACAATTGATTGCCATTTCCTTATTATGAGAATGAAAAAAACAAATAAACGTTAGCACCACTCATGTGTTTTTGTTTTAGTTTAGTCCGTAATAATATAGGTAATAATACAGAATCATCAATGAAAAGAATTTTTTATTTTATTCGATAAGCGCCTCTATAATAATTTTTAAGAATCTCGCGGATTGTCATTAATTTGATTGAATTCGTGACGAAAGCTCCAAGATTATTTGATCATTTGGGTCACAAAAGTATTTTATGGATCGTAATTCAATGAGGCATAAAAAGAGAAAAGTCATTGAGGCGTAAAAAATAATGAAAAGGCGTTTAAAGAAGATGATCGCAGCGGAGCGGTCTGCCCTCTACCGGCTCGCCGGTTCAACTAACGCGCACACTCACACTCGCCCTCTCTTTCTAGTGTCCGTGACTTTACCCCCCTCTCCACAGGTTGCGGAGTAAAGCCACACGGAGCATTGTGTGCCGGGAGCCCTCGAGAGATTCGCGTCGGGTTTAGGCTCTCTTTACTAAAAACACGGTGCAACACCCCTCCTCCTCGTTCTCCTGCTTAACCCCTACTCCTTCTTCGGGAAACCTTTGAAATTCGCGTGCCCGACGAAAGATGCAGGAAATAAGGAACTTTGGGCCGGTTAGTGAGCGACAGACGCCATCTTTCGGATGCCGAGTTTTTCCTCTTTCATCGTCGCGACAAGATCATTGAAAACAATACAAAAATAATTGGAAAAATCGAGAAATGTATTAAGAAAATGATAAAAACGAGCAACTCAGCGCCGTTCTCAAACAACGTGTGTGATATTTAAATAAAATAAGACAGATATTCGCGTTCGAGTTGACTGTAAAAACAATGAAAATAAATCATCATCGTTGCGAGTAAAAATTGGAGCAAAATTCATTCATTGATAGTCTACGAGTTTTCCGACGTACTACGGAACATTGAAATTCGTAAATCGTTCGGAAGAATGGCGGTCAATGAGACGGACGATTAGGCAAAGATACGAATCGCAAATCACAATCGTCCCAATAATCACAAGTATAAATAAATAAATAAGCATTAAAGTGTCGTGCTGTTTATGTTTTCAACCATCGAGAGCGAATAGATCGTGAATCGAGTACGTTTTTTCTAAATCATCTCCATAAATCAAGGGTTTTAAAAAACAAAGATTTTTTTTTTAACGAGCACGAAAAATCTACTGCTGCGAAATAATCACGGCTAAAGAGAGGAAGAGGAATCGACGTCTGTTTGTAACGAAACATGGACGCGATTATTTAGACGAGATCGCTCGTCGTGTCAATCTCTCTCTCTCTCTCTCTCTCTCTCTCTCTCTCTCTATTTCTCTCTGTTTGTCCGTTCATAATGTGGTGCCGTGTAGCGTGAGACTACAGAGGTTTTAAACTCAGACATAAACACGTCGAGACTCGATACGTACGCGTAGTATTTTCTCTCTCGTGTTTTGGACGGTTCGTGGTTTTCGTGAACGAGAGAAAACATGATCGAGTGTCGTTTTTTTTAAGGTGTATAAATGTCTCATTGGTTTTTTCGAGAGATTCGATGTTTCTGGTGAATCGGATTTTCTTCGTGTCGGTTTGAGTAAGTGCGAATTAAAAAATCGCATAGGACTTAAGGAGGGAGGATTTATTGTGATCGCCAGAAGGGCTACGCGACGACGGGCGGACGGGGAGGGGAAGTACCGCCGCGCGGGGGGGGAGAAGGAAGAAGCACACACGCGTAGAAACGTGAGGAAATAAAAGGAAGGAAGAAAAATTTGAAGAGGGAGAGAGAAATACGAGAATAGTACACAAGTGTGTCCGAAGGTCCGCTGCGAGCGGCTAGTTTTCTTCGACGACATGTCAGAATCGTTTTATCGTGTTGCGATCGGTATCCGTAATCAAACGATTATTTGGCTGAATTTCGTAGTCGCACCGGGAATTCCGTGAAACAAAGTGAAACTCAACAACGTTCGATAGCATTGACGTTGGAAAATCGTTCAAAAGTAAAGAGAAATCAAAAGACATTGAGGGAGAAGGAAATACAAAGAAGAAAAATCGACCTATCGATTCTTTTGACCCTCTCTCATTATCTCTCTCTCTCTCTTCTTCCCCCGCGCCCCTCCCAACACGTCGTTTCTTAATGCTATGTATATAAATATATGTATGCACGTATACAGTGAGATTTTCTCGTTCATCTGCTCTTGGCACAGATGATTATAACCTCAAAAGTTTCGGCTAATCTGCCGCCGCCACCACCGCCGTTCTCGACACCACCACCAGCCACCCTCTCTCCTTTTACCAGTGCATCGCGATTTTGCCGTTTCGTAAATATATGTCCTTTCGAGGTTATGTTACACTTTTCCTTCACCTCACCCTTTTTTCTCTTCGTTAACGCCAGTTTATCGACGAGTGCGCCAATCTTTTAGTGTCCTCTGTCTGTGCTACGAAGAAGAGAGAGAGAGAAAGAGAGAAAGTGCATTATTTGTCAATACATCGGGAACCCGGATTATATTTTCGAGACAAACGGTCGCACACTGCGTAAGGCGTAGACCAATCCTAGTCGGATAAACACCCTTTTCAAAACTCTCAGCACAGGTATATACATTTTTCAGTGACACTGAAGTTTGCACCGTTCAATTCCAACGAAAAATACTTTTTCTATTAATTGTTTATTCAATTTCAAGAGTTTCAAGAAAAAATTTCGTTTTATTGTGCTTACCAAATATTTCACAAGAATCTTGAGATCTAGTCAAGAAAAAAACGGAATTTCGTTGCAGCCCAACGATGCAAACTTCAACGTCGTTTTTGTCATCCTTCCCACACTCGTTTTTTCACCTGGAGCCACTTATTTTTCCGTCCTTTCTAACTTTGTAACTGAAAATGAAGAAAAAATCATTTACATCGAGAAAGTCTGCTCGACTCAGTGTTTACCGGTATTTTTTCTGTCACTTCGAGTGAACTTGAAATTTTTTATTGCTATTTCGAGTTTTTTGTCCAACAGTCTAACACGTCGAGTTTTTTCGTGATTTTTCGCATAGAATTCCCCTCCCTGACGGTTTGAGGTTAGAATATCCAGTTGGCTGTCAAATCAGTTTTTTTAACCTCCGAAAATTGTAAATCGTCCCATCGGAAAATGGGAATTTGTTCTCAGGTTGAAACATTTTCAAATTTGTCTGAAAATAAACAAACGACACACCAAAATATTCGATCCTGGGTTAGAAAATCGTGAAAAACAAGAATTTCTCTTCCTCTCACAACAGAAATTCCTCAACCGGTATGTCATCAACATTTTGATATCTTTTTTTAGAAAAGTGCAGCGAAGAAGGGGAAAAATGTAACGAGTTGGCATAATTGTGCACGGCGACCAGATATTTCTTTGTTTTGTTTGACAATCTGCAAAAATGTCATTGCGGTGCTCGAGGAAAATGAGAGAATCTCTCAAAATGTACACTCGCGGGAAGGAGAGCCTCGTTGTGACATAATAGAAGCTAGGAAGTAAAAATAATACAAATAAAACAACAGAAGGATTATCAGTGTTGTGAATTTGAAAAACAAAACTAAACAGTCAAACGTTAAAGGCATTACAAAACTCAAGTGTCAAGGCCAGTGCAGATGGATACACAGGGATGACTGATAATTGCTGGAATTCTGGTGGTGGTGAGTATTTTTTTTTCCACTTTTTTAATCACTCTCGCTAAAAATCGAAAATGACTGATTAATAAAATTCCTGACGATGTTGAAGACATCGTCGGAATGTAACGAAAAGGGATTATTTTTTGTAGCGTCGCTCAAAATTTTTATGCAGTATTTATCAACGCCAATGGGACGGTCTTCTTTGTCATTGGAAAACTTAATTTACTAGAAAAATTGGAAGGATCCTGTTAATTATCAAATCAATGAAAAAAAACAAATGGATTTTTCAGTGGATCGCAACGAAATTCCGTTTTTTCTTGAGCGAATCTCAAGATTCTTATGAAATATTTGGTCCGCACAATAAAACGATTTGTTTTCGGGATCCAAACCCAAAATCGGTACAAAAATCGTCATGGTTCTTGAATTTTCACAAAGAATTGATAAAAAATGTATTTTTCGTTGGAATTCAACGTCGCAAGCTTCGGTGTCATAATTCCTGAGAATTCTTATGAATTGCAAACGTTTGCTCCTTCTTGCCAATGAAAGGGACAAAGAGTTCTGTTCTTTTATCAATCACAATGTAATTCCAATTCTCAATGATAAGAACAACTCTGGCATCCAAATATGAAGCAAAAAAAAAGTAGGCCGTTTAAACAATTAGGAAAGTGGGCTGTTCGGACTGTGGGAAAAATAATAAAGACTGTATCAAATGCTTTGAGATTGGGACACAGAATTTGGTTCATTATTCAAACATGACAAAATTCAAATTCTCATTGAGCTATTCCTTTGGAAATTTCTTATCAATGTTTAAAAAACAAGTTTTGCGCAAACTTTTCATTTTGAGGGTTCAAAGCCTTGCCACAGAGTCAATGATTGTGAATAAATCAATACGGTTTGCGCGCAATGGATTTTTCATGAAATTGGTGGAAGTCTCACTAATTCCATCTTCCTAGCAAAATTGATTGGAGTTGGCAATGTTGAGTATTGTCAAACTTTTTAAAATATTGAAAAATCCTTATGACCCCTGAGAGGCTTCTGAAGTGTGATGTTGAAGTTTGCATCGTTGGACTGCAACGAAAAATTTAATTTTTATTCATTATTTTGATAATTAATGCACTTTTGAAAATTTTTTTTTAGTAAATTCGGTTTTCGAATGACTAAGAATTCGTTCATACTGTTCTTGACGAATACTATGACATCGTTCCGAAGTTTAGAAATTTTCTCTTTAATATGCGAATCAATGGGACTCGATTCGATTAATCAGTATTTGTTCATTAGTTCCATTAATTATCCACGAATCCATGATTATTACGAAGTGATCGTTTCGACGAAAAGATAAAGCGATCGACGATGAACTCGTGAATCAGAAAAAAATGACGTGGCTCGATAAATCGTTAAGAAATCAATGAAAAAATGATGAATCGATAAATTCGAGAGAACGGATCGATGGAACGGAAGAAAAGAGTGAATGACAGAATTTTTGGGATTTGTAAATGAAAATAATCAAGATGGCGCCACAACTGGCGTCCTTGAAAGAGACGGAGAGACCGAAAGAAGAGAATGACGGGATAGTCGGACGGTGTGGAGTGTAGAGCAGCTTTGTTGGTTGCGTTTCTGCTCGTGTCACGTTCTTCGTATCTCCGTCCCTTTCGCTCTCTCTCTCTCTCTCTCTCTCTCTTGCTGCTGCCGCTGCTTTTGCTATTTCTCCTCGGCGCGATCGGGAAATTTCGTTACTAGAAACATTTCCAAGCGGCCATTGACGATAGAGGGCATTTTTTTCGTCCCCGTCAAATTGCTGGCTCGACGCACACGACAATTTTCATTTTTACACTTCATTCTCAATTCTCATCGGAAAAATACCTTTTTCGATTTTTTTTACCGGTTGCGACAATCGACCCAAAGATCTTGGCAAGTGACGAGATAACAAATTTTTGAACGGAAAGGAGAAACGTGTTGGAAAAAAAAAGAAAAAAGTTGACGATGAGGAGAGAGAGAGGAAAAAGTTTCGGAAAATAACAGAGGGAAGGAAATCAGAATTCTTTGCCATTCAAAAACCAAATTTACGAAAAAAAAAAAACAATTTGTAAAAAGTGCATTTATTATCAAAACTAATAAAGAAAAATTAAATTTTTCGTTGCATTCCAACGATGCAAACTTCAACATCGAAAAAGAAGAGAGAGAGAGAGAGATCGATAGATAAAAAAATAGAAGCGAGTTCAGTAAGTTGTAAAGCCACCAAGCGGCGAGTGTCGACACTGCACATCAGTTGGTCTCCTCTCATTTAAAATTCCGATCCTCCCTTTCGCCATTCCCACGTATTCTCTCGTCTCGCTCGTTCTCTCTGTCCCTTGCGTAGCCTTCTCCCCTTTCCCCATTTTCAACTCTCACGCCCAACACTCTACTAAATATCTCTCAGGTTAAGTTGAGAACCTCTGTTCCCCTTGCCCTCCCCTCGTCCTCCTCTCTTTCTCTCGATTCTCGTTACAATTGCGCACTGCACCCTTCTTCAATCTTACCGCACGTTCAACCGAGCGGGCAATATCCTCCCGAGCTAACCAAACGTGCAAACATCGACTTGAGATTTTCCTCGCTCGTAGTCACACCAAATGAGCAAATCCTATACACTTCATCGAGAGAAGTCCAAAGCGAAATCTCTCTGTGAGCGCCATCTTGTGCTCGAATCAAACAACCACCAAATGCCGGACTCGGTCTCGAATTTGGCGAGATAAAACAATGTTGTAGTTTGCGTCGTTGGATCGCAACGAAATAGCGTTTTTTCTTGAGCGGATCTCAAGATTCTTATGAAATATTTCGTCAGCACAATAAAACCATTTTTTTCGGGATCGAAACCCAAAATCGGTACGAAAATTGTCACGGTTCTTGAAATTTAACAAAAAATTAATAGAAAACGTATTTTTCGTGGGTCCTCAACGTTGCAAACTTCATCAAGATAAATGGAATTAACCCTAGAACGGTAACCTGGGCTCAACAACGATCCCAGGCGACTTAAAATCCCGCGCCCTTTCTTCGTTCTCCCGTTTTTTATCGTTTTACCGCATTTTTAACTCATTTTTTTACTTGAAGCAAAATTGTCTCAGGCTCACGTGATTCTGCATTAACAAACGAAAAGAATGAGCCCAAGCCTTCTCGTTAAATCTCACCGGAGATGTGAATTTTTCAAAATTCTGGTTACTGGAATCGGTAAAAAAAAATGAGGTGGTTACTGTTCTAGGGTTAACGATGCAAGAACGATCCCGAGTTGGTACAAAAACTTTTTTTTGCTACTTCTTTCCAACGAGGAGCAAAATCGCTCAAATTATTAGAATCGTAGCTCGAAAAACTCGCGAACGTGCTGTTTACATTCACACGTAAACAACGGGCTTTGTTTACAAGTCCCCGCTCCCAGAAGCGAGGTCGAAGGCACTCTCGAATTTCGTGTCATCGTACAAACGCAACATAAAGAGTTATGCCAGCATTTTAATGGCGAATCAGCGAGGGAAGCTTCGATCGAATTCAATTATTCTTGAAAACGAGGAAAAAGAGGCACAACAATTTTGCATACAATCGCGACAATCGCCAGATATTTCTGGGCCTAATGGTTCGGCAATAATTCAATTTGCAAAGAGCACTTTGGTGGCTGGTGCAGAAACTCGCTCTCCGGATCCTCCGGCATCCCGGCTGCAAAATTATTCCGAAAATTTGCCAAAAAATGCAATTTTTAAAGTTCAATGTCAATCTCGCTGTTTGCTCGAAGGAACGATCAAAGATTTATGAAAATAAACGATATTAAAGTTTGCATTGTTGGACTGTAACGAAATTCCGTTTTTTCTCAAGCAGATCTCAAGATTCTTATTAAATATTTAGTCAGCACAATAAACGATTTTTTAGCGGGATCGAAACCGAAAATTGTTACGAAAATGGACATGGTTCTTGAAATTCAACAAACAATTTATAGAAAAACGTATTTTTCGTTGGAGCTCAACGTTGCAAACTCCAGGCTCATGAAAATTAGTCTATTCGGTTCACAAACAATTCAGCGAATGTCCATCGTCATTGATTATCATTCAATTTTTTTTCGACGCCATAAAAATTGCGATGAAATTTATTTGGACCGGCGTACACTCGATGGACCACTTGCCTCGGGAATTCTATCGCCCGCCGGAATCAGCACACCCCCTGAGCATTTTAGGCGAGACCGACCCCCCCCCCCGCCCTTCAACCCCTAGAACTACTCGCTATAGACATGTATCTTCCTATACGTACGGATAATACATGTATATGTATATACGAACGCTGTACGTATAGTCTCGAGTGTAGAGGAGCGAGTGAGAGAGAAAGCACAGCAAACGACTATTCCACCCAAAGACCACACTACTCCGCATCCGGTTCGTGTATTGATTTCCGAGTTGAACGTATGACAAAGGTCAAAGGGTTGAGTCGCCCCTGTGCCTTGGTAAAAAAAATCTACGAAACAAGTTTGCACGAAACAATAAAAATAACGTCGCACAATTCGCTAATTTGCGGATTCCCTGCGGCTGGGAATCGAATTTTCTCGGAGTTTTGTTTCTTATTTGGACGAACGCGCCATTCGATACTGTTATACTTCCCGTTCGAACGTCCATTCCCCAGAATCTTTGATAATAATCGACGACACTTTAAAAAGTTGGATTTTAACGTGAAAATGGCTGGAGCAACTTTCTTAAGGAGGTTGGATCGTCAAATCGAAATAATCAGAATTTTATTAAATTTGGTGATAACATTCTTTGGCATCAAGTATAAAAGCACAAATTTTTTCCAAATTTTTCAACACATGGTTACCGAATAATTGAGAGTTTAAGCGAATTTCTTATGCACGAGATGTATACCTCTATATATGTAAACTCTATGCTTATACACGTGAACTTTAGTGTTCAATTACTCGAGTACTGCGTGCTGGAAAAATCTTAAAAAAATTGTATTTCTACCAAATTTGATGAAATTCTTATCTTTTTAAAATTTTCTGTTTTCAACATGGTTTAGCATGGCAACATTGTATCGTCGTGATCGAACCTCCTTAAGGCTCGTGTCTGTTTTCTAAAATTGTCTCTAATCCCGTAGACACGTAAACTCGTATAAAAACCTTTGAACTGCATTTCTATGAGAGCTAAATACACGAAAATGATCGAATGTCATTGATTAATCGCCAACGACGAAATGTCTGTACGAAAATCCACGAATATTCATTATTTTTTTGCCACCGTGTGTTTGCAGGCGCTGGCGTCAAGATGGAGCATTTTCAGGCCACCCTGGATCCCAGGAAGCAGGAGTTATTGGAAGCCCGCTTTCTCGGAGCACGGGTGAGTCGAAATTTTTTGAAAATTTTCCTGCCAACTCTATTTTTTCTTTCTCCCTGACGATGAAATTAAATATTTTCTCAAGATTGATCAATTTTTTCTCTCGGATCGTAAACACGTACATACGAACATGTATCCAGAGAGCACGTTACATCCTGAGTGTCAGTATACACTCTTGTATTCTTGTTGTTATTATTTTCTAATGACGAATGACTTTCACCGAGTTGGAAAGAGCCAAATGGCCGTTACAGCATTACCAAGTCTTCGCTGCTCTGTTTTATGTGTCTCGGTAGCGGTATTGAACGAATCGAACCACGAGCCAGAGAAAGAGAGAAAAATATAGACTCTTTAATTTCATTTATATATTCGGAGGAACTCGATTACAATTATTATTATTATTATTATTATTAAAGAACGCTTATATGGCAATAATAATAATAATTATACAAATGATGGAAAAATATATCTCCCTCGACATTGATTCGACTCGGAAGCGACCCGTGTGTTTACTTAACGCGGGCTTTTTCTGCAACTTGAACCTGCACCATATAGCGAGAAAGAGAGAAAGAGAGGGACGGAGCGCGAATAGGCTCTCGGGGTCGTTGCCATCAGCGCCACGTACTGGCTTCGCTTCGACGGCTATTCGGCTCAACTTGGATCTTTCTCTTTCCTCAGATCTCTTGGGGTCGGGGATTTAAAATGACAAAATCGCGAAAGTTGAGTTTTTCATAAAAATTTCTCGGGTTTTCATTGAATTTATAATTAGCCTTGGAATTCCGCATTGGTAGCAGGGTTTTGAGACGGAAATATAACATGCCGTGATTCGTGAAGACGAAATAGAATTGCATTACAAAAATTGGCGCGTTGATTCTCTTTTGTTCAATCGCCAGATGTCGCGGTTCTCACTTTTCTTCTCAACCAAGTCGAACGAATTCGAAAGACAACGGAAATTCTCCCGACACCATGCCACACCGCCCACCAATAAGATTCTCCTTTGCCTTTTCTGCTCGTACTTTCGTCTCCTCCACTCTCGATACGAACTATGAATTCAATTCGCTAGCTAGGAGCTCCCCGACTAAATTTGAGGTGTGGTCGATGATATGACAAAGCCGAGATTGTTCTCCCGGCTTTGATATGCCTCCTGATCGCACAGCGTCGTCGTTGTCGCGACCGATACACGCGAGATGTGCATGCGACGACGCGGTTTGAGAATTTCGCGCGCCGGGATATTATCGGCTGCGCGGGACTCCCCGAGTCACGTGCACAGTACGCTTCCTTACACCGATACGCCTCCAGGCCCACAAAACTTAACTCTTTCCAACCTCAATCGAAACACGCGTTCTACCATATTATACGATAAATTCCAAAAACAATTTAAAAAACTCAAAAATAATTAAATAATTTGCAGCGTTTTTTGTATTTGCATTTAAATTATATAATTTCGACAACTTTTCTAGAAAGTAAAGAGAAAGTACAGAATTATACACAATATCTTACAAAATTTGCAGACATTAGAGCGGTTGGACGATTTTTCAAAAAACTCAGATTTTCCTAAAATTCGAAAAATCGTAAAAATTTAAACCGTTCAACCGAAAAATTAGTAATAATTCTTAAAATTTGCGGAAGTTAGAGCGTCGACACCTTTTTTTTGAAAATTTCAAAATGCCGTAGAATTTATATTTTTTTAGCAATTCCAATCAAATTCTCAGAGAATGAAGAGCTTTTGTATGTGCCAGTGCCAGAACATACACACACATTCTGACATTTTTCCTAGATATGATTTCTCGATGTTTTGGGACATCTTAAGGTCATTGACATTGAAAACTGGAAAAAAAAATGTTCACCGTCACATAGCTTCCTCCGTGATGAAGCAAAATTAGGAAAACTTATGAAGCTGAAGTTCGCAACGTTGGAATGCAACAAAAATATTTATTTTTATTCATCATGTGTTTAATTTTCAAAATCGTTTCAAATTTTCTGAGCCGCAATACTTTTTGGATCGCAAAAATGGATCCTTTTATCGACCTAATGATATTCTTCATATAAATGATGCCACAGGTAAAAAAGGATTTCGTTGCGTTTTAACGATGCAAACTCCGTCATAAAAACTTGCATTACAATCTTCTCATAGCAACGATCATTTCGTTAGCTCCATCGGAAAAGTGTTTGGGCGCCTTTCACTCGAACCCCTCGAACCGATTTCGATGAATCTTTCACGGGAATAAATCTTGAATCATTCAATTACGAAAGTTCCAACGACAAATGATGAATTTTCGTGACTTCTTGTTTTTCGAAATTCAAACAGTCAAGCTAAACCGCAGGATACGAATTTTCAAACAAAAAACATCGAGACTCAATAAAAATGACAAAGTTTTCATGATTTTCACATCAACGCGTTTTTCCTCTCACCTTTAGATGCTTCTTGTTTCGGGTTCTTTGTGTGTTTAGAGAAAAAAGAATCGTGAAGGTGTTTCGAGCGAGAATAAAGAGGCAAGGAGAGGGAGGGAGGGGTAGGTATGGGTGTGTTGTATAGTACAGTGTGTTGTCCAGGGCACATAGTTTATTTCGTCCTACGTTCACACACGACCTCTCCGTGTCCTTTTGCGTTCTCTCGCTCCTCACTCTCTCTTGCTCTCTCCTCGGAGCTTCGATCGATCGAATAATTCTCTCTCTCTCTCTCTCTCTCTCCGCTCTTTCTCTCATCCCTGGTATTTCTCTTGGCTCACTCGTTCTATATATTATCTATCCCTGGAACTGTATATACGCGCGCGCGCGCGTGTGTGTGTGTGTGCGTGTAGATTGCCGAAACTCCTCTCCTGTCTCCTTCCGGCCTCTCGGCAGCTGAGACTCCAGAGAGAATCTCCATTTTACTTACAGCAGATAGACGAGAGAGAAAGAGGAGAGGAAGCGAGAGAGCTGCAAGGGCGAGAGATTCGATACGCCCACGTTTCTCTCTCCCCCTCCCCCCTCTCTCTCTCTCTCTCTCTCTTTTCTCTTGATTTCTGTGTGCAAGTACGAGTTTTGTGTGTCGGATGGGTCCTCTCTTGCGAGCTTGGTTTCGCGTATCGATCCTCAACTCACTCTCTTTCTCTCTCTCTCTCTCTCTCTCTCTCTCTCTCTCTCTCTCTCTCTCTCTGTCTCTACATACATACATTTATATATGTATATATTGTCGAAAGGTTGGCAAAGGCTTTAATGGCCAGCAGCAGGTATGCACCACGATTTTCCGACATACGTATGTCTCGCACAAGAGTTTCTTGAAAACTGGAGAAAAATCTGAACTTCGAAGCACATTTGATAAATTCTTTTTGTCCAGCTAGTTTTTGTTAACGACTTCGTGATCAAATGCGCCGAGGAATTTTTTTGAAAAAAGGAATATTTGGTTGTTTTTACGATTTTGAAGTTTGCATCGTTGGAATGCAACGAAAAATTGAATTTTTATTCATTATTTTGATAATTAATGCACTTTTTACAATTTTTTTTCAAGCCAATTCGGTTTTCGAATGACCAAGAATTCCGTCACACTGTTCTTGACAAATACTGTTTGAAATTTCGCTCTCTGCTTTTAAAAATAATGAGTTTTCGTTGCATTTCAATGATCCAAACTTCAACATCGTTTTTTCCTCATTTTTTTTCATGTGGCTGAGATTTTTGTATTTATTTATCAATCGCGTGATCACTACTCATTTTAATGGCTCGGCTTCGTACGCAGTAATCGCTGAATTCAGCGAGACCCGAAGTCACCTTACGGAATTCTTTCACACTGTAAAGCGCGCTTTATTTGAAACCGTTGCATTGGGCCATCCATCCACCTTCAATTTTTAACTGGACCGGAGAATACTCGATTTTCATCGCAAATTCACAATCGTATGGATTTTTCCGCAGAGACCACGAAAGTGCTGCTTGCGATTTGAAATAAAAGCATCGTTATGAAATCTTCAGAAAGGATCAATTCCCAAGCAAGGACAAACCTTTTCTTCGTAAATCCATAACGATTTTTTTCCATTGTTGCGGGCATGTAATTGGCGGTCGTGGATGGGAAGCCGGATCAGCGTCGTATTAGTGTCTTTGCCCATTTAGCGAGTAGCCCGACTACAGTAGTCATTGATCGACATATGAGTTGCTCGACTATACCACGATGCTCAAATCTTTACTTTAGCACGCTACGAGGCGAATCTACGTCTACTAATCAAACGGGGAACTAAAACGTTGTATATCGATCCGCAAATGTCATTAAAATAGAAAGTAAAGAGGAAGTTGAGACTTATACACAATATCTTACAAAATTTGCAAAAATTAAAGCGGTTAAGCGATTTTTCGAAAAACTCAGATTTTCGTAATATTCATAAAATCATAAAATTTTAACCGTTCAACCGATATTTCCCAAATTTCAATACCAACCTTTTTATTATGATTCTCTATTCATAAAAAAAAAATTAGTAATAAATCTTAAAATTTGCGGAAATTAGAGCGGTGACAGACTTTTTTTGAAAATTTAAAAATGCCGTAGAATTTGTATTTTTATAGCAATTCCAACAAAATTCTAAGAGAATGAAGAGCTTGCATACATTAACATATGTGCTAAACGGGAGCCCTGTAACTCAAACTGTTCTCGAGTTATAAACGTTTGAATTTTACAGTGCCAGAATATACGCACACACACACACACATCCGGAGATTTTTTTTCCAGAAAAAAAAAATTCTCACCGTCGGAAAGCTTCCTCTATGAGGAAGCAAAAAGCAAAAAATACAAAATTCGATTAGAAATGCGAAGGGTTGTCAATAAACTTGCTGAAAATTTGCAGTTGTTCAAATAACGAGTCCTCGTAAGGATCGATTGAATCCCGATACCTGTGAAAAATTCGTCTAACCACGACTCGAATGGAAATATTGCTTTGAATTTTTTATTTACAATAGCCTGTGCAAAAGGCTTAGTGAACGAACACAGTGAAGGAAGCCCTTAATAGTTTCTCAAAGTTGATGAAACTAGAAGTTTATCGATTTGAATGAACGGGAGAAAGAAACAAGACAGTGATTGGCATAGATGCTCTTTTCGCCAAAGTTTCGAAATATAGTGAATAATTCGCAGGCCAATGACTGTGCTAGTTTGTTCAATAGCCTTGCTTTCGCGTATAGCTATTATGGGTGCTATAGTATGCACTCCAGGGGGATGATGATGGTGGCAACGCTGTCCTGACTCGTGTGGTGAGCGCTTTTTCGCTCCGTCCTTTTCGCACACGTATACAGAGACAGCCACTCGCAGAATTTTCTTCTCTCTCTCCCACGAGTTGGTTCAATCCACTCGAGCACTCGCTTTTCCGCCCTTTTTCTTTGCCCTTTCTCTCCCTTGGGTTCTGCCCCCTGCCCCGCCTGTCCCCCTCATCCTTCCTTTCTTCCGGGCGACCTCTAACTCCGTCTCTCTCCCTGCCTCGCTCTCGCTCTCTATTCCGTTGCAGCAGCCGCCACATAACCTCGGCAAAGTATTCACACAAACAGACACAACACACACACACATACGCGTGTAAAAACCGTCACTTCCGCACTGCAGTAAAATATCCGGGCTTGGCCGACGATGAAAACTTCCTTAATTTGTGTCTATGTAGAGAAAATACACTCAGCTTCGTTTAAAGGAGACTAGAAAAAAACAAAATATCCGAAGAAAAGAGAATAAATGAGAAGAACGGAATGTGTTTGAAAATTATCGACATTTTTGGTCGATATTACGATAAAGACGTTGCCGCTTCTCCCGATCTTAAGGTTTCGTGTGCTGACTTGGATTTTTGTTAATAATTGGTCCAGTTATTGGCCAACGATGAAAACTTCCTTAATTTGTGTCTGTGTAGAAAAAATACACTTAGCTTCGTTTAAAGGAGACTATAACAAAATAAAATATCCGAAGAAAAGAGAATGAATGAGAAAAACGGAATGAGTTTGAAAATTATCGACATTTTTGGTCGATATTACGATAAAGACGTTGCCGCTTCTCCCGATCCTAAGGTTTCGTTTGCTGGCTTGGATTTTTGTTAATGATTGGTCCAGTTATTGGCCACTTTGAAGAAAAGACAATAATTTTATGTTCCCGTCATTATTCACCATAGATACGACAGTGATTGGCCACCAATCTTCGAAAAACATGATTATTCAGTTATCTAGCTAGGCTCAAGTATGCAGTGATTGGCCAGTCGGCAACAGAAGATGTACAGTGATTGGTCCAGTTCGTACAGCGTCGTATTATCCTCTATATAATTGTCGGAGCAAGTTGTACATAGCAAGCAGCACACACCGCCACATTGCTCTTGTCACTGTCTCTTTTTCTCTTTCTCTCTCTCCCTCTCCCTTTATCGCCGCGACGATTGTGCTGCTCCTACGTAGCTCTATTTATACGTGGCGTGGCGCAGGGCTCACGGCTCTATGTAATGTTGATTCATGTACGTCTACTGTGTACGATACTCGGTACTAAATTCATTACCACTTTAGACCGTTACGAAACTAATATCCACCAACTGATTTTGGTATTTTGTTCCTTTTTCTTTCTACAATGTCAATTTTTTCCAACTTTCGCTCTTAAAAATGTTTTCTGTCGATAATTTCCCAAAAAATTTCATTAAGACGTCAATTTCTCGTCCTCGGTCTCAGTTTCGTTAACTCTGCAAGCTCGAGCAACGCTTGACAAATATTCACACGAATTCATCCATTTCTATATATCTTTTCGTTGGCCATATTGGAATCGCTGCATTTCGCCAATTCTAACCTCACCAATATTTCTCCCCACCCCGAGCCTTTTATTCGAATTCTTTGCCCTCTGTATTTCACAGTAGTTTGTAACCGTTTTGCAGGGTGGTCAGAACAATGCGACGAGCAAAAGTGCAACGATCGCTCTGGCCACGGGAACAGGTCCGATTGTTAACAACGCTAGTGCCGTGGTGGTGGCGCCACATTCAGCATCGATACCGAGTGTCGCTGCTGTAAGATGCGGACAGCCAACCGCCGTAGGAATAGACTGGACACGCCGTGAAAATTCAACTTCCCGTGATCAGCGTAATTCCTCGTCCAGCACCGCCTCGACAAACGTGCAAGGACAACTGTCATCTCAGGTACATGAATGTCATGTCCAAAAGATGGCGATTTAACACATTCAATATAAAACCAAAAAATTTCATTGCGATCATTCGAAACATTCACTAGGAGCAAGTATAAGGGAAAAGGATTGCATTTGACCTATCGAACCCTTCGGAAAAATATAGAGAGTGCAGCATAGCTTGGTGGGCTTGGAGAGGGGGGAGGGGGTAAAGGACTTTTGTATTATGCAAAAGCATTACCCCAACGTTAGTAACACGTATACACACGAGACAGAACGTTTCGTGTCTTGTGGAATATCGATTGCCAGCACCGGACTCGAGTCTGCGGTGTCGAAACCCTTCCTCCGAGAGCCCTCCCTCTCAACCCCATATACAGTATCGTCCATCGCGTTTAAACGCATGAAACATAAATCCAAGTACATTATTCAAATTGAAACGATGTTCAAGTTCGAATCGTTGAAACGCAACGAAAACCCATTATTCGTTGAAGCAGAGTGAAAAATTTCGTACGGTATTTGTCACGAACAGTGGGACAGAAAAACCGAATTCACGAAAAAAAAAAAAAAAAAAAAAAAAAAAATTTCAAAAAGTGCATTAATTATAAAAATTTATTTTTTTCGTTGTATTCCAACGATGCAAACATCGTAGAGATAGAAACATTGAAAGAAATTGTCTCGAAATTCGGAAAAATACGAGAAAATCGAGATCCGACCCGCCGTTTCGCGATTTATTCGCCAAAGGAAATTCCTCAGAGTGCAAATAAAAAAGAAACGACATACTGTACACAAAGTGTTTGGTCGTTACGCCGTCTAAGTGGCGCCGCCGCCGAACGCTCGCCATCCTCAAGCCGTGCAGATGTAAACGAGTCCGCAGCTCCACCTGTCGACTTTTATTTACTCGCACGTGCACGCGGACTCCCTCCGCCTCCCGCCGCACGCCGCTGACAACCACCAATGTGACGAAACTCCGACAGTTTCATAAACATGAATATTCCTCTCGAAAAATCGCTTCCCAACAACAAAGCTCTTTCAATATCGTTGCTACGGGAGTCACGTGTCAGATGTAAAGAATTTTTTTTTTCCACGTTACAAAAACAAGCGGCTGGTTCGCCCCAGTGAGCTCGGAATCGACGATTCAAAATAATCGAGCGTTGGAATCAAACGAGAAAATAATGAGGCGACGATTTTCCGTTGGAAACAATTTTCTCAAACTTCCCAACATTCTCATCAACTTAGCCAGGGACCTATGACACACATACACACAAATATATCTCGCAAGTGTATCTCGAAAAAAATAGTGGGTCAATGCCACGTATTCGCATTCTTTCAACTCGATCGAATTGCCGCGATCCTCACATTCGTTATGGTTTTATATCAACAAGCATTTTTCACTAAATCGTTTTTTTTTACCATTTCTCTCGAGCGTGCGTGTGTTTTTGTGTGTAATCGCGTCACGGACAGGCTTCGACCGGAATGGTCAAAAGAAAGTCCATTCGGATAAGGAGTGAATGGCAACGTTGTTGAAAGAAACGAGAGGCTCGATAAATCGTAAGTACCGAGTAATATCTGATTCAACGGGAAGGATAAAGTTTTCGAAAAGCTCGAAAAAAAGGAATGATAACCGAGGAAAAAATCTGAAAAGCCCGTCGCCAAACTTTCCGATAAAAAAATCAAAACAAAACGAGAAAGAGTCGTAACGAATAGAGAAAAGAAAAAAATGTGAAGAATATTAAAACTCGAGTGAAGATTAAAACAGGTCGATAGAGGCGTAGTCGCGTATTTTCTTGAAACGAGCAACGGAGCGATGTATATACATGTGTATGATATTTATATACATATATAAAAACATACGCGGGCGCGTTTCCATAGGCTGGTCGATTGGATTGAATTCCTTGCTCATCGAGCCAAGATAAACGTAACCAATGAGCGGCCTTCGCTTTCCACTCGAGCGTCAAGCTATTGTGGTCCAAAATGTCCCTTCCAGCCCCTTGCGTGCCTCCCCGCCCGCTGCTTATAGAAAGAACGGCGCGGCCAAGAGACAGAGCCGTGAGAGAAGAGCGAGCGAGCGAGCGAGAAAGAGAGAGAGAGAGAGAGAGAGAGAGAGAGAGAGAGAGAGAGAGAGAGAGAGAGAGAGAGAGAGAGAGAGAGAGAGAGAGAGAGAGAGAGAGAGAACGATACAAATGGCGAGAATGAGCCGGCGCGTCGATCGAGGGGATGCAGTGGGGTGTTGCACCGTTCCGGTGGACGACGTAGACGCTACGGTTGTACAATTATATATATGTATACACAAGTTTATAGGTATACACGCGTCTCTCTCTCTTTCTCGCGCGCAACCTCGCCCGACCCTGCCAAACCGATCTGCAAACCGACGACGACCCCGAGGCACGCTCACTCGGGACCCACCACGAGAGAAAACGACAAGTGGGTACAACACACGTAACACTTGTACAGAACGCGCATATACAAAACATACACACACGTAAGATCGTCGTGAAAACAACACGTATAGATGTCAGCACAGCGGGAGAGAGAGAGAGAGAAAGATAAAGAGACTCGTGCTAAACGTAACGCTGCTCCGCGGCGAGATAGTGGGGGTAACCGCGTGTAGCAGAGTCGCGCATGCGCCTGGATTCGAATATATGCGGCGGCGAAGTAATAGGATTGGTGGGGAACGTCAGAGCCGCGTGGCCGCCGACCAGCTGATCCGCTGCTCGAACGATAGGCGGGGCGAGGTGCAGCCTGCCCGAAGATATCGCTCGCGCGACTGGGCTAATGAGAGTGCGACCTATTGGCACGACGTTGCCCGATACCAACGGGCTCTCGCGGAAACCTCGACCACGACGCCGACGACCTGGACACCGAGCCGCGTAGAAAGAGACAGAAGCAACACTCGGCGAGAAAAAAACATCAGCGCGTGGGGCAGCTGAGGGAACCGCGCGCGATAGAAAGAGAGATCGACTCGCTCCACGGGTACACACAACTCCAATCCATTCTTCGGTATTACTCGCTCGTTTTGCCAACGACGTCGGCAACAATGAGGACTCTATTGCCGTCCTATTAAGGTCGCCCATTCAGCCGCTATCCTCCTCTCGGGTCAATCACTGCGCGCTCGACCAAAAAACATTCGCTCTTTTTATTTTTCAACGCATTTCGTTTAGCCTCGCGCACACACAACATCCCGAAAGGCAGCACTGTCGCGATTCGATCCAGTTGGTTGCACAGAGGCTTATGTTTTTTTTCATCAAACACGTAAACATTGCCTCATTCAGCACGCCCATCCAAAATTCACTTCGCAACGCAATTCTCAAAATCGTTTTTAACCCTTAATGGCCACATCGACCGACGATACGTAATAGAAATTTTTTGAGAATATGGGACTTGTGACACCCTCTATCGGTAGGTCGAACCTTCTGGTAGGGAGCCTCGTCATTATTATTTGAAAGGGCCCGTTAGTTCAGTTTCGGAAGCCGCAGGAAGCGGACTTATGCAACGATTTTTTTTTTTTTTAAATCGAAAATTACAATTTCTGCATCATTTTTTGTAAAAAAAAAAAAAGTAATTTTTGCAAAATTTTTTTTTCGACATTTTTTTTATATTAAAAATTGCACGAATTAAATACAATCATCATGGTCGCTGCTCAAGGGTTGAAAATACATTGAAGTATTTTTATTTTATTTCTTTTAACGATTTCTCAACTATTTTATTTATCGCTTTCCAAAGTGAGTGGGGTCGATAACACCCCCAATCACTATTACGTCACATTCCGGAGGTGTGACTATTGAGGATTAAATAAAATAAACATTAAAATGACAATGGATAATTGCTCATTTGAAAAATCATTCTTTACGACATAATTATCATCGGCATTTACAAACACACGATCGAATACAAAGACTCGAAGGTCGATCTTAAATCTTGATAAAATCGACACAAAAGGTGTAAATTTGAATTAGCACGATGATTAATCGATTCGTTGATTGATTGTTGCACGTCGGACAAAAAAATGGAAGAAAAATACGTCGAAATGATTATTTTCTCATTACACATAGTCGGAAAGGAAATGGAAGGATAAAAAACTTTGGAACGTTCGTTCAAGTTGTTTTATTCAAGAGCACGATCGACAAAGCATACAATCGAAATTCGTTAAACTCGTGATAACATTTATCACGTTTTTGAAAATATACACAAATCCCGAGATGAGAAAGGTCAATCGACGCCTCGAGCGCGACGCGTAAACAAAGAATTTCAAAATTTTCTTAAACTATTAACTAGAAACATAAACTTCACAATCTAATTGTCTACGGAAACGGATGCGTGGAGTCGAGCATCTAATTACTCTGAAAACAAACCCATAAACGGACACGCGAGTGTCTTTTTTCGGCTCTCGAGCGAGACGCCGTTCGAAATCCTGTTACTCAATCCGTTTCAGAGTGTAGCCATCTTTTTTCAATCAATCCAATTTATTCCGATCGGAAAAAATACGCGAAGCGAGCAATCTTCAGTCGCGATAAAAAATGGAGATAAGGTGAAGACCCAGAGTGGAGAAAAGTAACATGGAAGAAGAAAAAAGCGAAAAGCTGGTTAGTTTATTCGTTTGGAGGAGATTAAAGTGTCTGATCAATTGAAAAATCTACGACGATAATTCGACATTCAGCGACGAGTATAATTCAATGACACTGATCTTTGCAACGTTGAGGTTCAACGAAAAATACGTTTTTCCCTTAATTGTTTGTTAAGGTATTCCTTTCACGAACCCGGCTACTCTACAATTAACGAGTTTTTATTTACAATAAAGTAAAAGCGCATCCAATCATATTGCAAAAATTTCGAACCGCGTTATCGAACATTTAACGAATAACTATATTATCACATTTATATTTAATTATTTACAGACTTAATATCTCTAAATTTCTGATAGAAACTGTTTCACTCGTAGAAAAAATTATAAGCAATCCGTAACGACGATAAAAATAAGGGGTAATCGGATGTTTAACGGAAATATTAACAATAAGAGTTGAAAAAATATCACAAGGGCCAATTTGTGTTTGGCAACACAAATTGGCAAGTTGGCTGCGTTCGGTGCGTAACAGCTGACTGATGAATGTACATACATATATATGTATGTATGTATTTTTCTCATAATTTTCAATATCGAACAAAAGTGCCCTTCTCATGCGCCCACAAAATACGGCCCTCCGCGAAAGGATTTCCTTAAATTTCAAGAACCACGCAAATTTTCGTACCGATTTTCGGTTTCGATGCCGAAAAAAAATCGTTTTATTGTGCTGACGAAATATTTCATAAGAATCTTGATATCTGCTCAAGAAAAAACGGTATTTCGTTGCAATCCAACGACGCAAACTTCAACATCGTATATTTGACCCTGCCCCCTCGGGACGAGAAGACGAAACCAAGACCGAAAGGAAAAGAGAACCTGAGCGCTGAGAATGATGCCGAGCGGCCGAAAACTATAAGAATATAATGACGTTGTTGTGCCAGTCTCTCTCTCTCTCTCTTTCGGTTCGGCAGACGCGTAGCCGGGATGCGTCATGAACTCTCGAGTATGCACGAAAGCACCGAACGCGTTGTGTGTGACCGTTGAGAAGGAATATTTCATAGTGTACAGTCGTCGATATAGTGAAAAACTTGATAAAACAGTAATATAATCTTGTTGGTACTAATGTCGCGGTGTAAACGGAAAATACGTGAGTTACGGTGATATTGCGCGGTCGCTTCGTACCGAGACATTTTATCGAATTATTCCGTCGTCACGTTCTCGTTGATCTTTATCCGTGAGTATTCGATTACACTTCATTCCCCCCTCCTTTTATCTTCTCACACTGGGCAACAACAGCGTGAAGTTGTCCGGAGTGAAGCAGCACGGCTCCGGCACGTTTAGCACTACTTTCGTGTCGTCGTAACGAGCGTAATTTCGAGGGACACTTCGATTTAACACGAAGTTGGATAATGGCTCATCGTTCGACCAATATCCGAGGAAAAACATGTTAAACTTACGAAAGTAACGTTTTTATTGCGTGGGCATTTGTAAATGGCAAAGTGATGAAGATTTTTACGAGGAAGGATTTTTACGAATACGATTCTCACGATGAGGGTCTCTTCACAGCGCTACGAACTGTACGGCTGCAGCACGGAGGCTCGACTGACGAGCCACACAGTCTCTCCCGCCCGCCTTACCCGACCTCTCGCGCTAAACATCTGTGTATACACACACCGCGGCGCATGCGCAGTCCGGCGCCGCTCGCGCCAAGTGGTGTTACGCGCGTTGCACGTCTTTCTCTCCCGCGTTGTGTGACACGGCCCCCGCAACATCGTCAGCCACCACCGGCCGTGGAACTCGTCGTTATCCCGAGAAAACGTATACACACTCGTCCCGCTTTAACTATAGCGATCCTCCAAAATACGAATCTTTCTGCATACCTTTTTCTCTCTTTCCCTCTCCTTCGCTCTTCCTCTCCGTCTCTCTATCGCTCGCACGTATTCTTAATGCGATTTTCGCAAGCGTATCGTAAGAGCTCGTGCCGCCTCAACAATTCGCCTTTGGCTGCTTGTACGCTCGAGCCACAAACGTCCCTCCGGCCACCCCCGCTCGCTTTCTGTCACTTCTATCTCACTCCCTCGCTCTCTCTCTCTCGCTCTCTCTCTCTCTCTCTCTCTGTCTGTCTCTCTCTCTCCCTCGTACCTTCTCTTCTCTCTTGCGGCCGGTACTTTCTGGTACTCTAGTACACACTTCGAACGCGCGCCACACGACGTATCTTCCCGCAGTGCCGTGAAAAAGCCAAACGGTGCCCCTTGCCAATCTATCTCGTCAATCAATCTCACTCAACTCTGAGAACGATTTCTTATCCTCACCCATTTGACTTACGAACAAAAAAGCAAATTCCGCCTTTATTAACTTGGTCGAAAATGATTCGTCAACACCCCGAGGCCATGGAAAACTATTTTCTCCGAAATTTAACGAATCACGGGGTTGAAAACCTCGTGCGGAATATAAAGACGTGTTTCTTTTTCGCTCATTCGCGATCCTTGAACTTTTTCGGGTTCCTATAGAATCAGAATCACGTTAGCCCCAATGACCTTGATACTGGCCTCAGTGGAACCTTCAACGCGAAAGAGTCGAATCTAAAAATTCCCGCGACACGTTGACCTCTATTGTTTTTTCTCTCATTCCCGGTCATTTGACCCTGGACCAATGTGGTCGAGTCAGAAAAGAATAAACGGGTGGACAGGATCGCTCGGCTGCATCACAGGGGCTCGTTCGATGGGAGCACCCTCTACTCTGCAAGAGTTGGCGCTTCATAGCTGAAAGCAGAAGCTACGGTGTGTGGCCCACAAGGGCCACACTTTGCCACATTGATTTTAGCGGCTCTGACTCGGCCGACCCGTTCACCGCCAAGGAATGTTCTCGTGCTATATCACACGTCTCTCTTTCTCTCTCGCTCTCTCTCTCTCTCTCTCTCTCTCTCTCTCTCTCTCTCTCTCTCTCTCTCTCTCTCTCTCTCTCTCTCTCTGTGTCTCTCGTTCTGCATCCAGCGTTGCTCGCTACTCTTCGACGCAGCCCTTCCCTCCCTCCCGCGCCTTGGTCGACGTTGCCGAGAGCAGAAAGCCCTTCCGAGGACGCTGCCACCCTTCCCCTCCCCGCCGCTCGTCTCTTTTCGCTGCCCTAGCCACGACACCAGCCAATCTTTCGAGATTCGCTCGCAGAAGCTCCGAGAGACATGCCACGGTCATTCAAAGTATCACAAGATGATAATCGGATGTGCTGTTGTCCAAGTACTCTAAATGCACGTCAGAGGGCCACTGCCTGCCCGAGGTATTCGTACCAACACGCAAAGACTAAAAAAATACTGCGGCTACGTGTGCGTACATACGAGTAACACGTTACACACGCGAGTATATGCGTACGAGCCTTGTTTGTTCGTGCCTTAGGACGCGAAACAACCTCTCGAAGGATTCCACGGTTCATGCTCGATGATAAATGGAAATCGAGCCAGAACTCGTGAAAGTTTATTCGCGTACTCAATTATTCGAGAAATTATAACATTGACACCATTCTCTTTCTAGAAAACTAAATGATCCAGTCGTACATTGGCAATTGTATTCGAAATATTTTTCTGTAGCCATTTTTCCTTCCGATTTGATCGTTGAGAAACGTTGGAAAGTCTCATTCATTGAAATTAGGTTAAAAAGTCTCCGAACGAACGTCCCGATGAAATCGATTCCTAATCGCGAAGCAGGGAAACTTTGGACACATTTATCCAAAAGTCAAATGACGCGGTAACGACGCGCAATCGAATAATATCAATTTAATTCATTTTACGGAAATATTGGCACGCTCGCAAAAAGCAGGGGGTTCCACGCTCAAGGTTACCCAGCATGCATCGGTGCATCCAATGAGACGCCAGCAATGAATGATATTTTCGAAGGTCACGTGACTGCGCGTTCGTAAATACCAAATAACGCCCCGTTTAACAGACGTTTTTCATACGCCATGTGAAAGCTGAGCAATCTAAACTCCGTGTCGTATTCATTCGATAGAAAAACGGAGGAAAAAGATGGCGGAATTTCATGTTATTCAGGAGTTATGATAAAAATAGTTCGACAGAGGTTTATTCGGCGTAAACGCGTGACCGCATGCGCGACTGTACAAGTAGTAAGTACCCGTACTACTCGGGCCACTCAATCCTCTCGCTCCTTCTCTCTCTCGTTCGCTGCCCCCACCCTCGCGCGCTCGCGCCCTTTCGCGAGAGCGAGAGAGGAGGAAGAAAATGCTCGCTTCGTCGCGTTCACGGTAAAGTCTCGTGAAACGTGGCTGACATGCCGCGCGTTGCCCACGATAATATATAATGATAATAATCCAATTCTATCGCTCTTTTTTTCTCCATCTTGCATCTTTCTCGGTCTTCGTGGAGGAAGAAAAAATATAATATAATGGGCCGGATTTATCGTTGAGAGTAAGCAACGTCACGAGACTAGAGTCGTAGTGTGACGTAGTACGAGACCGGACGTGTTATCGTCTACCGTTAATCAGACTCGAACCAAGAGGCAAAGACAGAGAGAGAGAGAGAGAGAGAAAAGAATTAATTCCAAGCAAAAAAGACTCGAGAGAACGTTTTTGACGATTCGACGAGCATGACCGAGATAAATCGACATTTTTATTCACCGTATTGTTTGTTTCGAACCCGGGGGTCACACCAAGGATATGTGTCCAAGGTACATCATTTTTATTTCAAGTTTTGCATTTCTTTTTTTCGCTGCCCTCTCCCTCGCCCACGTTCTCTCTGATAAACCAAAGGCTCCAAGTTTGCATTCGATTTCGTGCAGGTTACGCCTTTTTCTTCATCGTTTTGACCATGAATCAATCGCGTGCGTTAGCAAACACTCGATAGGAGTTGAAACTATTTTTTCCGCTGTCTTCAATATGGCGCCGTCACCCAAAAATGGCAAATTCGAACTTTTGTTTTTTACAAGTACCATGAAAATAAAACAAGAAATCGTTCTATTCTTTTCAATTCTTTGCGGATTTCGTAAACCAGTGTTCCGTGTTGGAAAAAATTCTGTCGTGTAGGTATTTATAATTAACGGGATGATCGAGGAGAATACAATTTTCAATCGAATCATCCGCATCGAAAGGCTCGCTGTCCGCTCGAGATTGGTGACTGGCGGTTCTGTTCTTTCTCGCCATCTCTTTAAATTTCCTTTTCCTCTCTCTCGTTTCTTTTTCGTTATTGTTTTGTTATTTGTTGTTTTCTCAAAGTGTAAGCCAACGCGTCATCGCGAGTACACTGACGGATCGAATAAAACTGCCCCCTCGCGGTGCTCGTCCGCGGTACAACACAATTTCCAACCACTCCTCCGGTCTTATACCTACCCCCCACCGCAAAACGGACGCGCACACGTTCGTCGGTCACCTATATCGTTCTCTCCTCTCTCGGTCTCGTTCAGAGTTTGGAGCGCTCCCTCTGCCCTTCCTTCCGTTTCCCACCGTACACGTCGCTCCCCCCTCCCCCTTTCCCTCTTGATCGCCGTCTTCTCCCTGCCCCCGCAAAAGCCTAGTCCTCCATTTTGTCGTGATTCGCGCTCTAGCTCTAAACACGCATACACGCCAAAACGAGAGAAGAAAAAGTCAAATTTATGCATTCGTTCGTCAATCGGATCGCGATCACACAGCCGAGAGATTCATATAGTTTTCGCGGCTTTTTTGAGCTTTTACTTTGTCGTTCAGCCTGCTGTTTCGAGTCATTTTGCGTTTTCATATATATTCATCATGAAAACTTGTTTCATATGTTTATCTATGTGGATAATGCAATTATGACATTGAGCCCTTACACGCGACGCTTATTTTTCGTCCTATAAGGCCACGATCGGCTCCGGTCCGCCGGACCAATCTGTGGCGTTCTAGGACTTGAATACATACGAGGACAAATGGTTGACAGCAGACCGACGCACGGTCCTTGCAGTAGCAGCAAATACAACTATGGGGCTCCACCATAGGTCGTCCTGGAAGGTGGCCGCCTTTCTTCCTCGTTCAACGATCTATCCTTCTCTCGCTCATACACGTACAGTGCAAACAACTTGGTCTCGTCCTCGTCCCTCCATCGCCGCGACTAGCGTCTAACTTTTTTACCATCGACTCGCTCGATCCTTTGCTCTCTCTCTCTCTCTCTCTCTTCCTCTCTTACTTACACACACAGTACACATTAGCAGCTCTTTCACTCTCTCGCTTTCCCTCGTCGTCTCCTCGTCTCTGTCTCACTCGCGCGCGCGCTCGTTGGCTCCTCCGTTCTCACTACGCTCGGCGTGTCTCTCTCTCGCACTGCTTTCAACACACAAAACCACCATCTTTTAATACGCTCTGTTTTTGATTGCGGCGATTATTAAAAATTGGCAATTCGAAGAGAGCTCGCGTACGGATTCGCCTCGCGGGGTTGGGGGGAGGGGGGGTCTTTTATTCGTTACCTCAGTGCCAAAAAATCTTCGGAAAAACGTTCGCGAGTCAATTCATATTGTGTGTGTGTGTGTGTGTGTGTGTGTGTGTGTGTGTGTGTGTGTGTGCGTGTGTTTTTTTTTTCGTTTCTTTCCTTTTTATTTTCCCTGTGCTCTCTCGTCGAGTCTCTACGATTGTGCGCGTATGTACTCGTCCCTACCTACGTACGTGTGTGTTCGCGTTCGTGAGCTCGCCGACTGTAACCTCTCAAAAATATTTCGACGATCTTTATCTCACGACTCGCTATTTTTCTACCATTCGAATCTTTTTACAAACCATTCACTTTCATCCCTCAACCGGTCAACCCCCTCAACCGTTTTTTTATGAAATTTCCACCTTAAACTCCAGCTCCGAGTGGCCGTTTTCGTTTTTTACATTTTTCCGTGTGTCAGTGTATTTCTTTTTATCGCTTAGAAAATCCAAAATTTACACAGTTATGTGTCGGAGCATTTCGCCTGCGAGATAAGCACCAACCAACTGTCAAAGGGAAATTGTTTCTCACGGTGATTTCGGTACTCCATCAAATTTTATGTTTTTCTTCCTCTCTTTCGAATTCTTGAACCCTCTCGTTTTTCGCAATTTTCATCTTTTCAATCACGCCCACTTTGTCTTTTACCATTTTTTATTATATTTTGCATTTTTCTCATTCCTTTTCGCAGATGTCTGCTGGATCACAAATTCAGATGGCACCCCAATCCACGGTAAACTCTGGTCAGTCGGTTCATAGTCAAGACTCGAACATGAGCACCGGTAAGCAAACTTTTTCTTCTCAATTGCCGTCTCTTCTTCCACAAATCTGGAGCTTTTCTTAAAAACCTTTTTCTCCAAAGATTGTCAAGTGGTTTTCTAACTTCAATGCTTTTCAAACAGGCTCGTCGCACAGCGACAAAGAAGTTGATCCCAATACGCCGGAAAAGGTGCCAAGAACCCCGTCCGAGAGAAAGAGAAAGCGTAAAGTCGACGACGGCGGCGGCAGCGGACCTGGCCTCATCTCCAAAGGCGCTCGATCCGCCGGTACTCTCGATAATAAAAAAATCAATGAGTACTTTCCTAAACACCACGTCGGCAGCAGTCCTATTAGACACGCCGGCGCCAAAAGCCCATCACCTCAAGCCGGTTACCCTATGGTAATAACAAATTCTTTGTTTTTTTTTTTACTTTATTTTTAGTATTTTCGACAAAGCGACAGAAATTTCGTTGTAACATTTCAAAAAGCGGTGCAGGCTGCTTTCTCAAGATGTTTCCTCTATGAGGAACTATATTTTTTATTTTGGCTTCCTCATAGAGGAAGTCTTGAGCATCGTGCATCTTGAGCATCTTGAGGAAGTAATTTGCAGCCTTTTTTGTATTTGCATTTAAATTATATAATTTCGACAAATTTTCTAGAAAGTAAAGAGCAAGTACAGACCTACACACAATATCTTACAAAATTTGCAGAACCTAGAGCGTTTGGACGATTTTTCAAAAAACTCAGATTTTCGTAAAATTCGAAAAATCATAAAATTCAAACCGTTCAACCGATATTTCCCAAATTCAATACCAATCGTCCTATTACGATACTCTATTTATAAAAAAAAAATTAGTAATAAATTTTAAAATTTGCGCAAGTTAAAGCGTCGAAAGCTTTTTTTTGAAAATTTTAAAATGCCGTAGAATTCGTATTTTTCTAGCAATTCCAACAAAATTCTCAGAGAATCAACAGCTTGTAGTTCTCGAGTTATGAACGTTTAAATTTTGCAGTGCCAGAACATACACACATTGACATTGAAAACTGGAAAAAAAAAATTTCACCGTCACACAGCTTCCTCTATGAGGAAGCGAAAACATTAAATATCTTTGGCAATATGAATTCTTAACAATTGGAGCCGCGTTCAAAAAGGACCTAGAATTATCGAAGTGCAGAGTTTCGTTGATATTTTATTGAATAGCAATCATTGGTTCATACTTATTTGCACGAAATACGAAAAAAATTAAATTTCCGCCCAATTAATAATTCTGCCTGATTCACAAGCTTTTCTCAACCAAGTTCTTCTCCTTGTTAACTCGTGTTCTAATAGTCGGCTTTTTTGTAAATTCTCTTTTCAGTATCCACCGGCGACGCAGCCATTAATATCGCCTCAAGTTACGACACCAAATTCGTCGGTAGCGGAATTTTCGTCGTTGATGCAACCACCGCGTACACTCCCTCAACCTCCGCCACCCCCGCCACCTACAACTGCCCAACCTGCCGGCTCAATGGTCAGCAAGCAGGTGCAGGTAAGGCCCACGAACCTCCCTAGGACAAGCCAGGTCAGGCAAGCGAAGACTAACACCCCAAATGTAAGCACCGTTCCGGTCATTATTTCAGGCATTTTATCAGAAAAGCCTTTCTTTTGCTCTCGCGGAAAATAATAATTAACTAATTTCTCAAATACAATAATATCTTGAAAACTCCATTCTAAGGAGTTTCGAAATTGAGAGTACGAGTCCTGTGATTGAATGAAAATTTATAACAATTCTTATCATCAAGGTACGAGATTGTTTTTTCGGTTCAAAGAAAATCATGACTTTGGGGTTTTATTTTCATATGCTCAATTTGTCTATTTTTCCTGCCTGCGAAATACGAGGCTCGGATTTTCGTCAGGGACGTTTTTCTTTTATTTTGGCTCGAAGTTTTGAAATTATTCAAGGAAAATGTTTTTTTTTCTTCGGTTTTTAAAGAAAATAAAATGAAAGATGAAAAGAAACGCGATAATGCTGTTGCGACTTGATTGAAAAAGGAAAGTAGAAGTTTATTGCAAAAGCTGAAGAAACTTGCACACTTTTGCTATTTTTCGTTGTTTTTTATCGATAAAAACTCTGTGAATGGGTGAAAAGAAACATTCAACGTTCTCCAGGACTCTGCTCAGGAAATCAGGCAACAAAAAATCTGGAAAACCTTGTAAAAAAAAAACGAAAATACTTGAATTCGTGAAAACGTGCGAAGAGAAATAAAATTGCGAAGGCTGATTCTTATGAAATGTCTCTTCGCCATCAAATACTCTGATTCTTCTCTCTTTTTTTTATTCTCTGTAATTATTTTTTTTCTAATTTTTTTTTTAATCATAAGCCAAATGACTGCCGCTGTAGCAACTGCGTCCATTTGTTATCGTGCAAGTTCAGGCTACCTTGTCCTGGCACGCCTTGGATTCGCTATCTCGATTCGCTGAAAAAAAAAAAACCAACAGAAAAATCAATATTTCTTCATTTTTACTTTCTTTTTTCTCAACATCACGATGAAAATTTTTCGGATTTTAATTTTGTCTGCCAAAAAACGCGTCCACGAAAAAAAAAAATAAAAAAATAATCATTACGGAAAAACGTCGAAGCCAAAAAAGAAGAAAAAAAAAAGACCTTGCTTAATATCACAACATACGAATCATGCATACATTTTCGGTGTTCTCCTTGCCGCCTGTGTATCGTTTCGATAAATCCTGCAACAATATTCCCCACTCATATAGTTGTCACACTCAGCCACTCGGTTGGAAAACACTCGGACTAATTGTAAATCCCGTTTAGTTCTCTTTTCGTTCCATTTTTTATTTCTCGCTCTTTCTTTTTTCTTTTTTTTTTCTAATTGTTATTATTTTTGTACATTTTTTTTTTTATTGCAAAAAAGAAGGAATTCATTCGTGACCAATGCAAAGATAGATCCAAATAGCAGCAGAGTACATGTGTCTGGAAAATTTAACAGAGATATTGTGACGCAAAGTTTGATGGAAATAAATACAAATGTCAATTTTCTACGCACATATCGACATGTGTGTATTGAATAGAATTTTATAAACTAAAAAGAAAATTGGAAAAAGGTTCTCGTGCTCTGCGGTGTCAGCGGGGCAAGGTATCCGAATATTTTCGCGCACTCAAAAAAACAAAGCCAAATGAATACGAAATAAAAGCAAACAATTATTTTTTTCTAATTAAACCGGGGGACTTTTCTCGCCTAACAAATGTATGAAGACGTTACAGCCTGGGTCGAAAAAAAAACAAAACAAAAAAAAAAAACAAAATAACGAATTAAATTATTTAAAACAAGAAACAAAATGAAACAAAAAAATGCAACGTATACCTGACTACGTTACGTTAATCGCGCTTTCAGACGGAACTCACTTGCCAGAGGATACAAGAATTCGAAACTCAGGCATCGTCAGATTTGGAACTACGTAATAATAAAATTGACGAACTAAATAGAGTAAGTACATGAAAAAAAAAACGAAAAAAAAAAAAAAAACGAAAAGAAATGAAAAACACTACGAAAAAGAACAAAGAAAAATCAAACTTTGAAGATAAACTTGAAATGAATCCGTAAGAGAAAAGAAATAAAATAGTTAATATTGATAAAAATATGTAACGAAAACACACACTGGCACGAATCTCTCGCTATCTCTGGTTGAAAATGCTCGTAGTTACGTCCCGCCCCTTGGCCCATCTTCTCTCGATTGTCCAAGATGTATTCCGAGTGTCGATTCCCACCGTTCGTTAAATAATTCGCACATAAATCTATATTTAATTACGGGAGTACACCCGCGCAGCCCTCCCCCAACCATGGCACCCTGCGAATTTCCGCCCTTCCCAATAATACAAAATGCCCGAGAATAAAAACAAGAAAAATCTATAAATTTTTGGATTAGCAACATTGAAGTATCACTAATCGTATATCTCGTGGTTGTCGTTGTCTTTGTTGTTGTTGCCGTCGTTATAACTGTTTTATTAGCATCGATTTAATATTTCACTCGGTTTTTACTTAATCGTTGTGCTTTTGCTTTGCTCATTTTTTCAGACAACCGAAGAACTTAGGCATCAAATGGCCAATCAGCAAAAGGTGATTGACCAGCACAAATCCCATATAAATAAGTGTATAGACGTTGTAAAGAAGTTATTAAAAGAAAAATCAAACATAGAGAAGAAGGAGGCTAGGCAAAAGTGTATGCAAAATAGACTGAGGCTCGGTCAGTTTGTAACGCAAAGGGTCGGTGCGACCTTTCAAGAAAACTGGACCGACGGTTATGCCTTTCAAGAATTAGCCCGGAGACAAGAAGAAATAACCACCGAGCGCGAAGAAATTGATAGGCAAAAAAAATTACTTGCAAAAAAAAGGCCGTCTAACAGCGAAACTGGACGCAAGAGAAGTCAACAAACTCCCTCGCTGCACAATGGTACCGAGGCTACTTTTTTAAAACCCGACGCTGTACCCGGCTCTTATACCTCGCAAGAGTTTTACGAAGCTGATGAAATACTCAAGGTATGCCTCTTTCCCCGCCTCTCGCTTTTTTTTTTTTTTTTTTTTTAATCATTTTTTTACTCAACTCGATGAATTCTTCTTTATCCTCAACAGCTGAGATATAGCGCTCTGAAAAAGGAGGATGCCGATCTTCAACTCGAAATGGAGAAACTCGAAAGAGAAAGAAATCTTCACATCAGAGAACTGAAGCGTATACACAACGAGGACCAATCAAGATTCAACTCTCATCCAGTACTGAACGAGCGGTATCTGTTACTCATGTTGCTAGGGAAAGGCGGTTTTAGCGAAGTCCACAAGGTAAATTATCAAAATATCAACATTCATTCAAATAATTAAACTAATCCTGTCGCTTCATACTAGTCATACCAGTGATCATACTTGAGACTTGCATAATTTACATTTTTAACACATGCTGAAAAAATAATTTTCAATAACTCATATTTTCCACGTGTAAACAATGTGACGAACGTTCACATTTAAGATGATGGATCAGTCACCTCGAATTTTCGAAATTAAAATTCTTCCATGTTGTTTGATTAATAAAAAAAAAGGCTCTGTCAGCGTACGCAGGACGATGGCAAAAATCCGCTGACAGGGGCTTTTTTTTATTGGTAAAACCGTGTTGGAAATATTCGACTGCGACTGCTCCATCACCTTAATTAGAAAAATGAAAAATTTGTATCCCAACGATTCACGTAATATTTGTAGATTCGATATTAGCCAACGTTGCTTCTTTCTCAACCTCAATGCTTATGAACGTCGATCTGTCAAAACAATGAAATGTTTGTAGAAATTCAAATGACGTCTCTTTATCGTGGTGATGAGATTCATTCAATACCGGAACGCAAGTTCAAGTTTAATTAACTTTCAAGTTTAATTAACGCATTGAATTACTACAAGTGTCAAGTATATAAATCAATTTTTTTTTTTAATCTGACGAATTCCTACTATTATGAACACTTTTATAGCGACCGGAAGTTGGGTTTTTGTATGTCGTCTCACAATTCCTTTGCAAAAATACCCAATTTGCACATTTTTTTCTCTGCAATTAGGTCGATAACTGACCCTGAAGTTTTACAGAAATAATTATTCAAGTATTGAAGTATTGAAGCTAGAAAAAAAAAATTCAAAATTCCTTGGATTGAGGCCTGGCGACAGGATTACCTCAACGTTTACAGCCTCTCATGTGTTTGAATCAATATTTCCCGTATTACTTTCCAGGCATTCGACCTAAAGGAACAGCGTTACGTGGCCTGCAAAGTGCATCAACTCAATAAAGACTGGAAAGAAGATAAAAAAGCCAATTATATAAAGTAAGTTATTTTCTTATTTTAAACGAGTCTTGGCCGATTACTTTTACGAGTGGGGGAAAAACCGTTGAATTTATACGATTCCAAATATCCTGAATTTCCGAAATTATTCGATATTTACAAAGATTTCTGTACACGCGACAAATCGATGTGATGGAATTTTTCTATAAATGGATTCACAATTTTTTATTGATTGCTTCATTATTGTTTCCTTGTTTTTCTCAGGCACGCGTTACGGGAATACAACATACACAAAGCTTTGGATCATCCACGGGTCGTAAAGTTGTATGACGTTTTCGAAATCGACGCAAACTCATTTTGTACTGTTCTTGAATACTGTGATGGTCACGATTTAGATTTTTACCTGAAACAGGTAACAACTATTTTTTATTTCAACTCTTCTCATCTAATCCTTTTTCCTCGATGCGTTTTTCATTTTATCAATTATTTTTTGCAGCATAAAACAATACCGGAGAGAGAAGCAAGATCGATCGTGATGCAAGTTGTATCAGCATTAAAGTACCTCAATGAGATAAAACCGCCAGTCATACATTACGATCTGAAACCAGGTAAATATTCCAGTCATTTTCAATATTTCGCTTTTTCAAAAAAAAAAACGAATCGCTGTAGAAGGGGCATTCAACTCTCGATACATCTCTCTAATGTGTGTTTGAATTTTTTTTCAAGGCAACATTTTGCTGACGGAAGGAAATGTTTGTGGCGAAATAAAAATAACGGATTTCGGCCTGAGCAAAGTAATGGATGAGGAGAATTACAATCCCGATCATGGGATGGATCTTACGTCTCAAGGGGCCGGTACTTATTGGTAAGTTTTTACCGAAGAAAAAATGCTTTCCACTCGTAAAAAATTCTATTTATTAATAATATTGAAATTTTTGTTTTTTCCAGGTACTTGCCGCCCGAATGTTTTGTAGTCGGTAAAAATCCTCCAAAAATCTCGTCAAAAGTAGATGTCTGGAGCGTCGGTGTTATATTTTATCAGTGCCTATATGGCAGAAAGGTAATTATTAAGCATTTATGACGTCCCGATTTTCTCGATAGTCCTCATTTTGTATTTTTACGAGTTTCAACTCCTCCCTCCCAATTTTTTGGCATTTTTGTGCTTCAGCAATTCCCAAGATGACATTCATAACATAATGATTCTCTTCGACAACACTTTACCTACGAAACTTGTCAATGTTAATTGCTCAATAAATAGCTTCTTAATCGTTGTGAAATTTGTACACCACCTCCTGAATACTTTATTTAAAAACATGCCAAATTTTGAGAACTCTATCGTCATTACTTTAACCGCCTTAAGGGTTGAAATAAAAAATGATGAGAAAATTCTGAAAATTTAGTATGTTTTTGTATGAAGCATTCAAAAGGTCGTGTAAAAATTTCACGACGATTAGGAAGCTCGTTATTAAAAAATCAACATTTCGTTAAGAACAATTTTTTAAACAAATACAAAAAATATTTATCAATAAACTTGGTTTTGTTTCCGTTGCTTTCAGTATATTGTAGATATTAAAAAATTGAGAGGTCGAAAAAAAAATTGTCGCAACGTTATACCAGTTTCCACAAGACTAGATTTGACTACATTTAAATTATTAATGTTAATTGGTCGATAACGAGATTCCTAATGGTCGTGAAATTTTTCCACGATCTCTTAAATACTTGATACAAAAACATACCAAAATTTTTACGTCCAAAATAATGTTATTGACTGTGAAATGAACATGTTATGAAATATTGCCGTTTTTTTTCCAGCCCTTCGGTCACAATCAATCCCAAGCAACAATCCTAGAGGAGAATATAATATTGAAAGCGACGGAGGTTCAGTTTGCGAATAAACCGTCGGTTAGCAACGAAGCAAAGGTAATAGTTGATTGAATTTCATTGAAATTTGATGAGCAGTTTTTGCGAAGAATGAAAAACCGTTCTTTCACCGTCTTCACGCTTACTCGTCAATAAAATCGTATTAACATTTTGCTTTTTGTTTTCAATCTTTACCAGAGTTTTATACGGAGTTGCTTAGCGTACAGAAAAGAGGAAAGGATCGACGTATTGACGCTGGCGCGACACGAGTATTTACAGCCTCCGGTGCCGAAGCACGGTCGTCAGGCGAATACGCAGCAAATACAACAGGCACAGCAGGCACAGCAAATACAGCAGGCACAGCAACAGCAACAAACGTCATTCACGACCGGAATGTTCAGCGGTATGAACGCCTCGAGCAGCTCGTAGTGAAATTTACGGACTAAAAGAAGGAGATAAGTCAAAAGACGAAAGGAAGAGAGAGAGAGAGAGAGATAGAGAGAGAGAGAGAGAGAGAGAGAGTGTGACAGAATGAGTGAGAAAAATTAAAAAGCAGAAACGAAACAAGAATGGAAGGAAGAAAATAAATCAGGGAGGATATTGAATGGAAAAATACGAGATATTGATTTTATCACATAAAATGCCAAATCTTCAAAAGCTCGCGCGTCTCATTTTAATTCGAATGAACGAGAGAGAATGTATTGTTCGCGCGAGGCAACAAGAGAGTGAGAGAGAGAGAGAGAGAGGGAGAGGGGCGATGGAATGGAAAAATTCGTATAATCGACTGTAAATATTGGAACGAGGAAAGAAATTTGAATCACCGTCACAAAAACACCATGAATCACCGCTAATTGAAAGAAACTACTGAAAATCCCTGCAGGACGTAGAACGAAGGAAAATAACGTAAAAGTGTCGAAATACTTTCGGCTCTCCGTCTTTCATTCTATTTCTCTCCCTTTCTCTGGACAGCTTCACGAATCGGAACTTGTCGCCTCGAGCCCACGACGAGAGCAAGTATCGGTTTTTTTTTTTTTTCGTAAATATTCAGCGAACTGGAAATAAATGAAACGAGAAAATTCAGTGACCAATTATCCGAGAACAAGGAGAGAAAGGAAGACGGAGCAATGACGAAAATGTGCGATTTCGTGAACCAGGAAAACAAGCCAGGATACCGAAAGAAATATAAATAAAAATGTGATAAGTCATTGTGAATTTAAGAAAAACCTACAAAATCAAGCATTAAGAGAATAACGAAGAAAGGAGTGCTCAGAGTCTGCAAACAACTTGGTTGCACGGCAAAGAATGACGAAAACATGAATTCGAAGGAAAGAGGAGAACCTCCCGCGAAATGGGAGATCGATCGAGGACGACGTACGACGAAAGAAACCGAATAAAACAATAAAAAAAAGAAATAATAATAATAAAAAAACGAAGCCAAGTGACGAATTATTGTGATGACGTAAATAATTCAACCTCGTCCCAGCGAAAAGAAAGGACGAATTTAGAGAGAAAGAACACAAACTTTTTCCCCTCTCTCCCTCTCTTTTAACGAGATGTCGTCCTCGAATGTGTTCCCCGTGTGTGCGTGCGTGCGTGCGTGCGTGCGTGTATGTGTGTGTGCATGAGTGAATACGTTCACGTGAGCGTAACGCTGAGCAAAGAGCGCCCGACGATTTTTTTTTAGTCAAAAAGACTTTGCTGCTTTTAAGGAAGATTAAAAATTGAAAATAAAATGAATTAAGAATCAGATATGATTATTAACGGAAACGATGATGATGCTGATGATGAAAAAACAAACAAAAAACAAACAAAAAACGGACTCGTTCCTTTGTGTGTGCGTCTTCTTCTGACTCTTCGGGTCTAAGTGTCAATGGTTGGTGAAATATTAAATAATAATGATAATCAACCAACCGCGAGAGCAACAAAACGAAAATAAGAACGTAAGCAGGAGAAGGAAAGAAAACATAAGTGCGTCGAGACGATTGTTATTTACTAGCATGCGTGTACATATTTATACTATATATATATTATACTAATAAAATCCGATATAATATACATATATATATATACGCGTATATATATATATATGTTATGGTGTAAAGAGACGATGATAATGATGAAGAAGGAGAAGAAGAAGAAGAAGAAGAAGAAGAAGAAGAAGAAGCAGAACAGCATTTGATCGGAGCGAGGGGGACGGGAAAGAGAGAGAGAGAGAGAGAGAGAGAGAGAGAGAGTGAGAAGGAGAAGAACAAAGAAAGAAACAAAACATTGGGAGGAGAATACAAATTGTTTTTCTCTGTGAATGTGATCTATCCTCGCATGAACGCTCGTGCAGAATTTTGGTATTCCATGAATACTCGAGTCTGACACATCATGTTACTTTATTCGAATAATTGAATATTATTACCCTTATATCATGAATAATAACGGATTAACACATAAAAAACGTCAAACAAGAATGAAGCAATTCAGATTGTTTTGTTTTCTTTTTCGGCTACTCGGAAAAACGGTATTTTCTTTTTTTCTTTTAGGAAAACTATAAGCGACGGAAATACGCGAGTGTGATTACGCGCTTTTGCCCCTGTGACATCTCGCGAAAAGTTGGCACCATTAAACGTTTTATCGAAAATTTTAATCCTACAAATTTGCATATCATGCACACTAATTTGCGACCGATGTTATCGCGTTGCAACACGACCAGCAGTGAAAACTCGAACTTTCACGGGATGGCCGCTTTAAACCCCCTTCTTCCGTCTCCACTGCTATTTAATTAGTTACGTTTTTTTTTTTAAATTGACTATGGACGTTGAGATCCTTCGATTCGAATTATTTTCACGATCCATACATTTTTTATATCCCGGTTCAATGATTCTTCAGGGAGAATGTTTCTAATGAGAAATGAGAAAAACTGGGTTGTTTATAAAAATGTTTATAACGATTGGTTCGCACCGCATCTCTGTGAATTTAGAGCGCGCGCCTCTCTCGAGAAGATTCTCGAGCCGCAAGCGTCATCAACTTGTTCTGTATTTTTTTTATTTTTTATTTAAGTTATAACTGAGAAATAATGTTTTAAATTCTATAATCCTTCTTCTCCCAATATTCCCCCCTCGCGAACAAACCTCCAACATGAATTCATCCAGATCATCATCCTCCCCTCTTCGATCGTGGGTTCCACAAAATTGAATTATCAATAGGCACTTTTTTCGCGTTGAATATGTACCAATTCAAGTTTTTATTTGTCCATCATTTTGTTTTTTGTTTCTTTAAGCATTGATTATTGTACGAATCTGATGATGAGTTTTTTTCTTCACTCAACTTGTTTTATATATGTACGTTATATAGAGATAATTATGGAAATAGAAGACTAAGTTATTTTATCAAGTGCCCTTGCTTTGTATTATAGTAGACGCGTCTGATCGATAACGATCGCAGCTTTTCGGAGATTACAGCCTAGGCGAGAACTCTGCGAGAAGGGAGATGAGAGGAAGAAACAAAGAATAAAATCAAGTTGTTAAAAACGATGAAGCGATTGGAAGTATGAGAAACAAAAAAAGAAATAAATGAATAAAATTAAACGCGAATATGAAATGGCACGTCGACAATGACATACGTGAAAATGTAAAAGTTGGTATACATATGGTGATGATTACGGAAGAAAACACGAGAAATATTGTGGACTCATGTCTCAATTGTCTTTAAATACCAACGTCTATTGGCAAGTGTGGTCAGAGAGGAGAATACATTACAAGTCTGAACAGTGTCTACTCGTCTGTATCTCGAAAACACAGTACCCTCTCAGCCCCCATTTTTTTCTGTCCTTTTAATATTCGAGCCTCGCCATTGCTTCATTTTCATTTCCTAATCCACGAAGCAATGTCTCTCCTCGAATTACGCCCAATTCCCAATGAAGGAGTCAAGTTGACCGCAATGACCACCGTGGCCGAAAACACAATCGAAGAAAAAGCAGCACTCGAAATGGATAAATAAGGAGAACGATTTAAAATATTTTGGAAACGTTTATTACCAATTAATTCATTTATTCAGAGTCTGTTTCGAGACGACAAAAAATGTAAGAAACACCGAGTGTTTGTCTTTTCATTATTGAAAATCTTCGATAATTGACGCGTGTACGCTTTCTTGTTTTATTTCAACAAATATCCGGATATGTATCTCGAATCTCATTTATATATTTATACATCACAATCGCACTCGATACGTTCGACTAATCAATTCTACTATATATTTGTCGTTTTATTTTCTTCGTCGTCAGAAACGCTGGTAAGTACTCTAACATATTAAGAAAGTTTGAAAATGTACTAGTTTTATTTCATCGTCATATTCAGATTATAATTATCGTACAAATGTCGCCGTTCTGTTTTTACGTTCGTTTTCATACCGACAGCACTGGAACAACAATTGCAACACTTTTTGTTCTTTTATTTTTCCCTCTTTACGCTGGTAGGTTAATTAATAGGATTATAAGTAAATATTACACAACTTATCCTGTTTTTTTTTTTTTTCGTAGTTTATAAATTATAAAAAAGAGGGGAGTATTCAAAGAATCTTCCGGCCGCTGTTCACGGGTCTTTTCTCTTTTCACCCCTCCAGTCTCTCCGTTTTTTTTGTTTCGCTTAATTTAAGAAGGATCTTTCTTCGTCCATTTATTGAGTGTGTGAAAAAAATATACTTTTGAAATGATTTCTTGTGGCACAGCACAGCGGCGGTGAGCTCCTTCGATGATCCTCGACATCGTAATGAAACGGAAATGCGTGTCTCAACTTTCTTCGGACACCCGCACATTTTAATCGCTTTTCAATTCTCAATCCGAATCATCCGTGTCTACTGCGTACGAAATTGGCTTCCGCGAACGAGCTGCCGGCTTTCTCGCTACTGGCGAACTCTCGTCGTTCGAGTCTGATCTTCTCGGCTTCTTTTTCGACTGCAAAGCATTTTTGACGTCATTCAAATGTCGTTTTCTCGGCAAATTATCGAATTAATACTTACAGGTACTATCTTTTTCTGGGTGAACATCTCTTCCGAATCCGAGCCCGAAGACTGGCCTGATTTTTTCAGTAATCTCTTCACTCCTCCGGCAGGTCGCTTTGCTTCCGTTTTCGCACGGGCTGTAAAAAAAAGGCGTGCAACGATTACAGCCGTTACTTCGAAAACTTGCGCACACGTAGTTTCAATTTTCATTTAAATTCATTGAAAAACTCAATTTTGAACTTGCCTGGCGCCTTTTTGGGCGGGGGTTTTATCGGCGAGTCTTCGCTGGACGAACTGATGGGTTTAGTGGTTGGTGGTGAACTTCCTACCAGCGAATCAAACAATTCCTCGGAACGATCTGTCGATGCATTAACAAAAAAAAGTTAATAAACTATTTGAACAAATGCAAGGAAATCAATGCTTCGATAATTAATCGCGATGGTGAAATGGAGTTGCTGGGATTTTAAGTTTTCTTACGTTTCGATGGAGGAGCCTTTTTGTCAACTTCCATTTCCTCGTCGGAGTCGCTAGCCAAAACGACCGGAGACTTTTCTTTAGGCCTGAAATAAAAGAAACGCGTGAGTGCGGTCAGTGGAACGTTGGAAAACTTGGTTTTGTGATTGAATAATAATTGAAATTACGTCAAGTCTTCGTTTGGAAGTAGAACCGGCTCGTCACTGTCCGAAGCGTTTTCATCGCTGCTGAGATTATATTTCTTCGTGGCTGTTTGACACAAAAATCATCATTTTCAGTTTTTATAAATAGAAACTGTAAGGCTGTGATCGTAACCGAAGGAATTGCCAACTTACCGGCAGCGGCTCGTCGCGGAGTTCGTGGAGGACGAGGAGGAGAAAGAGTTTCAAAATTAATCTCATCGTCGTCGTCGGAATCAGTCTCCTTATTACTTTTATTTCCTTTTTTATTGACCGGTTTGAAAGGCAACGTTGTTTGCTTGCCACCGCCTTTCTTCGCAACAGTTTTCTTCTCAATTTTGTCGGGTGAATTACCGAGTCTGTCATCGAGAGGCTTCGAAGATTCGATCAGAGCGTCGAACTCGTCCTTTTCTTCAGTGGGCTCTTTCTTCATATCTTTCTTGAGCTAAATTAAAAAATATTCAACATTACTCTTCAGTTTCAAACGGAGAAAGAAATTTTTTGCTCAACCGAACAACTTACGACTCGCGGCGGCTTCTTGATGCCGTCCTTCTTGTCCTTGAATACGGTATCTGCTTTTTCAACTTTTTTCTTCATGTCGTCGTCAATTATAGGAACAATACGACGCTGCTCATCTGTGTAGATCTTAGGCGAGGGTTTCTTCGCTGTTTTTTTCGACTTGGTCAAGTTCTTCATTTCTTTCTCCTCAAGCTATTCGTATTCGTTGGAACAAAAAACACACAAGTTATTAATGTCATCAACAATAATTGTGTTTTCAAGGAGACGGAGAGAGTCAAAAGTAAAGAATTACTTTCACAGACTCCTGTAAAGGGTACACTTTCGGTTATTGATCATTTTTGTCACGCAAAATGTTTATTGTCGAGAAAATTGAGCTTTGTATTTCATTTTTTCTCCGTGTGATACTTTAGTGTTCTTTCCAAGTATGTACCTTGTTCAATTCAACCAGAAGACTGTCCAGATCTTCTCTCCACAAGGAAGCAGGGGTCCTCGCCTGTAGACGTTGAACTTCCTTCATTTTTTCGTCCCTCTGCCTCATCAACTCTTCTTTCTTTTCTTTCGTCAAGCTCCACATACTCATACCCAGCAAATAATCGAAATTTTCTTTTTCGATTTCTGCCGCGGTGGAGGCTTCCTCTTCGGCGTCAGCAGCGGCTTCCTCCTGTGAAAATATCGATATTTTTGTTGCATTATGCGTTCTTCGTTCTTACGAAAGTCTCGTCGTGTCTTTCACTTACTCGGCATTCCTCCTTAGGTTGCCAAAGTTTCATAACAATATATTAATGACATTTATGGACGAATAAATTAGTCAGAATCAAACATTTTTGGCTAGAAGATTTCTTCAAGAAATATTTCTTTCTCACCAATGTTTCTTCTCTGTTTTGAGTCAATTTCCAGGCCATAACCGGATCCGATTGGTATTCTCGGCGTACGAGCTCCGCAATCATGTCCTTTTTCTTTTTGTTCTCGATAACGAGATCGCCGTCGCACTTTTCGCATATGAATCTCGCCTGATTGGACAACTTTGCTGCCTCGGCTTGCAATATACCCGCGAGGTAGTCTTTCCTCTTTTGATATCCCTTCAACCTTGTGTCGTAAAAACCTCGTAGAATCTGCGATACGTTCTCGTATTTTCTCAGGCATAAATTTTCGTCGAAGGCGCACTATAAACAAAACAAAATGCGCAAAACAAAGTTCGCAATTTTTCAAACGACTCCAAATATCCATAAGAAAGAAATAGTGAAAACAAACCATCGAAGTTATCGATGCTGTTGTTTGGAGTTTGAAAGCCTTGTGAAGACCGTCTCTTTCAAGTTCTAGGAGTTTTTCGCGACTCATCGTAATGACGAAGTGCACGACCGTGTCGGTGTTGTATTCCTTGTAGTCACTGAACAAACGAAATTTTTTGTTTGTTTGACAAGAAAGCAATGAATGAAATATTATCGGAAACTTGGAAACTCACTTGATTATTGATGGCGTTTTCTCGGTTCCATGAAGCATTGGCTCTAGCACGGTTTCCTTGTATACTTGGGTCCACGTACCAACCGGCAACTCCGTTATCTCAACCTTGTCGGGCCCGATTATTGAGATTTCGCCGCTGTATACGTATCGGTAATCACCGCAACTTTCTATGGTTCCTTTAAAGTTTTTGTAGAAAGGCACCTGAGGATAAATAAAAATTCAACAATCTTTAGGAGCCCGGATGCAAAATAGGAAGAAAAAAAGCGATGGATAAGAAATAACGAAAGAATGAATTACCATGGGTTTTGGGTCGGCACCGTCGAGCATACGATAAATATTTTCAATGATTTCGCGAGGATTGTAATTGGGGATTTTTGTCATCCATCCCGTACCAATTCCGTCAGCGCCGTTGACGAGTACCATCGGTATTATCGGCAAATAGTGAACTGGCTCGATTTTCAGATTATCGTCGTATTCGTATTTTAATATGGCGTCGTCATGTTTGTGGAAAATGAATCTCGTCAGTGGACTGTGAAGCAAATTAAAATATTATTCAAATTTTTACGGAATAATCTGAATAATCCGTAACTTGAGAAACGAATGGTTTTCGAGAGAAAAAAAAACTCATTTATTTTTATTAATCAAATTTGGTGGACAGGAAAAAGTACCTGAGTTGAGTGAAAATGTAACGAGGACTCGCAGCGTCTTTGCCACCCGACAGTCTCGTACCGAATTGACCGTTTGGTTGGAGCAGATTGATGTTGTTGCTGCCGACGAAATTTTGGGCCAAATTAATGATCGTCGCCATGAGCGAGGCCTCACCGTGATGGTAGGCCGAATGTTCACTCACTGAACCCGCCAGTTGTGCTACTTTGACTTCCTTCTTGTCATTACGTTTCAAACACGTGTACAGCACTTTTCTCTGACCAGGTTTCAAGCCATCGATCATGTTTGGTATAGAACGAACGTTGTCGTAATTGCTGAACAATACGAGCTCCACGTTTATAAAGTCCGAGTAACTGACCGCTTTCGTATCTTTGTGGTACAAATATCTTTCTCCTAGCCCAATCTCTTTTCTTCTTTTTGTTTCTTCCATGTGATTTGTGAGCCAATCTTTACGCTGATCTACACATTTTTTACTGAACGCCATTATGATGTTTTGATCATCTTCGTCCCCGCCGTATGTGAAACGGATTCTGTGGCGAGCCATGTTCTCAAAGTATTCTTTGGCCTCTTCCGTATTGGAAGTTCCCAAACCTGCGCGATTCAATAGATTATTAGAATTTTTTTTTTCTTGCTTCCTCGTAGAGGAAGCTATGTGACGGTTAACGTTTTTTTCTTTCAGTTTTCAATGTCAATGTGCTTAAAATGTCCCAAAACATTGAAAAATCATATTTAGAAAAAATTACCGAATGCGTGTGTGTGTATGTTCTGACACTGTAAAATTCAAACGTTCATAACTCGAGAACGGTTTGCGTTACAGGGCTGCCGTTTTGCACAGATCGGAATTGCAAAAAAAATACGAATTCGACGGCATTTTGAAATTTTCAAAAAAAGGGTGTCGACGCTCACGCAAATTTTAAGATTTATTACTAATTTTTTTTTTTTTTATAAATAGAGTATCATAATAGGAAGGTTGGTATTGTATTTGGGAAATATCGGTTGAACCGTTTAAATTTTATGATTTTTCGAATTTCACAAAAATTTGAGTTTTTTGAAAAACCTCCAACCGCTCTAATTTCTGCAAATTTTGTAAAATATTGTGTATAAGTCTGTACTTCCTCTTTACTTTTTAGAAGTTGTCGAAATTATATAATTTAAATGCAAATACAAAAAACGCTGCAAATTGCTTCCTCGAGATGCGCAAAGCTTCCTTTATGAGGAAGCCAAAATGAAAAATACAGTTCCTCATAGGAAATATTTGAGCATCGTGTTTCAAATGATCTTCCTTTGCATCTCGGTATTTTTATGTTTTTGAAAGTCTAGAATACGATCAAAAGCGCTGTTCCAATTATTAACATTCAAGAAAAACTGAATAAAAACCTTTGTAGTATTTGATGGTGTACGTGTGAAAATTTTCCGTTTCTTTCTTCCACGCCTCAAACTCTGGTAACGAGAAAAAGGACAGAACGTGGCTACCCTTTTTAGCTTTGACGATCGGGGTTATAAACTCTTCGACAAAGTTGAGCTTGAGAAGCGACGGCCAGTTGTGATGAATAAAGTTGATGAGAAGACCTTTGATATGGGAGCCATCCTGTAATCCGAGTGGAAATTCAGCCAAGGCTCTTAAGATCTTATTTTTTTTTTTTTTTTTTTTTTTTTTTTTTTTTTTAATTCAAAGTCTACAGAATATTTATTGGAAATGTGAGATCGTTCGAAAGGAACTGCAAAAATTACCGCGTCCTGATCCGTCATGATCATCATTTTTCCGTATCGGAGCGTTTTCAGATCTTCCCTCGTTTCATATTTTTTCTTGTATTGCAGCCCAAGAATCTTTATCAAATTGTTGATTTCAGCGTTCTCGAGAATTTGCTTGTGCGTAGCTTCACGAACGTTCAAAACTTTGCCTATAAACAATTTTTAAATATCGTGAGTCAAGATGAAAAAGAACGCAGAAAGGAAAAAAAAAATCATTTTCATTGTCTACTCGTACCTTTTAACGGGAAAATTCCGTATTTGTCTCGGCCGATTGAGGCGATACCGGAAACGGCCATAGTCTTGGCCGAATCTCCCTCGGTAAGGATGAGAGTACAGTCCATAGATTTGGCAGTTCCTGCGTCATTGGCGTCTTCGAGTTTCGCGATACCTTGAAGCTTGCGTTTTTTCGATTTTGGTCCCAATTTTTGCAACTGAATGTCCGCTTTGAATTTCGCCCACGACAATACCGCCTCGACTATACCGATTTTCGTCACCTATTATGCACACCAAATATTCACATAGAAAAGAGAAAAATAACAAATTTCTAATCGCTAAAAACGATTTAAAAAAAAAACCTACAGCCGTTATGAATTTCTCGGTGATGGTACACTTTGATCCAAAACTCTTGGCTTGCAGCGTCATGTTCTCTTTCGTCTGCGAGTCAAAGGTCGGATTGTTGATGAGACAATTAACAAACACCCACAAATGATTTTTTATCTGGAATGGTTTTATCGCCACTCCGCCCTTGTTCTTTTTCTTCAAAGTCTCTGTGAGGTTCTTTACTATCAAATCGGTCACATGTTCGACGTGACGTCCACCCTGAAAATTTCAAAAAATAATCGTTTCATTTACAATTGAAAAATATTAATAGCGCGTTCAATGTTTTCAAGAAAGTTTTCCATATTTTTCCAACCTTCGTGGTGGCAATACTGTTGACGAAAGACATTTGTTGGAATCCTTTATCAGAGATGGTGACGGCGACTTCCCAGCGTGCGTTACAAGACTCGTAAGCGACTTTGAGAGGATTGCCAATATCGTCTTCCTTCCCTTTGACATAGAGGTCGACGTAATCCTTAAAACTTTTGATTCCGATTCTCGAGCCGTTTAAAAATACTTTGACGCCCCTCGAGGACGCGGCGACATCGTAAGCTCGTCTGGACATCAGAGCCACGATGTCCTCGTCTAGTTTTTCCATTTTGAACTTGGCCAAATCCGGAGAGAATGTGACTTTTGTGAAATCCTCACCAGCAAACTCTTTCACCCTGGGCTCGCTTGCTTTGCCCATGTTGTTGCCCCAAGTCTACAAATTTATTTGTTTCTCAATACAACCGATTCAATACCAAATTTCAATTTTATTCAAACATTTTCTGTTGGATCAAAATTTCATTAAATAACTCTTACTTGTTTCAGGCTTTTCTTGTATTCTCGAGACGCAGTCTCCACCGTAAACCGATGACTGAATATGTTGCATAGCTTAGCACCGTAGCCGTTCCTACCGCCGGTTACTTTTTCTTCTTCGTCGTCGTAATTGGACGATGTCAGCAAGTGGCCAAAGATCATTGTCGGGACAAACATCTTTTCCTCCTTGTGCATAACGACGGGAATACCCTTGCCGTTGTTCCACACCGAAATCGTGTTGTTTTCTCTGTAAAACCATTAGCTCGATTAGTTTGTTCTCACCGTGCGGATGCTGTCCATTGAGTAAAGATTCTGAATACTTTTGCTTCCTCATAGAGGAATCTATGTGACGGTAAAATTTGTTTTTTCCGGTTTTCAATGTCAATGTGCTTAAAATATCGAAAATGTTCTGGCACTGTAAAATTTAAACGCTCATAACTCGAGAACGGTTTGAGCTCCAGGACTCCCGTTTTGCACAGATATTGATCTTTACAAGCTTTTCATTCTCTGACAATTTTGTTGGAATTGCTAGAAAAATACGAATTCTACGGCATTTTGAAATTTTCAAAAAAAAGCTTTCGACGCTCTAACTTCCGCAAATTTTGAGATTTATTACTAATTTGGTTGGAAAGTGCGGCCGAGTTCGTAGAGAAAAATGAAGAGAAAATAGGGAGAAAATGTAAATCTTTCTGTCGCAAAAATCAATAAAAACTCACGCGTCAATATCGATTTTGATGCAGTCCATTTTATCGTCGCGTTGCTTATTGTCCGCGGCGTTGACCAATATTTCATCGAATATTTTGTAGAGACCAGGCACGTATTTAATTTCTCGCTGAACCATCATTTCTTTTTCAGGATCGAAGACCCACATGAGTTCGCAGACAAACTCAACGGATCCGATGTAAGAATCCGGTCGGAGGAGGATGTGTTCGAGCTGAGATTTCTTCTGGTAAATGCCCTCGATGGTTTTTTTCTTTGGGCCGGCATCGCCAGAGCCATTGGCGACGGCACTCATTTTGCAAAAGTTTAACCTTGTGCTTCTGTAAACGAAAAAAAAAACAAAAACAGAGTAACAACGAGACGTTTTATTTGTAAAATTTTGTTGTTGTCTTTTATTGCAATGAGAAAAATTGTTAAACTGAAAGGTACAGAACTTTGAATTTGATAGCAAGCACGAAAACGATCTGGAGCAAGCTTCAAGTGTGAAAAATCGAAGTTATTAATCGGCCGTGGATCGGACGTTGAAACGAAAGAAAACAAAAAAAAGAAGAAAAAAATCCGTACCGACAAATGATTTGGAAAGAAAGGCGGGAAAGTGGCGTCATCTATGATTGGCTAATCAAGTAACAGGGGACGCCGCCGTAATTTCCCGCACATTTGCATGTAGTAGTAAATTCTAACCTTTTTTTTTTTTTATCTTTTCGTTAATTCCGCGTCCCGACCCCGACGCCGATTCTAATGTTCTTGACACGAGCTTTCGTTCATTTTGTTTTATTCATTGTTTCATTTCGTTGTTCTTATGATTGATCAGCTTAAACCCACCTTGGAGCGTCCTGAGCTCAAAACAAATACGAAATCCCGATGTTGATCGGCGACGATCAATGGGAAACCGTTGAAAGTATCAGAGAGCGTCCATTTGCGATATAAAAATGCCGATTGGCATATCCCCCGCAAGGTCACTTATTGTTTTCCACTCAACCGGATTTTTCACCTATTCGATTTACTTTTTCTATTTATTTTGTTATCCCCCTCTTTAGCGCGACTATAGAAACGAGAATAAAATATGACTCCGGAGTAAAAATGTGCAGGATAGATCCGACGCGCGCGGGCTTTGTATAAAATGGCTCGGAGAGCGCAACGGTATTTGGTATATATTTGCGAGGGAGAATGTTTTTCACTCTATCTTTCGACACGCTCTCACACGTTCTGTTCCTTCGGGACTACAATGCTTGGCTGCCCGAGTGCCCGGAGCGCTGTATAACAACACTAGTCGAAGCAGGTAAGGCACGAAAAACCGTTGGTACGCACACTTTGCCGACTTTTGCGCCCAAACGCGGTTATGCATTTTCGACGCCGGAACTTGAACCTCGCGCCACCGGTTGGCGTTTTCTTTCAACTGAGGCGTTGTTACGTGCCAATTAGACCAATTGGGAAGCCGTGAAAGCGACCGCAAAATACCAAATGCTCCAATCGGAATAGGCGATTCGCTTTGAGTTGTCCAATGACCTTCGGATCCGCGAAAACTTCAAGGGCATATACACTGGCAATCCTCTTGTATTTAATATTCATGTAAAAAAAATTTCATATAAAAACAATCACACTCGCTCGTTACCAATGGCTTTTTACAAAAGTTCTAACAGTAAAAAAGAAACTCCTGAAACCATACAAATACAGCAGACTAGGAAGAGGAAATTGGAATTGTTAAGAACGCTTTTTTTAAATATTTAAACTTCGGTTTATTTGCGTTGACGTTGTGTTTCTTTGTCTCGTGATGGTATGAATCTGCATACAAGTTATTGTTTCCCTAATTAAATGTTTTTTCCCTCTTCATGTAGTGATAAGTGCTTGTTGCGTGTCAATTGGATGTCCTCAAGCTTTGCATTTTCGTGGTACAATTTATCATTCTTCAATCAGTTGCTCAGTGGTATATTTTCTTTACCTTCGGTGAGCAGAGTAAATAAAGAAAAAGAAAAGCAATTTCCCGCAAGAAGATTGCTGCAGCAAACTTTTTTGGCGATGCGGCAAATTAATCGTAAGAAAATTGGAGAAACATAAAACCAAATAAACTTGTGGTTAAGTGACAAATGAACATTCGTCAGTTGGCGATCACTTTGACGGACATAAAAATACTGTACAAATGAAATAACGAAGAAGGAAAATGTTTTTCGTTCCACGTTGTTGACCTGTCAAAATTTAGCGTTCGTCTCGTCATCGTTTTATTTAATATTTGTGGAATTAACGAGAAGAAACGAATGATACCGCGACGTTTGGTTCCGTTTTTCGGCATTATTCGCAAATCCGCACGTCGAGCTTGTTCCTTATTTCCTCGATATTCATAGCAATAAGAATGATTATTCGAATAATTGAAAAAAATGAAAAATTCCATGTAATTCCAATGTTAATTTGTTATTTTTAGTTTTATGCAAGCCGCAAATATTCTCGGATGATTGAGCGTCGGCACATTATTTTAGCTTCGAAATCCCTCGGCGTCACGATAATACTTAATAAAATATAAACAATGGCTGTCGTTAAAACCAGCTCTTCTGTTTTTATCAATTATTCTTTATTTATTCGGAAATTATTTTCCCGAGTTAAATATTCACGGTCGGTCGCATCTTTTTAAAATCTTTCCACTTTTTGCTTCTACCGATATTTACAAAGCCCGAGACAAATGCCCGTGCCTATTTCTGCCTTATTCTTCTGTTTTTTTTTTTATCCTCGACTTTATTCTTTATTTCTTACAACCTAAACATCATATGTCTTCGTTTATAAACAATTTCATAGAAAATTTATGTGATTAAAACAACGCAAGTAATGACAATTACTTTTTCTCGGCATAATAAACAAATTTGTACAATTTATTATGCGCGCCCCCCTCTCAGTAATCCTATGAATTAATCTTACGGCTACAAAAGTGTGTTTATTCTGGATTCAAATAGTTTTTGTCTCCTTTCTCTTTATTCCCGTTTTTATGTTAATTGTTACCGGAACGTCTTGGTCACGCTTGGTGTTTCTCTTCCAATCTCAAAGAAAAAATATTATCGGCACTAAGAATAATAAAGTTATAATAATAATAATAATAATAATAATGATAATTGCATTTCTTGCGCGAAATTAAATTCGTGTCGTTGAACGCTCGCTAAGAAATCGCTGGTCATGATTTTCTAAATCGCCTAATGGCCACTGACTCGTTATTAACTATACTAATAAGAGATTTTGTTTTTTTTTTGGGTTTGTATTGTTATTGGTTTTTAAACATGCATATTAGAATTGATACATGTGTCCAGTTAACATGTACGCTATAAATACGAACGTAGCGCCGTGTGATTTTTCCTCGTATTTTTTATCACTCGCACATTCGTCACTTATTACACGAGCACTTTCTTTCTCTCTTAGGAAAGTTCGTTCCGTCATAATATACGCGAGGAAAATAAAAATTTCGGTTGCAAGAAAAAAGGAGAAAAAATATATATGTATTCACACTGCTGGCTAATAAATAAAGAATCTTTACGAACCTACTTTGCCTTAAACGTTTAAGATCTTAAAATTTATAAACGAGATACGCCTCGTTCCTGTGGGTGGGTTTTGAGGGGAGCGGGGCCGAAGGGGATACCGTTCGAGACGTTTAACTCTTTCTTACTGGCACCGAATACAAGTTCTTTCGTTAAACGCAAACTTCACTGGCACTTTATGAGAAAAAATCACTTCTTCCTCTCTTTTCGTACCTCATTTACCCTCGGAAAACTTTTCTCGCAGACTTTTGATTTTATGAACGAAATACGTCTCGAGAGATTCGGCACACTTGAAAAACGGCGATTCCTTCGGGTTGTAGTAACGACAGTTGTCAAATATCTTTGTCATGTCGCCGATAAACTCGCTCAGCTTCTTGTACGATCTGTCGGTTATCCTCAATTCTATCGTTTGGAGATCTGTTCGAACATTCATAATTCGTTAGTTCACCGTGGGAAGTCAAAAATTCGAGACAGCCAATGATTTTGGTAGTCACTAGTATGTTTTCACTTTTTACATGAACCTTTAATAGTCACACCTCCAGATTGTGAGGTAATAGTCATTGGGGGTGCTATCAACCCCACTCACCAAAGTGAAGGCGATAAATAGTTGAAAAATCGTTAAAAAAAAATAAAATAAAAATACTACAATGTATTTTCAACCGTTGAGTAACGACCATGATGATTGTATTTAATTCGTTAATATTATTAATATTAAAAAAATGTCCAAAAAATAATATTCTGCAGAAATAACTTTTTTTTTTTTACAAAAAATGCTGTAGAAATTGTAATTTTCAATAAAAAACAAAAAATCGTCTCATAAGTCTGAAATGGCATGCCGTCAGGTGGGACTGGTTAAATTAGCGACCGTTCCAAAAAGTATACCCCAGGTTTTACACCGTCCGCTTCCTACGGCTTCCAAAATTGAACTAACGGGCCCTTTCAAATAAAAACGATGTGGCTCCCTACTAGAAGGTTCAAACTACCGATAGAGGGTGTCACAAGTCCCATTTTATCAAAATTTCTATTATGTATCGTCGGTCGAAAGCGGCTGGGGTAAAATTAATCCCATGTGACCATTGAGGGTTGAATTGTGTGGATATTCAAAGGAGAAAACAGGTTGCCGTGGGCGAAATATGTTTGGTTACGTACCCATAGGTTCCTTTATGACTTTGTAATAATCTGGTGCTTCATTCGGATCTACCGGCTCCATAAAAGGCCAAGCACTTTTGTGTGCCTAATTGAAAAGAAATTGAAAATTTTTATCCGTCAGCACGTATTTCGATTGGAAAAACTCTTGATTTTTACTCATGAAAACATTTCTGTTTTTTTTCTACCTGTATCTGTTTGATGAGTTTTTTCAATAAATCTAAATCTTTGCCGTTCAGGTTCTTCATATTTGCGAAATTGACGGACGAGTTTCGTTGGCAATTTGGACAAACATACTCGTCGATGTTGTCAGCCTCCGATTGAAGAATTCCAACGCAACGTCCGTGGAACCAGTCCTGACATTTGTCACAGCATATGTAAAATCTAATGGAATCGAAGAAACGATTGTTAAGATCAAGCCATTAAAAAATAAGAAACTGCTAGAAATTTCTGTTTTTTTCCTCGTAAATTAAACTTACTGCGACTCGTCGTACGGTTGTTTGCAAAGACAGTAAAGTTCTTGAGTTTCTCGTGCGTGACGACATTCCGTACATACAAATTCCGAGAGGGATTTACTCATTTCTTCGGTAATCCCGACGCACTCGCCGTGGAACCAATTATTACACAAATCGCAACCAACGTAAAATCTGCAACAATCACACCAAGTTGCATGAATAAATAAATAAAAAAATAAAAAAAAAAGACTGCGACGATTTGAAATGTTCAAAAAAAGAGTGTCGACGCTCTAACTTCCGCAAATTTTAAGATTTATTAGTAATTTTTTTTATATAAATAGATTATCATTATAGAAAGGTTGGTATTGAATTTGGGAAATATCGGTTGAACGGTTTAAATGTTATCATGTTTCGAATTTTACGAAAATCTGAGTTTTTTGAAAAATCGTCCAACCGCTCTATTTTTTGCAAATTTTCTAAGATATTGTGTACAAGTCTGTACTTCCTCTTTACTTTTCAGCAAAGTTGTCGAAATTATATCATTTAAATGCAAATACAAAAAAAACGCTGCAAATTGAAATTTGCAGAGTTTTTTTGTTTGTGTAATGTTTGTGCGAATGTAGGCAGATGAAAAAATATAGAACATAATCATACTTGGTCTCATCGTACGGTGTCCTGCAGAGGCAGTAAAGTTTTTCCTTTTTGAGACGATTCGCTGCGGATACCGATGAAACACCAGGCGGAGTATTACTATTTCCTTGGGAACTTCGATTCTTCTTTGGCCTTCGACTCGTCGGACTGGTTTGTTGAGGTAGTTGATGAGCGTTTGATTTGCGCTTCGCGCCACCGACCTTAACCTCGTCCTGTTTGTGTCTCTCGGCTTTCGTTCTCGTTGTCAATTCAGCAGAGAGATCCTTCTGAATATTAAACAAGAAGAATTCCAAAAAATGACAACCAACGTTCAACGTTTTGATTATTTCCATCGCGGTGGTGGCTCGAGCGAACGAAAAAGAATAATGAGATTTAAAATATTAAATATACCTGGATATCGATTTGGAGCTCTTTCTCGAGCAAAGCTCGTTTTTTCAGTATGTCCTTCTTGAGAAGTTCTTTGTGGCGAAAGAGCAGTACTTGCATACGCGAATGTACCTGCAGTTTTCTTCTCGCCTCTTGAGAATCTTTCAATTTTCCTGCCCGACTTTTCGGCGTCGACTCGTTCTCCGTAATCTCGTTTATCTTATGAGTCCTGAGAAAGTAATCCCCCAACTACACGTTAAGAAGCAAAAACTTTGTTTTTTCGTGCGCGCGATTGTTTTTTTTTTATGACCGCAAACTTTTTCCTCTTTTCCTACCCCCAGCTCTTTGAATTTCACATTTTCTTTTCGAGCCATAGACATTGATTACCAAATACGAGATTAGAAGCCAGTGATGGTTAATGCGTTAAAACGATTTAAATCAAGCGATTGTTACAATTGTTGTTTGTTTGTTTTGTTGTTCATTCTTTAGCACAATCCGTCTCAAAATTCAAAAGACTTCGACACAATCTATTGTATGCATTGCAAAAAACAAAATATGCAACATGTCAAAATCGATTTACAACAACTAATAATAATACGTGAGACTTAGTTAATTATTTTGATAAATGAAATAGGTTAATTACGCGCGACAGTCGTCGACAGATCGGTTAGTCCTGAAATGAAATAGGCACGGCGTGAGATAAATGAAGGAATGAAAGCGATGCAAGCGAGAAATTTAAGGATGTTGAGTACCTATGAAACTTGTTAATGTTAAGTGTTCAATAAATAGCTTCTTAATCGTCGTGAAGTTTGTACACGACCTCCTGAATACTTCATGTTAAAACATACCAAATTTTAAGAATTCCATCATCATAACATTAAGCACCTTAAGGCTTGACATAAAAAATGATAAGAAAATTCTGAAAATTTAGTATGTTTTTGTATCAAGTATTTGAGAGATCGTGTCAAAATTTCACGACGATTAGGAAGCTCGTTATTAAAAAATCAACATTTCGTTAAGAACAATTTTTTAAACAAATACAAAAAAATATTGATCAATAGACTTCCTTTTGTTTCCCTTGCTTTCAGTGTATTGTAGATATTTAAAAATTGAGAGGTCGAAAAAAAAAAAAACTTATCGCACAGTTATATGCCAGTTTCCATGAGACTACGTTTGACTACATTTAATTTATTAATGTTAATTGTTCAATAACGAGCTTCTTGATCATCGTAAAATTTTAACACGATCTCTCAAATACTTAATATACAAAAACACATCAAATTTTCAGAATTTTCTCATCATTTGCGATTTGGGACCCAACATCCTTAAATACAGTTGCGACAAATTCATGTCTCGAAAGGATGAGAATGATGGTTCAACTAACCTGGAAACCTCGCGATGCTCCTGCCTATTAGGAGCGGGCCTTTTTCTTGCCGGTTCAGCCCAATCATGATTTTTCTCGCTTGCCTGAGCGCCCGGTGTAGAGTTTTGCGTGGGCGTTGGCACGTTTGTCGTTGTTGGCGTCGAACTCGTGGTATTGGCCGATTGTGGCGCTGGCCTTTTTCTCGCAGGTGCTCTCGGTGTCGTGCTTACCGTCGTCGTCATTGTACTGTGATTTTGATTACTCGACAACGAACCCTCGGTCCCGCCTTTCATTTGTTTTTCCTGATATCTTTGCAGTTGTAATAATTTTTCTTCGATCTCCGGGTTCAAATTTTCTTGCTTCAAAGCGTTTTTTATAGCTGGAAAAAAACGTCGAATAAAAAATAAAAATTTATTGAATTCATGGTAAAAAAGAAAAAAAAAACATGAAGCAAAATATTAAATCTCTTACTTTGTTGAATGTAATCCGGAGTGAGAATAAATTTATTCGGCGATGATTGCGTAGCGTCCTTGGAGCCCTGTGCAGGTTGTTGTCCATTAGGCAGAGACGTTTTCTGCGGCGATTCAGTTTCGGAAATGCTCGCTCTGCTAACTTGTTGCACAACGACTTTAGGTTTTTCCGGTGTAGCCGGGATCGCCGTTTGCGAAGCTTCGGCGGTCACAGTTTCCGGTTGGTTGTTAGCGGACGGAGCGCTTGCCGGGGACGAGGGAACTACCGCTGGTTTCGTCACCGGAGTGGAGGGAGTACTCGGCGTTGTGGATGCTTGCGAAACGTTCTGAGTAGCCGGAGTTCCGGGCGCTGGTTGCACAGCCAAATAAATTTTTGTCGGTCCGAGAACCCCTTGTTTGCCTGTAGTCGCTTGAGCTGAGAAATTTTCATTTAAAAACGTTTTATTTAAGCAAAAAAATTGCTAATCGTGGTGTTTTTACATTTCGGAAATAAATTTTCACGCAGATTGAAGCTGAAGACTCGGATTTACCTTTGAGCAATTGTTGTTTAACCTGCTGTTGAACCATAGCCAATTGCTGAGGCGTAAAATCATTGCCCTGCAGTCCTTGCAGCACGATTCTAGGGCCTTGCGTCGTTTGGATAACCTGAGCAGTGACGCATTTGATAACTGTGCCAGGAGGTTGTCCAGCGAGTAAAGAAGCTTCGACACTTCCAGGCGCGGGTGCTGCAGGGACTTGGTTCATCGTTGTCGTCTGTGTCGTGGCGCTGGTCGCACTCGTGGTTACATTATTACTCGATGTTTCTGTAGTTTGATTACCCGCGTTTGCAGTCGTGGTCGTCGAGGTCATCGTCGTTGTCGCGGTCGTAACCAGCGATTGGACAGTTTGCTGGGTCGTCGTCGCAGACTGGATCACATTTTTACTCGGCGTCGTCGTCGACGTCGTCGTCGCTATCGTCGTCGTCGTCGTCGGCGTCGTCGTCGTCGTCGTCGTTACGTTGCTCTTGAGGATAAGACCACTATTGGCCGAATTCAAATGTACTATTTGATTTCCCGTTGGCGTACTGCGGATCACCACTTGGTGGCCACCGATCGTCGCCAATTGAGCCTTGCCACTTGCCAATTGTTGTGCCAAACTCGTGTTGTTTACCACCACTTGGTTCGGTATTATTGTCTGACCCGTTGGCGACACAACCTTCAGAAAGACCGATTTTTAGTTGAAAATTAATTTTCAATTGAAATTTACGTTTTTAATTAGAGACTAATGTATTGGAAAACTAGGCGTGCCTGCGTGCCTACAGCACGCCTACTTAATATGAAGTTTTTTTTTTAATTTCAAAATTTTTAAACTTTTTTTTTTCAACTGGCATTCCAGCTACCGCTCATTATCTTCGTTTTCGAATTATCTTTCAATTGGTAATTAGCGATTTTTGATTTATTATCGTTTTTAGTTGCTTGTGAAGTTTGAAAGTAGAAAATATGACGATAAATGTGATTTTTTGGTTCGAGTTCCCAAAAAAATGAAAATTATCGCAATGCAATAAAGCTTGAAACTTATTCTGATTCATGAGCTTCATTCCTGTGAAAGTTTTGTCAAAATTGGTTGAGTGGTTCTTGCGGGAAAAGTGCACAAACACAATTTTTTAGTATTAAAAAGAAAACGTAGCGCAAGAGCCGTCGCACTCTTATATTATATAGTAAAATAGGCGTTTTGTGACGGCACAGCAACTTTAAATCGTTTAAAACAGAAAAATTTCTTCTTTTTGGTTGAAGAAAATCCGTTTAGCCAATCCAGAGATATCGAACGTGTTAGATTTTGGTCGCTTATATATAGAGATATGTAAATTCAGCGAAAAATTAATTACCTGTTCCTGTACAATTTGTCCCGTATTGGCCACGACGACAGTATTTTTTTGGGGTGTCGTAGTCGTGCCGGCGTTAACAACACTGGGTGTTACGGTCGTCTTAACGCGTTGCATCGCCTGGCCACTCTGGGGTGTAGTAATTTGAGAGCTTTGATTAACAGTTTTGATTGCGATCGGTTTTCCGGGCGTTGTTTTGATCGGCGTCGTAGCGACTATCTTGTTCGTAGCCGTGGCGATTTTGGGTGTCGTCGTGACGACGTTGGTCGCGACGGTGCTCGTTTGTTGCGAGGGACTCGCAGCGATCGTTTGTCCGGTATTCAGCACGTGAAGCTTTCCATCGGGCATCTGTACAAGTTGTTGACCCGGCATTAATCCACGAACCTGTAATTTCCCGTCAGGACCTCGAAGTATTTGAACTCTTTGTTGAACTTGTTGGACCGCGACTTTGATCAACGATTGTTGTCCGCTCTGCTGGTTCGGCTGGATCTGCTGCTGCTGCTGCTGCTGCTGCTGTTGTTGTTGCTGCTGCTGCGGAGTTTTCGGCAAAATACTTGTTGTTCCTGACACCACTCGAGTTGTACCGTCAGAGGCTAAAAAATGTTATAATTATCAAGTTGGGGTTACGATTAAGGATTTTGAATACCTATGAAACTTGTTAATGTTAATTGTTCAATAGCGAGCTTCCTAATCGTCGTGAAATTTTAACGCGATCTCTTAAATACTTCCTACAAAAACATGACAAATTTTCAGAATTTTCTTATCATTTGCGACTTGGGACTCAACATCCTTAAGCAGGACATCCATCAAAAGAAGATCCATGAAGATCGTAATTGAACTTACACTTTGTCATATAAATACGACGAGTTCCAAGGAAAGTTTTGTTCTGATTTGGCGTCGTGAGAAGAGACGTGAGTTGGGATTTTGCCTGGGTGTTGGGACTCGCCGGAATCGCCACTTTCGATACAACCTTGACGGTTCCATCTGTAAGTTGTTTTCAAAAATGAAATTAAATCATGTTCGAAAATTCCGTAAACAATGATTCCAAGTAAAAAAGAGTTATTTTTATTGTACCGAGATTCGAGTTCGTCGTGACTTTGACGAGCTGACCAGGCGATGAATTTGCTGGACTTTTCAAGGTCTCGAGCGCGCGTTTCTGTTGGTGCGCCGCTCTTTGCATCCTCAATTGTTGTTCCATCTTTTCTTTGATTTCCTCAGCCGAACCTTTGCCGCTTATCAATTGTTCCGACACCGACGAGCTACTAGTTCGATTGACACCAATAACAACTGGCTGCTGCGGTCCCGAACGACTCCTAGTAATAATCTGGGCATTAGCCTTCTCTAACCTGGATATGCAGGGACAGACACACCAATGCCGTGGGTTAGTAACGAGTGGTTTTAGTAACGAGTGAATTTTCCATTTTTTCCTCTCTCTGGCCGATGACAAAGACAAATTGCCACGTGTTTCAAGATTATCGAGATTAGTTTGTGCCAAACGAAAATTGTTATTTTCATGAAGAGAAAACGTGGGAGGAGGAAATTTTGGAAAATTCTGTTCTACTTTTGTTAGTGATGAAAAAAATGATATCGAGATGTATGGACATGGAAAAGCTCATGACGAAAAATCACTCGGGAAACTTACCGATCACCATACTGCTTTATTTCCCATAATTCAAGCTTATCTTCGTCGACCCATTCCTCGGAGACTTGTGGCTCGGTGCTCTGTGGCGACTCGGGACGTTTGCGCTTTCTTAAACCACTGCGTATCGATGTTACTTCTGATTGAGGACAAACAAGTAAATAAATGTTAATTGTTTAACAAATAGCCTCTTGATCGTCGTGACATTTGTACATAACTTCGTGAATACTTTATGTAAAAACATACCAAATTTTAAAAATTATATCACCATTACTTGAAGAAGTATTTAAGAGGTCGTGCAAAAATTTCACGTCGATTATGAAGCTCGTCATTGAAAAATTAACATTTTGTTAAGAACAATTTTTTAAACAACTACTAAAAATATTTATCTATAAAGTTGGTTTTGTTTCCGTTGCTTTCAGTATATTGTAAATGTTAAAAAATTCAGAGGTCAAAAAAAAAAAAAAATATTGCAAAGTTATAACTAATGGTCGTGAAATTTTTACACGATCTCTTACCAAGTTTTTAGAATTTTTTTATCATTTGCGATTTGGGACTCAACATCCTTAAGAGAGGTCATAATGAGATGATCGTGATGCCGATTATAAAAATTCAAATCGGTCGTCATTTTGAGTTTTTTTTTTTTTTTAATGCGAATTAATTTTGTAATTTACGAACCTCTGACTTGCTTGGGTAGTTCGAGGGGTATAACGACTTTTCTTCTGAGATATTGTGTTCTGTCCATGAACTGTCCAACTTGACGATGTTTCAATATTTCAAGGGACATAATTTCAGTGTCGGTGGTTATTTGATGTTTGCCATCGGAGCTGGCAGGCTTTGCGGCCATATCGTCCCACCGGAGACAAGCCCAAAGTATCCTCAATTGAAGAGCAGCAGCAGCGAGGGATTTGAGTCCAACGGTGCGATAGAGCCAGCACGTTTTGAAGAGAGGTCTCGGGCAGGGATAAGGCCATACAGACATATTGGCTTTGGCCATGTGATGGAAGCCACTGACCGGTGTGCGTCCGCCTAAGCGTGACAATTTTCGTAATTCGTGTTGAGGCAAAAGTAAAATACTGCGTTGTTTGTTTTTCGTTGCGAAGGTTGAGCACAACGGATATTTCACCGGTGTCCTCTTCTTCCGTCTCTCGGCCAATGAGATGGCGACTTTTTTCAAATAAACTTTGCCTTCGGTCGAAACAGTCGAGTAGACTTTCGCACTTCCGTCCGGATTCAATTCTTTCGCCGTCGTCGTTCTCTGAACGGTTCTACCACGACGATTTACAACTGTCAAGGTCGTGGCTCCGGAGCTATTCGAATTTTCAGTTTTTACTTCTCCGCAAGGATCAACCATACTTTTCGAATCTTTTTCCTCTTTTATTTTCAGCTCCCCGTCCACTTCGACCTTCACATCAACCGTATCGCCCAAACTCGTGTCCAATTTCTGCCTCTTGGCCAATGGCGATTCGGAAACTTGAAAGGGAGATTTTTTGACCGGAGTATTGGTCGCTGCGACTTCCTCCGTGCAGTGAGTAGCCAAAGCGACCGCCGATTCCAAGTCTCTTCGTATCGCCTCTTTGTCGTCTTTCTTTACAATCAAATTCGTCATTATCGCGTTACCCGCGGGAGAAGGTTGATTGTTATTGAGAGCATTGGCTTTTCGCAGCAGTGCCAAAAGATCACGTTTCAAACGAGCCTTTTGTAAGCAAATCGGCGAATAGCACGTTGATTGGAGACTCTGCGGAGTTACTGGAGTTTTGCCGGCTTGTCCGGTCATGTTGCAATATTTTGAATAACACGCCCCATTTTTACCGAGTCTCATTATCGCTGCGTACTGTCCACGCACTTGTTGTATTCTTTTCGCTATAACGGCCAACATTTCCCTGGCTGTTGGAGAAATTCCCTTGTTAGGGGGTTTGCCCGCGAGGATATTGTGCAAAGAATTCTCTCCGGCTTCGTTGGTGGTTTCTTCGACATTCGTCGAATTTTCGCGATCCTCTTTGTCGCCGGAGGTTTGTGGGGCCGTTGCATTTCGCAGACCACCGATGTTCACTTGCAAAGCAGCTTGCTCTCGGCTTTTTTCCGATTGTAAGAGTCGTCGCTCTTCGAGGAGCTTGAGATGAGTTCGTCGCGAGAGAAAATCGTCGATACGAGTTTTCTTACCGATTTTTGGATAATGCAAACGTCCGTGGGTAGTGAGCGCTTTGGTGATGTCGATTTCCTCGAATTTCTCGATCGGTGGAAAGACTTTTTCGATTTTCATACCAGCGAGAAAAGAGGGACAAGCTTTAGGCTCGTTTTTCACGACTTGTTCGAGTTTGGTAGGCACGAGTGGAATTTTCTCTTCGGTCTCGCTTTTGATCTCCACTTTTTTCGTATCCTGAGTAATCTCGTTGGATAATTTATCTTTGGGTTCATCCTCGGATTCAATTTCTTCTTTTATCTTGGGCACCGCTCGTTCCTCTCGTTCCTCTCGTTCCTCCTTCGGGAGACAATATTCGTTCATGAGAAAGTCGTAAGTGGAAGGATCGAGAGCAAGGATTTTCAAGCCACCTCGATCACGAATTTGTACCATTATTTTTTGTGCTCCTCCGAGGAGGCCGAGTTTGTTTGACTCTTGGAATTTGTATCGACGAGAGGATGAGATCCACAGCCAACCCCACTGTCCGTGGACGCGGTATTCCTCGCCTTTTTGTTTCCAAACTTGGTGTTTCAAGCCCAGAGTGTATTTGACAAAATTGTACGTCAAACGATTGCGTTCTTCCTCGTCCTCTTTCTCTTTTTTTTCTTTCTTGTCCAAGCGCTTTTTCTCTTCGCGCTCCAAAGCCGTTACTCGCTGCAATTTGACGTGACCCAACTGATCGTGCCAGACACTCGCGAAAACCACAGATTTTATACACGCCTGCAAAACTATAAGAGCTCGTGCGAAATCCCGGGGATTGATGCAAGCCCCCACCGCCGTAGTCCATGGTTTTCGCAACAGCGGCCAGTTCGTGTGCATGAATGGCGCTTGAATGTTACTCTCCAATTGCAATATCGTTTGTCTTATCGTGCTTACGAGCAGCGCTCGCGTTCCCGTCAAACTCCCGATCCACTTGAATTCCGAAGCTTGTGTGAGCGAAAACTTGTGCGACAGATGACGTTTCTTGTCACGTTCTTCGTTTCTCTGCGGTTTGTTGAGAGCGATCGGATTCGTGCTGTACTGATTGACGTAGGTTTTAAAATTGTTGTCCATTCCGAGTTTGAACAAGTGCGTTCCCGTCGCAATTTGATGAGCTTTTTGCCTGGTCAATCTTGTTCCTTCGACTCCCTCGTCCTTGCTCGTTTTCTCAAGTTTCTCCAACTTTTCCAATTCCTCCTTCGACATTATCGCTGTACTGCGACGCTTTAGATCGTCCATGTTGAAGGTGCGCGGCTGCAAAGATCCAGTTTTCGATCTCGTCACGATATTGTGCTTTTTTCCATCTTTCACGATCGTCGATATAGTCTCCTCCGTTTCCATCCCCGCGTCTTCCGTATCCTCACTTTTTATGTTCTTCGTTCCTGACGCGTCCATCGGCTTTTCTGACATTTCCGGACTCTTTGTTTCCCCCGCCGACTCGACGGGCTTCTGGCTTTCCCGACCGGATACCGAGCACGCATTTTCCTCAAACGAATCATTACCCTCGTGCATTCTTCTCACTGCATCCTCCGCTTCCTGACGCTCTTTCTCTCGCTTATCTTCCGCTTCTTTTTCCTTCTTCTCTGCGCGTTCTTTCTGTTGCTTCAGAATCGCCGCTGTAAAGTTGCCTTTTCATTAGCTCACATCAATCAAAAATACCATCTTGAAGTTTGCATCGTTGGAATGCAACGAAATTCCGTTTTTCCTTGAGCAGATCTCAAGATTCTCATTAAATATTTCGTCAGGACAATAAGGAGATATTTTTTTAGCACCCAAAGAGAAAATTGGTACGAGAATGGTAATGGTTTTTGAAATTTAACAAACAATTAATAGAAAAACGTATTTTTCGTCGGAGCGTTGCAAACTTCAGTGTCTTAAAAAAAATTCAACTTTTTTTCCCACTCGTAAGATAAACATATTCACGTACCATTTTCCATTTCCAGGTACGACTTTTTGTTGCCCTTTATCTGATTTGTAATGGTGTCCGTGAGTTCCATCTGCCTGACAATCTCGTCCTTGTAATCGGAAAGCTCACGATACAGCGCAACTTCCATCTCGTTTTTGTCCAGACTCGACATGAGCTCCTCAAACTGCAACGGAGTGCTGTAATACCACACTTGGCCATCCTCGCTCTCTCTGTAATAGAAACATCGACATAATAAAAAATTGTATTCTCGTCACAAACGTTAACTCAGTTACTTTAAGCGTCGATTTTCAACATTGAATGACAAGTTTAATTATTTTGTTTATTTATTCAATCTTCTTATGGGAAAAAAAGGCCTGCGGGAATCGTACAAAGTTACGGTGTTACGGTTTGCCAGTGGACAATTGCCCGAGACAAAAGTGGAGTCGTTTCGAATTGAAAACTTATCGTGTTTGGAAAACGCGGCGTTTTTTTGACTTACACAAAAACGCGTCTGGCTAAGAACCAGTATTTACGGCCGTGTCGATCGAAGCCGAGATGTTCTTGTCGACAGAGCAAACCATTTTTCTCAACGTCAGGAATGCAATCGACAACGCCGGTGATTTTATGGGCTTTGCAGATGGAGCATTGCCAATCCTCGGTGGGAACATCGACCAGCGGTGGTTCGACACACTCGAGATGAAAAACTGCTGGGCAAGTTTCGCAACACAAGAGATCGCCCAGTCGATGACAGACGCGACAATGATCGTCGTAGTGCATGTTGCCTTCGTGGAGAAGATCTTCTCTGACAGGATTCGTGATGAGAAATTGATCGGTGAGAAATTGGAGAACCTTCAATCGATCTTCCAGCGGAGCGAATGGATATTCGCAGTGTGTTATTATTTTCAATATGTTTTCATCAAAATGCTTGTCGCTTTCGACGTAGGAGCGTAACACTTCTGGCCAGGTCATTGGGTCGACGAAGTAAAGGCCGACATTGACGGAATCTTTTTGATCCAACGGACCGAAATGAGTTTGTTGCGAATCTTCTTCTCTGAGCAGTGCTTTGATCAGCATGATGTGAATCTCAGCGAGTAAATTCGTCTGATCGTCACAGGTCAGCGCCGCGCAAAAATCCTCGAATCTGAACGACGAGAGTCTGACGAGTGTACGAAAATGACGCAGCACTTCGTAGATGGAGAGACACGACATGACGTGCTCTCTGGGCATCAACAAGTCTTCGGAGGACTTTGGTATCGCGAGTATCGGCAATTCGCGATTCTGCAGCCATAGCGGCTCCGGACTGGGCGCTCTCTGTTGGCCGAGCAAAGCTTTTCGCGGCGTTCCACTCGCCGTGCTGAACGACGACAATGAGAAATCACTGTCGCTTGACGGATCGGGCTCTTCTATAGACTCTGAACTCTCAACCTCGCTATGAACGACGTCCTCTTCCTGGTCACTCTTTTCGCTCGATTCGTCACCAAAATCCGAGCCGTAATGGTACTCGGAATCGTGATAATCCACGTTGGGATTGTAACCCCTTCTCTGGTACGCGCCGCCCGCGTGGCCTCCCTTCCGCGCGTGTTTTTCCTTCAAACCTGAAATAAAAATGACGCTTGCATTTGTCCTCCTTGGTAGGAAATCTCTAATTATTGGAATATGTCGTTTGAGATTGAGGAAGCAATACGGAAATTGGAAAATGACTAAAAAAATGAAGAACCAACCTTTTTGTCTGCGACTTCTGGTGCTTCTGCGACTTTCTTCGGATTCGACGGGGGAAGAAGCTCTGGAAAGGGTCGGCGTGCTGGGTTGAGAGCTTGGAGTTTCGCATCCGGCTTTGTGTTGCAAATATTTAGGTTTTTTCATGAGATGATATTGGAACTTTTTGGGTCTTTCCATAACGACGGATTTGGGCGGACGGCCCCGTCGTTTGGCTCCTCGTCCCGTCATTTTAATTTATTTATTTATTTGTTTCGGCACTTTAATTGCTATTGAGGCTGTTTCACTGTTTCGGCAATTGCGGAAAAAGGGGAAAATAAAATGTTGCCACCAAACGTCAAAGTCTCGTTAACACGTGCTTCCCGAGAAAGCCCGCGTGTAAACAAATACGTGTGACACAATAGAGTCGTATCCATGTTTGCCCACCACAATTATTTGCGCCATTTCATTCGGCTGAGCGCAAAATAGCAGAAAAAACAGCAAGAAAAAAGAAGAAAATCGCGCGGTCACGTGACTGGGCACGATTTTTCCATATTTCGGAGCCTCGCAATGGCTCGAGTGAAAATAATTATTTCCTATGATCAGCGGGTCGAAAAATGCCGGATGAGCGTGACAAAAGTCCAACAAATAAACACTTATTTTGGTTGGCAGGAAAAAAAGGGGGACCGAGAACGTTGCACGGAATGATAACGTCCAGTGACGCGAGGTACCAACGGGGAAAGGGGTATTTTACAATCTAGCTCCACTCGATGAGAGCTCGTCGCTCATTGGCCGAGGCGAAAGTCGCCATTTTCCTCTGTATTCCTCGAGGCTTCACGTATTTCCCCACTTATTCTGATTTCTGCAGGTTTCAATCCTTACACTTGGCAGTCTTTCCAACTTGGATTTTCTCGATTCTTTTTAATGGGATAATTGTCGATCGTAGAAGAGTTTTTTTCACGCGGACGAATTATCGGGGAGATGCCTGGTCTGAGAAACCGTCTCGTTCTCTACGTCCAATCACGTCGAATCTATCATCGATGATACGTTGCTACAAAACACCGCAAGATGGCGCGCCCGACTCTCGGGGAAACGGAAAAAACGAGAGAGAAAGAAATAAGAGCGCAATTCTAACCACAATTGCGCCAAGATTTCGTCACGAATGTAATAGATCGGCGGACTTTATTCAAAAAATTCTTCAGATGTAATCGAATTTTTTTTTCTGCTCCAATTTTCGAAATAATTAGCGGAGGATTGAATTTTCACTGGAATAAATATGCGAACAGGACGCGACAAATCGAGCAGCGTTTTTCCCCGCTAAAAGAGAACGCACACACACGCACACACGTATTGTAATCTTAGTTCGAGAGATGCTTCACGAGAGGCCACTGCTTCCAATACACCATATATGTGGATACATATATAATATATATATACCGAAGCACTTGATATTTATTATCATACACTTTTTGTTTGTTTATTTTTTTTTCGCGATTACAGAGCGCAACAGCGCGCGTAAAATAGCGCGTACATTTTCGTTTAATGAAACTGTTTCTTACCGCCTGATTGGTACGTTTTTGGACCTACACTTTTTTCTCTACGATCGATCGCACTGCCCTCTGCATTCATGAAAAATCATCAATTTCAACTTGCCCCAGAGAGAGAGAGGAAGAGAGAAAGAACGAAAGAAAATAAAATGGCGTTCCGACGCATTTCGAAAACACTCATTTTTTTATTATTCTCGTTTTATCACACCAGCGACACTTTTGTTATCACTTTCGTCACGTTGAAAGACCGAAATTCAATCACGACACTCATTTTACGCACAACGATACATTCATCATACCAGCTTGACAGGACTATCGTCCGCCATATTGGTTTCGTCGTACAGTGCTTTGCAAGTTTGACTGTCGCGAACAAAAGACTTTGAGTCTCCCCAAAGCCAATGTATCGTTTCCCATTTGACAGAAAATCATTTTTAACTTCGAAAGCATTTTTCCTCTAACAATATATAAAAAATGATCAACTTGCAAGCGTGAATTCAGGCAAATTACGTGAATTCCCGCGCACAGTAATCTCGCAACTTTTGACTTCCGGTTATTCGTTCACTTTCCACATCCTACGAGCCGTATCCGACAACACACGAATCTTCTTTGAAAATAAATACAAGATTCGCGGCATTTTCAGGCGTGATAAGAATCTCCATTGTTATCGATAAAAAAAACGTCCAAGGTGCGAACTAGAAAATTGTCATTTGACTACGGCGGGGTCTCGAAATCGTAAGCTTTGATGTCCGGTCAAATAGAATTGGCGCATGCGCACAATCAGCCGGTTTTTAAATGGCCGACCACATTGAAATAGTGTGGGAACGAGGAAAAAATGGGACGACGAATTTGACGAGATTGTGCAGGTTAAAAGTTTAAGGGACGACGAACGTTCGAGTGTTGGAAAGAGACGAAAAAAACGATAAAAATGAACAGTGGAACGATGTACGCGTTGAAACCTTTGATCGATACGAATTTGGCAACGATTAACAAAAATAGTTGCATGTACGGGATGAAAAATATTCATGAAATATGTTCGGGCGACGACCATGCGTCCAAATTTTGCAACAACGTCACGGATATACCAGAGCAGGTTATCAACTTTTTAAAGGTTTTTTTCTTCATAATTTACGTTCTAGGTAGTTGTGCCTACAAAACGTGTTCATTAACAAAAGAAAAGCAATGATTGCGTCGTTATATTTTTCTCGATACTTACGATAATCAAGTCTCCGACCGATGAAAGTTGGGAAATTTCCTCAGCTGCTTTGGTGCATGATGACTCCTCCCAAAAATTTTCACAGCCACTAATCACGATCGACCGGAGAATATCCTTCTTGCCGAGACTTGATCGATCTTTCTCTCCAACCCCCCCAAATTTTTCTTCATAACAACACTCGCCATGAAACTTGATCGGCTAACCGACCTTCCCGAAAACATCGAGAAAATATTTAGGAAAAAACGATTAATCGAGACGCTTTCGAGCGTGTGCACGAATCGTGAATAAAAAATCTTGCTCCCTAGTGTATATGCGTGCGTGTCGTGACGTGTGGATTTTTCGTGATGAAAAATCAAAGTGCGAAATTTAAAACGGTCATGAGCACAATTTCCGTAATAAGAGTTTCTTGTGGTTTGCGTGAAAATATCACAAAGTCGTGAAAACAACTTTGAAATGTGCAATTTTTCTCAACAATTTTTTTCCATCATCGTTTCGCAGTTTGAAAATTCTCAATTGCAAAATTTTCCAATCCTCTGCGAAAAGCTCATTTTCCCAAATTATTCAAATATTCCTTCGGCACAGTAACGGCAGAATTTTCATTCCAGAATCCTTTGCCGGAGGTCGCCGTTCTTGAAGCTAGGCAGGAAAAAATTCTGGCTCAGTTGGCAGAGCTCAAAGAACAAGTTTTGTGTCTCTGCAATGTTCTCAAATCTAACAATGTCGCACGAACCACCACAACGCAGCCCAGAGATCGAAAGTCGATTGTCGTAAATTTGATCGTCAAAGCAAATCCTGAAAAACCTTGCTGGCTCATTGTAGGGCTTCAAAAAATATGGAGAGACGTCAACTTCAACGTCAAATCTTACAGACACTCCGACTCGGAAGGAACGCCTCCCGAACTCACGATACACAGCAAAAAAGAATTCCTCGACACAGTGAACGTTACCTTGATCTGGAAAAATGGTAAGCAATGAATTGAACGGCCAATTCAATTGTCACTTTCATTCTTGATGTAAAATTCGGATCAATTTTTAATAGAAATTCGAATTAAGGTATTATCAGATGAAAAAAAATCCACGGAAGCAAATCAAAGATTCTGAGAGTTGTAGAAAAATTTCCGACCGTCGGGTCAATCTGACCCGAGGCGTTTTTCAAGTGTTTGTATTCCGGTAAATAAGCATTTTTTGTAGTAAATTATCCATATTTTATGGTCCTGAATTTATTCATTCGCGAGAAAATTTTTCGGGTCAAAATGACCCAGTGTTTACTCTAAGCTTTCAAAGTATTAGTTCTCAAAGCAGCAACAATTTTGTTTCATTAATTTACAACAAATTTGTTTCAGTCGAGGACACTGAAATAATTCTGTCGGGAGTTCACACTTACCCCTTGGTAGGGGAATCGAATTTGCTTCGTTATTTGAAGGAGCAATTGTCGATGGAAGAGTACGAAAAGTTGTTAAACGAGAGAGAATTGAGCAGGAGAGAAAATCTGCTGGATTTGTCGCATCGTTTGAATTACGAATCACCAAAAGAAATGCAGTCGACGCTCACCGAGATGAGTGAAAAGTTGGACAAGAAAAATTGGTTCTCGAGCGGAGAACAGCCAGGAATGGTGGACGTAGCAATTTGGTCTTCGATAAAACGAACGTCTCTGAAAAAACTTGGGTCTGATCTCACGTCGTGGTTCGAGCGATGTGAAAAGACGTTTTTTAATTGAAATCATTTCCAAATTCTCGTTGTACTTTTGTCATAAAATTTCGTAAATTTTTATTAAATGGATAACGTGTATCGAAAAAAACGCCTCATCTTCTATTTCGAGTGTACAAATGCAACACCTTCGATCTGTTTTATTCCGCAGAATATCATTTTCCTCTTCCTTCTCCGTATATTGCCTACGCAGCTAAATTACTTTCATAAATAATTAGATAAAAAAAAAAAAAAAAAAAAGAACATGAATTTGACCTAAAAGAGATTTGTTGGCAGTGTTTGACGGACCGTCACTTTTGTGACTTCCGCAGTACAATATTGTAACGCATACACGTAAATACATTGATATAGCTTCCCTTTAAGGTATCTCCGAGATGGACGAAATCCAAGATCGTAATAAAAAAGGTTGCAGTCAGTTTTTGTAGACTGCGCACTTTTTTTTTTTTTATTACATAATCAAAAACTGCAATTTTCACGCTCGTCCGATGGGACAATAATTTTTTACACCGTCGTAAAAAAGGTTTCGACTGTTTGCAGGTATTCGGGAAATGACGTTTCATCCATCTCGGGACTTACAGCGTTAGGCAGCACTTGGATCTTTTCTTTTGGCTGCAAAAGCGCGGTAGAAATATTGGTGGTAAAAAAACTCTCGTTCTTTACAAAACAAAACAAAGACAATTGCATGTTGAGTAAAACGAGATTTGAAATTCAGAGATGCGAAGGAACGAAAATTTAATTCGTTGGCGAAAAAAAACTGCTGTTTTATTAAGAAAGTATTGTCGCTTTTCTTGACAGTCTTGAAAAAATAAATACTTGAGGGCTAACGAAATTGAAGCATTTCTGTCCGGTTGCAATAAACAAAAGTTTTCCTCATCTCTGATATGTAGTGCTACCTTAAGTAAAAAAAAAAAGCCGACGGGATTGTTCGTTTTTGACCCTCCATGGTCACACGGGGTCGGAATGACCCCAGCCACGTTAAACGCTCGTCGCGTTGACAGTATCCTTCCGAACGAGACGTAAAAATTCAGGTTATTAGTTTGAACCTTTCCGAATAAAAATATCGGGTAAAAAAATTTGTATCCAATTTTCAAAATGGCGAAAAAAAATCAACTCGTAGTAATTCTAGCTCAAAGTTGCGCATGGGGTTATTTTGACCCGTGACGACCACGGAGAGTTAATGGTAAGAAAAAAAAGATGGTCGAACTTGATTATTAAATTGCTCAGACTCTGAATGAATGTTTCTCGACATTCTTATCGGTGTATAAAATTATTCTTGTATCATTGTAAAACATTGGATATTCAAGTAATACGATATCAGCCTTTTTCACTATTACCCTTAAATTGGTCCTAGATAATATTAATTATGTTATTAGAAAATTAACACTATCGAGGAGAAAAAAACATTGACGATTTTCTCTCTGTCATCGTTCTTAATCAGCTGCTACTAAATTGCGTAATCCAAAGAAATTTTTGCTTAATTCATCTCGTCATATTTACACTTTTCGCATTAAGCAAAAATCAGTTATTTTTCAGGATTTCTTTTCGCAGCTGTCTTTTTAATTATTCAGCTTTTTTTTAAGGCCCTAAAATTTTATTCTCCTATGGATTATTTATCCAATTGATCGAGCTAGCTACGCGTTCAAAACTAACGAGTAGTTATTTCGTACAAAAAAAAATACGTTTATCACTTGTAACGGAGAAAAATTCCGCAGTCCCCAGTCCTACGACTGCGGATATTTGTTTTTTGTTACAGTTACAAACTTTTAATGCTTATTTAATAAATTTATATATATATCTATTTATATATATATTATGCTATTAGAGCGAGAAAAATCGATATGATAGGACTTTGTTCGTGATATCTCGGAGGGCTCGAATGATAAATATAGAGATCGTCTCGGGGTGGCACATGTTAAAAGAAAATAAATGCACTTCGTCATTTCGACGTGACGACGACGACGACGACGACGACGACGTGATTGAGGCCACTGGAATTTGCTCCACAATTTTTGTTGGAATTTATGATTGTCCGAAAAACATTGAGAATTATTTTCAAAATAGCCGTGATGACTTTAAAATATTTGGAAATTTCCTTCGTCATTATTGCGAATGAAGGATATCAACTCATTTAGTCAACGGCTGTAAAAAATGTAAAATAAAATTCTGAATGTATTTCGGAGATCGGAAGAGAAAAAAAAAATGGAGCAAATTGTATGGTCAGGAGTATGAAATCTGGGCGTAAAGTGCCCCTTAAAAACTATCATTTTTGTTTTCTCCCCGAGATTATGCGCAGAGACTAAAAAATAATAAAAATAGAAAGATGACAAAGTCTTCGTCGTGATATGAGAGACGCACTTTGTCTCATAGTCTACGTAAAGCTCTTTATACGAAAAAACATCTAGCCCAGCATATCGGCACAGCTACGTGACTAAAAAAACCGACAATTTCTTAATCATTGCCCGCTCTTTCTTTCTCTTCTCTCCCACGAACGTTTTCTTCTTATATAAATAAAATATGTAGCCAAAGTTTTATATCACAATATTGTTGAAGATGCCGTAAGCCTTAAGTATGTGTTTTATCTTTTTCTCCACTCGCGCAATGAGCGTTTGTCGATGAGAGGAAAAAATGATAATTGTGTGGAAACCCGAGAAGAGCTAGCACGGAAAAAAAATGGCGATAATGCGTTTCGACGATCATACGAACGACGAGAAACCCGGCAGCGGGGCTCTCGATCTCGCCATATTGTTCATTATTATTTGGCCACCGTTCAGACTCACAACTGCACTTCCTTCCGGCTCCGAATCCGTGTACGAGGAATAATTTCTTACAGGTTTTTGCCGCTTCCACGATTGTCTCAGCGAGTCGTTAACGTTTGCGTAATGGTTTACGAACGAGTGTGGATCCGATTGGACACTTTCGTTCTCGCTCTCGGAGCCCTGAAAATCAGAGAAATTCTATTCTATAAATCCATTTGCAGAGACGCGACTTTGGTACGCTGCCAACTTAGCGAATCTGGCGTGTCAAAAAATACCTGTGAATCTGTAGAACTGATTTCTGATGGTTTTTCCGTAACACTGCTGTCATCCGGATTTTCGTCGTAGCCTTTCAGACTCTCCTCGTCGCTGTGATAAGCGACCGAAGCGGGAGATGGCCTCGGCGGCGATTTACCGAGCATCGCCGGCGGCGGCGGATGCATCGATTTCCGGCCAAGAGTATTCTTCTTACCCAGAGTTCCACACGCGCTGCCAATATTCATCACACCGTTTCCTGTCTGCCTCGATCTGTACAGCTCCAAATCCGACTCTTGACGATCATCGATGTCCATCGCCATTGACTCTTCCAAAGTTTTTTGTGCTTCTTCTACGATAAACGAATCGAATTTGCGATATTCAAAAATTATACGATGCTGAAGTGTGCGTCGTTGGAATGCAACGAAATTCCCTTTTTTCTTAAGCAAACTCCTCACAAGATTCTTATTAAATATTTGGTCGGGACAATAAAACGATATTTTTTTACGATCCAAAGAGAAAATTGGTACGAAAATGGTCATGGTTTTTGAAATTGAACAAAAACTTAATAGAAAAAGTATTTTTCGTTGGAGCCCAACGTTGCGAACGTCAATGTTACAAAACCACACACAAAATGTTTCAAAAAACTCGCAAGTACGCGGTTGGTCATTCCAAACACTGCTTTTTGACACTTACGTTTATACTTGTAACTTTTGCTCTTGACACACAAAACTGCGACGACCATAATAATAATAACTATCGATGATGCAGCGAGGGTAACCATGAACCAAGTTTGCCGATAGAAAGGTCTGTACTGGAGATACGCGTATTCCAGATACAATTTCGAGGGCGTCAAAACCTATGGAAAGAAATTAGATTCGATTATTACGATAAATTTCTCAAAAACGAAAAAAAAACCAAATATTTGCTCCAATTACCAAAAGGAATTCTAGTTTTTTTTTCATGAGACAAAAAGTTACTCACCGTGTCCTTGGAATAGACTGGATAACTGATTCCATATTTATTATACGATATGACACGGAATAGATAGGAGGTCGAGGGCAGTAAATTCTGGTACGAAACGGCGTGTTCGGCCAGGGGACCATTGCTGGTTTTGTCAATTGTCTGCCAACGAGTATCGTCTAAAATGGGAATAACAGAAAAAAAAAAACAAAATTATTCACTCCTTTATAAAGAATTATCGTTGTAAAATTTATTGGGAGTTTCACAGGGACTGAGAAAAGTTTCTACGGAATTATTATGGCACGCATTAAAATACACACTGCTAGAAAATAAACGATGCTATTTCCATCGTTCGCAACATTATACGGTTTGGTTAGGAATCACTCGTGGAAGTTTTTGCTAATTTTTCAAGGGGAGTTTTTCTAATCAAACGCTTATTATTTCTTACAAAAATCCGGGGACGAAATTTCATGCTTGATTCTACACAGTGAAAAAAAAGTTTTGGTAACACGAAATGAAACAGTTTTTTTTTCCGGGGAAAAACCGTGTTAAGAACGTTGTATGCAAAATTTTTTATCGATAAAATTCCTCTAAATTTGCACCATACAAAGAGAATAGTGATGTCTGATGATAGCTCGCGCAATTTTAAGAGGCTCCACCATGTAGAAGTCGAGATATTTATTTATAAAAATCACAATTCTCAGTAGTTTCAACATTAAATATTTTGATTTCTAAATGGTGACGCCTCTTGAAACTTTGCATACACTCTTATGTAACATCGAAGAAGCTTTTTTTTAGTTTTTCAAAAAAATCGCTCATTCAATTTTGTCGAAATTTTGTTTATTATATAACAAATACAGATTACCTCGGACAATCTTGGATTTAAAGTACGTTGTTCTTTAGTCAATTTGTAACAAACTTTTTTAATGAACTTAGGCTCGCAAACCATTTTGAATGTAAACAAATTTAAAAACAAGAATTTAGATTTCGTTATCGAACGTCCTTGACGTGTTGAAATATTTCATTTTTAATCGGGCAGTTGTCGTTTTTTTTTACTGTGTAATTTTACGTTACATGAAGGATTGCTGGTTAATATTACAAAGAGAGACCTAAATTGCGAATTTCTTTTTTTTCAGCATATTTGGGGCTTATTGAAACTTACGATGCTGCCAATCTTCCATTGCTGTTTTCGTTTATATGAAAAGACAATACGTTCCATGTTTATATATTGGTAGAAAAAAACAGAGAAAGAGAGAGAGAGAGAGAGAGCGCAAGGGAGAGGAAAAAAGTGTACTTTGCGACGAATATAAATGTTCAACTTGACTACTTTGTTTCTCTCCTAATCCAAAATGCTTGTAACCAATTTTGAAGATACTTAAAAGAATTGATAAAATTGCCACAATTTTGAAAATATTTTCATTTCCCACGAAGGGATAAGGTCTGAATATTCCTGGAGCTTTGGTCAAAATTTTTCATCCCTCGAGAGGGCAACGCCAGGGAATAAATGGGAATCGTTCACCTTAGACTGGACAAAATGATAAAATGAATTTTTTGCGACTTACCTTTGCGTCGAGTTTCGATGTAATATCCCAAAAGTGGACCTTTACCGGACGCTCCGTTTTTCCAGCGGAGATCGACGTGGGAAACTGTTTTAGTCACGACCAGATCGGTCGGCGCCATTGGCGATCCTTCTTGGGGCCCGGTCGTCACGTTTCCCGATATCGGTGGACCGAAATCGATCGTTTGTGCTCTGACCATAAACGTATAAGTTATCTCCTCCTCGAGCGGTTGTACGAGCAAACTCGTTTCCGTCACTTTCTGTTTAACTTGCTTGCTAAAACCTTTTTTGAGGAGAAAAAGATTCAACGATTTTAAAATTCGAATGTTTATTTCCAGACGTGTCATTTTCCTTTATAATTGTTCTAGCATTTTTCACTCCGAAGGCAAAGTAAGAGACTTACGATCATTTTGCTCCGCAGTTTCGTAAGTAACGATATATCCGACGATTTCGCCGTTGCGCAACTTTGGTGGTTCCCAAGAGACTCTCATGCTGGTCATAGTGATTTCATTGAATTTGAGATCAAAGGGAGGTCCTGGAAGATCCTGTTTCGTACGCACGGTTATGGGTGGCGATCGCGGCCCATCGCCAGCTGGATTGAAAGCCAAAACCTGTATCTTGTACTCCGTGTATTTGTCAAGAAAAACGAGACTGTGGGTCAAGTAAGAAGCGGGCACAACTTCGATTTCCTCTTCCTGCTTTTTTTCCAGAGCTTGGGGTGAATCCGTGACGAGATAAAAAATCTAAAAAGAAAACACGAATTAGTTTCGAACGGACATTCGGTGAATGAGTCGAAATGACAAATTGGAATTTGGAAATTGCTTCCTCAAGATGCTCAATATGCACGATGTAGCTTAAATCTTTCTCTATGAGGAACTACATGAGGAAGCAATTTGCAGCGTTTTTTGTATTTGCATTTAAATTATATAATTTCGACAACTTTTCTAGAAATTAAATTACAGAATTATACATAATATCTCAAAAAATTTACAAAAATTGAAGCGGTTAGACAATTTTTCGAAAAACTCAAATTTTTGTAAAATTCGAAAAATCATCCCCTTCTAAAAAGTTGGTGAGTGACGCACGAAGTTGGCGACCGACGGGGGGGCATTGTTGTCGTTTTATTCGTGCTGTGATTGGTCGGTCCTGTTGTACACTGTGTTTTACCTCTTCCGCTGTCAGTCTGACAGTTCCGGCTGTTTTTATTTCTGAAACTGTTTTTATTTCTTTTTTCCTGAAATGGTGGATAAAAATTTATCCGGGAACGCGATTGACTAGAACTCTTCACGAGGACACGCACGAAGACTTTCTCCATCACCCAGAATCGCTAGATCTACAAAACACGTCATGGAGCCTCAGTTTCGGGATCGAAAATTTTTTTATTTTATTTTTTCCGAAAATGGTGCGTAAAAAATTTTCCAGAAACGCAATCGACTAGAACTCTTCACGAGAGCACGCAAGGGGATTTTCTCCATCACTGGGAATTGCCAGATCCACGAAAACTCGTCACAGAGCCACAGCTTCGGGCTTTAAATTTATGTATATTTTTTTTTAAACAATCGTGGATCAAAATTTATCCCAGAACGCGATCGACTAGAACTCTTCACGAGAGCACGCAGGGGGACTTTCTCCATCACTGGGAATTGCCAGATCCACGAAAACTCGTCATAGAGCCACAGCTTCGGGAATGGAATTTTATATTTTTATTTTTCAGAAAATGGTTGGTCAAAATTTTTCCAGAAACGCAAACGACTAGAACTCTTCACGAGGACACGCTGGGAGATTTTCTCCATCACTCGGAATTGCCAGATTTACGAAAACGCGTCATGGAGCCTCAGCTTCGGGATTGAAAATTTATTTATTTAGTTTTTTCGGAAAATGGTGGGTAAAAAATTTTCCAGAAACGCAATCGACGAGAACTCTTCACGAGGACATGCAGGGAGACTTCCTCCATCACTGGAAATTGCCAGATCTACGAAAACTCGTCATAGAGCCACAGCTTCGGGGTTGAAATTTGTATATATACTTATTTTTCAAAAATGGTGGATAAAAATTTATCCGGGAGCCCGAATGACTAGAACTCTTCACGAGAGCACGCAGGGAGACTTTCTCCATCACTGGGAATTGCCAGATCTACGAAATCTCGTCATGGAGCCACAGCTTCGGGGTTGAAATATATATATATTTTTTTTTTTTCAAAAATTGTTGATCAAATATGATCCAGGAACGCAAATGACTAGAAGAGACTTTTTCCATCACTCACAATAAGAAAGAGTGGAGGTCCGAAAAATTATAATATAGAGCAAAAAAATGTTGTGGCGGCGCCAACTTTAAAAAATTTGAGCCATGGTTTTCACTAGGAAAAAGTGGAGGTCCGAATTCTGCTCCAAAATAAGTTGGTTTCAAGAAGCTGTCACATATCTCGATAAGTTATTATACATAAAAGGAGCGCTGCAGAGCTGCCAGAAAACCGTTCGCGCGCTTCAGCGCGCGTGATGGACCCTAGTCCCCTTATCCCCTTATAAAAAGTTCTAAGTAACGATATATCTCGAACGTTATTGTTGTCGTTTTATTCGTCCTGTGATTGGTCGGTCCTGTTATACACCGTGTTGACTCTCTCACTGTCAGTCTGACAGTTCTGGCCGTTGGTTTGACAGTTGCGTATATACGCGTGCGGTTATATGTTCCTATCGGAATAAAACTTTTTTTCGTACGCATGAAAGTGGAATTTACTAGAACTCTTCTCGAGGACACGCTTGGAGACTTTCTCCATCACTGGGAATTGACAGATCCACGAAAACTCGTCATAGAGCCACAGCTTCGGGATTTAAATTTATATATATTTTCTTTTCAAAAATCGTGGATCAAAATTTATCAAGGAACGCGATTGACTAGAACTCTTCACGAGAGCACGCAGGGGGACTTTCTCCATCACTGGGAATTGCCAGATCCACGAAAACTCGTCACAGAGCCACAGCTTCGGGCTTTAAATTTATGTTTTTTTTTTTTTAAACAATCGTGGACCAAAATTTATCCCAGAACGCGATCGACTAGAACTCTTCACGAGAGCATGCAGGGGGAGTTTCTCCATCACTGGGAATTGCCAGATCCACGAAAACTCGTCATAGAGCCACAGCTTCGGGATTTAAATTTATATATATATTTTTTTTTCAAAAATCGTGGATTAAAATTTATCGAGGAACGCGATTGACTAGAACTCTTCACGAGGACACGCCGGGAGATTTTCTCCATCACTCGGAATTGCCAGATTTACGAAAACGCGTCATGGAGCCTCAGCTTCGGGATTGAAAATTCATTTATTTAGTTTTTTCGGAAAATGGTGGGTAAAAATTTTTCCAGAAACGCAATCGACGAGAACTCTTCACGAGAGCACGCAGGGAGACTTTCTCCATCACTGGGAATTGCCAGATCTACGAAAACTCGTCATGGAGCCACAGCTTCGGGGTTGAAATATATATATATATATTTTTTCAAAAATTCTGGATCAAATATGATCCAGGAACGCAAATGACTAGAAGAGACTTTCTCCATCACTCACAATAAGAAAGAGTGGAGGTCCGAAAAATTATAATATAGAGCAAAAAAAGGTTGTGGCGGCGCCAACTTTAAAAAATTTGAGCCATGGTTTTCACTAGGAAAAACTGGAGGTCCGAATTCTGCTCCAAAATAAGTTGGTTTCAAGAAGCTGTCGCATATCTCGATAAGTTATTATACATAAAAGGAGCGCTGCAGCGCTACCAGAAAACCGTTCGCGCGCTGCAGCGCGCGTGATGGACCCTAGTAAAATTTAAACCGTTCAACCGATATTTCCTAAATTCAATACCAACCTTCCTATTATGAAACTCTATTTATAAAAAAAAATATCAGTAATAAATCTTAAAACTTGCGGAAGTTAGAGCGGCGACAGCCTTTTTTTGAAAATTTCAAAATGCCGTAGAATTCGTATTTTTTTAGCAATTCCAACAAAACATTCTCAGAGAATGAAGAGCTTGTATAGATTAACATCTGTGAAAAACGGGAGCCCTGTAGCTCAAACCGTTCGCGAGTTGTGAACGTTTTAATTTTACAGTGCCAGAACATACACACACACACAGATCCGGACATTTTTTGTAGATATGATTTTTCGATGTTTTGGGACATTTTAAGCACATTGACATTGATAACTGGAAAAAAAAATGTTCACGGTCACATAGCTTCCTCTATAAGAAGGCAAAAACATCGAAACAAGCCTGAGAAAATGAATGTGTTGTTTTGTTTTGCTTACTTTGTATCCGAGAAGATCGCCATTTTGCATATTGGCCTGTGGCGGTTTCCATTTCAAATGGACCTCTGTAGAGGAAATTGGTTTTGCTTCAACGTTCTGTGGTTCTCCGGTCGGTACCGCCTCGCCGACGTAAACGGTCACCGGTGGACTGGGCGGACCGTCACCCTCCGAATTAAAAGGTAGAACGACGATCTCATAATTTCTGTCCTCCATCAAGTCGCTCAGTATCATTTTCGTTTCCTGCAAATTTGTTCATGTTTCATTCGAAATGATAATATTCAAAGGATCGCTCATCAGGGAATTAATTGGCAGGAGGATTTTTATAGACGGTTTAAACCGTTCGGTTTCATTTGAAACAAAAGTGCTTCCCGTACCTTTATTCCAAAGACTTCTTGTTTTGGAGTCGCCTCGAGAGCCGTTGGAAAATCGGAGACCGGCTGATAGAGCACGCGATAACCTCCGGTTTCGTGGTCTCCGCTCCAGTGAATTTCCTCGATCATGTCCCAGTGGACCTCGACGCTCGTCGTCGTTATCGGTACGACCTTCAAACCGCTAACTCCACGTGACGGTGCTGGAAAAAACATAAAATCGCAAAAGTAGAATAACGTGATAAAATTTGAAAAAATATACTCTTGATTGTAAATTTGAATTTCAATTGACAAGCGGATGCGAATTGAAAAAAAATATCAAACCTGCTGGCAGCGTTTGGACCTGTGCAGACTCAGCGCTCCAATCCGAAGGTCCAATGTCATTACTGGCCTGAATCCTGAACTGATAAAATGTGAACGGTTTCAAATTGCTGACTGTGTGTGAAGTGAGCGATGGGTCAAGACGCTCCGGTATTGTTTGAAAAGGGCCCGAGTTCTCCGATTGTTGAACGGTATAGTGTCTGCAAAATAAAAACAGGAAATGTGGTTTTCCAAATGAATCTATGAGCATCAGAAAAAATTATATCGATCGAGAATTTTTTTCTTTCAGATTTTATGAAAAAAATTATGATGAAAAAAATGATGACATGATGAATCAAGATTTTTATAATTAAATTTTGAACTTATGGTGTGTCGAATCGATTTCACTTAAGGATGTTGCGTCCCAAATCGCAAATGATGAGAAAATTCTGTTAAGAGATCGTATCAAAATTTCACGACGATTAGGAAGTTCGTTATTGATCAGTCAACATTAATAAATTAAATGTAGTCAAATGTAGTCTTATGGAAACTGGTGTAACTTTGCGATAAGTTTTTATTGTTGACCTCTCAATTTTTCAATATCTACAATATACTGAAAGCAACGGAAACAATACCAAGTTTATTGATAAATATTTTTAGTATTTTTTTTAAAGAATTGTTCTAAACAAAATGTTAATTTTTTAATAAGGAGTTTCCTAATCGTCGTGAAATTTTTACACGATCTCTTAAATACTTCATACAAAGACATACTAAATTTTGAGAATTCTCTTATCATTTTTTCTTTCAACCCTTGAGGTGGTTATTCTTTAAATTTGGTATATTTTTACGTGAAGTATTCAGGAGTTCGTGTACAAATTTCACGACGATTAAGAAGCTATTTATTGAACAATTAACATTAACAAGTTTTATATCCTTAATTCCAGAAAAGCGAACAATGTATAATATTTTTAAATATTGCGTGCATTGTTAAAAAAATAAACTAACTCGTAATTTGTTTGTTCAACAGAATTGGAAACCAAAGTATCAATAAAACTCTTATTTTTCGCTATGATGATTTTATCGTTAGAACATTCAAAATCAGATGGAAAATGTCGATTTTCTAAAAAAAAAAAAAAATATGAATCTTAGGAAAATAAATGAAAAGCTGAGTACGCGTCGCAAACTACTGTCGTTTTTTATTTTTACTCACCGTAAAGGAGCGGATCCGTCTCTTCCCGGTGTCCAGCTGAACGTGATTTGGCGGCTCTGGACTTGTGATCTGCTGACTTGCGGCAAAGAGGGTGGTTGAGGTCTTTCTCGGTTATTGGTCGTTAAAACAAGACCGTAAGCGGTTTTGCCCCAGCCAAGTCTCGTTCTCGCAGTCACGGAAAACATGTAATATTTTTCGGGCTCGAGTCCCGTAGCGGTGAAAGTTCTGTCCGAGGCTTCGAGCTCTTTCGAGAATTGACGTTCTTGAGTGCTGTTCAAATGGAACATAACTTTGTACCGTAAAATTTCGCCGTTCGGATCTTCCGGGGTATCCCAAATAATTCGGGCCGTAGAAAAACTGACGTCCGGAAATGAAACGTTCGAGGGTGGTCCAGGAGCTGAAAATAAAAAGTCAGGAATTTAAAAAAAGAAAAAAAAACAGAAGAAAACTCTTGAAATGTCAACCGAATAAACGGATTTTTCGAACGATCGATAATGCAACTTACTGTCGTCAAAAGTTTGAACTCGAATGGGCGGGGTACTGAGAGCTCCGTCACCGAGTCTCGTGTAGGCCAAAACTTGTACGTGATATTGAACGAATTTCCGTAATTCCGTGAGGGTCGTTGTGAAAGTCGTATTTTTGGGAATATTTTTATACTGATAAGGCGACCTATTTGCACCATAATAAACTTTGAATCCTTCGATCTGTCCATTCTGGTGGTGGACGGGAACGTCGCCCCATTTGACGAGAATGGTCGTCGACGAAGTTGCATTCGCCTCGACGTTGGCTGGCCCGACGGACGGAACGGATTCCCTCGTTCTTTCGATGGCCTTTGGACTCGGTCGCGACGAACCAACGTCGTTGTACGCTTGCATCACTATCTCGTACAATGCGAATTCTTGCATCTCTTCGAGAACGTACGAATTTGCCGTGTGGTCGTCGATGCTCACGCTCTTTGAAATATTCGTTCGTACTTCGGTGTACGTCACGTTGTAACCCCGAGGATTTCCATACCACTCGATCTGTTGCAAAGGCTGCAAAGATAAAATCAAAAACAATCTTTCGATGAAAAAAAACGGGCAACAGGGGCGAGTGAAATTTTTTTTAACCGCTAATATATTAATAGTCGCACCTTAACATTGTGACGTAACAGTCATTGGGGGTGTTATCAACCCCACTCACTTTCGAATGCGATAAATAGTTGAAAAATCGTAAAAAAAAATAAAATAAAAATACTACAATGTACTTTCAACCCTTGAGTAACGACCATGATGATTGTATTTAATTCGTGCAATTTTTAATATTAAAAAAATGTCGAAAAAAAATTCTGCAAATAAATTGACTTTTTTTTTTTACAAAAAATGATGCAGAAATTGTAATTTTCAATTAAAAAAAAAAAAAAGAGAAAATCGTTTCACAACTCTGAAATAGCATGCTTTCAGGTGGGACTGATTAAATTAGCGACCGTTCCAAAAAGTATAGCCCGGGTTTTACAACGTCCGCTTCCTACGGCTTCCAAAACTGAACTAACGGGTCCTTTCAAATAAAAACGACAAGGCTCTCTACAAGAAGTTTCAAACTACCGATAGAGAGTGTCACAAGTCCCATTTTCTCAAAATTTCTATTACGTATCGTCGGTCATTAAGTAACAAGCTTGTAACAAGCTTTTGCAGTGACAAAACTTACGATCCATCGAACTCTGAGTTCGGTAGCGCTCATGGCTCGTACAGTAACGTTCCTCGGGGGATGAGAAGGTGGCGCCTGAATAGTTTGGAATTCTTTGGTCGGTTCGGAGGGATTCGAAGGCCCGACGACGTTGTTGGCAATCAATCGTAATTTGTATTCCATGAATGGAATCAAACCGCCAACGGTGATGGTGCTCGCATCAGGGTCGGAAACTTCATAGATGTTGTACCAAGTTGTATTTCGTTTAGTTTGTGCTTGTACGGTCCACTTGACGATGGAGGAATTGCCATCAAAGCCGGGAGTGAATTGTAGCACAACGGAAAACGCGTCGATGTTCGATAGCGCGAGTTTAGTCGGTGGCTCTGGCAAAACTGGTTCGACTCCCGATTGTATCGTCGCAAAACGAGATTTGCCTGGTCCTATCGAAGTCCAAGCGACAACTTCGAATTTGTAATGCGTCGTTGCTTGCAAATCCTCGACTTTGCACGACAGAACGTCTCGCGTCAAATTTTTAACTCGCAAGGAATCCGGCGAGTCTTTTATCATGTATTTCAGTTGATACATCGTCAGAACTCCGTTTATCTCACTCGGAGGATTCCATTTTACTGTCAGAGCGCGATCGCTTATATCGTCGAACTGGAGATTCTCCACTTCGTCCGGAACTGCAAAATTCGAATAAACAAAACAAAATGAATTTAAGGACCTTGAGTCCCAAGTCGCAATTGATTAGAAAATTTGGTATGTTTTTGTATTAAGTATTTAAGAGATCGTGTCAAAATTTCCTGACCATTAGGAAGCTCGTTATTAAACAATTAACATTAATAAATTAAACGTAGTCAAATGTAGTCTTATGGAATGTGGTATAACAGATCTATCTACCATATACTGAAAGCAACGGAAACCAAACCAAGTTTATTGATAAATATTTTTTGTATTTGTTTAAAAAATTGTTCTCAACAAAATGTTATTTTTGTAATAACGAGCTTCCTAGAGGTCGTGAAATTTTCACACGACCTCTTAAATACTCCATACAAAAACATACTAAATTTTCAGAATTTTCTTATCATTTTTTATTTCAACCCTTAAGGACGTTGTATGGCGACGGTCGAATGTATTTTTTTGTTTTCGGTTTTTCTTACATACAAAATGGTTCGCGAGCCCAATTTCATTGAAAAAAATTGTTACAAATTGACTAAAAAACAACATACTCTAAATCCAAGATTGTCTAATATTTGTTATATAAATAAACAAATTTTCGAAAAAATTTAAAGAGCGATTTTTTTGAAAAACTAAATAAAGCTTCTTCGATGTTACATGAAAGTGTACGCAAAGTTTTAAGAGGCTTCACCATTTAGAAATCGAAATATTTAATGTTGAAAATTGTAACTTTTAAAACACGCTCTCATCGAAAACTACTGAAAATAGTGATTTTTATAAATAAATATCTCGACTTCTATCTCGAATTCCATCGATAGAAATTTTAGCATACAACGTCCTTAAGGTGGTTAAAGTAATGATGATAGAATTCTTAAAATTTCTTATGTTTTTACATAAAGTATTCAAGAGGTCGTGTACAAATTTCACGACGATTCAGAAGCTATTTATCGAACAATTAACATTAACAAGTTTTCTAGATACTCAACATCCTTGAATACTTTGTGCGCGGTAAAAAATAATTTTATTATTTTTTAAACAAAGCAACAATTTACCGTCTTCGCTCGTACGAACTTCAATCGGATTGCTTCGTTCTCCATCCCCGGGATCAGTGAAACAGAGGACTGTAATATTGTAAAGAGTAAATTTCTTCAATCCAGTTATAACGGCGCTCTGCTCGGCAAGAGGATCAAAAAGACTCGGTGGCACAGTCATCGATTTGTATTCGTTGCTCTCCGAGAAGTTTCCGCCCGTCCAAGCCTGCAGCTTGTAACCTTGGTTTATGCCATTTATTTTCTGTGGATTCGGAGGTTTCCACCAGACCTTGACCGACGTCGCGTTCGTTGCTTTGACACGAACGTTCGTTGGCGGAGCCTCAGGAACTAAGAAAAAACATTTTCAGTTATTGAATTTTTGACCAACTACGAAAAGCTCAATGCGCTCGAACAAAAGTGAAAAAAGAAAAACAAAAAAAACATTAAATTTGAAAGGAAATGAAGGATCCTCCTTACCTCCTTCCTTCGTTTTGATTTTGAGCTCCTCGGTGAAAGCACCAACGCCTTTATCGTTGTACGCAGCAATTTGTACCACGTAATCCTTCCAGGTTATCAGATCCGAAATGAGATAATTTTTTTGCGCCTCGTTCGTTATGTTCTGGGTTGTCCAGGGACTGACATTGTAACCGCGCAAACGATATCTCAAAATGTAACCCAAAATGTGGCCATTTCGATGCTCCTCCAGCGGCAATTGCCATTGAGTTATTATTTCAGAGGAGGAACGTGCCGAACCGACGAAACCAAGAGGCGGTCCCGAGGGAGCTGCAACAAATAACCAGGAAATTCAATAAAAAATGCAATTTCCACAAAATCGTTTTATTGGTCGTTTACAACTTACGTTCTTGTGGCAAGACAACGACGTTACTAGGATCCGAGGGCGGCCCTTCACCAACGCTGTTTACGGCGGTTATTCGAAATTGGTAAGCCGCAGCTGCTTTCAAATCGCTCAGCAAGCACCATTTTTCTTCCGCTGAAACATTGTTGTTTTCTCTCGCCCAATTCGACAGGGGATCCGGGATTGGACCTGCAAAAAAATCATTTGCACAAAAATGCACGGTGGTCAACATAATGGACTTTCGCAAACAAAGCTTGACACTTCAAGAAATATTAAAACTGACAATAATTTTTCTTTCGTCAGGAAAACAATTGGAAACTGATAAACTGAACGGTTATTGACTAACTCGTTTTTTTACAAATGAGATTTTATATTTCGTCTGCTTATTCACCTAATTCTGGAACTTCTCGTCTCTCGACGATGAATTTTTCCGTCGGGCTATTGCCGTCGAAGCCAGGAACCCAACTGACGTTTATAGTTCTTGGAGAAATGGACTCGACGCGAACGGCCTTGACGTTTATCGGTGCGAATGGCAATTCGATAACACTGAGTCTTGCGGTTCTCGTCTCGTTGCCTCCCGGAGAAATAACCGAACATGCGTATTCGCCGACGTCCGAAGCACGCACAGCTACGATTTCGAGAGCACCGTCGTGTCGCATTTTAACTCGTTGGCTAGCCTGAGTATTAATTACCCTAAAAATAATTACACCAATTAATTATACTTTTTCCACGATTGGCAAATTAAATTTCCCAGATTATGTGTTCGAAATAAATAAAAAAAAGGACTCACTGAGAATTATACAACCATACGATATCGTATGGTACAGTAGGATCGTTAGAAATTTTGCACTGAAGCTCAGCAGTGTGTCCCAGAAGAACAGAAGTGTCGCTCGGAGGTCGAATTATTTGTGTTCTCACTGTCGACCCAAACGAATTCAAATTAGCATTCAAAAGATGAGAAAAAACATTTCAACAAAACAAATTGATTTGTTTTGTTGTTGTTGTTGTATTTGCTTACCGACGACGGTCAAATACGCCGAGGCATTTACGGAGCCAGCTTCGTTGGCACGTACGCACGTATATTTCCCAGCATCGTTTGGCTTTACTGCGGCGATCAAAAGATCTCCTGTTTCGAGCAATTGAACTCGTCCGGCAATTTCAACGAAGCTGTTGTCTGCAGAGAACAAAAAAAAACGCAAAAATAAATACAAGCATCACTTGTCATTTTTTAGACAATTCCTCAACAAAAATACAAATTCATTTTCCGACCAAATGGAAATTGGCTAAAATTTCAAGAAATTCAATGAAATGCATTTTTTTTTTCCTCTATTCGTTTTCAAATTTGTACTTCTCTATACAATGAATAAGTAGCTGTAACTTTTTTACAATCTAGTATAACTGCGAACCGAGAAAGCTGATTCGAGTTTAAACGAAATTGTTTTTCATTTCGTTCCAACCGTGAGAATAAAGATGGCGAGAATGGAAATGAAGAAAAGTAATTAAATTACCATTATAAATCCAAGTCGTGTTAGGAACTGGTGCTGCGATGGCGCGGCAGCTCATCGTAGCCTCTTTGCCATCGAGGATCGTGACGTTGCTCGGTGGGTTTTCGATAACGGGAACCGAAGCTGAAAACAATGAGTTGTTAATTTTACGTTATTTACGAGAATTCATCATCATGCAAGGAGCTCTAGAAAAAAAAAATATATAATTCTATTTCAACAATAAAGAAAACGAAAAAATTGAATGTAAAAGAAAAAAATGGAGGAAGCTCGTCGATCGTACTGGCTAGTCCCAAAATCGTTGTCAACGTGTGCATCGCCACGATATTTCGCAGTCGCCATAGCAGGAAACACAAATAAATATCGATTAACCGAATAATCGACGTTGATAACTAAACCAATGAATAAAAAAAAAACAAAAAACATTCAACCAAACTCGCAAACTTTCATTCCAAAATAAAAAATCTCCACCGCCGATAAATCGTTGGAAATACCTAATTACCAATAATATACAGAGAAAAAAAAACATAAGCAATACTAAAAATGTGTGTGGCATATTTTCAAGCATTTTTGTGCCTTATAGATAAAAAAAAAAAAAATACCATTACACTTGGCAAAAAAATAAAAATGAAATAGTGATTAAATCTATGAAAATAAAAAAATTCTAAACTATCGTGAAATTTACACTTTGGAAAAGTTCTTTTTGTCTTTTTGTTTTCCTTACTCTCCGGATATTGAAAGAACTTTAAGCGGCCGTCGGATTGGCGAGCTCGGACTACGTTGTAGCCGGCTGCCCTTCGCGCCACCCTTTTCCTCACGACGTCCTTTACTTCCGCTGTTCCCACACAAAAATACGAACTCGTTAAACCCCCGAAGTGTGACATTTTCGTCGCTCGTTGCCAAATTCAACAATTATATTATTTTCTCATTTTTATCAAGTCCTAATGCAAATGAGAAATTTAACGCTTTTTCGGTTGAACAAACGGTGAAGAAATAAATAATTCATACTTTTTGCTTTCAGCCAAGTGTAGCTCGATGCTTCGCCCGCGTCGTTCGACGCCAGACATTGAAACATTCCTGAAAATTCCATCGTCAGTCTCTTTATCGTCAGAGAACCATCCTCTTCCATGTCCAACCTGCAAAAAAGTATCAACCATGCAGTTTTTTTTTTCAATTTTCAATTTTTTCAAATAATTTGCAATTACCCGAGAAACTCGGTCATTGTAATTAATTCTAGTTTAATATTTTTTCTCACTTGTTGCCCAGCAGATGATCGACTGGTTCGGCGTTGAAGAACCAGCTGATTTTCGGGGTCGGGACACCCACAGCATCGCAGGGTAATTTGACCACAGATCCATAATCACTGTGAGTCTCGCGTTTAAGTTCGTTCACGAAAGTCGGTTTTTCTATTGTCATTACGAAAATTCCAATAAATTAGACAAATGTAGAGGAAAAAAAAAAGTTTTTCTCATTGTTTTTTGTTGTTGTTTGATGAATAACACAGGAAATCGATCGTTTAAACATTATTTGATGTTTGGATTTCACGATGTTGAAGTTTGCATTGTTGGAATGCAAAGAAAAATTTAATTTTTATTCATTATTTTGATAATACAATTTTTTTTTAGTCAATTCGGTTTTTCGAAAATAAACTGCTTCAAAAAATGATTAGTTTTCGTTGCATTGCAACGATGCGAACTTCGACATCGTTTTGCGTCTGCAAAGGCTATCGATATCGAAATAAAAAAAATAGAATAAATTTGAAAAAGAGTGATTGATTATGTAGAAAGTATAGAAATTAATGTTTTGACGAAATGGGTGATAATTCTCACCAAAGACATCGATTTTGGCACTGGCATTTATACTTGGATAGCCTCCACCACGTAAATCAACGTGACAAGTGTAGACGCCAGTGTAAGTGAGATTCGCCAATATGAGGGCGAGAGTCCTGTTCCAAGAGTCGTTGAAGCTGTAAACTATCTGAGCATTTTCTATCGGTATACCATCCTTGGTCCATATCGTTTGGAGTTCGTGAAGTGATCTGAAGAAATGAGAAGCAACATTTTGATAAAATTTCAAACGATAACACATTTTTATTATTACGAAGAATTAGGAATGCAGAAGATCTCTTTACCTTGCATTGGCGATGCAATCCAAATACGTGACCGGTTGATCTTTGATGATTTGCATATCTCGAGGCTTGACAATGATCGAAGGTGCGACCTCGTAATTGGGATCGCCGGTAACTCGCAATTTGAAGAGTGGTCCGTTCTCCTCTTTGCCGATTTGTGTATTGGTAGCTCGTGCTTTGTAAATCCGTTCATTTTTTTCCGAGACATTGAGGATCAGAAGTTTGTGCTGACTCGTCGCGTATTGAATCTCGTAAGGGATTGGCTCGTTCAACGTCGACCACGTTACGTCCGGTGTCGGATCACTGTCGATTGGTGGCAGCTCCAATATCGCTGCACTTCCGGATTGCACTTCTACCTCAATGTCCGTTAAATTTTCGAAGACTCCCATATCTATAAATAAATGAAAATAACACACACAGACACATTAACACATTTCCACGACGATATTGAAGTTTGCATCGTTGGAATGCAACGAAAAAATTAATTTTTATTCTTCTTTTTTTTTATTATTAATGCACTTTTTCCATTTTGTTTTTTTTTTTTTAGTAAATTCGGTTTTCTAATGGCAAAGAACGATGTCCTACTTTTCTTGACAAATACCGTAGAGAATTTTGCGCTCTGCTTAAAAAAATGATGAGTTTTCGTTTTTCACGATCCAATAAATTACGCAGTTTTCGAATATTTTGAAAAATGGAACAAAATTCAAACCGGTAATTCGAAAGGATCGTAAAAAAAATTGAATTTCATCAACTCAATTAATTGTTCATAAAAAAAATTAAAATCATCGATTCCGATAAAAAAAAATGGAAATCTGGGTGTGGGAGCGTCAAAATACAAACTGAAACACGCGATAAACACAAATATCGTCAGTAATAAAAAGATAATAATGAAAGAGTACTCACAAGCTACGGAAAATGTGACCCTTTCGCTGAAAATCGATCCAACGTCGTTCGTAGCTACGCAATAATAAACACCGGCGTCCTTTCGACGTGGGCTTTGAATCCGCCAAAAAGTATCGGACGTGAGCTCGTTGCTCAAAGGGACACCGTCCTTGAACCATCTGTACTTCGGTTGAGGGTAGCCTATAAAAAAAAAATGGAAATGCTCATTTTTTTCAAACCGGTTTTCTTCCCATTCAGGATTCATCCATCGATTCACCATTTTTGTAACTGCGATTAACGCGAATATTTGATTGTAAGGAGTTCATTGTTCACGGAATTCTCGTCTAGCAAGATTTCTTGTATCTGTTCGTCGATGTTTTTTTTTTTTTTTTTCACGTTTTTGCTTCATTTTTTTTTTTCGATACAAGCACCTCACGTTACTATACTGTACTTATTGTCACAGAGGGTCACGATATCACGTTACGAGACTCGATGTAGAGGGAGTTCGATGTCGAATCGAACTAAAAATCCTTTCGCTTTCTCATTTCGATGTTGAGACATTTTTTCAAACAATTTTCACATTGGCTTTTTATTTTGACGTGGCACGAAATTTTGAAGGAAAAAAAAAACAAATGAGAATTTAGATTTCGAAAAAATGGTCGTCAGCTGAAAAAATAGAGTTTTTGTAAAATTACGAAAATTTTCAGCGAATCGAGCCGAGTCACTATCACATTTGAGGACGATGGGAATAAATTTGGAGGAAGGATCGAACCGACGAACTCGGGTTTATATCCATTTGGCGTGTAACAGCCTTTGTGCACATGCATATATCGAACAGTAAACTTTATGGCTTCATCTGGCCACTCTTCACATCCCACTATCGTCGAGGTTATTCGATATTTCACGAGAAACTTTGGTCGCTAGCCACCTGCACGACGATATCGTCATCTTTGCGTTAAACAAGAAAAAAGGAGGAAAAAGTGAATGTTCAATCAGAACTTACCGCGTGCCATGCATTGCAGAATTTTCGTTCGATTTTCTATCAAAATGTTGCTCACTCCAGATGGTTGAGTAATAAACCTTGGTTCTTGGAGAGTAACTGAAACAGAAAGGAAAATACCATTCAATTCGTACGTTAATAATTACGAGAGTGCACCAGCCGAAACCTTTTTTTTATCATACCGAAGTTTACATCGTCGGAATACACAACGAAAAATATATTTTTCATTCATTATTTTGATAATTAATGCACTTTTTGCAATTTTTTCAGTTAATTCAGTTTTCCAATGGCAAAGAAGACTCTCTCATAATCGTTGACAAATGCTGTATCAAAATTTTGTTCTCTGCTCTCAAAAATAATGACTTTTCGTTGCATTCCAACGCACGCGAACGTCAAGATTTTTTCCGAGCCTTTAACCTTCGCGAGGGGATCGATAATTATATCCTCCTGAATCCTTTCTCAGGGTCAAAAAACACGTGACCTTTTCCCTTATCCAATTTAAATGAGCACGAAGCGAGAGAGGGAGGGAGAGGATGTGTGTAACGTCGATCGGGCAACGATGGCGGTCACCTTAATCGCAGGATGCAACAAATTACCATTTTTTTTCTCAAATTCTTTTTACTCCCTCGTATATTCGGACGAACGAATAAATTCACATTTCAAAGTGTAATTAGTGCAATTATATATTTTCACGTAATTATATTCTCTGCACAAGGAATTGAATGAAAAATTGTTCAAAAAATGTTTTTTAAATCCGTTTACGACTGAAAGAAAAATAGAATATCGAAACTTTGAATTTTGGTCGTTGAATTGATTATTAATATTGCGTAGTGAGAAAATTTTTTATCGCGTACGGCGTTTTTGATACACAAATCCTAGTCATAAAACTTTGTCTGTACACGTGTGTCTATTGTGGATACGAAAAAATGACAAGAGAGGGCACTACGAGATAGTATCCGGTTCTTAACATTCTTTTCTTATGTATCCCTCCAATCGTCGAGTTTCTTGGCCGCTACTTTTTAATGATCTTCGATGACTCAGTCGCGCAACAATTTTCCGTCTGTGACGGATACTGTGTGTACGATATCGTGAACTCGTTAGCGCCATATATTTTTCTGTTCGACGACATGCTTTCGTCGTTATTATCAAAAATATATGGCTGCGTAAGTACATACAGTAATTTTTGTTTCCTCATAGAGGAAGCTATGTCAATGGACTTAAAATGTTCCAAAACATCGAAAAATCATATCTAGAAAAAATGTCCGGCTGTGTGTGTGTGTGTGTGTATGTTCCGGCACTGTAAAATTCTCATACGTTCATAACTCGAGAACGGTTTGACAGCTGTTAATCTATACAAGCTCTTCATTATTTGAGAATTTTGTTGAAATTGCAAAAAAAAAAAATACGAATTCGACGGCATTTTGAAATTTTCAAAAAAAGGCTCTCGACGCTCTAACTTCCGCAAATTTTAAGATTTATTGGTAATTTTTTTTTTTTATAAATAGAGTATCGTAATAGGAAGGTTGGTATTGAATTTGGGAAATATCGGTGGAACGGTTTAAATTTTAGGATTTTCCGAATTTTACGAAAATCTGAGTTTTTCGAAAAATCGTCTTACCGCTCGAATTTTTGTAAATTTTTTGAGATATTGTGTATAAGTCTGCACGTGCTGTTTACTTTCTAGAAAAGTTGTCGAAATTATATAATTTGAATGCAAAATGCTCAAATCTTCCTCTATGAAGAACTATATTTTTCATTTTGGCTTCGTGCATCTTTTTTTGAGCATCTTGAGGAAGCAATTTGTTGTGTTTTCTTTTACGAAAGTTCCTAATCGCTCACAGCACTGCGATTCTGTCCTTCGTTCTCATGAAATAAAATTCCAAGTTAAAAAAACTATTCACCTTGAAAAATGTCAACAGTTGCTGGAAACAAAAAGAAAATATCTTCCCAATCAACAAAGATTTTGTTTAATGATATAAAAAGTTAAGAGCGATGGCGGAAACGATCGTCCAGCGTTTTCCGTTAAATCGTTTTAAAATTTGCGCAATCGTACAACAAAAAAGTGTTTGGGTTTAACCGGAGCAAAAAGAAAACGTAATAAAAGCGAAGAGACATAGCTTCTTGGTCGAGTGCTTGCGAAAGGGGATAACCAGTATAGGAAACGTAAAAAAAAAAAAAAGGAGGATTGCATTTACCGGCTGGTTCGACGCTTCGCATCCTTCAACGCGCTCCTCGTTCCACTCTCGGGCTTTCGTTACGCATTTTATGTATATGTGTGTACGTACACCCCGAACATTTGAGATCCTTGTCGTGTTTACCCGGATGGAACGATCCGGTGTTGCGAGTTCACGAAAGTGGAAATTGATCATTCCGACATTCAGTTGAATAAGAGACAGAAATCTCCGGAAATTCGTTTTTAATTGTTAAACAATAGCGAATTATAATGAAAACGTGTTTTTCGTTAATTAAAAAATTCAAGACTTTTCAATGTGAAATTCCTCGTGTAAGAAATGGATTTTTCCAGCAAGCTAAATAAGTTTGTGTTGGAAAAAAATTTCTTTTTCAAATTAAACAATTTTGGGATATGTCATGAAAAAGTGTTTTCCATTAATTAACAAATTCAAGGCTTTTCAATGGGAAATTCCTCATGTAATAAATGATTTTTCGACCAAGCTAAAGTTCGTGTTGGAAAAAAATTTCTTTTCCAAATGTTCTCAATTCACTAGATATACGATAAAATTTCTTTAATCACCGTGAGTGTATGCATGACTTATGGAAACTTTGAATACTCTCGAGAAGAACGAGACAATGGCTACTTGGATGAGCATTAATTATTATTTTTCATATCCCGCTCGGCGCCTCCCGCGGCATTTCTTCTCCACAACTTTTCTCATTCGTCTTCTCAATCTCTTCGTATTCTTCAATCAAGAAAAAAGATTCCGGATTAACGGGGGCAAGAAAATATTCTTACAGCTATTCAAACTGGGATCGCGCATGGTTTTCATTTACGCGCGGATAGTGCCGTTCGAAGGGAAACGAGATCTTAATTCCCACGTACTAAGAAACATATAAAATTGTATGTAAAACGGGCCACGAGCATTTCTTCACGATCTTGAAGTTCGCGTCGTTGGAATCCAACGAAAAGTGATTATTTTTTACAGCAAGGGACAAAATTTCGATACAGTTATTGTCAACGATTATAAGAGAGTCTTCTTTGCCATTTATCAAAATAATGAATGAAAAATATTTTTTTCGTTGTATTCCAACGATGCAAACTTCATTATCATAGGATTTAGTCTTTTTCACGATGTTGAAGTTTGCATCGTTAAAATGCAACGAAAACTCTTCTTTTTTTTTTTTTTAAAGCAGAGCGCAACATTTCATACAGTATTTGTCAAGAACAGTATACGACAGAATTCTTTGCCATTCGAAAACCGAATTTACTAAAAAAAAAAAAAAAAAAAAATTGTAAAAAGTGCATTAATTATCTAAATAATGATTAAAAATTAAATGTTTCGTTGCATTCCCACGATGCAAACTTCAACATATTGTTCTTTTTCGTGTATATGGGCATTTTAAATATCCAGCGCTCTGTTAATTTCTCGTTTCTCGTTCGATTGATTATCGATTTTTTTCAATAGTCGATGATAAATTTTTCAATTCCGTGGAGATTGGAAATTTCGATTTTTTTTTCATATATTTCGATGAAACTTTTATATAATTCGGATAAAAATGAGCAAAATTTTGCAACAAACATCGGTGCGTGGAGTAGCGTCGAGATTGGAAAGATTCCGGGTGAACTGGCCTACAAGAGTATCTTCCACAAGAGGGACCAGCTGTGAACCATCGTCTTTCCATGTTTTTCAAGTACCCACAGGGTAAAAGTAGTAAAAAAAGAAAAAAGAAGAGATCAAGTCTCTCATCTTCCCAAGGCATAAACGACGCCTTAATAATTCAGAAATATCTCTCTTCTTCTCTGACCCTCTCTCTCTCACTCTTTTTCTGGACTGCGTCTCGCGAGACATCGGAGAAACAAACTGCTTCACATCTTTAAGGGATTCGTTCCGAAGTAATCTTCTAAGGTTTTTGTTTTTCTTGCGTTGCACATCGTAGACCGATGACGAGAAGCCTTGTGATTTTTCTAAACACCAAAGTGACTCGCGTGTCACCGCGAGCACAGAAGCCGCGTTTCGGAAAAAATGAATACGCAATAAAATTGACGACATTAAAGTTCGGATCGTTGAAATCCAACGAAGACTGATTGTTGTTTAGAGCAGAGCGCAAAATTTCATAAATCAATATTGTCAAGAACAGTATATGACAGAATTCTTTGCCATTCGAAAACCGAATTAACTAAAAAAAAAAAAAATTGAAAAAGTGCATTGATTATCAAAATAATAAATGAAAATTAAATTTTTCGTTGCATTCCCACGATGCAAACTTCAACATCGCGTATGAATTGAAGGTAATCACGAGCTTATAATTCTCAATCTTCAAGATACGAGATTTCCTTTTTTTTAGGATGTTGAAGGCAACGAAAAATTTAATTTTTATTCATTATTTTGATAATTAATGCAAATTTTAACAAATTTTTTTTTTTGTCAATTCGGTTTTCGAGTGGCAAAGAATTCTGTCAGACTGTTCTTGACAAACACTGTATGAAATTTTGCGCTCTGCTTATAAAAATAATGAGTTTTCGTTGCATTTCAACGATGCGAACTTGAAACATCGTTTTTTTTTGCCATTCACGATTGTCCGAAAATCTCAAGTTCGTTTGAAAAATTCAAACTGACCCCAAAAAGTAATAACGAAAGAATAACGATAATTTAGTTGAAAAACTCTGTTGTAAATAAAGAATTCATCCTCGTCTGTAGTTCGGCCTACTTTTTTAGATCGTGGCTTATGAATTTTGCACTCGAGGATGGATTGAAGCTCAGGGGGAGAGAGATTTCGAGTGGAGAAGAATTAATGAGTAGAAAAAAGTGATCTCTTTCCATTTATCTCGTGGTCCGGGTTCAGGAGGTCAGAACGGTGAAAACCGCAGGCTTTTTTTTTTTTACCTGTGTCATTGAATATTCGGTCCCCTCTGCTCACTGGGGGATAATCTCTCTCTCTCTCTTTCCTCTTTATCTCTTTTCTCTACATCTACCCCTACAAGCCGCAGCTGTCGAGACAGTCGCGGTGAAAGGGGAAGCTGGAAGCGATCCAAAAAGGGCTGAAGAAGGGGCGATGAAAATCGCGTGTGCACTGCAGATAAAAAACAATTTGTCACGCGATCAACGTCCGATTTTTGTTAACACAACAGTTCCGATCGCAAACGCGTCGGAAAAAAAAAAATCTGTTTAAAATAAAATCCCAAATAAATATTCACAACTTTTGTTTATTCATTCGAAACTGTTGGTAATTAGCAAAGGCGCATAATCAGCGATGAAAAATTTGAGTGAAAGGAAAATCATTCGGATTTTTTCAACGGCTGAGTATTGCGATAACGGAAGCAGCCCCCGCCGCCAGCAAGCATGAACTTTCATTCATCGAATTCATCGCGATACTCCAACTTTTACAATCGTCCAATTTATTTTATATTGTGTATGAGTAATGAATTGCTTCTTTTCATTCGCAGAGCTTCGCTTCCACGTGGAATTCATATATGGATTCAAGCCATAATGTGAGTCGATGATTGAATGATTCAGGCTCGTTAAATGTGCGCTCCAGAAATAACACACACCAAAGAGGGGTTCACGCCCTAGTATCCCTGAGGAAACTTCTTCACAAATCCACTAAAAAGCCTGTGTATATATTACGTTGGAGTTTATATATGTAAAGCTTTTTGTACACGCGTTGCACGAGAACAGACTGGCTCTCTGTTTTGTTGATAGTCTCGTTATACGAAACCGACCACTCGTTCGTTTCCCAAGCAACGATTGAGTGATTTTCAATTCACTTGGCTTATGCAGTAATGCATTTGTGTCTGGATATAAAAGCTTCTTTCTCATGACACCGTACAATGTGCATTTTCATTCAGTTTCTTCATCCATTATAAGCGAAAGATTTTCGCATTAATTATTTGGGACGCGATCGAGAAATTTGGAAATTTCTTCATTGGCGTTACGTGGTTAATAAATGTTTCATGTAATGAGGTTTTAATTTTTTTTTTCAAATTCCAATCCAAACAAACAGAATTTTCATTCACTTGTTCGTAATTTCAAAACAAGATGCTCAAGATGCGGGATGCTTAAATCTTCTTCTATGAGGAACTATATTTTTTATTTTTACTTCCTCATAGAGAAAGCTTTGAGCCATCGTGCATCTTGAGGGAAGCAATTTCCTAATTTCAATTTGCAGCGTTTTTTGTATTTCCATTTAAATTATATTAATTCGAAAACTTTTCTAGAAAGTCAAGAGAAATTACATCAGACACAATATTTTACAAAATTTGCAGAAATTGGAGCGCGGTTGGACGATTTAAAAAAAAAACTCTGATTTTCGTTAAATTCGAAAAATCATAAAATTTAAACCGTCCAACCGATATTTCCCAAATTCAATACCAACCGTCCTATTACGATACTCTATTTATAAAAAAAAAAAAAATTAGTAATAAATCTTGAAATTTGCGGAAGTTAGAGCGTCGAGAGTCTTTTTATGAAAATTTAAAAATGCCGTCAAATAATGAAGAGCTTGTATAGATTAACATCTGTGCAAAACGGGAGCCCTGTAGCTCAAACCTTTCTCGAGTTATGAACGTTTGAATTTTACAGTGCCAGAACATACCCAGCACACACACACATCCGGACATTTTTTCTACATATGATTTTTCGATGTTTCGGGATATTTTAAGCGCATTGACATTGAAAACTGGATTAAAAAAAAAAAAATTTCAACGTCACATATAGCTTCCTCTGTGAGAAAGCAAAATGGAATAATTTTATCAATACGCAGGATGAAGGGAATTGCGTTTTTAGGGCTGATAAACATCTGGAGCCTGAAAAAATGGCGTGCATCTAGAGTTTCAATTGGTTATACGAAAAAGTTTACTGCGGAAAAAGCGAGGGGTTGACCACCTGCAACCTGCAGTAGTAGCTTGTCTAGTGAACTATGTACAGTTACGATCCACATACGTGCAGATTGCCAACATTATGTACTATAGACACATGGGGAATTCCAGAACGAATGGTCCAGAGACTGTTTGATTGATCATAATATTTCACGAGTAAATTAATTCACCATGATGCTGGCACGAGTAAAATTGATCGATATATTAATAAAAAAGGACGCCCATCGGATCAGGAAATATTTTGAAAATAGAATTTTTCTTTTTTCACTGATATTTCGAAATAATCGAAATAAAAATTAAATTTCCCACTGCCCGAGGCTGCAAACCATCAATACCAAAAAGTGCTTATTTCTATGGAAATCCCCATACGTGTATGGGGATATAGATTCGAGTGGGCCATCCCTCTCTCCGACTCTAAGACGCAATGCGCAACGTTTTGCGGAGGTTTTCCCTTCTCTCTTCCTCTCTCTCTCTCTCTCTCTCCCTTTCATACTATTTGCTCTCTATCGCCACTGAATCTCGAATTTTATGCTAGAGCTATACGAGGATGCTAACACTTGCTATTATTATATAGAAAGGAAAAAGAAACTCTGGGCGATCGTAGTATATGAGAAATTTTTTCGGAGCTTCCTTGTCGCGAATCTGTCGCATTTAAGTTAACACGAGGATTAGGACACTGAAAATCAAATTCTTTCAAAAAACGTCGATATTTTGTTCAACACGTTACACTAAATATTTTTCGTTTATTTCAAATTTTTCATAATTTTGACAATATTTTTCATTCCTAACGCAACTGTCAGCAAAATTTACGATCGGAATGACAGAAATTTGCTTTTCGAAGGGACTTTCTACAATATTTCTTGCAGCACCGACGACATTTTTGTGATTTAAAAAAAAAAGTTTAGTCGAACTCATCCAACAAAATCTTCTTTTCAGTGTAATTGATAAATACGAGATTTCACGAAATCTATTTCAATCGCCATTTTGAGAATTTTGATGCGTAATTTTTAAGCGATTTTAATGCCTCACTGCTCGTTTTGTACTTTTGAAGGAACAATAAAGCAGCTCGGAAAATACGAGGTTCGAAGTGTAAGGACGTGACAGTATAACGAGTTCATGTCTGTCGAGCAGCAAAAGGGCGATTTTCGAAAGAGTGTCTTTAAATAACTATGTGGAAAATGAGGGTCTCTGTTTCCATATGAAACTGGAGTAGCTTGGTGATGCCGGCGGATGGAGTATCGGATCTTTTTTTTCCAGCAATTGATGCAAAATATTACATTTCTCCATTTGTTTCAATGTTTTATAATTCATGATACTGAAGTTTGCATCGTTGGAATACAACGAAAAAATATATTTTTCATTCATTATTTTAATAATCAATGCACTTGTTGCAATTTTTTCAGTAAATTCACTTTTCGAATGGCAGTAAAGAAGACTCTCCGATAATCCTTGACAAATACTGTATCCAAATTTTGTCCTCTGTTATTAAAAATAATAACTTTTCGTTGCATTCCAACGATACGAACTTCAAGATCGTTATAATTTTAATAAAATCGTTACCGGTTGAAATGGAAGTAATTTCATGATGTCGAAGTGCGTGCATCGTGTTGAAATGCAACGGAATTTTATTCTATTTTTTGAAAGCAGAACCAAAAATTTGCATGCAATGTCCGTCTGTGACAATTATTAGCAAATAAAAAACCGAATGTCATAGAAAAATTAAGGAGATTCCAAAAATTTTCAAAATTATGAGTGGATTAAATATTTTTCGTCGGGCTCCAACGATGCGAACTTTAAATATCGCGTAATTTCGACTTTGATTGATCGCGCGAATGAAATATAGTTTATGGCAAATGAAACGTTATTGCCTGCTTCTCATTAGTCATAAGTTGCAAAGTAATTTTTAGAAAAATAAAAAATAAATGAGCGTTTTACACCGCGGAACGTGAATGGAACTTTGTAAAATTTTAATGCTCTCGATCCATTTTCATCGTAGACTAAGCTGAGAGCAAAAAATCGTAGTAGTCGTAATGTCAAGAAACTCGAGTGAGTGTAAGAGAGCCGGCGAACGACGAGTGTGCAAAGAAGATGGAAAGATCAGAAGAAGAGAGCGAGAGCAAGAGAAAGGGACAAAGAGGGAGGGAGAGACGGTTAAGGGAGAAGAAGAAGGCAGAGCAGAGAAGAGAGAGCAGGCATGTGTGTGTGCGTGTGCGTTTGAAGAAGAATACTTCAGCTTCTCTTTGCGGCTAAGCGAGTTCTGCACCCCCGTCCCCTTTTTCCTCTCTCCATCGTTTTCCTCAAGAGCAGGGCACCTGCGAGTATAGTGGTCACTCCAGAAGAACGACTTAATAGTACAAGAATATAGAAATTGAAGAATAAAAGAGGAGCGTAGAAATAGAGGCAGAAAAACATATCGCAGAGTCTTGGATTACTCCCATAATCGAGAATTCTCCGTCTGCCTTGTGGCTTTCAGAATCTTCTTCCTAGGAGATGGACGTTGATTTAATACAAAGCGATAAATCTTGAAGCATCATTTCACGTCGCGCACGAACGAAGAATTCAAGTTTTGTGTTGAGAAACGAAATGGATCTTGGGAGCGAAAAAAATTTTGACGTTATGAACGTCACACTGAAAAGAAGATTTTGTTGGAAAAGATCGATATTTTGTTGGATACGTTCGACTAAACGTTTTTTTGAAAAGTCACAAAAATGTCGTCGTTGCGCAGCATGAAATATTGTAGCAAGTCCCTTCGAAGAGCAAATTTTTGCCATTCCCATCGTAAATTTTGCTAACAGTTCCGTTAGGAATCAAAAATATTATCAAAATTACGAAAATTTTGAAAATTATCCAAAAATATTTAGTTTACCGTGTTTAACAAAATATCGACGTTTTTTGACAAAATTTCATTTTCAGTAATTGAAAAATTATATTTTTTATCTATGGGGAAATGAGAATTAAAAAATATCTTGCGAGAAACCAAGTTTGTTTGAGAGCGATATTTCACTATTCAAAATCTGCTTTTCGTGTATGCTGTGCAATTATAAAATTGATGATAAAAAGAGTAGAACAAAAAAGAATCGATTCCTTTGTTCCAGTTTATTTTCACAGTCTGGTCGTTAAAGTTCTGGATAAGATGCAATTTTGAGAGAGGCCCTGTCTGAAGAATCTCTCACGGAGAATCGATTCGAGGCTTCACGAACGGCGGAAACGTGCTTGTAATAGTGCTGTTGATCTTTTTCGCAGCGACAGCAGGCAATGGTGACGACACAAATAAAAGGAAAAATCGACGTTTGGTGATTCGCCAAATGTACTTGGAGGCTCTGGCTTCGGAAAACGATGGGCAATGCGTTAGACATTGTTTTGTGTGTATGTGTGTGTGTGCTGTGTTTTGACGATGTTGAAGTTTGCAACGAAAAATTTAGTTTTTCAATTTATTTTTTTCAGTAAATTCGGTTTTCGAATGGCTAAGAATTTTGTTGTATGAAATTTTGCGCTCTGCTCCAAAAAATAAAATATTCTGTTAAACACGGTAAACTATAATTTGTTTTTCGAAGGGACTTTGTAGAATATTTCTTTCTGCAATGACAACATTTTTGTTATTTTTCAAAAAATGGTGGAATCCTTCGCATCATTTTCATGTCCTTGACTTTGCATTCTTCTCCTTTTCTTTCTTATTATCGTAGTTATGATTTTCTTTATACTTTGTTCTTTGTCGTCTTGTTGTTTCTTCCTATTCCAGTTCTTGTTTCCTGTTCTCCTCATTTTCGTACATGTGGTCGTATTTTTTAAAACTCTCATTTTCTCGCATTTTTTTTTCATTGAATTTATCATTCTTTTCTTTTCTTTTTCCTCTCGTTTCCTCTCGTCTTTGTGTTCTTTTTCCTTTTCCGTCCTTTCCTCCGCATCTTCTCGCCCCGCGCATGGTTCTTTCTTTTTTTCATCGTCCCCCTTGAAACCGTGAGCAACATCGCGGTTACATTTATGGCATCCGCGTCGCCCCACGTCACACGCACGCACTCTCCGCAAAACCTCACGTTCTTCTTCACGTTGTCGTCTCTCATCCAACTTTTCCAAGTAACGCACGCATTCGAGTGCGTGATCCACGTACGGGGAATGCTCGAACGGGAGAGCAGCCGTCGCCGTGGACGAACAACTCGAAGAAGAAGAAGAAGAAGAGGAAGAAAAGGAAAAGAAGGAGAAAAAGTTAAAAAGAAGAAATGATAAATAGGAGAAACAAAAATGGAGGTGAAGAAGGATGGGGACCATGCAGAGAGAGCCTTGCCGGGGGCGGTCAGTGGCCTTTCTTGCACCGGCTACCACGAGACGACCGCGGACTACTCAACAGTCATCTTTCTTCTCGCTCTAATGCCACCTCACATCCCCCCCCCCCTCCTTATCCCTTTTCACAAGCATTTTACGTCTCTCTCACTTTGACTCACCTTAGGGAATAATAATGTGAATTATACGCTCGTGAAGGCATTTTTATTCCTGCCCTCCACCCTGCCCATCATCTTTTTTCTTCCGTCATTTTTTTAAGGACGTTGTATATATGGCAACGGTCAAATCTTATTTTTCGTTTTCACTTTTTATTTCATACAAAATGGTTTGCGAGCCTAAGTTCACTAAAAAAAGTTGTTACAAATTGACTAAAAAACAACATACTCTGAATCCAAAATTGTCCGAGGTTATCTGTATTTGTTATATAATAAACAAAAGTTCAAAAAAATTTTACGATCGATGTTTTTGAAAAACTAAATTACGCTTCTTCGATGTTACATAAAAGTGTATGCAAAGTTTTAAGAGGCTTCACCATTTAGAAATGGAAATATTTAATGTTGAAAATTGCAACTTTTAACACACGCTCTTATGAGAAACTACTAAAAATTGTGATTTTTATAAATAAATATCTCGACTTCTACACGGTGGAACCTCTTAAAATTGTGCGAGCTATTAGATATCACTATTCTCTTAGTGTCGTGCAAATTTAAAGGAATTCTATCGATAGGAAATTTTGCATACAACGTCCTTAAGATTTCATTTTCTGGCTACATCTGCGGCTCGACCAACCACACGTGCACAGCAGCCTTTGTTGTCTTCGAAAAACGCTTTCACGAAACAAGTTTCTATCCGCTGATTTCGGCCGGTCGTACGTTTTTTAAACCTGCAGTCATCACGACGTTCTGGTGGGAGCCGATTTCAAGGTCATCTGCAAAATCTCGATTTGTGACTGTGTCTGAAATTGGATAGTCACATTTGTGTGTGGCCAAGGCGAAGAGGAAGTTGCCTGCGGATTCTTCAGTCCATCGCATTGACGAAAAACCACAAATTATCGAGGAACATGAAATTTTTCGATATTTCGAAAAGATTCAGTATTTTATCCCACGATGAGTCGCCCGCGTGTTGATCGCAGATTTTTGGGGCGATGAAATCGTTCTTGAACGTCCAAGGGATAGAAAAGGGGGGGGGGGGAAATAAGATGAGCCAGTGCTTCGCAAAGATAACACTCGCACGAGGGGGCCTTTTGCTGATGCCATGGTTGAAGAGCCTATGAAGGCCATCATGAGGATTACGTGTCGCTGCATCATCGGAGAAGAGAGCAACGAGAGACCAACGGCAGGGAGGCAAGGAGGAAAGAATGAATGCAAGGATTTTATACAGGGTGCGCGAGAGTCGTGTACAAGTTTGATGAGAGTTGTCGTAAGGTTGCCTCATCGGGAACCGCATTATTATATGAAAATTTGATATTTTTTTATTAGACTATTCAAGTATGCTAGAAAATGCCTGCAAAATTTCAGAGTCCATTACCGACCATTTATCACGATAAATAATTAATGAAAGTTCGAATTTGTTTATAATTTTATTGGATATATTTTCAAACAACGTTTTGATGTGTTGAGAAAACCCTGAGGATTATTTCTAAACGAAAAAAAATTGAGGATTAACGAAAAATTGCGATAAAAATCATCGATTTAGAAAAGTAATTACTTGATGAGTTGGCGTCTTCTACTGCTACCGCTATAGTTACATTTGTTACATAGTTACTTTTGTGGTACTAATAAAATAATATTCACATTGATCATATATGGCTTATTTACAGTGTTTCAAATAATAACATGGTTTTTGACTAGCTAATGCGATGGGGCAACTTCAATTGTAGAGTAGTGAAAAGTTTGTAGCCATTTATTTTTCCGAGGGCCCGTTCTGGCGATTTTTCGTGATAAGTTTTCGCGAGAAGTCTGCAGCACCGAGTGTCGGGGTGTGCAACGTTCTCTCTGTGAGTAACGAACCAGGTTGGCCAGTGCTAATCATTCGAAGAATTAGAAGCGATCGCTCGAAGAAAAAATTGACCTGGAAGATTCGTCGTTCGAAGTACCGAACGACAGCTAACGGCTCCATAGCAGTTCAAACTCGATGCTCACCAGACTCCCTGTATACGAGCCCGAGTTACAGGTACAGAATGCGCGGCGTTTAGCGCGCCGAGGGAAAGTCTCAGAAGCAGTTTTGTATCCGTACAACTGGTGCACACACTTAATTCCCTCATGCACGTGTGTGTGTGTGTGTGTAATGGATGAGAAGTGGCAGGAACGAAGAGAGCGGAGGTCGCACTCGTCGAGAAGAATAACACGAGGAGGTTCTCAAAGGGGGGAAAGCGGCATCCGGTTGACGCGGGAACAAGTGTTCGAACCAGTTGGAATTTCGCAAATAACTCTTTGCGAAAGTATTATCAGGAGATTCTACGTTTTTTTTTCATGAAGGACGCTCTCGACGGTTTGCATCGTCGAGAATCGATAATTAGATCGATTCGAGTCCAGGCTTTTTCCCCCAAAACACGTATCGAGGCTGCTTCCACGTCGTTTTTATGATACTGAAGTTTACATCGTTGGAATACAACGAAAAATATATTTTTCATTCATTATTTTGATTATTAATGCACTGGTTCCAATTTTTTCAGTAAATTCACTTTTCGAATGGCAAAGAAGACTCTCCCATAATCATTGACAAATACTGCATCAAAATTTTGTCCTCTGTTATAAAAAATAATCACTTTTCGTTGCATTCCAACGATACGAACTTCAACATATGGTGACGTTTTTGACGTCTGGTAGTTTCGGAGCGGCTCAACTTAACCCAGAAATAAAACCCGTACAAAATATTCCGCACCAGGTTCGACCGGTATGGCGTTTGTTGCGCTAAGGTTGTGTTAAGGTCGTCGGAAACTGGTTCCAAACCTTAATGAGTGTAACCGCAGTATAGTTTCCTGGAAGATTATGAACTCGATTCAACTTTGTCAGGTGAGGGGCAATTTCTACGATGTTGAAGTTTGCATCGTTGGAATGCAACGAAAATTTTAATTTTTATTCAGTATTTAGATAATTAATGCACTTGTTAAAATTTTTATGTTTTTACTCAATTCAGTTTTCGAATGGCAAAGAATTACGTCCAACTGTTCTTGACAAATACTGTACAAAATTTTGCCGTCTGATTTAAAAAATAATGAGTTTTCGTTGCATTTAAACGATGCGAATTCCAACATTGTCAATTTCTTTGAAAAATGTGTCAAATTTGTGCCTGCATGCAGATTTTCAGACCAAACGAGATCGCGGGAAGACTCGCGCTCGGTCGCGGGACCAGAACCTCCAAGCGGAACGTGAGACGAACGTGTTTCGAAGGAGTAGGGATGGAAGGGAAAGGGGCAATACGAGTATAGGCGAGAGATCTGGAAACCTCGTGTGGAGGGAGCCATCGAGAGGAAAGAGAGAGAAAGCATCATATACCACTCGAAGAACGGGTAAAGGCCCTTGTCCTCCATTGTGTTTTGCGCCGCGTAGAGCTGACGCGAGTGATAGATACCGCACTACGACCAAGTATTATACATCCCAGTGTCTAGAAAACCTTTCTCTCTCTCACGTTTTTTATCCTGCTGCTATTCTTTTATACTCCTCCCTCTTTCCGCTGCTACCGAGTCCCAACATTGTACGACGTTTTTGCCTCTAGGGGGCGCCCCAACGTCTTGTGGAACAGAAAAAACGAACAAACTCGTATACACCGTCACACTCGCGGTCCAAGATAGGTAGGTACTCGTACATGCGATATAAACCTCATCTGTTACGACGACGCGCATTTTTGAGAGTATCATCGAACCTCATCGATCGGCTATCATCTTCCTCTAAGTAGCAGACACAGCCAAGAGTCTCTACATACTGGCTTTTGCATGCTGCGCCTACATTGTGGAATTGTAGAAGCCTCTGACGATTTCCAACATTGGTAGAAATGCAATACTGATCAAACTCAACGAGGAACTTGCGTAAGGCCCACTTGGCCTTTTCCTCGAAAGGGATCGAGAGCCAGTGACTTAAATTTGAAAATTTGCTCACTTTCCATGGTAAACTGACTTCGCACGTTCACTGGCCCTCGAGAATCCAACGGTCGGTTCACCCTGAACGAAATTCGTTATCAAAAGGGGCGCGATTACTATGACGATCAAGTTTGCAACGTTGAGCTCGAACGAAAAACACTTTTTCTATTGATTGTTTGTTCAATTTCAAGAACCATTACCTTTTTTGTACAGATTTTGAAAAATGGTTTTATTATTGTGCTGACCAAATATTTCATGGGAATCTTGAGATCTGCTCAAGAAAAAACTCAATTGTTTCTCGTTTCAATCCAACCATGCAAACTTCAACATCGTTGAAAAAAAGGATTATGCAATGTGTGTAGTGGCGCGTTCTTCGAATCGAGTATTCATAACCCTATCAATTTATCTCGGATGGAGGCTCCAGGTGATAAAAGTTGATAAGAAAAAGCAAATAGTCAGAAATGAGTCATGCATATGGGGCGGCGAATAAAGGCAAGTGAAAGAGGGCGTTGTGTTGTTGGATATTACAGGCTGGTTATGTCGGTTCTGTATCTGGAGGACACGCGCCGGCACGTGCTTCAAAAGCAAGGCTTAAGTGCACTATACTCTCTCTGTCCATACAGTCGTTGCATGAACCGACGCCATACAGAAAGACCGGGCGTCACTCGTTCACAGAGGTCAACGTTTTAACTTCGTTCCCACCAATTGGACCGGATTAACACTCCTAATAAATCCCAATTAAGGGACTAACCTCTTTCTCAACGGAGTTCCTCGTTCGGTCTTTATTGCGGAGATTTTTTTATAACGCTGCATTTCCGGCTGCTCCCAAAATTACCGAATTTTCAGAGATTTTCAAAAATAAGTTTAACGAACGTCAAAAATGTTTTAAAATTCATCATGGACTCGAAACGAGCAAGAATTTAATCCTAGAACGGTGACCTTATTTTTTTTTACCTATTCCGCCAACCTGGGCTCATAAATGAGCCAAATTTTGAAAAATTCATATCTCCGATAAAATTTAACGAAAAGTGTTCAACTTGGGCTCATTCTTTTCGTTTTTTAATGCAAGATCACGTGAGCCTGGGGTAATTTTACTTAAAGCCAGTAAATTAGTCAAAACGGCGGTAAAACGATAAAAAAACGGGAGAACGTTGGGAGAAAGGGCGCGAAAGGATTTAAAATCGCCTGGGGTCGTTTTTGACTCTAGGTTACCGTTCCAGGGTGAATATTTTTATTGGTTCACTTCAGTTAATCGGCCATTCGCAAGACAAAATTGTATTTTCTATTAATTTTTGAGAAAAAATTTTGTTTCCTGTTCAAATTTTAATTATTTTTTATTCTAATTACAAGATAAAATTTTATTTTTTTAATTAAAAATTGGATAAACGATTTGCTCTGCAGTCGGCCATTTTGGATTCACACTTGTTCGCTTCCCGTAAGCGAGAGCTCGGTAATCAGATTCAATTGGGGCGACGAGAGTGAAAATTAATCGATTCACTTTTTCTGTTTCTTTTTTTCTGCTCTTCCAGTTACAAACTTCGGCGAGGAATTATCGACTCAAAAAAAAAAAAAAAAAATTACGCGTCTTTCGATAGACCAAGTCCTACGCCCTGAAATACACGACAACAATGGGAATTCTGTCGTACTGTACACAAAAGCAGCGGAAAACGTAAAATACTCCCACGATTGCCGTGCTCCGGCACGCAGAACCGAGTAAATTACGTTTCAACCGGTACAAGGGGAAAAAGACAGAGATCAGCATGTGAGACTGTACTAAAGGGATTCGAATTAACTCAAATGGCTGCCAGAACATGACTTTATATTCGAACGTTGAAAGAAAAAAACAATCGAATTTAAATTTATTTATTTTGGAACCGAAGTCGCGTCGTGAAATTTTCAATTCGAATTTCTTTATCGTAAACAAAAACTGCACGAAAATTTCGTGTTGGCTGCTATATGAGAACGGAAGAATTTCGTTGGCTTCCAACGCGATGCAATCTGGCGAAAAATGTTTCAACGCAGATCGAGAACGAGAACCGACCACGGCCAATTGGACTGTGCGATTAATTGCCAAAGTTTGGAAATGTTCGCTCGTTCAGGTCTATAGATTCTCTCTCGGAGTTGGGGCAACAAATTGTGTCGGAAAAAAACAAATCAAAGAGAAACGTGTGGGACTAAGTTCGGAGAAAAAAAAAACGATGCACGATCCTCAAATCTTTCTCTATGAGGAACTAGATTTTTTATTTTGGCATCCTCACAGGAGGAAACTTTGAGCATCGTGCTAAATCTTGACGAAGCAATTTGCAAATTTCAATTTGCAGCGTTTTTTGTATTTGCATTCGAATTATATTATTTTGACAACTTTTTTAGTAAGTAAAGAAAAAGTGCAGATTTATACACAATAGAGCGGTTGGACGATTTTTCAAAAAACTCAGATTTTCGTGATATAAACCGTTCCACCGATATTTCCCAAATTCAATACCAACCTTCCTATTATAATCTCTATTTATAAAAAAAAAAGAAATTAGTAATAAATTTTAAAATTTGCGGAAGTTAGAGCGTCGACACTCTTTTTTTGAAAATTTTAAAATGCCGTAGAATTCGTATTTTTCTAGCAATTCAAACAAAATTCTCAGAGAATGAAGAGCTTGTATGGATAAACATTTGTGCAAAACGGGAGCCCGGTAGCTCAAACCGTTCTCGAGTAATGAACGTTTGAATTTTACAGTGCCAGAACACACACACACCTCCGGAAATTTTTTCTAGACGATTTTTCGATGTTTTGGGACATTTTGCAAATTGACCTTGAAAACTGAAAAACCAAAAAAAAATTCACCGTCACGTAGCTTCCTCTATGAGGATGAGAGTTTTTTTTTTTTTTTTGAAAAGAAAAGACATTCAAGATTTTGATTTATAGGATTTGCAACGTGTCGTCGAATTTTGTATGAAGAAGAAAAGTATTTTTAACCCTTCGAGTGCATATTGGGTCGTTTTGACCCCAACGATTGTCCGTCACCGATTTTTTCGGGATTTAATTTTCGTTTTCGTAAAAAAAAAAATCCAGGGCCAAGAAATTTGGATAATTTCCAAGAAAAAACGTCTCTTAAAAAAAACACAGAAAACGCTTATTTACCGGAATACAACTACTTGAAAAACACCTCGGGTCAGATTGACCCAAGATATGCACTTATAGGAGCTGTGCACTCGAAGAGTTAAAAAAATGATTTTCTAGAGCTCTCCATACGCCCTTAATGCCAGATTGAAATTCCACACAATCGACACTTGATATTGCGCGTCATTCAATACCAATAATTGAAATTCACTGGGAGTCAATTTCCAGCCGCCATGACAGCAACATTGGCGCGTCGTGATCGGTAGCGAAGGCTCTCAACGGAATCCGAATCGTAAGGTTTTGTTTCTCGAAACGATGACGATTTTTTCTCTGGGTATGCAGGGAAAAAAAAGACAGAAAGCAAAGCTCACCGGAAGCGTAGGCATTTCCCGTATTGGAAGCGAGGGCGGCGAAGAAAAAAACGAAGAGGCTGGCAAGGTTGAGGATACCGGTGACGGGCCTGACGGCTGGTTCCCTCGGATGCTTCGGTAAACCCATGTTACTAAAATCCACAGGAGTCTCGCACTATTATTCCCACAGCTGTCGCGGGGGACGCGCGATCCACCGCTCTCTTTATGTTTTTTTTTTTTCACTGCACTCGGCGACACTTAAAATTCGTCGTTGCTTCTCATCGAAAAACGAAAAAAAAGAAACACACACTCGACGATCACTCGCACGTTTCGCATCCGGACTTTTCCCAATGTTGTTCAATTATTCCCATCATTGTTTCGATTGTTTACCATTTTTAGTCATCGATTCGGATCCGACAAGTCTTCACTCTCGCGAAGAAAAACACTTGCGACGAAAAACACGAAATATCACAGTAAAAACGGGGGGCACGAGGCGTGAGAAAGAAAAAAGCAAAAACAAACAAAATCGGTGGATAAAGGACGAGCTATTTCAGTTTGCGAAGGAAAAACATTCATCGCGTAATCGTGACACCATGGCCGATCAATCTGTCCCACAGTCGCGAGCGATCCAACGCGCGACAATGATAACAACAATAATAACGATCCATCGCGCTAACTATGTCAGAAAAATAAAAGTGGAGATACTGGTTAACCAAGTCGACAAGTATTTCACCCGCGACGTTCGATTCTTCGTACGTATTTTTTTTACGTAGGCTACAACATCGTAGCTAAATAACCGGCGATCGAAAAAAATCGTCGACAATGTTACGCGGTTTCCGAGACTGAGTCGACGCTTCGAGGAATCGCTCAGACGACAAATTTCCAAGAAAATATACACGTTTTTTTCGGCGTTCTAATATGATGGAGTACGCGAGAGTTTGTAAACTTTGAGTCGCGTTCACCTGGTTCACAACCTGGCAACCCTGGAGAGGGGAGGAGACGGCCGCGCTCACCTTTGCTTCCACACTAAAAAGCCCTTTTCCTCTTCGCGATCGACGACGATTCGATACCGATCCCGTAATTCGATTCGGACATTTGTAACACCCGAAAATCCTTTCACAACTATCGAAATTGATTCCTATCGCGTTTGCTTACACTCCGATCCCCGTTTATCGTGACATGCACAGAGTTTCAGTTTCTTAACCGTCAAACGCTCCGCTCGACGGATGGAATGCAACTTGAAATCGTGGCTCGAAGCGCGTTACTGCGAAGCCTAGCAAGCGGCACACAACGGTGCTCCTTCCAGTGGGGCTACGAATATTTAAAAAGGACATCGAAAGTGCCTCAGTGTCGCCATCTCTCGTGATCCACGCCACAGTTAACCGATGCCGCTATCTTGCGGGATCGTTGTTTATATTCTGCCTCTTTACCAACCGTCAATCGGATTCGGAACCACGATGGGACGACACCTCGCGACATTTTCCAATACTTGAAATTGTTCTTGCACCTTTTTATGAAAACTTCATAAAATTTATAAAACTCTTTCCCAGCTTCCTCTTTCACGAATTTCATTCGATTCAGAATTTCGCGTTCATTTAAATATCAATGAAAAACGCACTTTCCTCGCATTTGTGCATTTTTGCTTCCTCATAGAGGAAGCTATGTGACGGTGAAATTTTTTTTTTTCCAGTTTTCATGTGCTTAGAAATATGGAAAAATCATATATAGAAAAAATGTCCGGTGTGTGTATGTTGTGGCACTGTAAAATTCAAACGATCATAACTCGAAAACTGTTTGAGCAACAGGGCTCCCGTGTTGCACAGATGTTAATCTATGCAAGCTCTTCATTATTTGACGGCATTGTTAAATTTTCAAAAAAAGGGTGTCGACGCTTTAACGTACGCAAATTTTAAGATTGATTACTAATTTTTTTTATGCCTAGAGTATCATAATAGGAAAGTTGGTATTGAATTTGGAAAATATCGGTTAAACGGTTTAAATTTTATGATTTTTCGAATTTTAGGAAAATCTGAGTTTTTTGAAAAATCGTCCAAATGCTTTAATTTCTGCAAATTTTGTAAGATATTGTATGTAAGTCTGTACTTGTTTTTAACTTTATAGAAAAGTTGTCGAAATTATTAAAAAACAAAAAAAGTAAAATATCGATGAGTAAAAATTTGATTTAAAACGCTGCAAATTGCTTCCTCAAGATTTAGTACGATGCTCAAAGTTTCCTCTGCGAGGATGCCAAAATTAAAAATATTGTACCTCATACAGGAAGATTTGAGCATCGTGCTAAATCTTGAGGAAGCAATTTGCAACTTTTAATTTGTTTTTTTTTTTTTTAAATCGTACGGCTCGCCAACTATAAATGGTTTCCGAATCGACAAACCTCTGCTCGGATAGAGTTCGCTTTTTTCTCGATCCCTGTTATTCTCTTCTACAAATGTTTGATTTATTCGAGCGACGATATTTTGCCAATAATGCGCGAAATTTGTAAAAATCAGTGATAGTTTATTTCGTGTATGGTATTGCGAAATCAATTTTCATTTGCATCAACCGTTTATTGTCCTTGTCGATACAAACAGAGTTTTGTTTTTTTTTTACATTTTTCGTTTGATAAAATTTTAGAAGAAGAATCCAAGGATCTTTCCTCCCAAATGTTTCCGCCTCGCCTCTTCGTGGTCCATGATTCCACCACTGGTAGTCAAAACGACGTATCTGTAAAGAGCAATTGCAACAGTCAATTTTTTTTTATTAATTCAGCAAATCTGTTACTTCAACTGGAAACTATCACGAGACTGAGAGAAAACTTGACTGTGCTGTGTATTTTTTCGTAAAATTGCTCAAAAATTCAGACAAATTTGTCCTTTTTTGTGAAACCGCAAATCATCGTAATTTTTATGCACAAAAATGAAAGAAAAAATAAAACCGAATCCTTCCAATCCTCATGATTTTGCTAAATTCCAAAAAAACCATAATTCGCAAAATCCAGCATTGGAATAAAAATAAAAAAGCATTTCCGTAATAATACGTTTGTGGAATACTCAAAAAATCATGCAAAGTTCGATTGTTTATCATTTTGCGATGGATTATAGTTAAAATAGTGCACAATGATTAAGGAAAATTGAAAATAAACGATAATTACCCAAATTGACGGGAAGGAAGTAGATTGTTGGTCCACTTTTCAATGTCCGTAATCGGTACGTCGAATCTCGGTGAGATGACCCCGCATTTGTTCAATCTTCCGGAAAGATTTACAACAACTTTGCCGCTGCGATGGTCGTCAACGATTTCGAATTCTCCGATATAGCCTGAGAATCATAAAAAAATTGATCAGGCGATGGGACAATGGATTTTGAAAATAACGGTTCACATACGAAGCGAGCGATGGATTGTGAAATTTTAATTTCTTCATTGAGTCCTAACTTACCGTGCCTCATCATGACACTGAGAAATTTGACGATGACTTTGGAGCAAGGCCGCAGAAGGACTTGCCTCTTGCCACGCTTCTCGGCATTGTTAATTGATTTCAAGGCATCACTGAGTACATTCATGCGAACCATGGCTGAAAGGAGAGACACTTGTCATTAAAATCACTTGACAACGAGATGGTGGAAAAAAAGAGGTTAATTTGGCGAGTTGAAATTTTTTGATTTTTTAAAATTCGCATGAAAGATAATGTGGGATCGAAAGTTGAGATAATAGTTTGTTGATAGTTCTTCGAGGCGAAGGGATCAGTCAAATTGGTGGGAAAATGGATACGAGCACTCGAGCCGACACTCTACACGCACGAATTTCCAACAGCTACGAAAGTTCGAAAAATAGAGAATTACCCGAAAATAACACTTGGGGAATAAAGGAAATTTGGTCAAGTTTCGATTTAGCTACGAATTTTCGATCGATGCACTTTTATTATGCGAGATTACCTGCGATTTGTGATTGTTTATCACACCGACAGACACGTTTGGTTATCCGAGGGAAAAAGAAAAGAATTCGGGATGCAGGAAGTTACAGTTGCGCCAGCTGGCGGTGAATTTTTCAACTTTTCACCCGTGCTGCCATCTTTCGTTTCTCACTGCATTCGGTTCCAATGGAATCGAAAAATAATCATAAAACCTCATCAACAAATTCATCTTTCCCACGTTATAGATTTCTCAACTGGGCTGAATTAATCGGTTTTACTTATTTCTCGAAGGTCGTTCAATGTCATACGCCATCGTAATTATATCGATCTACGCTGTACCCTTTTCTAATAAGATGATTCGTCAGTTGTACTCGGCCGGTAAAAATCGAACCGAAGCTCAGGATGCGATAGACGCCTGGACATCTGTCGGTAGAATTCGAAAGCTTGTCTCTTTGGATAGCGAGAGCAGTGGAGAGCAGAGAAGGGCAGCAATTACCGTCACCATTTTGTGTATCAGTGTATGTACGAGCTGGCAAGCGGACGTGAAGCCAATTTCGACTTTCGACGAGTGTAATTATTGAAAAAAATCAATAAAACAAAGAAAAAGTAACTAAATAGACAAGAATCGTGTGGCGGACAATGCGAGTTGGCCTTTTGACCGGGTGAGATACGTGAGTGTCGTTATTACGAGTTTCCTTTCATTGAAGGGGGGTGCAGAGAGCAAGAAAGAGAAAAAAAAGAGAGGGGTGGGATTGAATCGTGAATATATGCGCTGTATATATAAATATATCGAGAAAACGCCCTGTTGGTCTCGTTCGGAAGAAAATCGAACGAACGAGCCGATTGTTTATTTTCGACAAGGGCGGGTGGGGGTGAATGATAAATTTGTCGAGCGGAAAGGCATTGGCGTTCCGATCGAAACAAGAAGATAACTGCGTCGATATTGGTTTTGTTTTTCTTTAGTGTCTCGTCAGTCTTGATTGACGCTCTTGACACACAGAGACTAAAAAGTCGCTAAGCATCATTGGTTATTTAGTAAATTGTTTAAATCTGCTTGTTTACTGTTATTGATATTGAGGAGTGCGGAGAAAAGGTGTGTATAATAAAAAAAAGCAAGAAAAAAATGAAAGGGACGCCAGTATCGCGCGCGTACTGTTGCGAAATTACGACGTCGCGAGACGGCGAGAAGAAAAATAACGAACGGTTGCCGTTTGCTCGTCGGTTTGTCGTTTCCGAGATAAAATCTCGATATCGCTTTGCGCGTCGTGAAATTCGAGCGATGTCGAGATTTTCCGAGTCGGATTTAGCGCTGCTTTCGGACCTCGTATCCGAAAAAAAAATAATGCAGCTTTGTCGTCGTCGCGTATACCATGCGTCGTCGCGAACTGCTTCGCTCGCTGGCGATCCTTTGAGGACGAATCGAAGCGTGTTCCGCGAAACGCAACGCGTCGTCCGTTGTGGGTGATAAATTCGGAAAATATTCTCAACGAGAGAAAATGAACCCTCCGTGTTATTCGCCCGGCGAAAATGGCCGCCGCGGGCCCGGGTGACCGGGGAGATCGAGTAACGAGAGAACAAATTTAAAAAATCGAAAAAATGGCTACCGCAATGCTTTGTTCGCGGGAAAAAACGAAACATGAAAAAAAAAAAATCGCTTCTCCATGTACGACGGACGGAGATCGCGCGGGCGGCGATAACGCGTCATTGAGGCAACGGTCGGTAATGCCCATGACGATATTCGACGGGAAATCTCTTGCCCGTTGGTTCCAAAAATTCCTCGTAGAAATCCGCGATTCTCCGGGCAAATTAATCGTTTCATTCAAATCTCGCTCCGTTGCAACATTTACCGTGTTGGATTTTGGTTCTCGATCGTATACCAAACGAACAAGGTACAGGTACACAAAGGAAGCATCCCGTTGGAGGCTTCGTGTAACAAAAAAACACTTCAAGGAACGAGGTATCTTCTCTCGTGGACCATCGACCTTTTTATCGTTTAAAGAATGAAAAGAATGAGCAAACAAAAACAAATAAACAAACAACAGCCAGTCTCGTTTTGACAACTAACGTGTTCACTGCTCTCGCAGGAGTTTGGATCTTCTGTATCAAGCGGCTCTTTCTCATTGAACCTCGCTGTTGAACTTTTCGTCAGGTAATTATATCAAAATCGTCTAAATTACATAAAAAAAAAAGAATTTGCAAAAGTATAAGTAAATGAAGTTTGGCCCTGAAATATTAATCGACACGATGTTGAAGTTCGCACTGTTGAAATACAACGAAAACTGATTATTTTTTAAACCGGAGCGAAAAATTTCATACAGTCAAGTGCGAAAAAATTCTTTGGCATTCGAAAACCGAATTTCCTATTTTAAAAAATTAGAAAAAGTGCATTAGTTGTCAAAATAAAGAATAAAAATTAATTTTTCCAGTTGCATTCCAACGATGCAAACTTCAACATCGTGAATCGATAGTTTTTACGGGCGTTTCGTTGGGATTTGTCGAATTTGTTGATGGAAAATAATGTTGTGTCTCTGGATCGTTTTCAGCAATGTCTCGAGACTATGAGGGTCGTAGAAGAGGCCCGAGCGGAGCAAGTTCCAGCAAAATGCGAATGGACACGAGCGCCGCGCAGCCAAGAAATCATGGAGAGTCTTCAGGGAAAAGGCGCGAACTCGATAGTCTCGTGAGAAAAGCTCGAGAGTCACAATCGAGCTATTGGAACAAAAAATTGCTCGAAGTCGAAGAACGCGATCCGAACAGATGGAGACACAGCGGTTACAAGGAGCTGTACGCCGGAGGCGCCGCAGGCGGAGGAGGCGGTAGTGGCGGCTGTGGCGGAAGTGGCGGAGGCGGCGGCGAACCAAGCAGAGGCCATCCTCGTAGTCCTCGGAGCCCCAGACCGCGAAGTCCTCACAGCCCACGGCCCAGGAGTCCGAGAGCTCGAAGCCCAAGGTCGCCCAGAGATCGCTCACACACGAGATCAAGACCAGCCCGGAGTCCGAGCTCCGGCAGCACTTGTTCCGATCGATCCTGCTCCGTGTGCTCACCGAGGGAACAACCGAATCAACGTCGTCGCGTAGCCCCGCCATCTCGTTCACGCTCTCGATCGATGAGCCCTCTTCGACAGCGAGGTCATCCGAAAGATATGGCTGGCGCCTCTGGCTCTAGGGGTCCGGTGCCTCAACGCGCTCGACCGAGATCACCACCTTTACCCCGTCCTCGTACACCTCCCAACGCTCCCCAACCACCCGCTCGACATCAAAAAGAATACAAAATTCTCAAAGAAAAAGAAGCTGCCAAAGCTCGACGCAAGGAAAAACATCATGGACGAATGCCCGAAGATCCACGCGTACCAGAACCTATTCCTTTGGTAAGATCCATCGAAAAAAATATCGCATTCCAAGCAAAGTTGTAAGACGACGCAAGTTATTACCAAATTTCTATCTTTTATGTTTTCCGAAAAGGAAGAAAAATATTCGTTGCGTCCCAACGATGCTAATTGCGAACGATGCACGAGTTTGCAAGATTCAAGATTCTCATTGAATATTTGGTCAGGACAATAAAACGATTTTTTTTTTAGTTTTCAAAGATAAAATTGGCACGAAAATGGTAATGGTTTTTGTAATTGAACAAACAATTAAGAGAACAAGTATTTTTCGTTTGAGTCCAACGTTGCGAACGTCAATGTCATAATTGCGATGCGATTTCGACGCTATTCAAAATTCGGTAAACAGAAATGCGATTGAGGCAATCTATCGGTCGCTCCGTCGGTTTTAATTTAGCTATGGATTTTTTTTTGACACAGTTCCGTTTCCAGAAAACGCCGAAACCCAAAATTTAGTATTTTCGAATGAACGATTCGAGAAACGTACTTTAAATGCAATTTTGTAAATTTGCAGAATTCTCTCGTCCGCTCCATCGATTTCGTTTATTTCCAGTTTGCAAACGGAGTGTTTGGGTTAGCCAGAAAATAAATATTTCATGTTTTCGTGTTCAACTCTGTATTGTTGAGTTTCCTCTCAACCAAGTTGACCGAACGACGTCAGTTTGGCGTGTGGACAAAAGCCAGACATTTGGCTGATAAAACATCGAGGCGAGAGAACGAAGATAACATTTGTTTGGCTTTACTCTTCAGATGCGAAAACCCGTGAAAGTCGAAAAAACACATTCGGGACATGGACCCCCTCAGATGGTTCATCCACCTCCGGAATCCTCACCCAGCGAGGACAGCGACAGCTCTTCGAATAATTCGCATGTTGGACCCCCGCGAATGACTCTTTCTGAGCGGTAAGATCAGCACGAGTTATACAAACGAAACTTGTTTTCATTCGATTGAACAAGCTGTTCGGTGTCCAATAATTTCATTCGCTCGGTGCCTCAAAATATTTCCACATCTCCCTAGAAAACCCTTTATCAAGAAAAATTTTTGAGTATCATTTCAACAATGATTTCGTTAAGCCCAAAAATATTTAAGGATGTTGAGTCCCAAAACGCAAATGATAAGAAAATTTTTGTATGTTTTTGTATGAAGTATTTGAGAGATTGCGTGAAAATTTCACGACCATTAGGAAGCTCGTTATTGAAAAATTAACATTAATAAATTAGATGTAGTCAAATATAGTCTTATGGAAACTGGTATAACTTTGCGATAAGTTTTTTTTTTCTCTCAATTTTTTAATATCCACGATATACTGAAAGCAACGGAAACAAAACAAAGTTTATTGATAAATATTTTTTCTGTTTGTTAAAAAAAAAAATTGCTTAACAAAATGTGAATTTTTTAATGACGAGCTTTCTAATAATCGTCGTGAAATTTTAGCACATTATTTTTTTGGTATTTTCTTATAATTCTTATCAATTCTTAAAATTTGGTATTATGTTTTTACGTGAAGTATTCAGGAGCTCGTGTACGAATTTGACAACGATTAAGAAGTTATTTATTGAACTCTTAACATTAACAAGTTTCATAGGAACTCAACATTCTTAAATATCGCTGCCGAGTCCAACGTAATGGCTGATTGAAAAATTGAAAAAATTGCAGATTCGGTAAAATGGCTCAGTGGAGTGTGGATCGACGAGACATGGAGAACATGCGTATAACGAAAGACGGTGAAAACGCGATGAAGGTAGTAATCGAGGGTGAGGAGAGGATTGCACGATTGGGATACGAGTCTCCGCCACCGGGGCACTACCCAGAGTCGTTGTTGGCTCAAGGGCCGCGAGGTCTTGATTGTTGGAACGACGTAAGGGTCCGTTACGATTATTACAAAGCGAGAGGATACTTGCGGGATTTATCGCTCGACGATTACGTCAAGTGGGAGGAATGGTGGTACAAATATCAGGAATGGTTGGAAGCTGAACGATTTTACGAACAATGGGCAGCATCGGGACGCCAACCTGGTGGCGGTGGTGGTGGCGGTCGCAAACGTCGTGGCAGACGTAATAATCAGGCTCATTAATGACAAACCCAAAATCGAAACGTCGGGCACACGAGCAAAAAGAATGCGAGAAACAACAAATACCAACTACATCGCGCCACGATTCATCATCATTGTCCAACTGTATTGACAAATTTATTGTCGCGCTTGAGCATCTAATTAAGATACTATAATGATAAATGTGCACACGTTATATATATACAAACATATATACAAAACATTTGTATATATACATAAATAATAATAATAAAATACTATACTGTAAACGTTAACGAGTGGTACGAAGTTTTTTAACCTTTCTATTCTCTAGCAAATGATTAAATTGTTATGAAAGGCTTCAAAGGGTCCATTCGGGTCCGCGAAATTAATTTGACCGTTCGAATATTCTTCTGTGATTGCTTTTCGCAGATCAGGAACATACAATTTTCATCTTCGATCGAAATACCATCATTTTTTCGACTCGCTGAAATTAGCTCAGGATGATCTAGCAGTCGCGTGAGTGCGTGAGAGATAAGCAAAAAGTAGATACACGTTGTTGTCGGACACCCTTCATATTTTGAGAAAAAGATAAGTTACATTTTTCTTTTCAGTCTCTCCGCAACTAAAACGTGTAGGGAGATTTTTACCGACCGAGCAAGTGACTGCGCGAGAGAGATAGCTGCAATTTTTTTTGCCATCGTTCTGCGAACAGATCTGAATGCAATACCATTGATTACCAAACATCCACCAAAAGATTCATATGAATGAGTTTAGTCGACAAGAGCGCCCGGGGTTTCTCAGCCGAGGTCACGGTGATTATATAATGAGCGTCGATAAAGAAGAAAACGGCAGGCGATTGGGTATCGGCTGAGCGGCAGGGGTGGGGAGGGTTGTTGTCGTCATCCCTTATTTTTAGCAGGGGTGGATTGACAGGGGAGTTGCGCGAGAACGATGTAACGAGATGCGTGATAACGCGTCGTGGTGAATTTCAGCAAGATGGCGTTCGAACAGTGTCCAACGGCTGCTGACGCCGTTCGGTAGTATCGCCAAGCTCGGAGCGCTGAAGGACAAGGGGAGCTTTTCCCACCCCGAAAATAACCACACCGACGATCTTTGTGCGAATAAAAAAATAATCAAAACTAGGAAAATAAAATAAAAGAATCGAGGGCAATTGGATTGCGAATGATCGTAGAGTCGCGTCATAAATAAAAGCTTGTAATTCGCGGAATCGAGTTTTTCTTTGCGGCGGAGATATCGGACAACGCTAAAATTTCTCTCTGGCGTGTACCACCCTTGGCGAGGACTGACGTCACGGGACAAGTTGCGGGAGGGAGGGGGAGCGCTACTATCGCGGACAGTGAGTCTCCCCGTCAGTTTTTCCGGCTGCTAAAATCGCGGTGACGCCATATTGCCCGTGGTCGCGCGCGCGTGTGTGTTTATATTCGGTTTTCCGCGTAGCTCTGTCGTCGTCGTCGTCGTCGTCGTCGTTGTCGTCTGTCGTCGTGGTCGTGGTCGTGGTCGTTGTCCGCGTCGTCCCCGTCGCGTAGTTCGCCTAGGCTCGTCTTTGTTTTTCTATTTTTTTTCATCGTTTGTTTTGAGCCTCTAACGAATCCTCGTTGAAGTAGGAGCACACGCTTTGCGTTCCAGCACCTGAGTGTTTTCTCTTTCGAAAACGCTCGAACGCTCCAAAAGCTCAAGTAGTACGAGCATACAAGAGGGAGAGAAAAAAAAACAAACGTGTGCGTCAATATCGAGGCTCGGAGATTCATGCAGTGTCGTCCGAAAAATAACGAATTCGAGGATATAGAATCGAGCGCTCACAAAATACCTTTGAAAATCAATCTTTTCTGAGGATCATCGAACAACACAAGAAAAAGGAGCAACTGTGTTGTGCGCGCGTTTATAACGCTCATTTGTTTTTCGATAATCGCGAGTGCGTGTGTGTGTTCAGTGAATTATTTGTGTGTTTTGTTTTTAATCGTGATATCCTCGACAGTGCGGTGATTCGTCACACGTTTTTCGTGCTCCTTCGCACTCACGCACACATATGCATGTGTGTATATATGCGTAACTAGTACTTTTCTCTCGCACGCACTACATCTTCCCCCTCGGCTGTCACACGCTTCGTGGATTTCCTTCTTACTGTCTCTATTACCGATTATCGACTGGAAAAAATGCCCGTCCGTAAACAAGGTGGTAAGCTCTCGTAATTATGCAGTATTTTTAAGTTTCCCAACAATTCATCCAATTTCTTCGTGTTTTTTTTCGTTATTCTCTCCTCATTCGTTATCCATTTAATTAAATCTATTTTATTATTCATTTTTGTCTTTCATATTTTTCCACGCGTTCCTTTTCCGGTCTTTACTCCTTTCCCACCCAAATTGACCTTCGATCAAAAAGAGGTCACTGACAATCGTTCTCGGAAATGTTCGACCCACGTTTTTTGCCTCCTCATAGAGGAAGCTATGTGACGGTGAACATTTTGTTTTTTTCCAGTTTTCATAACAATGCGCTTAAAATGTTCCAAAACATCGAAAAATCATATATAGAAAAAATGTCCGGTGTGTGTATGTTCTGGCACTGTAAAATTCAAACGTTCATAACTCGAGAACGGTTTGAGCTACAGGACTCCCGTTTTGCACAGATGTTAATCTATACAGGCTCTTCATTATCTGAGAATTTTGTCGGAATTGCTAAAAAAAATACGAATTCTAAGGCATTTTGAAATTTTCAAAAAAAGGGTGTCGACTCTCTAACTTCCGTAAATTTAACGATTTATTACTAATTTTTTTTTTTTTTATAAATAAAGTATCGTAATAGGAAGGATGGTATTGAATTTCGGAAATATCGGTTGAACGATTCAACTTTTATTATTTTTCGAATTTCACGAAAATCTGAGTTTTTCGAAAAATCGTCGAACCTCTTTGATTTTTGCAAATTTTCCATGATATTGTGTACAAGTCTGTTCTTTTTTTTTTATATTCAATGCCTCAAAATTATTGTCTATATTTATTTTTTACATCTTGTTCATTTTTTCTTACGTTTTTCGTCATAAGGGCCAAATGGAAAATCCGCATTAATTCTCTGCAAGTTAACCGATCAGCTGTGACGGCTCGAACGTCCATTTCATTCGTCCCCCACCCTCAACACACCCCCCACACTCCTCTCACTCGCTGACTCGCTCTCCCGTAACTTGCCACCCTACCAGTCGATTCCCAGAGCACTACGATCATAATAATAATGCTTTTCTCTCCGTTTGACCTCCATTCCAAACAATCGGATGTAAACGTCGCTTTCTCACACTGGCCAAAGCGTCGGCTCTTTGCTCTCTCTCTCTCTCTCTCTCTCTCTCTCTCTCGTGTATTTAGACTTAATTTAGTTTAATTAGTTGTAATTTTTAGTTTTAAGTCACTGCATTGAAACTGCTTATTTTGTTTGTATTCAACATATCGTCCTTGTTTTTGGCTCTATTGCCTTATGGGTAACCAAGGTAATAAATTTCCATCATCATCATCATCATCTCTCTCTCTCTCGCTCAGCTTTCGTTGTCGTTTTAAATATCTTGAATATTCAAGGCTTACGTGCACGATCCAATCTTCCGATCGTCCTCGAACTTGACGAGCTACGGAGACGATTTCTATTATTATCGCGTTGAATTCATAATAGAAGGAGAATTAAAAAAACAAGTGAGACTAGACGCAAACCGTGATTTAAACTCTTCTTTACTATGTAGGCCAAAATCGTGTTGCAACAATCCATACGTTTAGAGAATCGCGTATATACATGCATAAATATGTTCGTACGTAGATACATACATAGCTACGTATATTCGATTGGGCCTCTGCCAATATAACGCAATAATTTTGGCGCTTTCGAGGGCTTCCAACGTTTATGCTTTTTTTTTTTCTTATTTACTCATTTTATTCTTTTTATAATCTCGCGATGTAGACAGTCTCAAGGATACTGCTGCAAGGATACTGGTTTTATTCCTCTTTCTATTAAATCTCGTCACTTTCGCACGCGGTCATTTTTTTCTACGATGTTCACGTTCGCATCGTTGGAATGCTACATTCTTTTTTTTCTTCAGCCGAGCTTAAGATTGGTCAGGACCATAAAACGATGTTTTCTCCGGATCCAAAAACTAAATTGGCACGAAAATTTTCATCGTTTTTTTAAATTTAGCCCTTAATGGTCACGCCTCCAGATTGCGACGTAATAGTCATTGGGGTCGTTATCAACCCCACTCACTTTCGAAGGCGATAAATAGTTGAAAAATCGTTTAAAAAAATAAAATAAAAATACTACACTGTATTTTCAACGCTTGAGTAACGACCATGATGATTGTATTCAATTCGTGCAATTTTTAATATATAAAAAAAATGTAAAAAAAATAAATATTCTGCAAAAATGACTTTTTTTTACAAAAAATGATGCAGAAATTGTAATTTTCAATAAAAACAAAAAAAAATCGTTTCATAAGTCTGAACTAGCATGCTTTCAGGTGGATTGGTTACATTAGCGACCGTTCCAAAAAGTATATCCCAGGTTTAACACCGTCCGCATCCTACGGCTTCGAAAACTGAACTAACGAGCCCCTTCAAATAATAACAACGCGTCTCCCTACCAGAAGGTTCAAACTACCGATAGAAGGTGTCACAAGTCCCATTTTCTCAACATTTCTATGACGTATTTTCGGTCGAAAGTGGTTGGGGTAAAATTAACGTCATGTGACAATTGTACAAGGGTTAACAAACAATGGATCGCAACGTTGCGAACTTCAATCTCATTTTTTTTCATCGAAAATTCTGGAACCACGTATTCGTTTCGTAGTCATTGCTCCCCGTCGAGATTTCTTTTCGCATCCTTTCGTAACCGCACGATTTTTGGGACGTCATTGATTTGACCTCTGTCAGGCCTCGTACGTTACGGGCCGCGCAGCATATGGATTTGCGTCAGGACTCTTCGAGCGCGCGGAAACCTCCTGAGAATTTGGGTCGAGCTTCCATTCACTGGGTGTCGACCAAAAACAACATAAACTTTTATTCTTCGGGCTCCACATGTCCGAAATATTTCACTTTACATTTTATTTTTTTTTCATTTCCTAATAAATTCCCGATAGTTCTGAAGCTCGCGTCGCTGAAATGCCTCGAAAAATATACATTTTTCTTGAATCAAATTCGAACAACTATCGTCACAGTAAAATATGTGAAAAAAAAAAATTTCATATATTTTTCCCGCAAAGACAAAACGAGGAGTCAATTCGTTATTTTTGCGAAATGGTTCCTCCAGAATTCGATTATTCGTTCATTATGAATGTCCAACCTTCGTCAGGTGGTAGAAAAAAAAAATTAATAATAATAATTTGATTCCGTTCGTTGGTGTAGAATTTTAGATGAAAAAAAAAAATCAGCCGAAAAGGGGTCAGCGCGCCAAAAGCAAAATTTCTCGCTGGTTGAGCCCTCGACGATATTAAAATGCAATATTTAGTTTTTTAAAAGCTTCTGTGAAAACGGTCGAAACCTTTTGAAACCTTTCTACGCTTGACCGAGCGATTTCGAGTGAAATAAAAAAAAAAAAAAAAACGAAAAAGCACTGCCGGGCAAGAAACTTCGTGGAATATTTTCGCTGCAAGTCCACGCGTGTGGCAAAGTGAAACGGAATCTGCCTAGAGGAAAAAAGTGCAAACTGGTGAGAACCAAGCTCCGTCCGTGTGCGTTGAGTCCCCGAGATCCGAGCCATGCTAAGCCTCGAAAAAAAAAAAAACAATCGCGATAAACTCAACGAAAGGAGAGAAAGAAACCTCGATAAGAGAGATAGGATTGAATTTCACGACTCTGCATATTTTTCCTCAGAACCCATACTTGTCCGAAGCGCTATCACGCTTCAGAGCATAAATCAGGTATTGCATTATCTTTCGTGAGTAAAAATTCTTCACATTTCCTCGCGGAGGAGCCCAAAAACCTGGTGAATGACTTTTATATTTACGAGTTAAGTGCCTCTGCTGCGGCTTCCCCGCGATGAGAAATCCATTTTTTTCCTTTTCCTACGAATCACTCCCGGAAAATATAAAAATCGAAGAAATTTTGAATTCGAAAGCTCAACTTCGTAATAATTCATTTAATTATTGCATCAACTTTTCTATACAATTATCACGAAAGTTGAACTTTCATCCACCAGTGCGATACCTTTTTCTTATGACACTGAAGTTTGCAACGTTGAGGTCCAACGAAAAATACTTTTTCTATTCTTTGTTTGTTCAATTTCAAGAACCATGACCATTTTTGTGCCGATTTCAAATTGATTTTCGATTTGAATCGTTTCATTGTGCTGACCAAATATTTCATGAGAGATCTGCTTAGGAAAAAACGGAATTTCGTTGCGATCCAACGATGCAAACTTCAACATCGTTGATTACTCGTATCTGGAGTAATAACGCAAGGATTCTATATTTAAAAAATGACATTGACGTTTGCAACGTTGGGCTCCAACGAAAAAATACTTTTTCCATTAATTATTTGTTAAATTTAAAAAACCATTACCATTTTCGGACCAATTTTCTCTTTGGATCCTAAAAAAATATCGTTTCATTGTGCTGACCAAATATTTCATGAGAATCTTGAGATCGGCTCAAGAATAAACGGAATTTCGTTGCAATCCAACGATGCAAACTTCAAAATCGTTTTTTCTTTGTCTTAAAAATAGTCCATTTTTTTTTTCGTCTGCATTCGTTTGTTCGGAAAAGAAATGTGGACTGGAGATTTAAAAAGAAAACGTGGAAAATAGAAGTTTGGTGTACACGTCGAGTCGATGGTATAGCGTGTGGTCGGCCGTAGGGAGTTCAAGAATGGAAAGTAGGCCGCGTACACGGGGTTGTATAGCGCAAATGTCCATATGTATATAAGGAGCACGCGCATAAGTTTTATAAGTGGAATAATGTGTCCAGGGATCGAAAGCTATCTCCGGAGCTTTGAGAAGCTGTTCGTTCATCTCGAAAGGGTGTGTTGACGTTGATTCAGCGTTTTATTGCGTAGGCTTGAACATGAAAGTGCAGATATTCATTCTGCATCAAGTACAAACTCAACTTTCTCTATACACACAAAAATATATCGAAGCATAAACGAATGTGGCGATTTCTGATTGTAGCACTTTTCCGTCAGTTCGTACAAAACGCTTTACAAATTATTCAGGGGCTCGTTCTCCTTTGTTCTTTTCCAGCTGACACTGCACGTCTTCGCAATTATCACGGTCAGCTTGACTCTCGTTCGTTTGTGACCATAAACACACACTCTCTGATGAGATACTTATTTCATTTGAAAATAAGGTTATTTAAAAAATTATTGAAATTCGTTTATTCGAATGTCAAGATGTCTATTGACAAGATTTGACAGTTTGGGAGTTTACCCCAAGAACGGTAAGCTTATTCTTTTTATAATACTGATGTTTGCATCGTTGGGATACATCGAAAAATATATTTTTCATTCATTATTTTGATAACTAATACACTTGTTTCAATTTTTTCAGTAAATTCACTTTTCGAATGGCAAAAAAGACTCTCCCATAATCGTTGACAAATACTGTATCCAAATTTTGTCCTCTGCTGCTATAAATAATAATCACTTTTCGTTGAATTCCAACGATGGGAACTTCGAGATAGTTTTTTTTTTTCACCTATTCCGGTAATTTGGGGTAAAAAATGATCCAAATTTTGAAAAATTCATATCTCCGGTAAAATTTATCGAAAAGGGTTCAACTTGGGCTCATTCTTTTCGTTTTTTAATGCAGGATCGCGCGAGCCCGGAGCAATTTGGCTTTAAGAATAAAAATTAGTCAAAAATGCGTTAAAAGGGGAAACGGGCGCGGGATTTAAAGTCACCTGGGGGTCATTTTTGACCCCAGGTTAGCGTTTTACGTTTAAATTGTCAAAGCAAGAGTTTTAATACTACTCCAACTCCTTTCCCGGGAAAACACGTAAATTGGGTTCGCTTTCCAAAAGAGCTTACCTCAGCCAAGAGGCTCAGAATCTGGGGAACGACTTTTCCAACAGTAAAAAAAATGCAGTCAATCTTGAACGGTCACGAAAATGGTCGAGTCTGTGCTTGAAAAGCGTTTCCTCGATGTGTACAATCCTCCCTGCTGCTATAGACATGTAACGTGGCTGCTCTCTCAAGTACTTAATCTTTTCATTTTATTTTCTGAATCGTCAGACATTGTACGTAAAAATGGTCGAGAAGCCGTTTAACGTGTCTCCAAATTGCCACTTGCCACAGTTGATACTACTTCGATGTTATTTTTTTTTCACTCTCCACTCTCGCAATTTTCGTCTCCTTTTCGAGTCACGCTCTGTCTGCACATTCAAAATTGATTCTCCATAATTTCGTTTCTTCTTGACAGACTCTACGGATACAGGACGCGGAGCGGCACAAAGTAGAGTTACTTTTTGAAAAATATTTTCGCACGACTTTGCCGAGAAACTTGTTGCCAAAATATTTAAAATAAATTGGAAACTTTCTGACCACCGACCAAAGTATTTTATTTATTTCCATACGTCGAGACGATGCGAAAAATAATTGTACGATCTTCATGAACGTGAAACGACGTGAAATCACGATGCTGAAGTTTGCATCGTTGCGGAATGCAACGAAATTCCGTTTTCTCTTGAACAGATCTCAAGATTCTCATGAAATATTATCCAAAAAGAATATTGGTATGAGAATGGTTTTTCGAAAATGAACAAACAATTCATAGAAAAAGTATTTCTCAAATGATTAAATGTAACAATCTAAAGTTACTCCTCCCATGGAAAAACTACGAAAACTTCATTTCTCTGGATGGGTCATACATCTCCTTGAATTCTTATTTAGACCGGATAAGCTTCTTTTATGAATGATATCTGTTTCCATTGAGTGTTTCTACCAGTTGAGAATCTCTGAGGAGCTTTAGCATCAGGTGGGTGCGCGTGACTGGCTATATATGTATATACATGTGCAAACGCAACGTGTCCTATATATCTTCATCCGCAACAACAGCAGCAGGGTGTAAGGACAAAAAGAAACAAATGAAACTTTTTTCGTGTCTCTGATTATCGACGTTTCCCCCATACGATCTATAGAAAATCAACGATTCATCGCATATCCTTAAGGACGTAGTATGCAAAATTTTCTATATCGATAGAATTCCTTTAAATTTGCACCACATTAAGAAAATAGTGATATTTAATAGCTCGCGCAATTTTAAGAGGTTTCATCATGTAGAAGTCGAGATATTTATTTACAAAACTCACAATTTTCAGTAGTTTCTCATAAGAGCGTGTGTTAAAAGTTGCAATTTTCAACATTAAATATTTCCATTTCTAAATGGTGAAGCCCCTTAAAACTTTGCATACACTTTTGTGTAACATCGAAGAAGCTTTATTCAGTTATTCAAAAAAATCGATCGTCAAATTTTTTCGAAATTTTCTTTATTATACACCAAATACAGATTGCCTCGGACAATCTTGGATTTGGAGTATGTTGTTCTTTAGTACATTTCTAACAACTTTTTTTAATGAACTTAGGCTCGCAAACCATTTTGTATGTAAGAAAAACTGAAAACAAAAATTTTGGAACAATTTATATTTCAAAGAGTTTAAGATTGTTTGAGCCGGTTTTCCGTTTCGAAATAAAGTTCAGTCTCTCGAATGATACTGAAGTTTGCATCGTTGGAATACAACGAAAAAGAAAAATATTTTTCATTCATTACTTTAATAATTACTGTACTCGTTCCAATTTTTTCAGTGAATTCGGTTTTCGAATGGCAAAGAAGCCTCTCCCATAATCCTTGACAAATACTGTCTCCAAATTTTGTCCTCCGATATAAAAAATAATCACTTTTCGTTGCATTTCAACGATACCAACTTCAAAATCGTGTCTCTCGTTGTTTTTAGCCACTTCGCAAAGGTCTCCGATGCTCAATATCCCTTGGCAGTCTTTTCGTTATCAAAATGTCTTACATGTGTGACTGATGAGGTTCCATCTCCTCCTTCGATTCGCGGTGTGTGTTATGTGTGATTTCTGTAACACACACACACACGCACACACATACACTGGTGACTTACCGTATGTAGGACGGGGCGCGTCCGACATGGCTAAATTTAATTTAAGAATTGGTCAGTTCGAACACGAATCGTGCCCACGCAAGCTGTCAGTAGCTTTCGCGAGCCTATCTCGCGCTTCCGGATCATAAAGCCCTCGCTTTCCTCGTTTTTTTTTATTTTTTTTTATTCCATTTTCATTATTTATTGTTCACGCCTCGATTTTCTCCCCGGAGCAAACATTAGCCAAAAGAAAATGGCTGCTCGGTGCAGTGCGTAGTCGAAAATTTTTGTTACGAATTTACGAGGATCGCAACGACGTCGACGATCGTCCGCGGGCCGTTCCAAATTTCGCGAGGCTTTTTACTTGACGTGCGCGTCGGTGCGTGTTCGATTTTTCCGCTTTTATATTGCTCTCGTAGTATCGTCACGTGAGGCACGAACCTCGTTCGTGTTTTTTTACCTTCGTACGCGATTCATGTAGCACGTGGTATTGTGGGATAAATAAATATACAGTTTGTATTGGCCCGGAGCCAGTGGCTATCAAAATCGTTCCGGCAAACTCGCCCAATGATCGACAAAACTCGCTGTATCTTTTATTACAATTGTCCATCATCGGGTTTCCATAAAAAAAAAGCATTTTTTTTTTTCATTCCTCTTGAAATCACAACAACTATTTGTTTTATATGCTTGTTCGACGTGTTTTGCAGTTGCGACTGTAGATTTTTAGTCTCGACGTCGATTCCATCGTTTCTTCTTAGTCCTGTGTAACGTCGAATATAATACACACATTGTAAATATGTGGGTGCCGGTGGTTAGTCTTGTTTGGACATTCATGTACTTAGCGGAGTCCCGTTTCGCAAGTTTAACACTGCCAATTAGCGAAGCCGAATCGGTTAATGACGAGAAACCGCAATCGCAGAATCCTCAAGGTAATTTCGAAGAAAAATAAAAGACTTTGATTCCCGAATTCTATTTAATGATGTACAAACTTGTTTACATTGACGATGGGAATTCAGGTCGAAACTCCTATTAGCCAGTCTTACAATTTTAACCTCTGATGAGTTATTAACGATCGAAGTTGATGAATTCACGTGCTCGTACGATGTACGCTGTCAAAAAAGGCTAATGGTTCTATCTTTAGGAGCTGAGTCGTATAAGCGCGACTCGAGAAAAAAATGTGACCTACATTTCGACGGTTACACAAAACCAATATTTTTCCGTAGATATCTTTCGTAAATTTGAAGCATTTTCATTATCCGAAACGGTTCTCTAATGTTGGCAAAAAACCGAACTTCACGCGGTATGGTCTGTAGAATACCTATTACGATGTTGAAATTTGCATCGTTTGATTGCAACGAAATTCCGTTTTTTCTTGAGCAGATCTCAAGATATTTGGTAAGCACGATAAAACCATTTCATTTTTTCGGGATCGAAACCGAAAATCGGTACGAAAATGGTCATGGTTCTAGAAATTGAACAAACAATCAATGGAAAAGTATTTTTCGTTGGATCACAACGTTGCAAACTTGAAGCGTTGAAAGGAACCTCTACATTCAATAATTCCATCATACGGAAGTTTGCATCGTTGGAATCCAACAAAAGATCCATTTTTATTCATCACTTTCCAATTGTTCTAGAAAATTCAATTCTCGTATGGCAAAGAATACGACTGTACGATGTTGGAGTTTGCATCGTTGGAATGCAACGAAAACTGATTTGAATAATGGAACAGTATTTCGTTTTTGCAATTCGAAAACTAAATTTACGAGAAATATTGCAACGAGTTCATTAATTATGAAAATAATTCATAAAAATTATATATTTTTCGGTTTATACCAACGATGCAAACTTCAGGATCATGAAGATAATTCCATTACTGTGTTGACAATTACTGTATGAAAATTTTGTGCTCAGCCATAAAAAATAATCAATTTTCGTTGCATTCCGATGCCAACTTCAACATTGTCTCAATTCCGGTATTTTAACAGACCGCGTGACGTACTTCCGAAGCCATAAGTCACGATAATTGTCCAAATATACACCATCAGCCTTTTCACCAATCTTCAATAACTGTACATGCATAAAATTGTACATGTAACACGTTTGTTATGTATGGGTACTTGAACCCCTTGGTATCATTTATCATTATTTCGTGGATGCTCACGAATGCCTGCGGTATTGTGACTATCGTAATACCACCCTCCCCCCTCTCCCTTCCCCTTCTTGCTCCGTTGCTGTACCAAACCTGCAGCAGCAATATACGCACGTAGGAATCTTTAAATACTTGATAGTGATACACGTATGGAGCGACCAATGGGGTTGAAACTTATGAGGCTTATGTCGAGCGAATTTACAGGAGCTCCTTTCACCGCAACGCGTACAACCACATCGTATAAACTTGCGCTCTCGTATTACCGATATATCCTCCGAGGCTATACCAATTGTCGCTCTGCTCGCGTTGACCGATCTCTACATACCTATCCCCTCATCGTACAATGGACCTCGTGCCCAAGTTATGCGGTTATTGCGATCACCGGACGCATATGCACCCCCCCCCCCCTTCTCGCTCTCTTCCAAGCTTTCATGATACGCGCCTCGTTGCACACATAAAGCACATGACTGTATACTATATATGCGAATATGGCTTTCTATGATTTACCGAGGACTCCTACATGTTTGCCATTTCGGTATGTACCTAATACCCAATGAATAACACGCATATACAATTATACACACGCATACGTGGCTTTACTTCGACATTCATACCTTTGCGTTTTATCTTTACGAATTCGAGATCAGTCACAGCGGTCGACAGAGTTTTATCCTAGACGCAATTACGGGACACCGCGGTTATAAGACAGTTTTTCATTTTCTTTTCTTTTGCTTCTTCATAGAGAAAGCTATGTGACGGTGAAATGTTGTTTTCCAGTTTTCAATGTCAATGTGCTTGAAATGTCCCAAAACATGGAAAAATCATATCTAGAAAAATGTCCGCATGTGTGTGTGTGTGTGTGTGTGTATGTTCTGGCACTGTAAAATTCAAACGTTCGTAACTCGCGAACGTTTTTCACAGATGTTAATCTATACAAGCTCTTGATTCTCTGAGAATTTTGTTTGAATTGCTAGAAAAATACGAATTCTACGGCATTTTGAATTTTTCAAAACAAGGGTGTCGACCCCCTAACTTCCGCAAATTTTAAGATTTTTTACTAATTTTTTTTTTTTATAAATAGACTATGGTAAGAGGAAGGTTGGTATTGAATTTGGGTAATATCGGTTGAACGGTTTAAATTTTATGATTTTTTGAATTTTACGAAAATCTAAGTTTTTCGAAAAATCGCTTAACCATTTTAATTTTCGCAGATTTTCTAAGATATTGTGTACGAGTCTGTACTTCCTCTTTGCTTTCTGGAAAAGTTGTGAAAATTACATAATTTAAATGGAAATCCAAAAACGCAGCAAATCGAAAATTGCAAATTGTTTCCTCAAGATGCTCAAAATGCACGATGCTCGAAGCTTCCTCTATGAGGAAGTCAAAATTAATAATATAGTTCCTCAGAAACGAAGATTTGAGCATCGTGCGTCTTGAGCATCTTGAGGAAGCAATTTTCAAATTTCAATTTGCAGCGTTTTTTTTTTCGTCAGTCTTCGACGATGGAAAAAAAGTTTTTCGCCGTCGAGGAGAAATATTCTTTGGAACTAGCTGCAGCTTCATGATTTCCGACGGATTCTTCAACACGAAATCGTAATTATTCGTTCAGTTAAGAAGAAAAAATAGAAAAATCGGTAATTTAACCAAAATTACGGCTGGCCTGAAATTTTAACTTTTAGCAGTGAGGTATGGATGCGAAAGAGAGCTGTTGTTTGTATGCACGTATATGAACGTCGTTACGTAAATTGAAGTTTGGCAGTCGTTCAGCAACGTTCCCAGCAACGCAGACGCTTCTTTCATCCCTTTGCCCTCTGCGCCAAGTTTTTGGTCTCGTTACATAGAAAATCTACCCTCTTTCGTGCGGGATGGAATATTTTTTAAAAGAAAACATAACATTACAGTTGATTCGATGTGAATAAATATTTTTACGTAATGCAAATCATGATTGCGCGAGAACAGCGTTTTTAAATCCGTCCCAGCAGCAAACTTCGATTCACCTCTTCGTATCGTTGAAATCCAACGAATTGTTTTTTTTTTTTTGCAGTATTTTCATAATCAATGGATTCGTTTCAATTTCTCCGATTGGTTTGTTTTTCAAATTGCAATGAAAATTGTCGTATCATCGTAAAAACACGATGCGCGAAGTTTCGATGCATTCGGAGGATGAAAACTCCGACCACGCGCGTCTCTTTTAAGAAATTCTTCACTGAATGTTTCGCTACTTCGATCGGAGCCTCATCTTGGCCCATTACGAGGAATGTTAAAAAAATATTTCATGGTCAGAATAAAAAATTTCTTCAAAAATGTAATTTGTAAAGGGAAAATTGTGAGGAAATATATTTCGAACATGTTTGACCGAAATACTTTGATATGTCGGTGGCAATTCGAAGTGTATACGATTTTGGGGAAACGCCGATAGTCACGTGTGCGCAGTCCAACATTCCCGACGGTCTGATACATATTACGTCAACAGCTGATACTCTACGCGTTGAGCGCGAGCTCGACACGTACACACGCGAGATTCGGGCTTCTGTCGGAACCGCCCTCGAGACGTGACGTCGTGACGTCAGGGATTTGAGTTATTTCGGTGATTGCATGACGTACACGAACCTACTAAAATAGCCACAGAATCAAGGTATTGTATATATATCAAAGACGAGACGAAAGAGAGTATTATACCTTCCCGCGTTCTCCACCCTTCAAGCTCTTTGCCCACATTCTCCATTCCTCTTCTCTCTCCTTCTTCATTTTCCTTTACTTCCTATATTTTTCTCTTTCTTCTCCTGGCAGAGACAGAGAGAGAGAGAGAGACATTCTCTCTGTCTCTTTTCTCTCTCTTTAGCACCCTTTCATCGTGGTTGACTTGGCGACTCCCGTCTCGTTTGGTTGCGGACCGTCTGCAGCGGTGGCCAAGCTGTGAGCACGACAAAAGTTTCTTGCATTGCAACCGCGATATCTTTCGTGTCACGGACACTCCAAAGGTCGAATTCTGCGCTTACACTTTAGTGAGAAATTTAGGTCGAAACATTTGCCTACTTGGTATCAATCGTTCAGCTTGATTCACTCCGGGCCGGATGTCATAAAAAACCACGATGTTGAAGTTTGCATCGTTATTGGAATGCAACGAAACATTTTTATTTTATTCATTATTTTGATAAACAATACATTTTATACATTTTTTTTTTTTTTTTTAAGTGAATTCGCTTTTGGAATGGCAAACAATTCTGTCATACTGTTCTTGACAAATGTTCTCTATGAAATTTTGCGCTCTGCTTTAAAAAAGAATCAGTTTTCGTTGCATTTCAACATCGTTAAAAATCCGCATTTTTTTCAATTCCATTTTTGAATGACACGCTGCTGAAGGCCACGAATTAACGAGCCAAATCAATTCAACAGCAGCGAGTTTGAATCAAGATTTTCCAAGTCAAAACCCTCGTCCCAAAATGTTTATTTATTTATTTTGTTTCCATCAATTGCAGAGTCGATGAGTTCCATGATAAAGATACGCAGACAAAACAATTTTCACGTCCTTGGCCCAAAAAGTTTGCTCGTCCAATAAAACCCAATCGACAATGTTTGCTTTTTGTTTCAATCGGAAACGGAATTGTTGTTTTTATCTTTTGCAATATTTGCTTAATAGAATTTTGCTGCACATCGAGCACAGTCGATTGTCATAGAGTTCGATGGAATAATAACCGAGTAGACGCTTTAAATAGGTCGGCCAATCGGAGCAGGTAGTCGTTGCCCGGCATACTTCATTTTGCTCAAGTTCAATTCGCTGCATCAGTACGAAATGCGATCAATCCTTTCGAGGTCGAAACTAACTGTGGAAACTCGTTAGCCTATATTCTCTAGTCTTTTGTCTTGCTTCTCGGCCACTATTTTCCAATATAGAGGGACGCATTTTCCAACGTACACTTTCAGTCCTTCGAAAAATCCAATATCTCTTTGTATACGAGATTGTATTTCACAACTTTCCAGCATTCGCAATCGCATTCTTTGAGTGCTCAACTTTGATAAGAAATTGACTTTTGTCAATAATGTGAGAATCACTGAAATGTGAAAAACTGAAAACAATCCACCGGTCAATTTTCACACTACGACTTTCAATTTTTCCTTCTCAAATTCTTTGAAAAGCTCCAACAAATAACACGAAAATTTTTGTTTCCAGTTTTTCTTGCATACAAAATGGTTTGCGAGCCTACGTCGATTAGAAAAAGTTGTTACAAATGGACCAAAGAACAACACACTCTAAATCCAAAATTGTCCGAGGTAATCTGTACTTGTTAAATAATAAACAAAATTTCGAAAAAAAATTACGACCGAATTTTTTGAAAAACTAAATAAATCCTTTTCCTGGGGAGACAGTGGCCCAGTGGTAACGTGCTCGGCTCACAACCGTAAGTCCAGGGTCGATTCCCGCCGAAACAAATGGATTTTTTCTAAGTGTTTTAAACTGTACTCTCTTTGGTTCGGAACCCATACGTCAAAATGTAGGCCCATCGAGTAAGTGTGGAATGAAAATAAAAAAATTGTAGAATAAAAAATTGAGGCAAAAATGAAGACATGTAAAACCCGAGAAGAGTATGCATGGAAAACACCATTATTACTACTTAAGCTTCTTCGATGTTACACAAAAGTGTATGCAAAGTTTTGAGATGCTTCACCATTTATAAATCGAAATATTTAATGTTGAAAATTGCAACTTTTAACACACGCTCTTATGAGAAACTACTGAAAATTGTGATTTTTATAAATAAATATCTCGACTTCTGCATGGTGAAACCTCTTAAAACTGCGCGAGCTATTAAATATCACTCTTAGTGTGGTGCAAATTTAAAGGAATTCTATCGATAGGAAATTTTGCATACAACGTCCTTAAAGTCGATGAGTTACGAGTCTCAAATTTTGGGCCAATTTGGCAGAAACTTGGGCATGGAAAATAAAATAAATTCATTGCCCATTTTTTGTCATTTTTTCCTTCTACATTTATGTGTACCCTTGAGGGAGATTTTTTTTCTCCAAATTAGGAAACAAGCAATTAACTTATATATATATATGCGTACATGGTCGAAGGAAGCCATTGAGCTTTGTCCCTGCGGATGAGGAGCTACGAGGTACTGTCTGTTGCCAAGCGCGATGCTCGGAGTTTTGAGGCTGTCCTACTTTTTTCTTCATCTCGTGTTCAGGTAATTGTTGGATTGCGGGGGTGATATTTATTTATTTTCTCATGTCCCACAAAGTTGATTTCCTTCGCGAAATCTCGCGGGCGGAACGATGGAAACTCGCCAGTAAATGTATACGAAGCCTTCCATGAGAGAATTCTTTCTTTCTCCCTCTTTTCGCTGTCTTTCTCATGTTTTCACATGTGAGGTGCGTGAGCGAGCGAGCTCCATCGCTTTATTTAGTCTCTCGTTTAAGGAGCAACGATATGAGAGGCTAATATTGCCTCGCCGCCCTCCGGTCTTTCGTTATCAATCGCTCCAGGGTTTTGGCTCCGAGACTTGAAAGAAAATCTTTTATGAATCGCAATGTGACAAAGTTGCTGCACGGACAACATTCTTATGAATAAAAATTGCTCATCCTGCTGATCGCGAGCAGCTCATTTACGAGCCTAGGGACTTGCTAATCATTTGGCAAAATTGTTAAGGTTGGCTCTCTATGGAAAGATTTTGAGAGCGAGGAAGTTTAACGTATAGACAATGTTAAATAATCAAAAGCGTGCATTTGTCGGCTTTAATATCGTTCGAGTTCTGAAAAAAAAACGCTGCAAATTGAAAGTTGCGAAGTGCTTCCTCAAGATTTAGCACGATGCTCAAGTCTTCCTCTACCATGGTACTATATTCTTAATTTTGGCTTCCGCATAAAGGAAGCTTTGAGCATCGTGCTAAATCTTGAGGAAGCAATCTGCAACTCTCAATTTGCAACGTTTTTAATAAAATTTTCACTTATTTACCGATTTTTTGCTTTTTTTTTTAATAACTTCGACAACTTTTCTAGAAAGAAAAAAGAAAGTACAGACTTATACACGATGTCTTACAAAATTTGCAAAAATTAAAGTGGTTAGACGATTTTTCGGAAAACTCAGTTTTTCGTAAAATTCGAAAGATCATAAAATTTAAACCATTCAACCGATATTTCTCAAATTCAATACCAACCTTCCTATCATGATACTCTATTTATAACGAAAAAATTGGTAATAAATCTCAAAATTTGCGCAAGTAGGACCGTCGACAGACACGCTTATTTTGAAAATTTCAAAATGCCGTAGAATTGATATTTTTTTTAGCTATTCCGACAAAATTCTCAGAGAATGAAGAGCTCGTGTAGATTAACATCTGTGTAAAACGAGAGTCTTCTAGCTCAAATGGTTCTCGTGTTATCAACCTTTGAATTTTATAGTGCCAGATCATACACACACACACACACACACACATCCGGACATTTTTTCTAAATATGATTTTTCGATGTTTTGGGACATTTTAAGCACATTGACATTGAAAACTGGAAAAAAATGTTCACCGTCACATAGCTTCCTCTATGAAGAAGCAAAAAACGTCAAGAGTACAGAGCCAATAAAAATTAGTCCCGGCAAAAAGCACATATTATAGTCTCCAATCTCATGTCAATTTTCCTCAGCGTTTTCATCCATTTTATCACTCGCACTTTTGCATTTTTATAGTGAAAATTTCTTCTCTTTCACGCTATTGTGTGTATCTCGTTTGGTGCACATTTTTTCTCGGCGCTCCAAGGTGCGCGAATGGAACTGTATTATTGTCAAGTATATTAAGAGTCGAGAAAGACGAGAAAAGGGAAAGAGGATTTGTCGTAAAGCGGAGACGGTATATGTATACGCTCAAACGTGAAAGCATCAAGGTCCCGAATTTTCGCGTCTCGCTAGACTCTTTCTCGATATCGGAAAGTTCCCATGCAGCGTCTCGTATAATAATCGCGCGACAGAACTAACAGCGTGATGGAGCCGAAAAACTATCGCGAGAACACTCGAAGATTTCAATTTTTTTTTTTTTTCTTATTCCATCTTCAACAATGGAAGCAAATGATCCGGACATTGTTCGGGCAGTGCTTTGTTTGAGAGAATGTGATACTCGTCATCTATCCTCCCCAAGCTTTCCGCGTTTCAGCCAGAGTCGCGCGAGTTCTTTTTCTTTTCCTCCGCTTATCCAAGTCCTCCAGCTCCGGAATTCCGTTTCTCCTTTTCTACCGTTGCTATCGCCCTCATCCGGCAACAGATTTTCCTTGTGGAGAATCCGCATCTCAGCTTCCCTTCGCCGCTGCTGAATACATCTGGGACATGTCGAGGAGTACGCGCGGAGTAACTGTTGACTCGTTACGATTTTCGAGTTCTGGAAAACGATCAATCGAGTACAAAAGTTCAAAACAGGCTTTCTGTTTTCGAACAAATGACCATATGTTTGCGTCTTGAGAACCCTGCAAGGCATTCGACTCAAAAATGCTGCTCGTGCATTCCGAATCGTAGGCTCTCAATTCCGCGACATTTATTTAAGGAAGTAACGCAGGAAATAGAATTAATGGACAAAAAAATCTTAAACTTGGCAGAAAGTTAGATAATAATGTAAAAACTACTCGTACCAGTTTTTGTGGGCTGAGGTGGGTTTTCACGCGAGATATTTGTAATTCTTTGATAAGCTGTGACATACCATTATAACATGGCCTCTTATGAGAAATCAGGGATTTGCCTGTACATTATTCTTCATATCTCTGCTATTGATGGATAAATTGAAACGAAATTTGAACATTAGAGAGATAAAATCCTCATAATCATTCATCACGCTTAAAAACATTCAATGGTGACTTGTAGCGAGAGTAATAAAAACAATAAAAATCACTGATAGTGGATTCTTCGACCCTCGCTAAAAATATTGCAACATCTCGTATTCGAGGTTATATGTGCCCGAAATTGTTACAACTGTTGAGCTGTCAACGCGATGCTTCAAACACACACATACGCGCGCACACAAATTCGGTCAACAAATGTTTTTATGACAAGTTGGGTAGTCGCGTTTTTTCCTTAACGTCAAGGAAGACGTACCTCGAGATACTCTGTACCATTTTTTCCCTTTCCTTTCTTAAAAAAGACATGTGGTCGAGCTCGTACCTATCGATTTTCGAGATAAATATATCGAAATTGAAGCCGCTATTGGTTGCCATGGATACGTTTATCTATTCATGGCCATGGATTTATTTATGCGTTCCCATGGGTCTATTTATTCGTTGCCATGGGTTTATTTATAAATATGGCAACGAATAAATAGACCAGGTATATGGCAAAACCAATTTTGTGAATTCACGTGTCAGATCACGTGTAACACACGCTTCAAGTTTATTAGGGCAATCGAAGAAATTATAACTGCGTGAAAAATTTTGTATATATAGCATTGTTACGATAATGTAGGTGATTTAATAAAGGGAGTAATCAAAAAACCAAGCGGTCGTGCTTGACCTATTTCATCATTTCTTTTCATTTTCCTCTCCGCCACCATCCGTTACATAATTTTTGTTTCAAATCCCGAATAGTTCGGTGTGCAGTCAGTCTTCCCATGGTAATCTTTACGACGAGGCTCTTCTCATTCTCTCTCTTTGACTCTCCTTCCCTATCGCGCCTTGTTTGGCTTTTCATTTCCGCCCCGTCTCAGCCCGCAGTGGAAAACGAATCAGGTGGCCCAGGAATAAATGGGTCAGGGATAGAACGGGTTGATAGCGTGGTATGCGAGGTGAACGTGCATCGAGTCTTGCATTCCCCAACAACAACTACGCCTAGTATTCAGTCTTTTCATTGTTGTCAAATATTTTACTGCCCAAAATATTCTTTGCGATTTTGAAACTTTCTCGAGTTTTTCTTCCAATTCGCTTCACACAGACAATCCGCACATGCTGGTACACAGAGATCGACGTTCCATCGTTTACAAGTTACAAATCGCTGTAATGACGAAGTAAAATCGAGCTCGTTAGTACGACGCAGTCGGCAATGCTTAACTGTTCGATGAAAAATCCGTCAAGTCACTAATTGCTCGGCAAGAATGTCTGAGGAGCGAGGACAGCATTTACGAGAGTTGGGATAATCACGCACAAAAAAATAAAAACCCGGAACGTTTATACAAAATTTTAAAAGAACCCTAAATAAAGTCGTTTTGTGATAGTAATACCTTAAGAAAGAAAAATATTCATTGGATATTCGTTTATATCTCCTATAATTTTTTTCCAAATCTGTTTGTTAACGCCAACGTAATAAATAATATAGTACGTCAAAATCACCGATTCGCATAAGACTCCATGTTAGCTGTATCGGACATTGACTTGGGAACGTCAATGTCATCTTAACAATCCATTTGGTATTTTTACAAAGTGGAAAATGTGACAGACTCTCAAAGTTTTTACTGTATGAAGTACACACGTCGGATGGAACTATCGTTCGGTTTAATATTGTATGACCAAGACGCTTGAGGAACGACGCAGGATGAAGCGAAACTGTGCAGAGCTCATAGTTACTCTTTTATGCTTGCGGCTGGTTACCACGTCTCTGTCGCGCTTTCCTCCTCGCGCTCAATCATCCGTATCCTTTCTCCGTGGCAACTACGTAATTTAAGTTATCGCAAAAAGTATCCACGCGCAATGGGGTCTCGAGTGAGTGCTCGCGAGGATCTGCACACGTATAGAGAATGAAATTTTCGCCTTTTGCTCTCTTTTTCGATCTCAGCTGCGGAACGATAAGTTGGCTCCAGCCGCGTTACTCGCGAGCTGCTTCTGTATTTTGTGTCAAGCTCATGTGGAGCAATAATTTTACTTTCCAGCTGAGCACCTCACGGACCTCTTCCATCTGAATATACATTCATATTATACGTCAAGATATTCCCTACGAGTTACAGCCCCGAACTTTGTATATCTGTGTACACTCTTGTCGCGTTGGTAATGAATTTTCTTAGTTCAAAGTATAACTTATGCGATATTGAGAAAAAAAAGGAATTCTCTTGTGGCCAATATTGTTAAAAATGTATGTTCCTTTTCTTATGTCTCTTTTTCTCTTTTTATGCGCAGGTGAGTGCCTCTACAACGTTGAGGAGATTGTTACTAAATTTATTGGGGCTCATCCTCGATCCCGGATCAACTACAATACAGGTATCATTTCCAGTCTATTTATCATACGTAATAATAGTATATCACGTATTGTCACTTTGACGTTTTACTCTGACGATAATGCTGAAATTCCTTTCGCTCCGTTCTTCAAAGAATATCGAATTCTTCTCCCTCTGTAAAATTACCTAACCGTTTATAATTAATTGCGATGTGAACGACGAATGATTTGGTTGAATCTCTGCACCAAAGACTTTTGTCTTGCGGATGCGGTCGAGAGGAAGTCGTTAAATACTTGGCGTTGTCCAGGAAGCTCTCCGGTAAACCGTTCTCTCGTCTCCCATAGTTTTCTTCTGCATTTCGCCGCAGAACCACTGCACCGCGTTGCCCCCAAATGTGTGGTGTTTGATACTGTTCGTCCCCCCGCGGTCTCCGTGCTTTCCTCGATCTGCTTTGCGCTATTCCTACTCCTTCTGGCTCACGGCGTCACAATTTCCCTGGATGCACCTTCTGCGCAACTGCATCAAAAGCTTCAACTGTGAACACCAGCATAATCCGATACAAAATTATCCGTTTACGTATTAGAGCGAGACCAACGTTTGGTAGCGGAAAAACGTTCGCAAGATCTCAACTTTGTTCAAGCCTCACATACGTAACGTGAAAAATCACTCAGCTCGGTCGATATTCTCAGCACGCCTTTTGCAGTGTCACTTCCGCGAGACGAAACGATTCAAAAAACAACGCGTTATTCCTTGCTTCGCAATTACGAAAATAAATTTGGTGAATGAAAGAAAATTGTCACATGACTTAGTCCCAAATGATCCTCGCACGAGGCTTCGTTTCATAGTTTAATCAAGCAGAGTTGATTAAATAAAGAATTTATGTGAGCCTGTGGTTGTTTCACTTGCGGAGTAAAAACGAGAGATACCCCGTTCACTCCAATTCCCAAGATCCCCGCCTCGTAAACCGAATGGAAGAATACATATTACATAGCTCGTGGAATTAAAGTCGTTTCGGCTCGACCCGCGGGAAGGACGACCCAATAGAATTTCCTGACTTTCAAACAGGCTTCGCTGTATATCGCGATATTCTCGCTACCGGATCGTCTCCGCGGTCTCTTCTTACCTTTGTTGACGTTTTATCGCTATTATTTTTTATCCCTCAGCAGATTTTTTCATAAACCTTCTTCATACAATATCGGCAAACTTTTAAACTCTGTGGGGTGTTTATCCCGCAATGAGCATATTTTAGGATCTCTTCAAACAAGAGAGTCAAGTAGGTGTGAGTGTCGTGTCAACGACAAATTTACGATGGCGAATGAAGAAAACAGTTTTTATCTTACACAAATATTATTCACTCGCTGTCCCCGCCGTAAGAATTATTATTTCCAGTTTTCTTCTCAAATAACTCGAAATGAATATACTCGACAAAACGTTTACAATGACGAAATTTTGTAATCTCTTTGTCAAATCACAAAATTAGCTCCTCTAATTTCCGTTCTATTCCGAATTGATATCTCAACCAGCGATCATTCTTTTTCATTCTGAATTATCTTCCAATTGGTAATTCGCGTTTTTTCGAATCGATATTTTTTAATCACTGCTTTCATCGGAACCCCCTGCTGACTCTCAAAACTACCGGTTGCGGCGTGTGTACCGAAGCTAATGAGACAATTACGTACAATTGGCCCAGTCGACGGTTAAAACCCGATATTTTAACCGTTCATCCGTTCGAATGTCTGTATCATTCACGGTCTCTCGAGTGGCTGAGACTTTTCGCATTCCGAACCATCGCATTTCTTGCCTGCATAATTCTTTCGTATTTTCTGGAATATATTTATGGCACTCATTGCCCGTCGAAGTCACTTCAGCAGTGACGTTTTCTTCGTTCAAAGTGAAACTCTATACGCACTTATTCGACAGAGAGGTATAAATTAGCGATGCTGCATCAATAATACTGGCCAGTCTCTGTACGTATACCATTGTACTGTACCGGTTAACGTCATGTTTATACTAGTTTCTTCTACGATTATCTATGAGACACGTTATCCCCTTATCTAAGATACTATTAATTTAAGTCTTTTCTCTTATTGTTTTTCTTCCTACTCGCTTCTAAACATATTTTTGCTAATTTAAATTTTGAATTTTAATTATTTAAATGTTCTTTCTCTTAAATGCTTTGCACTTCGTTGTAAGTCAACCATTTATATAATTTTTTTATTTACGTGCCCCAAAGCATTGCTAGAGCATAAATACACTATCAATCAATCAAGCGCTCCTTTTCCTTTTCCGTTCGTTTTCTCGATGCCCCATTGGCCTATTCTTTTCTATCCTGTTTGCTGATATAATGGGACCGGCGTGTTATGTAGACGTGGAAGGCGATGAGAAAGGTCAAGCGCGAGGAACGTAGGTGAAAATTTTCGCAACGTCTTGATCGAATTAGAAGAAACAACAACAAAAATCTACCACTTTTTTCGTTGCAGAAAAAATAATAAGCTCCGAATAGAGTGACAACGTTCACTCACCATAAATTCTGTTCTTCCTCCAACCGTCTCCGACGAGAACTCGCCAGGTTGTAGTTTATCCCCCAGGATTCTTGGAGTGCACTTTACGAGCTCTGGCTCTTGCTCGGTCCGCGCTTCTTTAACTGGGAACCGTCCAATCCCTTCGCTAGTTTATTCTCACCCGTATTAACGAAGTAAGCTCGCAGAGACGACCGCCGCGCAATAATTCGCGGGCTACTCACCTGTCATGTTGAATATCAACCGCGGGGCTGGGGACGTCTCTCGACAATGCACGGCCATCAAGTACTCCGGACTTTGCTACGACAACCAATGTCACTGCATAGTATAGATATATTTTCAGAGCGTTGACTCTCTCATGCAATGCCAAGAGTGCTTTACTGGACTCCCCTTTATTCCGCTATCCCAACCTCCCCGTCCATGTATATCCACGTATATTCACAATCTTGTCTATAGCTGCACTTCCCCAGGTGCCGCGGTAGGGGGACCTGCATCTCACTGATCGTCGCTTCATCCCAATCAATTGTATATATACCTATATCCAATTAATATCTGCACCGTATGGTCATGGAGGTATGTCATACTGTCCAGACGTATTATACGTTCTATGCTCGAGCTCACAGGTTAGTCGTTCGACCTTACGCAGCGTGAACTAACTGCTTTGGCCTCAGATTTAGCTCGCTATCTGCTGAGTTTGGCTGATACACAGATCACACATCTCGTACAATGCGTCAAGAGCATTTTCGAAATAGTAAATAATCGAATGGTGGTTTATATTATACAGTGGGGAATCCCCGGGGAGCTTTTTAAAATCTCCTTACGTCACGATTTGTCGTCAACTGAGTGAAAAATTCTGTTGGTGCACGTAGCTTCAAGGTTATCCTGGCAGTATACCTGGCAGTTTACAGGAGTCTAATAATTTCTTGCACTGCCCATGAACGCTCTTCAATGAACGTATAATCTTCTGGAGAATAAAACCCTGATCGGGAAATTCCTTACACTTGCCGAAATCTCCGAGCAGGCATCTATGTAATTGCAAATTTAATTGATCTCATTTTTAAATATAAATTTGTCAGTCTGTACTATTTAACGGGGATCGCTAGTTGATGTGAATATATTTTTCATGAAAAAATGAAGTAAATAGAAATTAGGTTAATGGACATTAGAAGGAAATCGTGGATACGATCCTGGTAGCAGATTCGACTGGATGTTTTTTCCTGGTCGTGGGAAGACGCCATTTGAAATGTTGACCTCGGTATACCGCGGGGCTTAGGATTGACCGCTCGAGCCAACATGACAAAGCGGGCGGGCAATTTCATGAAATTAAACGTTCAGGCAAAGAAGTACGAAATAAATCAACGAAACGGATTTACTACTCATTAAATAAAGCATACGCGGGCCACCGACATTTTGGCTCTTTGCCAGATACCGAAAAGGCGTGTTTATATATATTTTCCAAAATTGTTAACGTCTTCTAAACATGTGCCTGGCGTAACAAAATTTTCCTGTTTCGATCGAAAAATGGCGTACTCGCACTCTCGTGTTGCCTTTGCTGTCAATTCTAATCTCAGCCGTGTCACTTCCGTCTTGCAATCTTTACGGCAGCGTTCGATAAATCGTTATTTCTAAAGTTCTTACAAGAAAAGGACACGAATAATCTTCGATCCGATCTCCGGCCTGCACGGCATCATAGGATTCGAGGCAAAAATAGAATGTTCTTTAATCTTATTTCTATGATGGAGTTTTTTAATCACGATATGAGCCGGAGATCGGAAATCCGGTGGATCTATCGGTTCCACGAGTCGATAGCGTAATCCGCTCATCGTCCAGACTACGAATGCCTGCAATTTCTCGCAGTGCTTTGGTATCTGGAGCTTGTCTTTCTGCCGAGCCTTCGGGGCTCTTCACTTTCCGTAATTTTCGATCCAGAGGTTAAATACACCTTGTAGAATCTTTCGATATCTTGTTTCGCACACTCTTCGAATAGGAATCGTCGTTGTTCGGTATTTGGCATTGTGTACGACGAAATATTATCTGCGAATTTGACAGCTGTAATAACTGTGCGAACTGTGGACATAGATGATACGTATTCTTGAAATTGTGTTGCCACCGGAGCAAACCAGATAGTTATAAAACTCGACAATGAAATTCTCAGTGATTGGAGGGGAGGGGGCTAAAGACGTTGAATCTACGCACGAAAATAGCCGAGATGGGCCAAAGCTTTTATCATCGCAATCGAACGGTCGGTGTGGAAAACATTTCTCCTTCGAAATATCCGTTCGCTTGTCTCGCTCTTACTCATAGACACATGGTAGGCATGTCACATGACCTTAAGTAATTATGCTGAGCTCTTATCTACAGACACCTAATTGTGGACGTATATCGTCTTGCAACAAGACTCCATGAAAAAACCATTATCTTATCATAGACACATAGAATACAAAGGTTTGTTCAATATGCGTGACTGCTATTTCTGATATTTCATTGAAACGTGGGACACGGAAAGTCGTCTCAGACGATCGAGGATTTTGCTGGCGCGAAGATCGAAATAACTCGTGAAGATCGTTTCAAGTAGAGCTCAGCCACTTCAATGGTTTACTCGTGCGGAGTAATTCTCGAGAAATGGAGCACATGGCCGCAGTGGTTGGCTGTTTTCGAAGGTTAGTGAAGGCGAGAATATTCCAAACTGGTGAGAATGGTTATCCAGTGATTTTTCTCAATTCAGTCACTTTGCATAAACAGTGACGCTGCTCGGGCTAGTTAATGGGCTTGCGGGAGGATGGACTTCTCCGTTTCTTGCAAAACTCACCGGACCGGATTCCGAATTATCGCTGACCACCGAGGAAGCTTCTTGGATAGCTTCGCTCATTGCTGTCGGAAGAATATTCGGTGCGGTTTTTGGTTCCGTCAACGTTTATTATTACGGTAGCAAACTCTCGGTTCTTTGCACCGGGATACCTTTGGCATTCAGTTGGATATTACTGATTGTTGCCAATTCGGTTCACTGGATATACGCCGCGAGATTATTGCAGGGAATATCCATGGGAATGTTCTTTGGTACTTTTCCCTTGTACACCGGTGAAGTGTCGAACCCTAAGATCCGGGGAGCCATGATCAGCGTCCTCATAAGTTCGTCAGCGATTGGTATCATCGTCGGTAACCTGATGGGGTCCTTCATGTCCATGTGGGTTTTTTCTGTCGTCAGCATGGTGCCTACCTTGGGATTTCTTATATTCTTCGCGCTATTACCGGCCACACCGCATTACCTGGTGGCGCAGGAACGTTATGACGAAGCGGCCGAATCGATCGTGTGGTATCAACGCGATGCCGATGTCAAAAAGGAACTGGAATCTCTACGCGATTTCGTCGCATCTACGAAATCTTCAACCCTCAGGGAAACTTTACGTCAATTCCGCATACCGCAAAATCGCAAAGCCCTCATTATGGTCGCCATGGTTTTTATACTTTTGCAAGTCGGTGGAACGTATACATTGGGTTATTATATGGAAATAATACTGAGGCGAGCCGGTGTGAAAACTGTTGTTGATCCTGGTATGGCCGTCGTCATCATTGGCATCATCGGTATTACCGGTGGATTCGTTGCAATGTATGCGAACGACAAATACGGTCGAAAAATCGTTCTGGGAGGATCGTGCTTCGGTCTGTTCGTAAGCCTCGGAATTTTGGGGGTTCAATATGTTCTTCTCGAACAGGGCTTCGCAGAACCGAGCTTCGAATGGTTGCCCATAATCGCGATGATGGCAGTCGAGTTTTTTATTAACCTGGGTATCGGACCGATTCCTAGTACGATTGTCAGTGAAATTTTTTCCCCGCAAACCAAGAGCATTGCTTCGTGCGTGGCTAACATGTCCTCCGGTTTGTTTGCTTTTATCAATACGAAAACGTATCAAGCGATGATTGACACGATGGCCGACGAATACGTCATGTGGTTTTACGGTATAGTCTTCGGGATTCTTGGCATCTACACTCTACTTGTACTGCCCGAAACGAAAGGCAAATCGTTGCGGGAGATTCAAGATATGCTGTCTGTGAAATAAATCATTGCGAAAAAACCAAAGCGTTATCGTGAACAAAGTTTTATCGAGATTTCTTCTTTTCATCCTCCGGTAAATTTACTTTATTGATACTTCCTCATTGCACGACAATATGAATAATTGCTAAGGTTCGTTCCAACCTTTCCATCTTTTCGTATATCGATAACCTCCCTCCCTGCTCGTGAATATGACGCGGTATATGAAAATGTGAGTGCTTCGCTAATGACGTTCCAAAAGTGTTCGAACATTCAACACACTTTGAGATAATCTACAAAAATAACTTCCATTAAGGTAACCATTTATTTGCCCAACGGAGTTCTAGCTGCTTGACAACTTTTCGCTTCAAAAATTAAACTCACTCGAAACTGTTTAATTCCCTGACTGCATTTGTAATGCTGCGCTCCTAGAGACTGGCAGTACCAAAACGTGAAGTTTCGTCACAGTTACATTATGTGCACTTGATTTATATAGAACGTAGCATATACATAGAGGCCGCAGGTATAGATAATGGTATGCATTATTCTAGCGGTAAATCGTTCGTGAATAATAGTAACCATGAATCTTTCCTCTGAGAGTTGCAACGTCGCCTCGAGCATTTCTCGATGTTTCGTAGTCCTCATTCTTCGACTCTCATTAATCTTGTGACGCTTGAGATATTTAACAAATTTGATACTACGCAAGATTCATCCTCGATGTTTCCGATAAATGTGAATCGATAAGCCAAGTCTTACGAGATATAATAATGACGAACTATTGTGAATATAATTTTGAGTGATATTTTTTAGAGCAGCATCGCTATGACGTGAGGCCGCTCCTCGATAATCGTGGAAGCTTCGGAAGACAGAGAGGTAATCGTGTAAAGGGAGTCGCAGGATACGAATAAACCGCGTGCAGAACACCGAGGTCCATTGTGCAGATGAGCCTCGTGTGTTCATGGTCAACCTCTTGTCACGTATACTGTTACCAATTAGCGGCTTTCCACTATGGGTGTGACTTCTCCGTCGTACGTGATACCTGCCACCTTTTCTCGTGAGCTTTAGTCCCAACGACCAAGCAACACAAATTCCAGGCTACGCATGACAAATAAGAATGCATTGTAAACAGATGAACGGAGTGCTGTGAATTAAGGAGGCTTAACAAAGTAAAGCGAGTTGGATGTTTAAATGTTTATTTTGTGCTTATTTTACATTGTAATTTTGTGGTGGACGTTTTATTCAAGCTCCATTATTTTTGCTGCACTGGGAAGAAGAAAAACAAGATGCACAATGCTCAAATCTTCCTCTATGAGGAAGCTATATTTTTAATTTAATTAGCTTCCTCATAGAGGAAGCTTTGAGCATCGTGCATCTTGAGCATCTTGAGGAAGCAATTTGCAAATTAATTTGCAGAAGTTAGAGCGGTTATATTACGGCAAATATATTACCATGCGTCTTCAGAGAAAAACTGTTGCTGGTGTTGTCGGAAGAATTAATCGTGCTGGTCGAATGGAGTATTCATGAAACCCGTTGAACATCGGAATTGCTACGGTATGAGGAATATATGGGTTTCTGATGTCATGTCTTTGCCAGCAGCTTGCAACTACATCGAGGTCCTCAAGAGGAATCTTCCAACTCTTGAAGACGGTTCCAGCATCAAGAGTATAGAGTAAAAGGTTCACGTGATCTCTTCACACATCACGCTATCGAATAGAATTTTCGACTCGCGTTGAACAGTCGCTGGCTTTGTGGTCGTGTAATGCAAGGAGAAGGTCTGTAGGAAAAAAAAAAACACACCAAAAGAAAGAATGAAAAGGACGCAAGGGGGTTGAGGCTAGTGGCGATTTACGACGTTCTGCTCACGTATTTCCGCACGGTATCGGAATCAGCACGTGGTTACGCTTGGGAGTTACAGCCATGCTTGTATTTCACGGTACGTTGTGTCCTCAGTATCGAGTACCAACTGTGCGATCCCCTGCTACTGCCTTGGAACGTAGCTCCCACCTTAAAATTCCAACTTCTGGGCTATCAATCTGATTCCACGTGCAACGGTAGTTTATGCACTTGTTTCAATGGCGTATACATGGAGCTTTATTTACGTCAAGATTTTTTACTACTTCTCGCATGTTTTTATTGACTTTGCTCCATAAACGCTTGTATATACACAATGATACAAGAGTTGTAAATAGCAAAATGCATTCCGGCCTTGTAACCAGTGTCCAAGAAACATTCGATCGAATACAACGAATTCGTTACTGGAATGCAACGAAAAGTATATTTTTTAATCAATATTTTGATAATTAACCCTAGAACGGTAACCTGGGGTCAATAACGACCTCCAGGCGACTTTAAATCCTGTGCCTTTTCTCCCTTCGTTTTTTATCCTTTTTGACAACGCATTTTTGACTAATTTCTTGATTTGAAGCAAAATTGCCCCTGGCCCTGCATTTGAAAACGAAAAGAATGAGCCCGTGTTGAACTCTTTTTGTTAAATTTTACAGGGGATATGAATTTTTCAAAATTGGGGTCATTATGACCCAGGTTATCGGAATAGGTGAAAAAAAATAAGGTTACCGTTCTAGGGTTAATGCACCCGTTCCAATTCCTCTCGTAGATTCAGTTTTTAAATAGCAAAGAATACTGTCCCATTATCGTTGACAAATACTGTATGAAAAGTTTGTGTTCTGCTGTGAAAAAAAATCATTTTCCATTGCATTCCAAAGATGAGAACATCAACATCATTAAACGGAGACACGTTTCTCTTTCGGAATTGACGAGTTTGTCGATAATTAATATGACACAAAAAACGTTCAATTTGCGGGGAGAATCTGCCGAGGAGATAACGAGCCTTTTGGATGCCATATTGGGCATCAACGTGACTATAGAATTCTTCAAAAAATCGTCGTAATTTAGCAACTTGTACATTAGTAGTGTACTTTGCGTTTGTATAGATATAGATATATATACGAGTGCGGAAACGACGTGGGGAGGGAGGTGAATGAGGACTTGAACCTCCCCTCAGGACTGTCTCAGTGTTAACGGAGTACTCGTGAGTTCTAGACAGGCAAAGCTCTCAAGGCCCAAGTAGCGAGTAGTGGAGTCTCACTGGAGTCGCAGCCACCGTCAATCCAGAGCGAAGGCTTGCAGTTCAAAGCTCACTGAGTGAGGCCACTCAACCTTTTTTACCGTTACCACATCATACTCTCGTTACGTTGTTCCGCTCTTCTCGGACCAGCTTTCCGCATTTGAATCGGTTTTTTTTTACTATTACTTTTGCACTGCGCTACATTGCGAATATTCTTTTTTAGCTCACTCAAGAGCAGTGATAAAATGAATAAAATGCGTAAAGAGCATCGACTGCCACGCCAAGACGAAATTAGATTTTACATCCAAATCATTGTTTCTTATTATTTTTTTTTCTGTCGTTTTGGCATTTCGTCAAATCGGCCTTAATCAATTTGTGGATTTGGATGAACTTTTTCTTCATTTAATTTGATTTTTTGCGGGCGGGATGTCAAAAGAGCACGAACATTTTGCCCGTATTGACGTCGAATTATAGCGACGAGTTGAATTTACCTTAGAAACGTCGTACGCTTGTGGTAAAAGCGAGCAAGATATAAAGTGAAGTAATCACCGTTGACGGAACCTTGCAGAATGGAGAAAGCTCCGATTGGAAGCTCTTGCAGCAAAATAAAGAGGTCGGGTTCGAGGTGGAGATGTAGCTCTTGGATATATATTGTAGATGGAATTGGCACAAGCCAGCGATTCCTCACTGATGCTGGATCCAGCACTCCCTCTCTCTCTCTCGCTCTCCCTGTCTCGCGGTTCTTCGCTTTTGCCCGTTTTCCGCAGCTCATTTCCTCCGTGCAAATATTCTTCCATCTTCTTATATAGCAACCTCAGAGAACTGTGAGCCCACACATAGATTTTTACAAGCCACCAAGAGATGAGAGAGGCCTATTTTCTTCCCCGCATCGCTCGCTCAACCTCGCCGCGATAGATTCTTGCGTGCCAGTTGCGTTGATATCTATACATACAACGCTTTTTGATGGTTTCAGTGTCGTTCTTGAGGTCGTAGAGGCGAGGCGAATCGATTGCCCCTTGGCTCGTCACCTCAAGTTAAAACGTCGGAAAAAATATTTCCTTTCGATTCTTTGTTATACCAGATATTTATCTTGTCGGGAATATGTTTCTGTTAAATTTTATCGATCCAACTATTTCATCAAATTGGCAACTTCTGGAAGCATCTCTACTTCCAATTCTACCAAGTGAAAGTTGATTCAACTTCGTAAGCACCCACGCGATCGATATCGCAGATTCTGACATCCCATAAAATCTATCGAAAGTTGTTTATTCTTTTAAAAATTCAGGTTATCCCCGTAGGTCAAGCCGCATACACGACTTGGCGATCAACCAACGCCTTCATCTCCGTTGTGAGATTCTTTCACCTCGTACCGCACCGTAAGCGTTATCTATAGCATTCTAAAGTTCCAGGCATCAACACTATGATCTAGGAGAGTAATATACCCGCTCCGTAATATCGCAGGTCTCTCGCAGACGTACAATATCGCGTTGAAAAGTCTTGGTCGTCGAGGTCTGCTCCTCCAAATCATTTTGACTTGCAACCGTTATGATGTTGATGAATAATAACTGTAAAACCGCATGCATTTCCATAATATAATCCAGTCAACTCCAGTCACATCCAGTCCATAATAAATCCAGTCAAGAGCTTAGTGCGTTATTCAGTCCTCCTCACTTATTTTCATGCAACCTCGAAAGACAGCACCGCCTTGTGTTTTTCCACAGTTGCCCAAAACCTTGATCTTGATCTTACCATTTCAATCAAGTTTTGAATGATCCACTTATTAAAGCCCAGCCGCTTTCGACCGACGATACGTATTAGAAATTTAGCGAAAATGGGACTTATGACACCCTCTATCGGTAGTTTGAACCTTCTAGTACGGAGCCTGATCGTTATCAAATGAAATGGCCTGTTGGTTCAGTTTTGGAAGCCGTAGGAAGCAGACGGTGTAAAACCTGGGGTATATTACTTTTTGGAACGGTCGCTTATTTAATCAGCCCTACCTGAAAGCATGTTATTTCAGACTTATGAGACGATTTTTTATTTATTTTTTATTGAAAATTACAATTTCTGCATCATTTTTTGTAAAAGAAGTCATTTTTGCAGATTTTTTCGTCATTTTTTTCTATCAAAAATTGTACTAATCAAATACAATCGATCATAGTCGTTACTCAAGGGTTGATAATACTGTAATACAAATAATACAGTAATACTGATAATACAAGGGTGTAAATATTAAGGGTTAAGAATGTTTCTATACTGCTGCGGGCTGCAGCATGTAGTGCAATAAATGGGACAGTGTCGCATTAACCTAAGTACGTTGCTGAACGTACCAACTCGTGTTTTACAATATCCTATGTCGAAACGCAGAGATAACTCTAACGCGGATTCCGCGGGCAGGTTTAATCTCTAGGATCGTTCTACGAGGTTTACTGACGGGCTAAGACCCAAACGATGCGTTTAATTAGATCATCTTTTTTCCTGTATTTTCACCCGATTCGTTACAAGATTCGCCACCTCCAATTGAATTTTGTTCGCGAAGCGATACACGTACTATCCTCTGTTTTCCCGATAACACAACAAAACCTAGCTCCTATCTCTGGACTGCAATCCACGGGAACGATTGGTGATTCAATTAAATCCAGCTTTCTGTTCAGCCAGTGAATTTAATCCCTCGTATTCAATCCAATCACCCGTTTGTAATTACCGCAATAGTTCGGTCGTTGCAAACTTTATTTCTGCATGGCTTCCGTCGTTCTTGAAGGCTCTGCTGAACTTGTTATCGTTACGTGTCCTGGACTACCTGAGATTCTGCACAGTTGGAACGAAATTGTACCTTTTCTATGAAAAAAAAAAAAAAAAAAAAAAAAAAAACCATTGCTTTATCGCAATAAAGACGCAAAAGACGCAATTTCATAAAGAGCACGTAATAAGACGGAGGCCGGAGGACTGTACGTTAATCTCATTATCATACAGCCACCTTTTGTTTACTCATTCATTGATTTGTTTTATTACGGATTTTTAGGTCCTTTGACGTTTTACAATAGTATTTTTAGCTTTGTGCAGTCTCTGTTGGTTTATCCGTTGATTTCTTGAACATGAGATCATTCTGGATCTGTTGCAACGACTTCCCTTTCGTCTCGGGCATGATAAACAGCGCGAAGGGTGTGGCCATTAGCTCAACAATGATATATATCCAATAGACATACTGTTCGCCCATCAAGTCGATCAATGGTTGATAAGTTTTGCTACACAAGAAACCGAGAATGCCGGATGCGACGTTCGCGCCGCACGAAGCTATGTATTTTATGTTCGCTGGAAAAAGCTCGCTGAGAACGGTGCTTGGTACCAACACTAGCCCAAGGCATATAGCGATTTCGGCCACCGTTAATGAGCTTATCGGTAGCCATTGCAACGACTCGCTGTCATACCCGGTCTCCAGTAGGATAAAGTGAATTTCTAAACATATGAAAGCGACTGCGACTGTTAAGCTCGAGCCAATCAGAAGCCAGCGCCTACCGAGTCTATCTATAAGACTGACCGATACAAATGCCGATACGATGCCGAAGCACATGATCACGAATGCACACATCGAAGGATCAATTATTGAGACTTTGGCGTGGCTGAGAATGGTCGCCATGTAGAATATCACGTTGTTCAAACCAGACATTTGCATGAACATATAAAGAGCCAGAATTATGAATGTAGCTCTCCGCATTTCGGGTCGTGTAAATTCCCCAAGACATTCGCGAAACGTTCTGGCATTCGATGAAACTATGAAATTCTCTATTGCCACGAATTCAGCCTCAACGTCGCATCTGCGATCGTACCAGAGGATCGAATCTCGAGCTCTCCCTGTCTTTGAAGTCCTGATCAAATGATGAGGCGATTCCGGCAACCACATAAAAAATAGTATCAACAATAAACTTCCGATTAGAAATATGATGCTGGATTGCCGAATATTGAGCAACGATCCAATCAAACTGACGAGTGCATTCCCAGCTGGTGCACCTATCACCGCCATCGCGACGAGAGCTCCACGGATTTCAGGCGAAGAAATCTCACCGAGATAAAGTGGAAAACACGCGAATGCCATTCCTACAGTCACACCCCCGCACGTTCTCGCAGCGTATAGCCACATTGCAGAATCTGCAAATATCATTAGCACCCAACAGATGCAAGCTGGTACGATACTCAGAAGATTACTCATTTTACTCCCTAACATCTGACACGCCAGTGCACCTACTACCGAACCAAATATACGACCAAGGTTCATCAAAGAGGCCACCCACGATCCCTCCTCAGCCGTCAGAACAAGCGACGAATCACTATCCATCAGGTGAACCAAGTACGGCGATGACCATCCTCCTATTAAGCCAACTTCGATCACTAAAAATGCAGCTGCAATGAAAATGATCAATTTAATCTTCTGAATTTTATGTTTTAATTTCCTGTCGAGAACAGACTGAAAAATACCCACTTGCTAGCCCAGCGATGTATTGTGGCCATATCCTTTTCAGGCTCACCGACATTTTTCACGTTTCTCTTTAACCTTGTTCGCAATATGTTTCACTGGCTCGCCATCACACCCGTAGCAAAGTATATCTTTACTTTTCTCCAAAGAATCAGAACACTCTACCTTGACAGTGAAAGGTTGTAATGAAAGATGCAACTGTCGTGTCAAATTTCGAGGTCCAACTTGCAAACACTCCCGCTTTCTGCGCTTCGATTTGTTATAAATGCAAGGCTTCCATTTACATAACGTGACGAAGCCAAATCAAACAGTATTATCAGCGCACTCAAGTGTCTGCGCAGAACCGCACATGCAGTATGGACATGTTTTCCTAATTATTGCAAGTGATTGCGAAACGCATACTTTATACAGCGCCGTTTCATTCAGATGATTGCAAAATGCCGTGATACTGCAATTTCATGATAAAAAGCATTATGTTTTATTGAACAGTACATATCATCACAGTTTTCGTGAACAAGTTTCAATGATTGTTCGACCGCGTATTTCGAACGGATTTAAATTCCCAGTGTTGAGCAGACTCTGGATTGTATCATTGCGTGAAGGATGCTACTTCATTATTTTTACCGCGGAGCAAGACAAATTTTATTTAATGACAAGCAAGTAAATTAAGCTGCTCAACTGGGTCAAATGACGGTGCATACCTTTTTTTTAAAACCAATCTCTAAAGAATGTGAAATTCTCGCGAGCTATAGAGTTCCATAAAATATGTTGTCCAAGTGTCAGATTAACCGTTCCGACAGCAGTTGATTACGTGACTTAGAAACTGATTTGTGTCTCTACCAACGTGACAATGCGCAGCATTACCGATTGCTGGGAACGGATAATTGTGAGTTCAACGAGTTCATCTGTTATTTCGGAATGAGTTTATAAAAATACGAGATCATTCGTTGCTGCCGTGGATCAATGAACAATCTCTAAACGGTGAACCTCGATGATGCATAAGTGTGTCATTGTCACTGATTCCCTGGTCAGAATCTTCACGTCACTTCACTTCAGGAGATAAGGAAATTTCCGTATTATATGAGAGAATTGAATCTTGTTTTTTCAGTTCCCTCAAAGATCGCGCGTATTTACCATTCTAAACGTTTATCTGAGCAGCGCGTTTGATTGGACTAATAGAGGAGAAACATTTATTTCATCATTTTGTTTTCGTGAAGGAAAAAGTGACTGATTGTGAGCAACTAGTGAGCTCTGAACTTTTTGAAAAGGATTCGCACACGCGTATAGTTCATTTTATAGCTTCATGCCTAGCTATACGGCATATGAGTTTTCCCTGTTATTTACCATTCTCATATCGTAATTGACGCGATAAGAGGCGTAGAACTAGTGCCTCGCAATTGTCGAAATATTAGCGGGAAAAAATGCTCATTCGTACGGAAGCAAATTCGCCTTTGGAGTTGTGTGCTCGAATCGTATCCGTGTTGGAATAAAATACGATCGTGTTTTTCGTCGTGAAATAGGAAATATTTATACAAAATCACGCTAATTTGGTGAAGACAGTTTAAATACTTTATTAGTGAATGGTGACATGGCAGTTTTTTTTAAAAGTGATTGTCCGGTCGTTTTGGCTCGTAATTATTTCTTTCAGATAAAAACTTTTAATTGTTTGAATAAAGTTCTTGTCACGAGAGATTTGTCGTTGTTTTTTCCCATGTAGGATATTTTTAGCGCGTGCCACTCAGTTGGAGCGTAAGGAATGTCCGTTAATGAAATTGTAAATAACTTGAGCGTGATTTATCAGTTTGCAATCTTCGTACTCGTCGTTGGAACTTTTTTTCGTCCGAGTATTTGCTGGATTTCGAGCAGAGTTTTACCCTTAGTTTCGGGAATACAGACGACAGTGTAGATGACGAGACAAAAATTGAGTGAGCCGTAAAGCCAGAAGACGTATTGCTCCGATGTGAGATCGACCAAAGTCTGAAAAGTTTTACTCGTGATGAAAGCAAAAATAGAGGAACACATATTGGCCATACATATCGCAGTGCTTTTGATGTCGGGTGAAAACATTTCGCTCATCAATGTCGCAGGTACTGGTGTTACGCCGATGCAGAGGGAGCATTGAAAGACGACAATAGCGATGATTGGTAAGCACTGGGTCAGAATATCCGAGCGATAATTCATCCCGAGCAATTGATAATCCAGACCGAGTAGAACGTAAGACAATGTAATGCCGATACACGAAGAGGCTAGCATTATCTTCCTTCCGCACTTGTCGTTCGCGTACATCGATGCCCAACCGCATACGATACCCAGGATACCTATGATAATAACAACGAGAGAAGGATCGATCACCGTAACGCCTGCCTTGCTCAGTATGATCTCCATGTAAAATGATATCGTCCAGAGACCGCTCAGCTGAACGAAGATGGATACTATAGTGACGACAATCACGGCCTTTCGATTATCCGCCGACATTAATTTGCCTATTTTTTCTCCGTAACTCACGGATTTACGGTGGCAAATGAATTCTCGCAATGATTGTAATTCCGGTCTTACATCGACATTACGGTTGTACCATTCCAAAGATTTCTTGGCCTCCTCGTCACGGTCTCGTAGGATAAGATAGTGCGGCGAGTCCGGCACTGCGGCGAAAAGTATGAGAAACGCGACATTAGGAACCAGACTGATGCAGGAAAATATCCATATTGGCGTATAAGCCCCAACCACGTTGCCAAGTAAGACACCCAACGGCATTCCCTGAGTTATAAGCGATATCAAGGCGCCACGAATCTTTGGACTAGATATCTCGCCCATGTAAAGCGGGAATGTACTAAAATACATGCCGATTCCAAAACCACCGAAAATCCTCGACACGTATATCAACCAGACCGAGTTGGGAACCAGAAGCAATAGCCAGCTCACAGCGTACGGTATACCCGTGCAAAGTACTGCAGCCTTCGTTCCAAAGTAATCAACTGTCAATGCTCCCGTCAAGGCACCTCCCATTCTTCCGAGGCTAAGAATAGCTGCGATCCATGATGCTTCCTCTTCCGTCACTCTCAACCCCTCTCCATCCGGGTTTGTCAATTTTGCCAGATACGGAGACGTCCAACCCCCGACCAAACCAACTTGGATCGACAGTAACAAAACTAAAATTTACCAACATTTTTACCATTACTCATCAATCGCCAAGGACTTTATGGGTTTTTTTTTTTTTTTTTTAATTTTTCATCTTTCACAATCGCTTACCTTCTACCGAGGCGAGCCATTGAGGCCATAGCTTCACCGTCGATACTTTTCCACTATCTACAACCATCTTCCCAGCTTTTTAAAAATTATTGCACACAAATTTCGGTTTTTGCCGCAAAATATTCGCCAGTTCCGCTAGCGATTTCTCGAATTTGTACCGTTAATGCTCACGATCGCGAACATGCAATTATCGTTTTTTGGCAATGAATTGCCAATTTTACTAGCACCGTATTCATCAATTGATTCCTACAAGTTTCACCAATATTTCACATTGTTTTGCTGTCACCGCGTTTTTCTTTAGTTTTAATGTTAAAATGAAATAAATGGCAGCACTGCGGCAATGTTGATCTTCGACTGCGAGCTCGTCGAATAATGTTGTCGGCGCGTTGGTGGTTCATCTCGACGAAGAAATCTTTATTGGCCCATACATTAGCTCGTCGATCAAATAGCCGAGTGTGCCATGCGTTATTATTTTCAGGTGAATGCTCTCACATTTTTACCCTTTCCAGCGAGTAAACGCGGTTATGATTTACCCAGTGATTTGTATGTTAGTCGCTTGGCATATTTGAATAACTAGATAAAATGTTAAATTGTTTCTTCGGCATCGGAACACACGGAACTGTATAATTTGCAAAAAAAAAAAAAAAAATTGTCAATTACTCAGCACTCGAGTAAATGAAATTACATCAACTTCTCTCTCTCCCTCCCTCTCTCGCGAGAACGAAACAAGAATGCAAGAATAGGAACAAAATGAAAATTGATAAAATGAGACCAAAAACAGCAGAAAAGACGTGGCGAGGTTTCAAAATATATATAACGAGTTACCGGACACAATAAAGGAAGAGCCAAACTTGAGGCCTTTCAAAAAATCATTAAGCAAATATGTGAAGGAAACGTATTGAGATAAAAAGATTGTAAAGGAAAAATTGTACTTGTGTAAAGATTTTGTCAATGAAGTAGCTTTTAGAGCTAAATAAAGTAAATCTATCTATCTTCGGTTAGCAGAAATCCAATCAGACCATAAATTTTTCATTGTAAATTAAAGTGATTATTGTTTGAGCACGCAGATTTGGGGATAAAATCACTTCGTCATAATAAAATTTAAAAATTCTCCTTGGCAAGAGTAATTTAAAGATTTATAGTCCTTTCGCGATCGTACCGCAACTGTCAACAATGACTGTCGACAGTTGTACGATATACCCACCGCGTCTTATCAGACGCAGCACTGAACGTGTAGGTTCAGTGTGTCTTGACGTTTAAAACGTTGGCAACAATACACCTTTTCCAGAGTTCAATAATATTTAAAAACATTTTTATCGTACGCTATCGCCGCAGCATATCAGCGACGAAATATAATGAAGAACAATCGAATGAAATTCCTCGTCGATCAAACGTCGTGAATTTGCTGGTAAATAGAGGCAACATTGTAGCACACAATAGCAACGTACTTGTTAAGCTGTGTACTAGCCGAACGGTACATAATAATACGTTGCAAGGCTGAGGGTCTAGAGTTGTTGCATCGCATCCCCCGGAGGTTCTTCATCGTCGCCATAGTTATGGCAGCTCAGAGAATACGCGTTGTAACTCCGGCTCGGGTTAATCCCGCGGCTCAGGACTTGAACTTCAATATTTGATATCGAACCACACTGGATATGCTCGTATCATGGCTCGGCTGGTTCTCAGATATTGCCTCAACACTCCTAAATAAAATCTCCTTCGATCTCGCAAACTGGATCGAACTAATTATCATTTCTATTCGTCAATATTCGTTTGGAATGTCTAATGAGCTCCTCACATCTTCCCAGAGATTTTTTGACTCCCATAACGTACGCTTTTGACAGAGTTAACTTCTCATTGATAAGCAAGTTTCCAGAGCCTCAACAAACTCTTTGGTAATGTTTTTTTAAAAATCTTTTACGTACCTTGTAAAATTTTTAATCAACCAGATTCTCAGGATTAAATAATAATGGAGCATTTTCTGGACTATCTACTAGGTAACTTTGTATCATCACCCTTCCAACAGACTTTAAACGCTCAGGTCGCAAAGTACGCGACGTACAAAGTTGTTCCGGAATACGAGTGTTGCATCTTCTCGGTCCAGTTTATTTTCGGTATACTCAACTACTTTTGAGAGCTTAGTGCTGCGTCGAGGACAAGAACCGCGGGAGAAAGAGGAGCATATAGAGATTGCTTGTTTGTGGCAAGAGTCTTGCGGTTTTGTTAGACTGCGTTACTTCCCAAGTAATCCGTTCGTAAGGCTTGAAGCATTACAGTTGAAAAGTAACGTTAATAAACACTGGCAACATCAGGAATGACAGACCGAGGCAACGCCGTGGTTAGTTTGATTAGAGCTCATTAATATTTGCTACGATTTCGTCCAATTAATTCAATTAAGGAGGTTGGATCACGAAATCAAAATGATCGGAATTTTATAAAATTTGGTGATAACATTCTTTGGCATCAAGTATAAAAACACAAATTTTTTCCACATTTTTTACCAATAAAGAATATATCTACCGAATTTTATTAAATTCTTATCTTTTTTGCAATTTTTCATGTTTCCACCCCTTCGTGGTCACTGTGCATTGAGAAAAAAAAATTTGTAGATTCAACAAAGCCAGGGCGAACGAAATCCATTTTTAAAATTTGAAAAAACATTTTGTTTATTTTCCAAAACGGTAATGAGGCGGGGTGAGCGCATCTGCAGTTTGAAGTAATGCTTATTGTTTGTCAAATTTACAAAATGGATTTCGTTCGCCCTGGCTTTGTTGAATCTACAAATTTTTTTCTCAGAGACGGGTAGAATCCACCAGTGACCACCTTTCGGGGTAAATATCTGACGGTACGTATTACCGCCGTCGTAACGCTAAAATTTCTAACATCCACTCTTAAATCTTCCAATAATGGAATAGATATGTTTTCTGAAACGTGCGCTATCCTTTTATTTTTTTCACAAAAGAACCAGATCTGATGAATATCAGGTCCAAATTTTAGGCAAAAATATTGAAAATCCACGAAGTGACGATTATTTTAGTGAAAAAACTTTTTTTTCCGTTTATTTTCTTCATTCTGCATTTAAAAAAATATGTTTGCCTTCGATTTCTTTCAGGGAAGTTTTTCGTATCTCAAATGGAATGTCTAAAGGATGTTCAGTAATTTTTTGAGAATTTTCGGGCCGATAGGCTGGTCGCAATGCGGGTTCAAAAATAGACTGGTTAGAATCAACGCAGTATGACCACCAAGATCAAAGGGTTAACATGGTTTAGCATGCAACATTGTATCATCATCGTCTAACCTTAATTTCATCCGCCAACATCGTCCGATATGGATCTTTTATCGCGAGTGTTTCAATCTGAAAAATGCAGTTTTGTTTTTCGTATTTTTTGAGTGTACACTTCGCCATGCACCGAACTATGAGAATTCTTTTTGTTTGAGTACGAGGCACACGACATTGGTTATTTTGAGAGGAAGAAAACGTATTTCCAGCGTGTATATCGTATGGGAAAAGTGTAGCTTGTATGATACCAAATCCTATATTGCTTCCGATGGACAAGTACGAGGTCGATGAAAAGCTCAGGGTTTTACGGAAATTGAGAAACGATTGTCGGGTGATTGAAGCTTCTCGTTGCCTGTCCGTTTGAAAAGAAACTTTCCTCTCGGTATACGCTCCCATTTGACCATCGCATCATAGCGTTTCAGAATAGTCTGTGAAAAACAATCTTCCAACGAGAATGTTCATGTAAAAATAAATACGAAACATTGAATAGGCCAATTCGGAGAGAAATAAGGTTTCATTTTCTTGACACAAAGCTCCGTCAGGAAGCGAAAAGGAAATTACGCGAAAATGCATGGGAAATTCCGTATTTGTTCATTCAAAGGAAATCTCGCTGTGGATCTCGTTACTTAAATGTCCAGTGGAAATTCAATCGTGAATTCATCGGAGCTCTTTTTCGGTCGCTTCATTTACGCCTTGGAGATTTCCATCGTTCTGAAACCTTTGACCTCTTTGCTAAATAGTCTTTCTCACGAGCAGTGGGGAATGAATGATGAAAGGAGGGTACTGAACAAGAATCCTGAGCGCGATGCTGAAAAGCTGAGCAAGCACGCTGCGAGAGGTGCGAATCAAGTAGCTTCGATGTCGAATTGGTGTCTGAGATAATTTACGAGATTCGCAATCACCTTTGGATCTCAAACGATATTGTCATTGAATATGTATAGAGACTACCAGGTCAAAGGTTGTCTCTCTATTGTACGCTACAAAGAAAATGAGTAAAAAGCGACGCGACGCTAAAAAAGAGCAAAAATGTTTTCGTCGATAAAGTGAAAGTTGAAACAATCGACGTTGCGAGAATAAGAACGACGGAGAGGCGAATGATTCTCTTAGAAAAAGCATAAAGAATTTGTGCTTGAAACCCCTGCGAACGAAACATTTTCCAGTGCCAGTTAATTCAGCCGAGAACTACAAGATGCCGATGTGTCGTCTTTGGAGATGGTGCAACGGCAAATGTTTACAGAATGCAAACTGATTAATCTCGAAGAGTTGTTGGATTATCTACAGAAATGATTGATTTCTACTGGGTCGTTATATCATTTCAGGAAAGTCGTTGTACGATTCAGCAGAAACAAGTCGGTTGCTCCTACGAAAAAAGTTGGGATCACGTGATTTTTCAACTCTCACTTTTAAAAAGAGCATGATCGATAATGGAGCAGAAAACATTTGTCGAGGGCCATTGCGTGCTCTTTCCTGCTGAGAGATTTTCTTTTGTACGAAGTCATGAGAGGATTTTTATGGGCCAAACAATCTAAAAAAACATGTTTTGTACAGGGGCCTAATAGGGATATGTTGGTTTTCGTGACCGATGCTAGATGCTCGGGTTGCCAGGGTTGTAGATTCAAGTGGGTGGCTTGTCGGGGAGAGGGCAAAGTGTGGAAGGAGTAGGCGGAAGAGCGAGGATTCGTAATGCCCGGAGGCGATGGTGGGTTCAGCGGTGTACTTGTATAACGTATGATAGGGGGCGGCTCGGAGTGCGGGGGTTGAGAGGCGGAGGGGGGGAGGGGGCGGTGTGTGCTGCCGGTGCTGCTGCAGGGGTCAGGGATGCTGCTGCTGGTGGTTCGTGGGGGTGAAAAGGGGCTAGCAACGTCGACAGTCAGCGGGTTCGTGCCGCCCCGTGCGGTTGTTGCGTTCACTTGCGTCACTTCGTCTCTCACATTCTCGTGTTAAATATGTGTGCCTTTTTGTTTATTTATCTCTGTGCGGGTACATGTTACCAAGCATCGGATCGTGCGAAACGCATCGCCGTGTCTTCGCAACAATTCACGACAAACGGATTTACCTGATGGCCAAAGTTCGTCAAGAGAGAAAACTCAATTCTGGCACAAAGAAAGCGAGACGTACACCAAAATACTTTTCGCAAAATGAGCAAAATGAGCAAGATATAGTTAAGGGGCTCGTTGTATTTCATTTCACTTCGTAACGAGCATTAGTTATCAGCTATTAGGAAGAACTCAATTTCAACTAAACTCCCGACAACATTGAGGCTTCTCCATGTTCTCATGTCTCGGTGTATCAATGTGAATTGACGAATAGATAAAAATGATAACCACGTGTGATATTTGCTCGCGAATTTCGCGGAGTCGAATCAAATTTGGAAAATAATGCGTGGATTCAGAAAATCAATCATTTCAATTCGCAATCAATATTTATTGTAGTATGAAATAATTGAAACTCCTTCAGAACGGGTCGCTTTGAGGGTTTGTTATTGCGTGGGAAATTGCGCTGGTCTTTTTCATTTCGTCTCTTTTTTTGTTTGATTACGAGAGTCCTGGTTGCCGAACATAATTTTTTCCTCATTTATTCGTAACTTTGTCCGTTGCAGATTTCATTGCGTCGATATTATCGAGAGTTGTCGCTTCTTTGCTCACACAATTTTCCTGAATGGGAATACAAATTAAAATGTTCAACGTGCATATCGTTGATTCGCGAACGCTCGTACGTACTAAAATCGATGAAATATTTTCATGATTATCGATGCTCGTTCCTAATGCTGGAAGGGCGGGTGTGCGACGTTGACAGTGATTGAATAACTCAATTGTTTCGGATGTGTGGTTGAGTGTGAAAATTGCCAATGGAAGTCGACGAGAATTTCACAAATTGGTTTGACGCGAAGTACGTGCATTTGTTGAAATGATTTTCGACTGTCGAAAAATCCTCACGGGCTCGAGGCTACTGTGCGCTGAAACTGACACCGGATAATTTACGTCTGGAGGGATCCTATCTGTGCTGTCACAACGAATGCTTTCCAACACCACCACATTCGAGGATACTCTTATTATAGTCATCGGCAGTTATGTACGCCCACGTTTACGGTGATAACGGCATGTGCTGTTATTTACCAACGGTTTTATATCTTGAAAAATATCGTAAGTTTCACGAGTGACACATGCTTTAATCCAACTAACGCAAAGTGCTTATTTTGACGTAATGAGCCATTTCCTAGTTATAAATATAACTGAGAAATTAGAATGCGCCATTACTTTGTATTAAAAAAGTAATCCATAAATGATCATGACACTCGTCTTAAAAACTGTGAGGCTCAAACAATGTAAGTCAAATCAGACTGAGATCGGAAAACATCATAATTGAGGTTTTCCGGCTGGAAAACCTGAAATTGAGGCTCAGACAAGTTACATTGTCTGAGCCTCACAGTTGACATATTTGAATCGATTGTATTTTGTTGGCTATGGTAAAGGTTATTCAGCGCTGTCACACTATGTAACTTATAGCGATAGCAGCAGAAGATGCCAACTCATCAAGTAATTACTTTTCTCAATCGATGATTTTTATTGCAATGGTTCGTTTATCCGGATTTTTTTTTTTTTTTTTTTTAGAAATAATCCTTAGGGTTTTCTCAACATATCAAAAATTTTTTTTGAAAATATATCTAATCGCGAAAACTAAACATTTATGCCTTACATTTCTGTTGGAGTGAGATTCCCATAAGCCGTGTGTTAAAATTCGAAATTTGATTAATTATTTATCGTGATAAAAAGTCGGTAATGCGCTCTGGAATTTTGCAGGCATTTTCTTACATACTTAAAAAGTCTGACAAAAAAATATCTAATTTTCATCTAATAATGAGGTTCGCGACAAGACAACTTTAACACATTTCCTCACCATTCACTGTAGCAAGTTAAATAGACGAATGAATCTGTGATCAGACGGATTATATTACGATTGTGTGGCATTTCTCACATTCCGACAAATCTTTTAGGAAGACCGCTGATCGAATTCTCACGATTTGTTTAATACGCTCCGAATCACTCGCAATTGTTCGATAATACGAGTTAATCGTGCAAGCGCGATTATCGTCGCTTCTTCCAACGTCCGGAGTTTCCATCCTCGTTCGAAAAGATTGGACGGAAGTCTCGTGTTAAGTTCCAAATTACGAGAGAGCTGAAATTACTGAATAGTTTATGGGAGTTAGAAAACAATGAATGGCTTAGAGCGGCTGTTACTCGACGATCGCATAACGGACGCAGCAGCGTATTAAGAGGATCAAATTTCCATAGAGTTTTAAAAACATATAAGCCCATTTGAAAACCGTTCAAACTTTTCTCGATCACATGACAAATTTTCCGATTTTTCGAAAAAAAAAAAAAAAAACAATAACTCAGCGGCAAGTCGACAAGAATCATAAATCGAACTTGATTCGAAATGAAAGAACAAAAAATGTATCGAGCACGAAATTCTCCACCATATTCAATATTTGCGGGACCTGTCGCGGGTGACAAAATAGCCGAGTTACGAAGTGAAACAGTATCTCCATCGACAACCGATTTTCATGCTCGTCGTGTATATGTAACTCAAAACAAATATATACATAGAACGCTCGGTGAAAAAATGTATGGTTAAATATTGCATACAAGAAAACTTGTGTCGTGAACGAATATTTGGGCTTTTGGTACGATTGAAATTTCCAATTGGGTCGAAAGCACTCAGATTTCGCTTTCATTCCGTTATCATTTCGAAACGGGATGTGAAACGGTATCGATATACTGCCGGTAATCCCTACAGAACAGAGTCATATATATATATATGTATTAAATATTGATATGTGTGTGTGTATAGCGAGAGATAGAACGTCAAATAGTACGCGGATACCGAGTACATACATAGACCGGAAAACTTCACAGCCGGTACGGTCTGTTGGAGCGTCTATTAATTTTCGATACTTCAATTCTCGTTCTCCGATGTGCCCTGCACATTGGCCTCTCTATATCTTTTCCTCACTATTCTTTCTTCGTGCTGTCAACTATCAGGTCACGCGAACAATCATTATTACCTCGAATAAATCACCCCATTTTGCGTGTATTGCCACTGAAGCTGCGAAAGGTCAAAAAACGAATGTGTAGAGTATCGCGATTTCCTGCTTCAATGAGAGGAGAATATTTTAATATGAATAATTAGGGATCGATCATCAGCTGTCGCTAGAATTTGCATCGTTTAATGTTTGGAAACAATAATTTTAGTCTGAACATTTCCGAAACTGATAACTTAATATGATTATCTTTGATAATGCCGCTCATCCGGGGGCCTATGCAAGGAAGGTGAACAAGTCGAATAGCCCGAATATGTCAGGAAGCGTGAGCAACATCTCATGAGGCACATAATTATCTTGAGTCTCCTGTATACCTTTAGGGATTCGAAGATCTCAAGGGCCTCATTGAAGGCTTTGAATATCTCTAGTTTCGTGTAATGGTATGCGCAAAGCTTCTACATTACTCGGATACAAATGTGGCAGCAACGGATAGAGTTTAATCGTCGAATTATTAGGAATAATTGAAAATTTAGCGCATGTCTGAGAAATTCAACTCGAAGCGAATTTATATCGTTAGATGGAAGTGAAATCGCTAATAAGTACGTATGAATAAAAATGAATCTAGAGTCGCGGTAGCAACTCGGAGACAAGTACATTTAAAAGCGAGTCGCTCCAATACTCTTTGCATCAAGGACCGCGTTTCCAACTGTTTTCGCAAAAATTTTCTGCAATAACTCGATAATTACAGCGTTTTGGAAGATGTTTCAGTTTTGAGTATTTTTCACTTATTTATATCTTTCGATTGCGACTATTTTCGACTCTGTAGCTTATTCCGTTTTGCAGATCTGAATATTTTTCTTTTTCGTTGCATAAAAAAATGACACATTTTTTTTCACACAGATTTTTTCGCACACATTTTTGAACATGAAAACATGAATCGAATTGCAACTCCAATAATGCAGTGCTCTTACCTTGTAACGATATCTTTTCATGGATTTGTATCGCAGGTAACAACAGTTTTTGAGTCGTGAACTGATGCTTTCCCATAAATCGCGCCCTGTCAACGTATTCGAAAAATATTAGTGTAAATCCGCTATCACCTTGATGATAATTTGCAGCACAATTGCTGGAGTTTGAAAAGTAACGTTTGTTCGTGATGAAATATAATTGAGAATTATGTCATAAATATTGAAGATGTAAAAGATTCGGACAGCCGTTTGGAAGTCACGGAGCTATGTGCACATTATGCGAAACTCGTTAGCGCACTCGCTGCATTATTTATTATATCCCTCGAAGGCGGCTGCGTTCGTTGCTGCCAATTCTCTTTCTCCCTTGATCGCTTAAGCCGACTATGGCGTTAGCCCGGGATATAAATCGAAGCTTTGCGAAATTCATATGTATCGTAGATATCTATGGAAAACCTATGTGTATAGAGTCTTGGTCCGGGTCTGCTCGACGATCTGGTACAGTGCATACCGTTGAAACGGTTATCTGCATTCAGAGGTTGACCCAATCCTTTGCCCCTTTTCCTTTGCTCTCATGCATCGCAATGATTGCATCCCTACAATATTATTCTGTGGTACTCTCTGTTCAGGCATTCTTCCCGCGACAATACTAATTAGAGATAAGCGGACTGTATGGTAATTCCCTTCCGCAATTTCCACTTTTCATCCGGGCAAGTTTTCATTCACCTTTTTTGCTACCGCATTACCACCGAGTCAATATTTCACCACTCAATGAAGATGCTGTTACCAATTTCTTATCTTAATTACTGCATGAGATAACTCCCAGCATTTGTACGTTTGCAAGACTCTCGAGATATCCTCGCGAGTATGACTGTATGCTTCTCATTTACTCCCGATTCTATGAAGAGTTCAGAAGAAACCTGAATTATTTTATAGGTCAGAAAATCTTGTGTATCTTATAATGATTCCCTGTTGAATGGTATTCGAGCAAATTCTTGCGATGGGGCTATGATTTTATTCATTTTGTAATTATTAACGCATCTTCCTCCACCTTGGCGACTCGTTCTGGACTGCTGTACTCGACAATTCTTTTGTTTAACAGTATTGATTCGTTTTGCTTTCTCACAGAGGAAGCTATGTGACGGTTAAATTTTTGTCCGGATGTGTGTGTGTGTGTGTGTGTGTGTGTGTGTGTGCGCGTGTGTGTGCGCGCGCATGTTCTGGCACTGCAACATTCGAACGTTTATATCTCGAGAACGGTATGAACTACACGGCTCTCGTTTTGCATAGACGTTAATCTATACAAGCTCTTCATTCTCTGAGAATTTTGTTGAAGCTGCTAGGAAAATTCGAATTCTATGGCATTTTGAAATTTTCAAAGAAAGGGTGTCACTGCTCTAACGTCCGCAAATTTTAACATTTTTTACTATTTTTTTTTTTCTATGAATAGAGTATCTTAATAGGAAGGTTGGTATTGAATTTGGGAAATATCGGTGGAACGGTTAAAATTTTATGATTTTTCAAATTTCACGAAAATCTGAGGTTTTCGAAAAATCGCCTAACCGATTTAATTTTTGCAAATTTTCTAAGATTTTGTGTATAAGTCCGTACTTTCTCTTTACTTACTGAAAAAGTTGTCGAAATAATGTAATTTAAATGCAAATACAAAAAATGCTGCAAATTGAAATTTGCAAATTGCTTCCTCAAGATGCTCAAGATGCTCAAGATGTATGATGCTCTCTATGCGAAAGCTAAAATTAAAAATATAGTTTCTCATAGAGGAAGATTTGAGTATCGTGTTTATCTACTTTGCCGTTACCGTCACGGATTTGAGCTTTCTTTGCGGAAGAATAGGTTTCGCATGAGCTTTTTATGAGACAACTCGGCCACACCTTTAGGACATGCGGTTCATGCGCCAGTTCCATACGCACCAGTGAATATATCCGTTCATACACACATATAAGTCTCTTACGCTGTCTTCCCAGTCTGCATGCTGAAATAAAGCTCTCTCTTTGCCTGCTTTCAGAGTGTTTTCTTCCAGCAATATACGTACCCACTTTTCCCTCGGATATGGCGTCTTGTGCTCTTCTCTACACGATGGCTGTCGACGTTGTTATTGCATTGCATCCACTATCAATCTCCTTTCTCTCTCTTTCTTTCTCTACGTCTCTTTTTTCTTTCATTTTCCGCCGCGGCTCTTGCCCCTCATATTTTTTTTTCTATTCATATATCTTTCTTCATGTTGACCTTTTCCCATTATTCTTCCCATTCAGAGGTTTCGGACTAGCGCTTGATAATTTCACTTGAGCGAACCGTGCAAAAAGAAAAAATTCTGATTATCGAATAGAATCTCATTTCCACGTTGATCACATATATTATTAGAAAGTAGGTCATTACATTAAAATGATGCCTGGGTCACCGAACCTCACCTCGAATTTTCGAAATGAAAATTCTTCGATATATCGTTTGACTAATCAAAAAAAGGCCCTGTCAGCGTTCGCAGGACGATGTTAAAAATCCGCTAACAGGGGCTTTTTTTTTATTGGTGAAACCGTGTCGGAAATATTCACTTTCGAAATTTGCAGCTATCTCTCTCGCACTCACAGTGGCAACATAGCGACTGCTCCATCATCTTAAATAACATTTTGGCTATGAGAATTTTTTCCTGAGTACACTTTCTCACGAACTTTCCGGGACTTGTAGACGAAACAACAATGAAAACCACAGAAATCTACATGGGGTATAAAATTTTATGACCTTTTTTTCCGGTTCCCAAAAAGTACCGGAACTATGCAGATATTGAAATTTTTCAGAAGGTAAGTGACTTCTGTTTCTTTGACAACAATGCATTATTTTTTTTTTGAATTCTTTGAAAAAAGGACTCGTCTCGTATTTTCTGTTTTGCATACTTTGTAAAATATTTTCTTTACGATAACAATGGATTTTTTGAAAAGGCATGATTGCCAATCGACGGCATTTTTCTGGCACATTTTATCGGATGGTTTTCGTCAGAATGCAACGTTCAAAACCGGAAGAATGCGGGTTTTTGTTTTTTGCGAAGTACGATAGCAGAGTACTTTGTACGCTGCTGTGTCATCGCGATGGAAACGTTAGAGCAGCCAGCGGAGAGCGAGAAGCGAGAATAAAGGACACGGGCATAGGGAGGGCACCGTTGCACGAAGCGATAAACTCTGGAAACGCGTGCTCTGCATCCCTTTGTGGAATCATTCCGAGAGTGGAATGAATCGGAGGTGCTGAGAGCTTTCAATTGAAGGATCCTCAGGGTCCGCGATTTTCTGAGTTTCGGTGACGTTCAAATCACAGAGCTTTTGCGGAAACGATCTGGAGAGAGACAAATACCTTAAAAGTTCTACGTGATTACTAGTCCCACGCATTTAAAACTGTCATTCAAACGCCATTTTTCTTTCACTCTAGTAATTAGAGTCGAACGCGGAAACTTTTTTTTCCAGCAGAATGTACGGGTGAAAAAGTATTTGTCTCTTTTATTGACAGACTAGAGAATCGCACACAAAATTTTTCTCTCGAATTTCGGTTGACGAATTCGTTAATTGGCATGAATGAGCATCACGTTTTATGATTAGATCATTTTGCTTCCTCATGGAGGAAGCTATGTGACGGTGAATTTGTTTTTTTTTTAAGTTTTTAATGTCAATGTGCTTAAAATGTCCCAAAACATCGAAAACTCATATCTGGATAATGTCCGGATGTGTCTGCATGTTCTGGCACTGCAAAATTCAAACGTTTATAACTCGAGAACGGTTTGAGCTACAGGGCTCCCGTTTTGCACAGCCGTTAATTTATACAAGCTCATCATTCTCTGAGATTTTTGTTCGGATTGCTAGAAAAATACGAATCCTAAGGCATTTTGAAGTTTTCAAAAAAAGGGTGTCACCGCTCTAACTTCCGCAAATTTTAAGATTTATTACTAACTTTTTTTTTATAAATAGAGTATTTTAATAGGAAGGTTGGTAATGAATTTGGAAAATATCGGTTGAACGGTTTAAATTTTATGATTTTTCCCATTTTACGAAAAACTGAGTTTTTCCAAAAATCGTCTAATCGATTTTATTTTTGCAAATTTTCTTAGATAATGTGTATAAGTTCATACTTCCTCTTAACTTTCTAATTTAAATGCAAATACAAATAACGCTGCAAATTGAAATTTGCAAATTGCTTCCTCAAGATGCTCAAGATGTACGATGCTCAAAGCTTCCTCTATGCGAGGAAGTCAAAATTAAAAATAGAGTTCCTCATCGAAGAAGATTTGATCATCGTGCATCTTGAGCATTTTGAGGAAGCAATTTGCAAATTTTTTAAAACTCTTCAGGGAATAATGAAGCCTTGTTCAGCCATTTTGAATCGACTTGATTACCAGAAATTGACAAATTGCTTGTGCGCTCATGTTTCCAACATTATGTATCGAGTTTTCTTATTTCTTTATTAAAAAGCTTCAAAATTCCGCGGAGTTTCTCCACTCTCTTCATTCAGTCCACGTTCTGAAGAAATTTGTCGTACGCTGTTTCACGGCAAGAGGCCTTTGCGAATCGTTTGAATTCGGGCCAAGATGCTAAGTCTCGATCTCAGGCGTCCTTTGGCACACAAGTTTTTTCTTTTAGAATCTGGCACGTAACTACGCAACTTCGAATGAAAATTCTTCGGCATTGATTTTTTTTTTTCAGCGATACAAGGAAATTCGTTGAGTGAATAATAAAGAACTACAAGCGAAAAATCTTCAATGTAAAGTTTTTCTTTGACGGTATACGGCATTTTATTAAGCTTGAACAACCTTTTTTTTACTTTTGTAATGTTCTGCGAATGCGAGCACAGCGAAAACTTATGAGCAAGTTTTCGAAGGATTTATTCATGGTGTATAAATTGAGCGCGTTCATATTCTTTCTTGTTGGAAAGTTCAACGATTGCATTCGCGCCAGATTTCGGGTGGAAAAATCTTGAGTAGTCTCCAGCAAAATGTATGACGAGCGAGGGTTATGTATGCTGAATATTTCCACGCTCCATTGATTGCATTGCAATTAAAAAGTAGAACATGTCGCTGAATACATTCGGAGTCAAAGGCAGAAGCAAATAAATGTCAAACGACGCGACTATGTCTATAAGAGACTAGATTTGGTGATGACTAGTTTGAGGGATGAAAAATATTCGAAAACCTATAAAATTTAAATAGTTCAAGCGACGTTTCTCAAATTCAATACCAACCTTCCTATCATGATACTCTATTTATAAAAAAAAAAATCAATAATCAATCTTGAAATTTGCGGAAGTTAGAGCGTCGACACCCTTTTTTTTGAAAATTTCAAAATGCTCTAGAATTGGTTTTGTTCTAGCAATTCCCATAAAATTCTCAGAGAAGGAAGAGCTGGTATAGATTAACATCTGTCCAAAACGGGATCCCTGTAGCTCACACCACACACACACACACACACACATACACACAGACATCCGGACAATTTTTCTAGATATGATTTTTTGATGTTTTCGGACATTTTAAGATAATTGTCATTGAAAACTGGAAAAAATGCTTACTGTCACTGAGCTTCCTCTATTAGGAAGCAAAATGTAAAAATTTTCGTTCGGAGAGCGCTTTTGCTTGATTTTACCACGAACCGTTTGAGACGATAGAGCAAAGGCGTATTCGTTGAGATAAGAGCCGAGCATTTATATGCAAAACCTTTTATTGTACTCATCCACCCGGAATTCGATTGGCTCAACGCCGGCTCGGTTAACATATATTTCAGTCCCTCAGCTTTTTAACATTGTACAAGTCTGACTTGTAAAAGGGAGTTTCTACTTTTGCAGCACGGCCTCATCTCGTTCGTGCGGAACGCAACTCCCGCTATTCTTGATACGTTCAGCTATTGTCACCGCATGTCCTTACAAACGTTCGAGCTACAAGAAAAAAAAGCTTTTTGATTTTCGTTGTAAAGGAATAACTAACTTGGACTCATGAGTTCGTCGCTTCATTTGTACACATTGACGTTTTTTCTGATTCTCATATTTCCTAAGACTGCGTATAACCTACATTGTTGGCGTACGCGTGCCAGAAGGTCGATGAAAAGTGACAATTTGATCTTATTTGTCTTCTCTTGTGAGAAAAAACTTTTCTATTCGAATCTCATTTGCTCCATCTTCACGAGTTACATTCGGAGGGAATCGCTAACTAACTCCTCGAGCAATATAAGAGCCCAGGTTTTATCAAATTATCGGCATTTTGTGAAGCAGATCACAAAAGCGGCGTTTTTTGTCAGGACGATTTATTTGATGCCTGTCTCATTATTTCGAGGTACGCACGAAGAAAAGTTGGATGTTGAGTTCATTTGTGTTGTGTATCGATTCCTTGAACGAGAATTTGAATCCCCCAGCAGTAAGATGTGTGAGATTTGGCGAACTGGGTCGACGGAAGAGAGCCTGGGTCTTTGTTTGTACTTCATCTTTTATAGGTTATAACCTCGCGTTATAATTTCTCTTAATTTTTTTTTTTTTAATCCAAAAAGAACAAGTTTCGTTTCGAGTTTAGACAAGAAAACCTCGTTCGTAATGCGCAGTCATGAACATGTTTTGCACGTTGTTTCTGGCCTCGCCGTTCAGCTTGTCTGCCGGGGGCGTTAACGATCCTTACTTCTAATTCACTTAGCGCAGCCTGCTGCCGGTATTGTTAATATACCTCAGCAGACTTCCGTTCTAGCTCGCACGCCTTCTCGCTGAGCCAACATTCTCGCATAATTTGCCGAAATTTAGCGCACCAAAAACATACTTTGAGTGATATTATATCATCATTGCCCTTTTCGTGCAAATTCGTGCCCCTCTTGCCCTTTTGGTGTAATTCTTCATTCATAGACTCAACAGAAACATCGTTTGGACTGCCACGAAACCAACTAACGACTCACCAGCTGTTCATTCCTACTCCCGACCCTCTGAAAAAGGTTCCTCTCCATTAGTTCCGATTGAACGGCTTGGCGAATCATGCTCGTACGCAGGAAAATATTCGTTTGTTCCGAAAGTTTTTTAAAGATACATAACTGTAACGGAGAAGAGCTTTTAACCGGGTAAGGATCGATCTTTACCCAAAACCTGAACCGTCATTATATGGACTTGACTGTATATATGAAAAGACATATAAACACACGGTTGTAATTCTGTTCACCTTGTGGTGCTCGCGCCGTACGTTCTCTTTGTGCTTATTCTCGTGCACGTACCTTCGAACCCGTAGCACGTGCTTGGATTTTCGATAATCTCGTTTTCGTTGCCGTATTTTCGTGCCTGATGTATACATCGATCGATAACTCTGCTCTGCGATTATACTACTTTGAAATTACACGAAAACGACTGAGACACATTGTATAGATATTGGGATACGACAGGAGCGCGTTCCGCAGCAGGATCGAGAGCGTGAAGCTTTTTTTAAAGGTACTGGCAAGAACGAGCACGTGAATCCGACAGAGCAAACGGTCAGACTCTCGCCATAATTGATTCGAACTCCTCCTCACTGCGGCTACTATCCTTGGATTTTAGGAGGTTAGGATAACGAAAAGCACTTGAAACGATTGCATACTCGTGGTGGTTCGTAACTGCGATTCTCGCAGCGTTCAGCGTTCTATCAACGTTTCCGATTAAAATTCCCTCTTTTCTTATTCAAGGGAATTAATTTCATATGGTGACTGTCTGTCTGAGTCTTCAATGATTGCGGTGCGTGAAGGTGTGCATAGATTAGATTTGTTTATTTGTTTATAGGCTTTTGCCTTTTACAAAGGATATCGTTTTAAACGTATAAATACATGTGAAGTACGAAAGTAGTGGGTACAGCTAGTACAGTTTCTGTCCTGTCCTGTGCTCTTTCTATTTTACTCTAAACTTAAATTTAGCTATATATATATATATTTTTGCCTCTAGTTCTTTCATAACCCTAACATAAAAGCTCTGGTCTTACAGACCTCGAGAACGTAATAGGCCAGATTTCTCGCATTGCACTCGTCAAGATTATCCAACGCTATGTGTGGCTGTGTTATAGGGAGATATTTCTCTCTAAGTGGAGTATAGATCGGGCAGACGCTTAGAATATGCTCGAGTGTTTCCGGTTGAAAACTGTTGCACAAGGAGCATACGACATTTCCGTCGATTTTGTATGAAATTTTCTTAAATCTGATTATTAGAATGTTTCTGCCGGAGAGGCGTACTTGAGCTATCAGCCTGATTAGTGCGAGTGGTCGTGGGAATTTGAAGGTGTGCATAGAAAAGTATCTAAAAGATTCTTTTGGTGCACAAACAGTTGGGGAATCGTAGCAGGTATAAGGGCGAGGCATTTACTGTTTCGTCACTATATTCGTATCATTTCGTCACTCCAGACGTCGTTAAGGCACCTGATATAGAACATAACGTGGAAAGACTTTACATACAGAGAGTTTAGAGCAAGCAGCGTCAAAGAAGTAAGTTATCCTGATGCCTCTTACTTGCGATCTTCCTGGTCGGATGTCTCCCCAGTTTTCGTGGAGCTTGAGAGAAAGAAAGCATGCATCTGTAAGTCCAGATGGAAGTGTGGGGAGCGTAGGGGAGAAGCTTACCGAGGAATGAAACGTGGGAAGGAAAAGACGGAAAGATGAGGAAACGAATGAGTAAACGTGCTGAACGGGCGGTGCTGGCACAGGCAGAAAGAGAGCAGGGGAGCGAGTCTATAGGAAGGAATGTGAGACGGAGCCGTAAAATGGCACTGGCTGTTCCTATACAAGAAGAGAGAGAGAAAGAGAGAGAGAGAGAGAGAGGAGGGAGCCAAAGAGTAGGGAAAGAACTGGTGGAAAAAGAAGTTTCTCTGCCTTCTGGTGTGCGCGTATGTTCATATCATGGACGGAGACAGGGACCAATGGAAAGAGAGATGTAGCCAATGACGAGATAGTGTAACCGACAGAAAGCGTGGTAAGATAGAAAATGGAAGTAGAAAAAGAGGTGGGTGTACGAGGAGCACCAGAAAAGCCATTTTGCTGCCGTGGCATGGCACATATAGGTGGCCGGTTGCGCGTTGTTACGAAGCCGATGCAATCGCCATTATTTGTTCAGAAGGTGCTTCCACGCGGAAGGCATTCTCGCGTCGTTTTTCCCAGCTTATATAGCTACTTTTATGTCTCCTTCTATACCGGCACCTTCACCGAGACATCCCTGTATGCGCGATGCCCAAATATGTATACCGACGCTTCGCAGTTGCCTTCCATCCTTGCTATCGCGGCTCAACGTACTCACGACAGTATTGCGCTAAGGACACGTATATATACGTTGTTTCCATCCCCAACGGCAATTGAGAGAATGCGAGAACAATTTAAACAGCACAACAGCCTCCCACTTCGTTCACTCGAGCGACAACATTCCTTTCTCTCCAATTGTCCTGCCCCCTTTTTTCTAATACTTTTCGTTCTTCGTTTAATTCCTGATCTTCCATCAAATCTATTTAAATGCTTCTCTCGCTTTTCGTAGTCACAACCACTCCGCAGGTGGAATCAAACGACAAGCTCGAGGCTTTTACCTCTGTTGCAATCCCCGCTGGCAAATGTTGGTTCAAGAAAACTTGAAGACATTAAGCTCTGGGTAAAGGGATATACATCCGGCGAATTCGGTGAACAACGGAGTTTCAGCTTGCAAGATAGATTCCTCTTGGAGTTTCTACGTTTCCCCTGTTCATCGTCATCCCAGGTGTTGTCCTCGTCGTTGATCTTGTCAACACTGTTATCATTGTTGTTGTTGTTTTTGAGTCGGATGTTGCGAGTTCTCCTGATGGTTTCCTCCTCAGCTTCGTTGAAAAGAAAAGTGGAATTCCACTCGATCCAATTTAGTTTCAGTTTCGTCTCTCGTGTATGAGCCGAATGACAAATTCTCCTTCGCACTGGCGAATATTCGGGCTTAAGGAAGAAACGCAACTACCCAACTAGTCATAAAAACATTTATATAACGCCATGGATCACGAAATCAAAATAATCAGAATTTAATAAAATTTGGTGAAAACATTCTTTGGCATCAAGTATAGAAACACAAATTTTTTCCAAATTTTTTACCACATGGTTAACGAATAATTGAGAGTTCAATCGAATTTCTTACGCACGAGATGTACACCTGTATATATGTAAATTCTATGCTTATACAGCATATAATTTCATCTCTCTCATGTTCCAATTTCGTTTCAATCCATCCATCAATTACAGAGATATCAGACTACTGTACTGACAAATTCGTGATTTCTCATAAGAGGCCATGTTAAATTGGTATATCACGGCTTGTCAAAGAATTACAAATATCTCGCGTAGAGACCCACCTCAGCCCACAAAAATTGGTACGAGCAGTTTTCACATTATTATCTAACTTTCTGCCAAGTTTGAGATTTTTCTGTCCATTAATTCTGTTCCCTGCGTGACTTCCTTAATTTGTTTATTTCCCATACGTAATCGTGCTCTTATTACTACAAAGTTAAAATGCATCATTTTGGACGGTGAAGAACACCCGAAACTCCCACAGCATGATCTAAAAAGCAAACGCGTTGAGAAAAATACGTCGGTACAGATTCAGCGTTATTTTGCAAGCATCCTGCTGTCGTCCTGCGCCCTTACAATCCTCCCTCGTGTACCATAGAGCACTGTAGTTTCGATTAACCAAAGATCTTCCCTCTAACGGTTATTGCCGTTATATCTAGGGATACATAACGTTATTATTATATCAATGCACGCTTCATTTCGATCTCTCTTCTGTTTCCTGTATAGCGTTGCTTCCCGCAGACTTTGTTCTATAAATTGAGGGATACAGAGCTATTCGCGTGCCAAGACAGAGTTCGGTCGTTTGGAAAGTGGAAGCGTCCTTTTTTTAACGGCTATAAAATATGCGAAAGAGCATATCACGAGCCAGCAATCCCGATGATATATACGCCAATAAAACGTAATTTTCGCTCGTTCAGTCATTACAATATCCTGCTCGTGGCAACTCGCAGCAAATTTTGACATGAAATTTAACTAACTATGAAAAGCGCTTCGATCTTGCTAACGGTTTTGTTGAGCCAATATATTTTTAGCAAGTTCAAATCGTAGCGGTTTTTGTTCACGTAATCGAGCCTCCGATGTGGCTAATATCTTCATAGGGCCGGTCGGGATATAAATTTAAAGTTGTAAAGCATTGAAACGTTAGGTAAACTAAAGTTCTCGGGGGATCGATTGTCATCGGACGGTGCAACGGAACCTGGTTGGACTTGGACAAGCTTCGACTTTTTTGCTCTGTTTTTCCCTCTGACGTCTTCTACATCTCCGACCCAATTTACACCAAGTCTCCGCGCGATCTCATAAACTTTATCCAAACTTTTAAAACTTGCGAGATCCCTCAGCGTGTTCGTGATAGAGAAAGTCCGTTTCAGCAACGCGGGCATCTTCGTTTCGTCTCTGCAAGTTTGAGGCACAAGTTTTTCCCTTAGACATTCTTAACCCTTAATGGTCACATGGGGCTAATTTTACCCCAGCCACTTTCGACCGACGATACGTAATAGAAATTTTGAGAAAGTGGGACTTATGACACCTTTCATCGGTAGTTTGAACCTTCTAGTAGGGAGTCTCGATCGTCGTTATTATTTGAAAGGCACCGTTAGTTCAGTTTTGGAAGCCGTAGGAAGCGGATGGTGTAAAACCTGGGGCATACTTTTTGGAACGGTCGTTAATTGAACCAATGTTATTTCGGACTTATGAAGCGATTTTTTTTCCAACTGAAAATTACGATTTCTGCCTCATTTTTTGTAAAAGAAGTCGTTTCTGCAGAATTGTTTATTTCGACATTTTTTTAATATTAAAAATTCCATTAATCAAATACAATCATCATGGTCGTTACTCAAGGGTTTGAAAATACATTGAAGTATTTTTGTTTTATTTTTTTTTTCACGATTTTTCAACTATTTATTTCCTCCCAAAGTGAGTGGGGTTGATAACACCCCCAATAACTATTGCGTCACAAATGTCGCGATCAGGCTCACGACAAGTTCATCATAAGTTTGCGATACAAACATACAAAAACTTGGCATCAACAATGAGCCACCGAATAATTCAAGCTTGGAAAAATTACGAATTACCACACACGAATATCTTTTGAATTGAACGAATTTTAATAACGCATTAAAAAACGTGAGTCTGAATCCGAAGAGCATGATGAATTGTGAATATGCAAATTGAAGAAAAATTACATATTTGTGACCATGTCCTACTCGTAGCATTCTGGCTGCGGTTTAATTGTCAAGTAGAACTGAATTTGACTGTGAATTCAGCGAAGAGGTACAGCCTCTCGGTAGCAATGTAATTTTTGAAATTGCGACAAAACTTTAGAACGAGCTCTGCTCACCCGTATGTTCGTTGGATGGTTTGTAATAATTACTATTCCGTTGCCACTGGTTATGCATTCCATTCTACGGATTTACATAGATATACTATTGTCTCGTAGTAGTGTAATATCCGTTGCAGCAATCTGCTGGATTAGGGTCACTTTTATTTGTTCATATGCAATTGAGACTTTTATCAACTTTACCGGACCTGCATGTGTGCGAATTGAAAAAAAAAAAAAAATCATAATGGTGTTCTGATTTGAAATTCCGACAGGAAATTCATTCCATTCGCAGCTTACAGTTCAGCAGAAACGCGATCTCAAATAATGTTTAGACCCGTGGCCGAATGTTTCAAAAAATTGGAGAATATATGAAAAGATGAGTTTTTTGGATTTATTCCTGGAAATGTCAATCAAGATTACGAATGATTGGGATTTTTATTTTTTTGAGGTCGAAATACCAATTGCATCCATCGAAAATTTTCTCATATAAATTCGATCGCGGAAAACGAATGATCGCCCACTCGAATGAAAATGTTTAAAAAGCATTAAAAATAAATGTCTGCGAATATTTTCGCTTCTCTTTGCGTCTGTTTCTTTCTTTTTTTCTTCATTTTTATTTCCACCAGACTTCTCACCATGTTTCCTGTTCCGTCATTCTTCCTCGTCTCTGGTACATCAGTGAGAGGCTGTTGAGCAGATTACGGCCTCTTTTTAAATTATTGTGAACTCGCAGTATTCGGGTCTTCGGGTACCCGCATACTTGCAAGTTCGAGCTCTCACCCTGGCAAACTGTTATTGAAGGTAAATTCAATAGACTCCGCATCTTCGAGCAGCGAATACGCTTCTCACCAAAGACGTGTACAAGGACGGCTAGGCATACTTTTGCAATGTTGCCTTTCTGGTCATTCGGTACGCCCAGTGGAGTCTCCGAACCGATTATTGGAAATCACGGGACAATTGAATTTTCGTTCACTCGTTGCAATAATTTAGTTTTAGCATTAAATCTACTTAACGGAAAATTTTCGTTGTAACCACTCACGCCACGTCGATGTTCTCATTGCAGAAGCTCACAGGGCTCTCGAACTCCTCGAGGACTACCATGCGAAACTTACTAGGCCCCAAGACAAGCAGCTCCGACTAGCCATCGAGAGGGTCATTAGAATCTTCAAGAGCAGACTCTTCCAAGCACTTCTAGGTAAGTCAAATATTGTCAAAAACGTACAAGAATTTCAAATGACTTTCTTCTTCAATTCAGTCAAGTTCCGAAATTTTTCCTCGAAAGAGCCCTCAGTAATAGTGCCCTGGAAATCATACCGATATTTTCGATTCTTAAGGATGGTGAGTCCCAAATCGCAAATGATAAGAAAATTCAGAAAATTTGGTATTTTTTTGAATGACGTTATTATATGAAGTTAATTAGATAAGTTTTTTTTTACCTCTCAATTTTTTAATATCTACAATATACTGAACGCAACGGAAACAAAACGAAGTTTATTAATAAACAATTTTGGTCTTTGTTTAAAAAATTATTATTAAAAAAATGTTAATTTTTTAAAAACGACCTTCCTAATCATCGTGAAATTTTTACACGACCTCTTAAATACTTCATACAAAATAAAAATACTAAATTTTCAAAATTTTCATATCATTTTTTATTTCAACCCTTGAGGTAGGTAAAGTAATGATGATACGGCTATTAAAAATTGGTATGTTTTTACATGAAGTATTCACGAGGTCGTGTACAAATTTCCCGACGATTGAGAAGTTATTTATTGAACAATTAACATTAACAAATTTCATAGCTACTATATAAACATATATAATCCATAAGAGCGACACATTGTCGCTCTTAACTGGTTAACAAAAGTTTCGGCAAACGTATGAGTCATTCGTGCAGACATCTGTCGCGCCGCGAAAACTTCTAGCAACTCGAACCGAGAGTCACATCTCGTGTGGTTTCTCTGATATTTACGGACTTGCAATCACCGGTGATATTTCCTTTTCCGGAATGGGTATCTCAGCTTGAGCCACATTGAAATCGTTGAACGCGTAGGAATATCCAGTCGTGCTGCGTCATGATAACTCCCGACAACAGTCGTCCCAGAATAATACAACCTTTCCCAATATTGCTATATATATATATATATGTGTGTGTGTGTATGTGTGTGTGGAACACATAACTAACATATAGATCGGTACGTCGAATAGTGAACGAGGAATAGGGAATTGGTTCGGTAGGGAACCCAGCTCAAGATGAACTTGCTTGAGGAAAGCTACGTACATCAGGTTGCGACGATATTGGATATGTACATGCTTCAAAACAAAACCGAATCGCTTCCGGCCACCTTGCCGACGTCAAGGAATTTACCAATATATTCTTACGTAGCAAATCCCGCTTGGATGCAGCACATCTATTATAACTTATCTATGACAGCTTCTCACCGGATTTCCATCAGGCCCCAGGATTGTATAATAATAATCTACGCCCAGTGTATTCATTTTAGTCTCGAACTTTGTGACTCCTACGATTTCGATTAACCCTTAATGGTCAAATGAGGTTAATTTTACCCCAGCTGCTTTCGACCGACGATACGTAATAGAAAATTTGAAAAAAGGGACTTTATGACACTCTCTATCGGTAGTTTGAACCTTCTAGTATGGAGCCTCGTCGTTATTATTTGAAAGGGCCGGTTAGTTTAGTTGTGGAAACCGTAGGAAGCATACGGTGTAAAACCTGGAGTATACTTTTTTGAACGGTCGTCAATTTAACCAGTCCCACCTGAAAGCATGCTATTCCAGACTTATGAAACGATTTTTTTTTTTTTTAATTGAAAATTACAATGTCTGCATCATTTTTTGTAAAAAAAAGTCATTTTTGTAGAATTTTTTTTGTCGACATTTTTTTTTTTTACTCAAGGGTTAAAAATACATTGTAGTATTTTTATTTTCATTTTTTTTTACGATTTTTCAACTATTTATCGCCTTCCAAAGTGAGTGGGGTCGATAACACCCCCAATGACTATTACGTCACAATCTGGAGGTCTGTGTTCATGGTGTTTCGTTCGCTTCGTATTAACGAATCCAAATAATTATTTTTCATTTATTAATTATCGACTGTTCGGGATTCATTTAGTTTTTACTTCGAATCACCATTTCTTTCATAATAACCGTTATACGTATTTAGACAATCGCCGGCGTTCTTGAAACGGGCTGAAAATACATTCCCAAGGATAAAACGAGACTCCTTAAATCCCCTTGATAAATTAATTGGATCGTGCTTTCAAGATCTAGCTGAAGCTTTCACACGTTTTCTCTTGAAGGAACGCTTGTTTAGCAGGCTCATGCTCTCCCTCTCGGGGAAATCCTTTTGCGAAAATTTCCTCTTCCGAACCCAACGAAATTTCTTGACGAACATCCCCCGTGGGTGTCTTGATGATATATACTCGTACAGACATTCTGCACAAATGAAAATTCCTTCGAGATATTTCACATCTTATTTCCCTCAGGACCCCAAAATGTTCGATATGTCATTAACCAGCTTTTCTTCTTATATTTACAATAAATACAGCATCAAACATATTCAATTCTTGTTCTTCTTTTTCTTCATTTCATTGATGTCATCATTTTTGGCTTTATGTCTTTCGTTCAAGTTGGTCAAAAAAATGATCAAAAGCTACTCAATAATTCTTTTGTCCTTTTACTGCCTACACGAAAAGCCATTCGTTCTAAAAAAAAAGGAATAAATCTACAAATGCCTGAGAGCAGGAATATAGGGCAGAAATCGTATATACAGTTATAAAAGTATTTCTTAAGAGTGCAAAGACAGTCTTGGTCGGTTCTCGACACCGTGGGCTCTTGTTTTCTCGTCTCAGCACTATACTATTTTCTCTTCTCTTTTCTCCTCACTCTATGGCGACCGTCGTAAATTTAACAACGCCGAAGAATCTTTTTCAGAACAGATGTAACGTATCTGAAGCGATTTTACGGTTCGCCAGTGTTTTACACTCTACTTTATTTTTCGCGAGTAAAAGAATGAACGAATTTTACGAAACAATTGCCTTTCGAATGGACGAAGAATCAGTTCCGAAAGAAGATGGAACAATGAGCTCGTATGTTCGCAATAAAACTTATCTCGTCCCAACGAGAAATCGAAATTACAAGATAAACTTGAAAATAATCGTTTTTATTTTGGAATCATTCTTGATGCACAAATGGGCGTTGATTAAAGACGTTGTATGGCGACGGTAAAATCTAAATTTTTGTTTTCAGTTTTTCTTACATACAAAATGGTTTGCGAGCCCAAGTTCATTAAAAAAAGTTGCTACAAATTTACTGAGGAACAACATACTCTAAATCCGAGATTGTCCGAGTTAATCTCTATTTTTTATATAATAAACAAAATTTCGAAAAAATTTTACGAACGATTTTTTTGAAAAACTGAATAAAGCTTCTTCGTTGTTACATAAAAGTGGATGCAAAGTTTGAAGAGGCTTCACCATTCGGAAATCGAAATATTTAATGTTGAAAATTGGAACTTGCAACACACCCTCTTATGAGAAACTACTGAATATTGTGATTTTCATAAATAAATATCTCGACTTTTGCATGGTGAAACCTGTTGAAATTGCACGAGCTATTAGATATCACTATTCTCTTTGTGTGGGGAAAATTCAAAGGAATTCTATCGATGGAAAATTTAGCATACAACGTCCTTTAGAATAAAAAAGTGAAGAATAGAGTCGTAATACTCCGTAAAGATGGGAGACTGGAAAGCAGACTTTTCTATCGATTCCAATCGATGGTTACAAATGATTAGGGAAAAATATGAAGCGATCTATCGACTTGAAGAATGAACAAGCTTGAAAATAAAGTTTAATTGCGATAAAAAAAATGGCGAGATGGATGTACGTGACATATATAAGGTGACTACGATGAAAAAAAGTTTCATCCCCGGAGAAAAACGTAGGATCGTGTACGGGGGAATGCGGAAAGAATACCGCGCACGAAGCGCAGAAATACGATGATTGATCGTCCTGGACGTGTTTCGTCGAATCCGAATCGCGAATAGGAAAAAGTTACAGTTTTGTATTCTGTGCCGGAATGCATCGACAGTTCACTTCAAAATCCTATTTATTCATCCGATCGACTTTTCGCTATATATTTACGTATGCACAGCAATCCCAGTAAGATAGATGCAATTATTACTTCTGATATAACATCAAATAAACTCCAGGTCGTGATGCCTCGATCTCGTTTTCGACGATCAATCGACGCGATCGAGTGTGATTCATCGCTAAGTTTTAGACGTTGGGATTGCAAACATCTTTCATATCCGGTTCGGAAAATCGACTTGTCATTTTCGAATAAAGTGTTTAAACAGTTGTGAACAAATATTTATTTCGAAACGTTTTTCGAAATCGTTTTTATAACTCGTAACATTTTTTCTGATCACTGCTAATTGCTTGTTCGTGAACCATTTGAGAAACCCTTTAAAAACTTCATCGACGAAACATTCATCGGTTGTGCATGGATGCATTTCGATTTTCACGATACTTGACACCCAGAGGGTCTTCGCGTTCGCTAACTTTGAAAAATTCCCGTTTGTATTCAAATCAAATTTGATACTCCTTTTTGAGGTTGTTCGATGCAACGATAGCATCAGGTCCCAATAGATTAGGGAAGTTATCTAACTTTCGTGTGAATCTAAAATCGTTCCCGAATTGTGATCGAACAGATTCGCGTTGAGCGATCTCGAGTCACTGCACACGAAACCCAGCACGTCACTCACAGGGAATTTGTCTTCACACACTGGTGGGCCACGAAGTTAATTTCGCTAGATAGCAAAACCGTTTTCTCTTTTACGTATGCCATGAATTTTTATTTTCTGCTAATTGACATCGAAGGCATGACAAAGTTTGTGCAATTCCGAATAAATGGCGTGGAAAATAAACAGTCATCATTTGAGAGGTTGAAAGATCAATAGAAGGAAAATCCAATGCACCATCATCGGTCTCTTTGAACGTACCAAAGGTAAAGAGTTTTTTTCATGCTGCACTGAGTGTTTGCTGGGAAACTCAAGGCTTTTCGCTTGCTGTATATTTTCATATTGAACTTACTTTTCACGTAAATTTGCGTTAGCACGAACCTCTCAGAGGAGTGTTCAATCGTCGGACGTCATGTTAAGAAACACCTGGTCCAGTAATGGATATGCATTTTGCCCTTCGGTGGCGAATTCATATGTATCAGAAGTGAGAACATATCAACGGACATATTACAGTTCGAATATCCGAGCATCTCCTCTACGTTCTTAACCATATAAAAGTACTATGTGAATTCAATGGTGTATCTATGTATACGAGTATGGTAAGTGTATCTTGTAGCTCCCTAGAGACCAGAGTATCATATGGAACTGCCCATTATTAAAATGTATGTAAAGTGTTGGTATCGAATAACTTTGTCGATATGACATAGGTAGATGGCAATTTCCATACAGCAACTCTTTCGTTTCACTCGCTCCATATCCAACTTCACATTTCGTTACCAACCCTTCTCTCCAACTTCTCTGATCGGTACGTAAGACTTTTTCGAATCCTTGGAGTCTCTCAGCTGACTTATGTGCCCGTATAAATTCACCCTTCACAGGTAAAAAGCCCGTACAAGTACATTTGTTTTATAAATCTTTTGACTTAATTAAAACGTCAATGTTGGTAAAGTAGAACATTGACTTTTGCTGAGACTCTGCCGAGTCTCAAGATAAAAAACTGGAAAACGGAAAGTTGACCTGCTAACTTCACGGCGGTAATAAAAACTCGCCGCTTCTGTCATCGAAGATCGACTTTCATGGAAATCGGTCTTGATGGGCATCCAGAGCCCTTTGATCGTGTCGTCAAAAAAATGCTTATCCCACCACCGAATTTGCTTTATTCAGAGATAATATACTCGGCCGAGTCTCGGGCCAGCAGACGACGCTGTCAAAAGTACTTGTCCAGAGACACTATCGAGTCTCTAGATGTACGCTCCAAATAGATCACGGAGACTACTTCCAATGCCAAATGCTAAGTGATTCTACAGTCTGAGGTGCTAGTCTTTGCGTTGTTGTTTCAGAAGTCAATTTTCATCAACTCTCAATCAAAGTTGAATGACATGGAACTATAAATGTGGAATTATCCTGTGGAAAAATAACCAAGTTTTGCGTTGAAGTATAAACCCTCGCGATACTCTTATTTGTTTATGCTTGTTGCATAAATTTTTCTCCAGGATTCTTAACGCCACGAGGGATTCAAGAAAATAGCTCGAGGAAAAGAGCAAACGGGAAGGAACGAGTAGAGTAATGAACGTATGCCCAACAAAGTCAACGGGAGATATGCAAATATGGCACCGCATTAAATTCTTCTCTGAGCTTATTTTCTCGTTTAATATTTATTGTTATTCGGGGCTTTTATTGATGTATGCACTCCGCAGCCATAAATCGTTAGCTCTTGCGTGCTCTCGGGAGTCTTTAAACTCTGGTAACGTTGGCGAGTGTTTGCATAAAAAGGTTATTATTTTAAGGCACTCGGCCTTAGGGTTCTATTCTTGGTAGTGACAAAACCTGGGCATTCTTACGATCTAAAAATACGTATGCGAATATATCGGAGTTGTCTAAAAATGACTCTATTCGAACCGCCTCGATCAACTTTCCGAACAGTGCTCGTGAGTCAAATTCGAGAATTATTTCTCATATTCTTTGAGGAAGATACCCCATGAGAGTATTCAATGGCGGGGTCGATCGGATATCGTTAAAGTCTACGACGATAGCTAAAAGTGATGACGTGTAGCCATTTCGTAATTTTATGACGTCGTTCATGTTGGATTTTTGCGACATATTGATTTTCGCGTGGAAGAAAGAATATAGAATTCTTTTTTGTGCGTTGGTCTTGGCACATTTTTTCGAGTGGTAATTCCGTCTAAAAGATTCCGCTCACTCGATTCGTATCTCAACCATATCGTTATGTTGTAAAAAGCATTGCGCAATGTTACGCGAAACGATTGCGGCTTTTCTGTTGGCTCGTTACTCTTTCTTAGCGTCACGACGCGAGCATTCTTCTTACTTCTGTATCGATTCGCTTCTGATATCCTTATCCTTGCCTGTACATCGGCTTTCTACTAAGAGGGTTCTTATAACGTCGATCGGCGTACGACGAGTAAGTGGATTTTTGCGGATCTTTCGGTACCGTGAACGGTTCTGGCTTCCTCCTCTCTCTCTTTCTCTCTCTGTCTCTCTCTCCTTTCCTGCTCTTTCGCTCTATATCGCATTCCAAATTGCTATGGCACAGACGAGAATTCTCTGGACTCGATAGCTGTAGGGACGTTCATGAAATATCGCATCTGTTCGAGAGTCTACCAACTCTCACGTCCTATATACGTTATAACTCTTATAATGGCAAAAGTTAAGCACCGCGCGACTGCTTCATGAACACTATTTGGCTCCGTCACGAGCAAATGATGAACACAAGTTTCAATCTCCGATCTTTATCCGCGAATGTGTTCGTGTCTTGCGGGTCAACACATTCGCTTTTCCCCCACAATCATTCTGAATCTTATGAGTAAAACCTCGAATTCGCACGACATCAATTTCCATTGGTCAGTCATCATTATTTCCCAGCAAGAATCGATTTCCTGTGAAGACGCAAAATGAATCGATTCCTCAAAAAACATTATCCATTTCCCGTAAATCCTTTATTTTCTTGAGTTTCCACAAGTCACTTTCCGTTTCCCTGCGAATTTCGTTGTTTACTTTTATCAAGAAATGGAAAAAACTGTGGTGATCAAACATAACTGAAATGCTTGAAGATGATCTCAAAAGGGCGAGGGTCACGGAGCCGTTTTTTGGCCTAGAATATCTCCGAAGTATCTCGGTAGTGGTTGATCACTGCTGTGTTGGAAATTCAAAGAAACTGTCTCTGTATGAACACCTCGCACTTGCATCATAGAAAAGAGACCTTTTCCATTTTGTATTGCCGAGATGAAAATCTCAGCTCGTTCTCCCTTGCCTGTTGGACTATTCATCAAACCAGCAGCAACATTAGTAGCTCCACTCGTGGCCGCAGTCGCAAAGTTCTGAAAGGCGAAGATTTCGTCTTACTCATTTTTTTCCTGGTGCTAAACAAAAGTCCGCATCGTCACGCAACAACGTAAAGTCATCCGAGCTATTTCCGAGTGTGATGAGAACATTTTTCCGCCCACCTCTATTGTTTATTTTATGAAACAAAATTTGGATATGTCTACTTTTAGTTTTAAATCGTTAATTCAACAATTTAATCAACTTTTCGTTGACCCGAGATGCCGGTTGATTACGTCAACAAATATGCGGAGACGTGTCGTTGATTAATTCGAATATTCATGAAAAGAGCACAATTTCTAATTGCTCCAGTTTTATGAACGGGACCGGAATTCCGGAATCTGACGAGAGGATTCTGTAGCCTTTTGCAATTCATTGCGAAATCTCTCTTTCATTAATTCTTGTAATCCTGGTTTCATTATTGCGAAAACCGCTCAGTGGGCTAAGAAGTGAACTTATAACGAGGAACTGAGAGGGAAATACATATAATCCATATGGAATAGCGCAGGAGTATAAAACGGCAATGGCATAAAGGCGAATAAGAGAATCAGGGCGTTCCGCATAATACACCGCTGTAAACTTACTTGTCTGACTATAATTCTCTGCTACCACTGCGGCGTCGTTTTTCTCCTGGTGACTCTGTGTGGACGCGTAACGGCATCCTACACGAACACATTGGCTGCGCAAGAAAACATAATTAAGAACGATTGTATAATTAGGCGATTGGGAACCAAATTTGACCATTTTGAGTTGTTGTTGTTTTTCGAAATTTCGAAACGCACATAATAAAGTCCGTTTCCATGTGATTCTATAAGCATAATCCAGCTTGGTATGAAATCAAGATTCATTAATGAGTAATTAGCTATGCTCTGGTTTGCAATCAATGAAGTGAAAGAGCTCCATAATTAATGCTTTCCATAAACACATACGAGCTTCGGAGCTGAAACTAATTAAGCTTTTCGATTAAATTCACCGTCGGCGATATTTGCTCTGATTTGGAATTCTGGAACAAAGGGAATAAACTTTCGTAGCGAGGAAATGTACAAAAAAAAATCGTACGAGAATGTTTTGCACTTATACTTTCAGAGCTAAAAATAAAAAATTACGGTAATCCCTTAAAACAATAATGACTTTGAAGATTGATCGGAACAGTGTTATTGCGGACAATGACGAGGAATAGTTACCACTCGTCTGGAATCAAATGCAGTGTCTATGAGGGTATAAAGGGAACACACTAATCGCGCTATGGCTGGATGAAAACGAATGGGCAGAACAATTAGAGTCGATCAACCCGCAGCACTGGGTCGTTTCAAATTGAGCGGGCATGTGCATCGAGTCGTTTGGTAACGCGGCTAAACTGAGCGATAAAATGGGCCTGACGATATAAAAGGTGTACAGGTCCCACAGCAATGTTTAACGCGTCCAATTGGACGATCTGACAAACGTCGGATGCGTCATTTAACTCGATCTCATTGTAATCACAGAGCATGGAATAAATGACAATGAAATAAGCTAGAACATATTCGACACCGACAAACTTTACACTCGAATATGCGGATTCAGAAAGTCGTCAGCTTTATTGTTTTATCATGAATATTTAATCGTGAATAATTTTCAGATCCTTCGAGTCAACATATTTTATCCAGGCCTTGAAATTTTGTCAATTGTTTTCGTTCTGGAAAACCTCTGAAAACTTTTTTACAAGTAATTTATTCCGATGTCATGTTGGAAAAACAAAGTTAGATCAAAACCCCAGTTTACAAGCCAAAGGAACAATCTTTACTATCTTTATACAAATCCAAAGAATAAAGTCGGGCACAAACTAATCAAACTAATTTTATCTTCTTGTTTCCTTTTTCTCTCTCTTTCTCCTGCGGACGTCTGGCATTTCTTAATTACAATTTCCCCAGTAGGTAATTATGATTTTTTGCTATTTGCTATTCGCGTTGAGGTTTGTAGTGTATGGGCTTTGGGAGCAATGTTGACAGTGATGTTAAAGAAATTGGCGTGATACGTGAATGAGCCTGGTCGCTATTTTACTAGAATTTTCTCCGATTGCTCTCTGGAAACATAATTAATAATTATTTCAAAACTATTACAGACCGTTAGCTAAGTCAAATGATGCAGTTTTTGACGTCACTTCGATGCGTTTTCATCAAATAGACATCAGCGCAGCCTCTCGAAAAAATGTCATCGGAATCCGGGCTCACGTAAAACTTTATCGATGAAACGGTCGAAGCAAAATCTTTCAGTTAACGTTCGAATACGTTTTTTTGATGATCTCCGACAAACTGTAGTATTAATTGTGTTTGATCCTCATCGTTAGTGAGTCTGTAGTTGTTCTCGTGCCGTTTACATTGAACTATAGCGTCGACAGTGCGAGCGGTATCGCGCAAATTAGAGAATTTGCTTGACTCCATCGTAAATCCAGTGCTCAGAGAGCATGCATTTTTTTAATCTCCTAATTAAAACGGAAGTTTGCTTGTTTCGACCTCAAAGTATTGATCGGAGTTGCAGGACTTTCGTAACGATTCGTAACGATTCTTAGTGTCGCACAGTCCCGGCGAGAAAAATACAGAGAGACGTGGAAAAGCGCCAGGTATTTTTGTACCTGTGAAAATGACTCTCGCAGTCGCGCGTTGACCGGTGTGTCACGGCGAAGCAACGAATACGAGGTAGCAGTAGTAAACTCGAAGAGTAACTACTGACCCGGGCTGACTCAGTAATCGGCATAATCCGTGAAGGAAGAGGAAAACGCGATCGTATGAGGTAGTTCCCGGCAAAAAACGTTTGCTATTCTTCTCTCGAGTATCAGCAGTTTTTAAATTCGCGCGTAATTCTTATCTCACACTACTTTTTACGACTTGGACGGAATTTATCATCGAGTCATCGGTCCGAAATTCTTGGCTGCTATTAGACAAAGAACACATGTTCTGCAAACGTTCCAAATAAAAAATATTACAATCAAATTAAAAGACCTTGGACTTGATATAAGAGAAAAAACTGGGAACATAAACCCTATTGGGGTGGACGTGGAAGGCCTCGAGCACATAATCACGAGATCATTGTGACTGAAGCAGATGCTTCAAACGTGTCTCGCACAACGAGGTTAAATTCTTCAGCTATTCAGAACAGTGTCTTAAAGTCTTGGCTGAAATGAGAAATATCTCTAGTAAAACGACGTACAATGGCGGAACGGAGAAAGCGCGAGATAAAAAGAGACTCTGAGCTTTGACGTTTATGAGGTGACTTTACGAACTTTTCCTCCTGGTGGCACTATTAGAATTTAAATGGCGAAATTAGGAGTTTACTCCCGTCTTCGTGTATGATAAGATACCACTCAGAAATATATATTCGCATGGTCTCCCATCATCTCGCCCATCACGGCCATCAAAAGTTCGTATGTCTCTTGATTCGTCGTGCGAATTTATCCGCTGATTGCGCTTTTTTCCTAGTCATTAGTATCGGGATGTCATAGCAAATCCCCTTTACGGGGAAAAAACCCGGACAAGTACATTTGTTTTATAAATCTTTCGAATAAATTAAATCGTCAATGTCGGTAAAGTAGAATATTTAGTTTCGTCGAGACTCTACCGAGTCTCAAGATAAAAAAGTGGAAAACCGAAATTTGACCTGCTAACTTCACGGCGGTAATCGAAACTCGTAGCTTCTGTCATCGATTATCGGACTTTTATGGAAATCGGTCTTGATGGGCATGAAGAGCCCTTTAATCGTGTCGTCTGCGCGCTTACACATACACGTACACACACTGCACTTTTTGCATAATTTTGCTCTGTGCAAACTTTTTCCTCACCAATTACGGCATCGATCGTGATGTTTTATGTCTCAATCGACGGGGACCAGCGTAATTAGTCACCAGTTGAATTTTCAGATGATGAAATTACTTCTGGGCTTTGTAATTTAAAAAAAATGCTTATCCCTACCCCCGAATGTGCTTTATTCAGAGATAGAATACTCGGCCAAGTTTCGGGTCAGCAGGCGACGCTGTCAAATGTCTTTGTCCCGAGACTCTACCGAGTCTCTAGATTAAAATACTGTAAAAGGAAGAAATTTATTATTCTGTCCAGCGTCATGTCGTTCTGCAAAAGAGGGAGAGAAAATGACAGAACCGTCTCGGCATGCCAGAAATTTCAAGTTTGACGATTTGGTCGTAACTCTCTTGAATTTTGTGCAGAAATATACCCACGCGTTATATTTTCTACCGTATTAATCGTAAAATACGTTTGCAAAGCTCTCCAAGTTTCAAAACTGCATAGCATACTCTCTACTGCACGCTGCACACTTGACATACAATACGTTTGGCTTTGCTACCGCCTTTGGAGCGCTACCGCGTTGTCAAGTTAATTCACAGAGTGTTCACATCTATCGCACGGTAAGTTCTCTCTTAACCCACTGAATTAGTTCGGCACGTATGTTCACGTTTGACTCTGATTCTCCATTTTATACAAATTTCGCGCACGTTCTGGTCGGCGATGTGTTTGACGTGTTCACCGAACTGGTAAACACGACACACATTTTCCTATACGCTTCCATATATATTTCACACGCGGCTGGGTATATATATAATGAATTTATCATTTCAATGCATGTTTCTCCATACACAAAAGACGGAGAGGGACAGAAAGAAAGGGACTTGCTTCCGCGTGCATGAGAGTAGAATCTAGTAACATCGCGGGAGGGACGATCTTCCCAGCGCTAGATGCTTGTGCTGCTGATTCTAGATCATCCGCGCTGGTGTGTGACATCTCGTTTTTGGCTGTTAGTACGATATGGCACAGCCCAAGAGAACCAGCACGTATAAGCTCACCCGCATTCACTTTCTTCCACCTCCTTCGTCTCCTGACGTTCAGGAATGCAATTAGGGATGATGGTTCCTTTCCTCCGAACCCGTTTAATTTCTCGTTCGTCGACAAACCCTCCGCGTCGTCGTCGTGCTCTCTACGCTCATCATCCCTCGCATATGATTCTTCGGATACGTTTTCGTTCAACGTTCACTCTTCTCGACCGACAACTACCATCCGAGTTTTTTCTTTCCCCTGACCGTTCCGTTGCAGCATGATTTTTTCCTCGCGATTTTCTCCTTGATACCTCACATCTTTTTGATTCATTGGTGCGGCTAAGCGAGAGAGCGACAAAGTAACTCCGTCATTAGGTAATCACTTGGTCGTTTGCCAAATTATTTTCTGAAGAAAAAAAGAAGTCGTTCGCCCACCTCCAGAAACTTTCAACATTTACTTTCACACGATGAATCGTTACTCCATCTACGGTCTCGTACTTTCTTCTTTCTCGCTTCATCTCCTTTTCCATCCTCGTTCGACGCTTCCTCATTCTTTCCCCCATCGCACCATTATCCTCGATTAAAACTGCCGCTTTTATGCCGAACCGTTCACCAGCAATTTTCATACTGCGCTCTCGCAGTCAAGAAATACTTTCTAGAGCGATACCCACTATCGGAAAAGCAATAATCCGTATGCTCCGGACGTTTCAGTTGCGATAAATAAAAGTGAAGATCCGACGTTGATGCCTCCTCCAACCACGAGCAATATTTCCCGAATTTTCGAGTGTCATAAACACACTCGCCTCATCCAAAACCCACCGACGCACTAACGCACGACGCCACATTTTTCCTGCCACATATCCTCATCATTTTATTTGAAAAATCACCAACTTCTCATTCTCCAACTCTGCAAACTGTGTCCTCTCTATCTCAAGTACCATTCGTATAAAACTGGGCAGAATAGAAGCTTCTTGGCTCCGTCCATATTTCGAATACACCCGAGCTTTTCCCTCGCAAACTTCTTCTACTCGCTTCAAGCTCAAGAATTTCGAGACTTTTTCTCATTTTATTCCGCTTCGTTGATCCGCTCCAAGAGCATCCCACTCGTGCGCTTTCCTGGCACCATTTCGCAGCATGTAACATGAAAAACAGACGAATCGCTCTCAACACTTATGATACATGTTCTAGAGGTTCTTATATCATTTCTTTTTCGCGTAAATTTCATTTCACCAATATTTCGAATGAAATATCAGCTTTGAGTTACAAAAGTCTTGTTTTTTGTTTTTTGCATAATGACAGTCGACGAATTACGATGTTTTTGCTATGTGGTCACTTTCCCTCAACGGCGATGACGTTTTTGATGAGCTTTACAATCTCGTGTATGAGTTTGCAAATGTGTGATGGTTCATTTCGAACTTCCTATTGTCGATTCGTTATTTGAAAAAAAGCGACGTATCGATGTCCGGAAAAACTGTTTCGTGTCTTACCGTCGTTTCGTTTCATAGAATCTCTACTTTGCCTCTCAATGGGCTGTCAGCGTTTCTTCGTACCGACATTGAGCTTTTGAACTGGGCTTACCATTCACCAGATGGTTCTCGCTATTATCGACGCGTTGCAAAAGCTCTCTGCTTCGGTAAATTGTTCAACCACGGATACATCTTGGTTAAAGGGAACGTTACCTGCGAACGAGCTAGAAATTCATACCAAATTCAACACGTTCACACTGCAAGTATCGCTATTGCCGACAGTAAGATTCGAGCTTTCCATTCGATGATGAAAGCTCGTTCGATCCTCATCATCAGTGGGTACATCATTTTTATTTTATTTTATTCCATAATTTCATGAATAGTTTTCGCGTAGATATTTGCAAATATTTGTTCATTTTTAGTCGCTGAATTTTCACAGGTTAAGTGAATTGTCAGTGATGTGGAATGAAGAAAAAAAGGAACTTTCTTGTTGCTGCTCAGTTTTGCGACAAGTTCTTGCTTTCCTTTTTTTATCCGATCGATAACAAACATCTCCACGTCTTGAATGGAATTTACCGATTTCATATTGTACGATGTTCCCGGTGCTCCTGGGACAAAAACAACTTTCCAAGTGCAGAAAAGCCCACACCCTGTTGTGAGTTGGCCCTTTTCGTTAAACGTTCAACGATGTTCGATAAATTAAACAGAAAGGGCCCTGGAGGTATAGCAGGAAGGTGGATTGGGTGCGAAAGGTTGGGCATGGGAACTCTTACGAAAACAGAGACCGATGTGATTTTTGAACATGTATGCTTCCCTGAAAATACACTCGGTAAATTCTTATTCTGAACGAAACTTTTTCCTCGATGAACGCCGGAAGCCTTTACCGGCGAAATCTTGTTCATAATATTGTAGTTTTCCTTCGAGGCCAATAGTCTCGCTTTTTCACTCTCCCGCTCCGTTGGAAAAATAGTCGACGATCTGAGAATCTCGCTGAGATCAGATGCAGAAGGAGGAAAGGGAGATAAATGTTAGAACAAACGAGAAGGAGAAACAACGCGCGCGGAGCAAGCACTGTCGCAAAGAGTAAGAAGGGAGTAAAACGCGAACAATTTATATGATAAGTGCTCCCGTCGTAAGTGGGCGCGGCAGCTTTCTAATGCAGCCGGATTCGTTTGCCGTATACACGCGGCTTTCGAGTGCACCAGAAGCATCGGAACAACCCCAGACACTCGGCTCTATATTTTGCTAGTGCCGCTTTATGGAGGGTGCCACTTTTACGAAACGTCTTTACGACGTTCTTGTTGTTTGTGCCAAAAGTGCGCAACGGATCCTCGACTCTTTTCAATTCAGGATTTTCACGAGAGCCGACTTTTTGTTGTCCAACGCGTAATTTATCAATTCTTTCATAAAATTCTGTCATATTTACTAATGTAAACTTTAACGCAAGACAGACGATTTTTTAAAGTTCACTTTCCGAGTTTTCAGCCTTTCTTTATATAAGTATTTCAAAAAATATGCCTTCGTGATTTCGTTCGTTTATATACTCGCCAAGATATGTGACAAATTATGCAAAGGGGATGAAGGAAAAACAGGACGATTCACACGTGCCTCCCGCGTTGGAAAAAACACCGAGCTCATCAAGTAATGCATTAAACACAAAAAAATCATTGCTCTGCCTTTATTTATTATTTTGTGAATTCAGTATGAAAAGGCGTAATTATGAGTCCTACCGGGATAGCCGACCTTTTAATTAAGGCGGCCCATCAGTGACAAAACTAGTGAAAATCGCGACGTGAAAAAATATCATGAAACCTATAATGACATTTTCTAAATACTCTGTTTAAATAAAATCTATGAATTTCGATGACGCCTTTTGTAATATTTATGCATAATTTTATAATTTTATAATTTTAAATAAAGTCTCAACTGAAAAAAGTATTTAACGCTGTCAGTACGCAAGCGCCGAATAAGAAACTAAGGCAGTCTCTCATGACAGTTCAACATAAAAACAGTCGCGTATGTTTTCGTGCGGAATGACAGACATATTGTATCCGAGATTTGCACACACGATGACTTTCGCGATTAAATTTCTCATGAAAATCCCTGGCAAGACACAATTTGTTAAATACCATTGGAAAGTTCACGACTTCATCTTTCAATACTTAAAATTTTAATAAGATCGCTCGTCTTTATCAAAAGGTATCATGTCACTTTCGGTGAAAATGGAATTAACTGTCATAAGAACCATGTTAAAATAGGTAATTTTAAATTACTCGTTCGCAGTAATTTGTCTGGCAACATACCCTGAAATTTTGAGAGTGTTCATTGCATCTTAGATAACACCCTCCCGAAGTTTCATTCGTATCACCGGTTTTTTAATTCACTGGTGAGCCGCCTTAAATTCTTCCCTATATTTGCTCGAGTTCTCATCTCCCCATAAAAGAAACAAACGAGAATTGAAAAAAGAAGTTGTGAATTGCAACACCTGGAGCATATCCTGGAGTATGGAACTCGACATATTTTCGCATAACAAGATAATTTCTGCAAGTTTTCTTGACGGTAAATTAGTGAGGAGATAACTATGGTAACCAGATTTGAAAGAACAAAGAGGAGTATGGAAATACAAAGAAAAAGAAAACAGATGCTGGGTGGGAAAAGTTCTTAAATTCGTATGCCTGGTATTAAGGCTGGTCCCCTTGGGTATCGCATTTCTTTGGCAACTTAATTCTTCGCGCTTGCATAATGCATGGGTGTGGAACGAAAGAACGTTTGGCTTGGTAAAGACGGAACGGGTTATCTCGACGAGTCTTTTTCTTATTTCTCTACTTCTGGTATAAATATAGTATAGAATGGGTTGCTCCGCACCGGGAGTCATCATTAACTTTGATACGCTTTTCTCCGTAGGAGCCTTGGGGTGAAATTCTTCTCTTACCTCCACCGCTCTTCCTCTCTCCCTTTCTCTTTTATAGATCATGTCCATATATATACGTATACTCATTGGTAACCCTGTCCAGTGATTCGACTCTCGGAGCTATTAGTTTCTCTATTAGTTGCTCGAGTAGTCCGAGGCTTCCGTACTCCTTCCGAAGTGCACTTCGATTCGACCGGTCAAGGATTACTATAGATATAAGATCCGAAACGATCTGTGGATGAATTAAGTTTCGAATCAATTTGCAATCCGTAATACTTTTCCAAGAAAAAAAAAAGGTATCTCGAGACATGAGGATTAACATACCGAACGAAGAAATATCGAAAAGAAGCGCCCGGAGAGCAGAACCCTTCGACTTTTATTGCTTGCCATCAAACCGTCTCTCTTCGGACTAGTCCCTCTTTAGCTTCCGGTTTCCTAGCACATTTATATTTCCTCTATGCAGCCCTTGGCTCAATAATCCACCGAAGCATTGACAAAACTTCAAGCAAAACTCAACCGGTTCAAAATCAATTTGGTCTATCAATTTGCCCTGATCCTATATTCAAATCTGACCAAAGCTCGTGATGTATACTCGTCGAGCAATTTCCTGTAACTGGGGCTGACGCCAAGCAATTATGAATATATTTAGTATATTAATTGGAAACTCCGGAGGTCGATCCTGGGATTTGGAAACTACGTGACCTCCTTTAAGGGGCTACGTTTGATGAGATGTAAAAAAAAACCGCGTTGTTCTTATTCTCTTTCCATGAAAAAGATTATTACAAACAAAAACTCTCTTTGCTTTAATTTCGATGAAATAATTGCCCCAAATATACAACTCCGAAAATTTCAGGATAACGCGTCAAAGTCTCTTTGTAACAAATTATATTTCCCATCTTTTATGTACGTCCGTTTTAGAGCTTTGAAACTGTCGCGATCAATTACGGCCAATCCGATTCGTTGTCACCGAGGGCTCCCTGAAAAGCCCGATAACGTCAAACAGCACGATAATTTACGAATTTCGAATCTGCAGGCCTCGAAACCAAGATAAAGCCACATTGACGGATATTGCCAAATTCGTACCACATCATGAATATCCCTATCCTTTCCCCTCGCTCTTCAACTTCCAAATATTGTACGCTATTCAATTCTAAATGAACACCATCCAGCGTACAGCCTGGGAGATTACAATGAACCTGACGCACTCTGGATTTTCGTTTAACCGGGCGTTGAAAATGTCACATGAGACGAAACTCTGCCATGTAAGAAATTATACTGATCCAAACTTCGGAACGATGAACAAAAAACCTGCGGCATTGCTGTTAAGAAATGGAGAGAGGAATAACGAATTCTAATGATTGCAATTAGGTCTTTTCGAATACATTGATTTCCATTAATTTCACGTACACATTAATTTCTCGTTCACGTTGAAATTAGATTTTTTGTCTATGAGTAAAATTGTTTAAATCTTAATCCCCCCCTAAACCTTAATCACACCTCCAGATTGTGACGTAATAGTCATTGGGAGTGTTATCAACCCCATTCACTTTGGAAGGCGATAAATAGTTGAAAAATCGTTAAAAAAAAACGATGCAGAAATTGTAAATTTCAAATTTAAACAAAAAAGAACCGTTTCATAAATCTGAAATAGCATGCTTTCAGGTGGGACTGGTTAAATTAGCGACCATTCCAAAAAGTATACCCCAGGTTTTGCACCGTCTGCTTCCTATGGCTTCCAAAACAGAACTAACGGGCCCTTTCAAATAATAACGATAAGGCTCCCTACTAGAAGTTTCAAATTGCCGATAGAAGGTGTCATAAGTCCCATTTTCTCAAAATTTATATTACGTATCGTCGGTCGAAAGCCGCTGCGGCAAAATTAACCCCATGTGACCATCCGCAAGGGTTTTAAGAAAAATGTAACATTCGCTGTTTCGTTATTTTGATCCCCTCAAGGCATTGAGAACTTCGATTGGCTGTATTCGATTAAATGTTTTCGATAACTAGGAAGAAGCATTGGAGCACACGAGGGTCACCGTTTGAGTTCAATTCCATGAATTATTCACGATGGTAGAAAAGTTTATGCGAGTGGGATGAATATTATAATAATATAAAAATTAACCTGTTGTAAGAGATTCGATGGCGAGGATATTTCATGATTGATCTATGATAGTCAAAGTATTTTCCTTCCTCATTTAAGAAGATCAGAATTTGTTTTGTTTTCGAGAGATTTTTGCACGTTCTTCAACGACGACATTGTTCCCCCTGGCACCGTCAATGACACAAGCGGAAGCTGTTTCGAGTATGACACTGTGAAAAAAGCTCAATGGTTGCAGTCAGAGGAAACACACTAACCCGTTACAATGTGAATTCGATATACCTGTAGTTTTTGCAACTCAGTTCATACATACATCATTTTAGGAGTACGACACAACGGTGCGAGACGGAAAGAACGGCGTTGATATCGTGGATGCTGCGCACCTCTTCTATGCTCCACCGACAAATGAAACTCGTACTTTCCGTTCTGGCTTTCCGCTCAACATTGCTCTTGCCCGCGGGTAATGAAGTTATAGGAATGGCAGAATACACACCCAGAAATTGTTTTGTGACAGAGACACTTTTTCGTATATATGAGTGCTTTCTGTCGTTCCAAAGGATTGAGAGAGAGAGAGAGAGAGAGAGAGAGAGAGAGAGAGAGAGAGAGAGAGAGAGAGAGAGAAGGTAAAGAGTTCTGGGAGGTGATATACATTCGAGTTACGAACGGAGCTTCATCGTGTGGACAAAGAGTGCTTGTATGTATGATTCTGTGCTCACTCCATCCACAGTAAACCACTAACTGCTACACCGGTTCTCGCCCGACCTTCCGTTCCGATTTTCCTCACGCCAAAACCGAAAGATACGTGCAGTGCGCTTCACCTTCATGCTGGACACCAGGTCAATGTTTAAATGTAATTTTTCTGACTAATTTTTCGTTGCATGTCAAACTTTACCAGCTCGATTATGCTGGAAGCTAATAAAGTCGTCCAAATGGATCCGTAAACGATTCAACCACGTAACTTACATCCCGTTTACTTAGTACAAGTCGTATAACTGAGATATAGTCGCCGTTAACGCAACCCCATTCATATGTCATTCGAATCTCGATGGCGTTTACATGACTTTTGACTCGACGTATCTCGGGTCGAAATTCTGCAACCCCGGACCACATTTTCAGAAATAAAATTTATCGCTGAAACTTAATTGGACAGTTACGATTATGGTGGAGCAATAATGCAACATAAACGTTTGAGACAAATGGATACGATGATGAATGGATAATCTGCACGTTAATAAAAATAATAGACAAGCACGAGGTTCGAGATATTCTTTTGTAATGTTAGTCTTGTCTCTCGTTAACGCGTCGGATTTCGCGTTTTTGCTATGCAACGAAAGATTTATTAATTTTTATATTTATTTATTATTTTCATGATTTATATTTCACGTTTTCTAGAGAATTCAGTTTACAAATCGTTAAAGAAAATTGTCTCGTTTTCTTGGACGTCATGTGGCCAATAACTCCTCCGGGTATTTTGTGATGTATCTTTCCATGAAGATAATAGCGAGGACTGTTCATACGATGTTGACGTTTGCATCGTTGGGATGCAACGAAAAATTTAATTTTTATTCATTATTTTAATAATTAATGCACTTTTTACCATTTTTTTTCATGATACTGAAGTTTACATCGTTGGAATACAACGAAAAATAAATTTTTCATTTATTATTTTGATAATTAATGCACTTGTTTCAATTTATTCACTAAATTCAGTTTTTGAATGGCAAAGAATTCTGTCATAGCGCTCTTGACAAATTCTGTGTGAAATTTTGCGCTCTGCTTTGAAAAATAATCAGTGTTCGTTGCATTTCAACGATGCGAACTTCAACATCGTCTGTTCATTGCTACTCGCCGAGAGAGTCGTTTCTTTGGAATCCTATAATGACAATCGCTGTTGTTTTAAAAAAATGAACGTCTCGAAAAATTTGGAAACCTCCACGATGTAAAAAATTAGATTAGACGGATAATCAAAAAATTGGGTGCTCCCGGAGATGTATATTGGCGAAGAGCTCTTAGCTTGTGAAAAACAATTTGTTAAAGTGCTGAGACGTAGATGCTCGGTTTCTGCTCCAGTTTAACTGGGTCGGAAACATTGTACACGGTGTAACTGTTACGCCGGCACAGATGGAGGGTGGTTCTCGTCAAAGTTTCATGCCGATTAAATTTTTCATGACTCCACCGAGAGATCTGTGTCTCGAGACTCTTCGTGAGCATTCTGGTTAGACTACGAATGTCCCTGAAAACTCTTAGTCCTGTCCGTTGTACATGTACTAAGAAAAAAACGCAAAAGAGCAAACATGAAAACGCGACGTTGCGAGCTGACTTGCTTGCCGTCACACTCCTGAAGATTTAGGCGGTACGTTCTAAACTATGTATATTTATGTCTCCGGAGTGTATTCAACACTGGCTACTCCGACCCCGTATGCATACTTCATAACTTACTTTTTCCGTACTCTTTTTTTACTTCAAAACCATGAAGATGTAGATTTTAACGTGAATTTGGCGAAATGTCAAGGGGCTCGGAAAAATCTCCAATGTTCGTCCAACAATATTAATTTCTATGGATTTCATCGTACATTTATCTCCGGATGTCAAAAACCGAGTAAATGTCAATAATTTTTTTTTTTTTTTACACAAAACATACAAAGTTTGCGTGTCATTTATAATTTTGGTTGGACATTCCTATCACATGCCTGATCAGTACTTGGACGGAATCGAAAAAGGGGAAAAGAAATGCGAGTACCTAAAATAAAGATTCGTTGATCTCTGTAACTTCTCTTAAAGGCGTAATTAGTTAATGAGAGAAGTCTCTGCAAAGCCAGCAATCAGCGTTCGCTGCGATAGGGCTTGTATTTTGTTTGTCATGTCTAATTGGAAACGTCGATCGTTCTGCTCCCACTAGCGAAAATTCTCTGGAGCTTCTCGTCCCAAGTGACTGAAGATCGCTGAATAAAGAGAAAGTGAAATTAGTGTACTGTGCTGAACAAAGTTTTACATGGCCCCTCAACGGAAAAGGTGATCGTCGACAGTTGAAAATGAATTAAATTTCTCAAGTTATTCTGCATAGCTGTTTCGGAATAAAAATGCCTTAAGGACGTTGTATGGCGACGGCCAAATCTAAACTTTTGTGTTCAGTTTTTCTTACGTACTAAATTGTTCGCGAGCCTAACTTCATGAAAAAAAGTTCTTACAAATTGACTAAAGAACAACATACTCTAATCCCAAGATTGTCCGAGGTAATCTGTATTTATTATATAATAAACAAAATTTTGAAAAAAATCTAAGACCGATTTTTTTGAAAAACTAAATAAGGCTTCTTCGATGTGACCTAAAAGTGTATGTAAAGTTTTTAGAGGCTTCACCATTTAGAAATCGGAATATTCAATGTTCAAAGTTAAAACTTTTAACACACGCTCTTATGAGAAACTACTGGAAATTGTAATTTTTATAAATAAATATATCGACCTCTACATGGTGAAACCTCTGAAAATTGCGCGAGCTATTAGATGTCACTATTCTCTTTTTGTGGTGCAAATTTAAAGGAATTTTATCAATAGAAAGTTTTGCGCATACAACGTCCTTAAATTACTTTCTACAACGTAATATCGTCCCAGACATTTATTCTTCTGCTCATTTTGGCCTTTTTGATTCTAGAAAAAATGAAAATATTCAAAGAGGATGAGAGTTTTTTTTATTTAAACTGTCGTACAAGTCCGCAAGGTTAGTTAATCTAAATTCTATCTTGATATGAGATCCGAAGTATTCTGTACGTCCGGTTCCGGTGATCTCTGGGGCTGGGAACGTAATTGACCTCGCCGAAGCCTCAGTAGTTCATTTATTTTAATGAGACTCTTTAACCAGTCGTGCGGAAAAACCACCATCAGCTACGCTAACCAGCCCGTACTTTTCATCTCCTTTCAACCACTTTTTTCGTATCCCTCCATAACGGAAACGACGACGACGACGATGAGGACGATGAAACTGATTAGTACTATGAAGTCTTCGAGAGACAAGGATACTGTGCTTTTACCGCTAGCACACAGTTGTGTATATATTTTTGGCGCCGTAACGCTTTAACCAAAAATCGATGCTGCGGAAAAGCCCGCTGATCTTTAACCTTGCGAGAAACACAAATATCACAACACACAAGCTTATACACGTAACACGGTGCACGTATATAGCGAGAAAAGCCCTATAAATATATTATTTACATATTCAACGTAAAGTTACTTCGTGCTGGAATCGTTCCATTGCGCGCTTGCTTCTCGCGTCGTGCATCCATGGAAACCTGCGCGGAAATCTTTTATCGTACATGAAAAGGTTTCGAGTCTCTAATATACGAGGGTACACCCTTGACGCAGACGTATGTATATAACGGGAAAGACAGCGCGGCATCCACGGAGCTTTTGCTGCATGAATACGTGATACGAGAATACTCGACGAAGAGAACTCAGCTTTAACGAGTCTCGACGATCGTCGTAAGTATTGTAACGATACGTATACACCTATACGTGCTGTGTGTTACGTCTATATCAACACACACGATGATCAACCTCATGTTCATATTCGATTCATTTTGCTTTCTCATAGAGGATTTTTTGTTTTTTCCAGTTTCCAATGTCAATGTGCTTAAAATGTCCCAAAACATCGAAGAATCATATCTAGAAAAAATGTCCGGATGTGTGTGTGTGTGTGTGTGTGTGCATGTTGAGATACGGGGCTTCCGTTTTGCACAGATGTTAATCTATTCGCTGTGTGCACTCTCATACACTCTCACCAAAGTGAGAATGTGTAGTCGTGTATATATTGATACTGGTGGCGACGCCAATATTATGGAAAGGCATTTTTCCTGGTAAAATTGTATGCATGTACACGACTACACATTCTCACTTTGATGAGAGTGTATTAGGCCGCACCGTCCCAATACAAGCTCTTCATTCTCTGACAATTTTGTCGAAATTGCTAGAAAAATACGAATTCTATGGCATTTTGAAATAAAAAAAAAAGGTGTAACCGCTCTAATTTCCGCAAATTTTAAGATTTTTTACTAATTATTTTTTTTATAAATAGAGTATCTTAATAGGAAGGTTGGTATTGAATTTGGGAACTATCGGTTAAACGGTTTTAATTTTATGCGTTTAAATTTCTCGATCTACAGTAAGGTTCCTAGACTTGTGTATCGAGCCTACGGAGTGGCACGAGCCTACTTGTCATGAAATAAGGGCAGTGTGACAAAATCGGAGGATAGGACGCAATCGGAGGGTGGTTCGTCGAAGGAATTTCCAATTTGTACAGTCACATCGATATAACGCACCGTGAGGGTATAAACCCTCGGTCTGTATAATGCAGGAGGATTGTGATGGCTCGATTGATCGGTTCAACGAGGGAAGAAAGCACGAGATACGGCCTAGATTCCGCATGTGTAAACGGGGAATATGGCAACGCGGCGGCGGTAGGTGACACAGGTGGCCGAGAGAGCAAAGCACCCTCGTATACGTTCGCTCGCTCGGTCCGTTGCTCTCGAAACGATTCGGAGTGACCACACCGGGCTCGAGAGCGTCACTGCTGTTGCTCTGGGAATTCTATCCTGCGGTCGCATTCCCAGCTTCCTATATGGCTAAAGTCCTCCCGGTTCTCGCGTACCTAAATCAATTAAATATCTCGAAGTGCCGGAGTTCCAACGTTCGGAAGAACCGATAGAGAGAGAGAGAGAGAGGGAGAAGAACGAACAGAATCGGCAAGGGAAGCTTCGGCAACGGAAAAGGACGAAACGCGATAGAATTGGAGAGAGAAAGAGGCAACGAGTTCATTCAACCATATAGTCCAATGGTGGAACTTTCATTGGCATAGTTTTATGGCAACGAAAGTGAAGGTGTGATAGGTAGATTGAGTTTCACTCGGACATGGAGCCAGGATGATGTCGAGAAAAATATCTGACTGAATAAATAAAAAGACGAATTACTTGATGGATTATCGTTCGCAGAGGTGCTCATGTAATCAAGATTTATTCAATGCAGTTTGACTACACTTTCTGATTTCTTCGAGAACACGATTTAACTCTTTGTTAGCCTCGTCGACAGCTCTCTTGTCGCAATCCAAAAATTGTTTCGTATTTAACGCTCGTAGCTCGGCCTCGCGTTTTGCTAATGCTTGAAATTTTTTCAAAAGAAGATCCGCCTTTGTGCCCAACTCGGCAATTCCTGTGCGAAAACATTCCAGACGATTCTCACTTGCCATACAAGTCTCGATCACGCGTTGTGCCTCCTGCTTGAACTGCGTCGCTTCGGTGTGAATAATCGCCCTGTCAGGACGCAACTTCTCGAGGGCATCGTTGTGCTTGCTGTAACACTCGAGCATAGCATTCTTCATTTTAACTTGTATACCTTGGAGCTCGGCTTCTTTCCGCCGCACGCACGCTTCCGCTTCTTCACTCTGACGCGACAATTCACCCAATTTTTCTTGGATCATTGCAAAAGTTGCACCCATCTGTGATCGATAAGAACACGTGTCAACAAACAGCAACACGAGGAAAGAAAACAATTTCTCGCTCTTTTCATGTTACTATTTTTTTTTTTTCTCAATTTTTCTAATCTTCCGTCGACGCCCTCGATCTTTTTTTACGTTCTTGATACTTGTGTCTGTTTGCAAAGATGCATACGTGTAGAAATATTTACCTTGGCGGCAGCTCGCTCCTGAAGATCGCTCACCATGTCTCCGACTTCCGATTCCACCGTTTGAGTTATGACTTCGGTAGCTCTGACCAACACGCGATTGGCTTCTTCGATCAATCCCTCGAGCGTCGAGCCCTCACCGTTTTCCTCGGTGGACGTGCTAGCCCCCATATCCCTCACTTTCTTGTCACAGCCCCGGTGCACCCAACCACGATCATCTTTTCCACTCGCCTTTCCTCATACGGATTTTTTTTTTCAATTTTGACGGATATGACAAATATTTTGGTTACTTTTCCAAATCAACAAAAGACTTGCGTCAAAGTTTGTGCTCGAGAAATAAAAAACAGTGGAAATAACGCCACGTCATGGTCGGAATTCATTTGCTAAGCGGAACGTTTGAAACTTGACATTTTCCAATTTAAAATGCTTCAGATTTGGAGGTTACCCAGAAAAATTGAAACTCTTTAAACATTTTTTTTTTAATTTTTAAAAATCACAATGCCGTCTTTGGTGACGATGAGTCTCGATGTCTAAATATTTCCTTTGAGCAGTTTTGTGCTGCGGTGAGATATTCATCGATGAAAAGAAATCAACGTCGTTACGTTCGTCTATCTCATTATACGCCTCGGGCGACATAACTGATTTTAGTAAATCGGAAGGGGACTCGTTACGAGTCGCAATCAGAGATTTTTTCGAAGAATTGAAAAAAGTCTGGAATTCTAGGTCTAACCTCGCTTTTGTGCTCTTCATGGATTTTGAGATTTTAATTCATTGAACAACACTCGATTCAGATGAAAGGCATTTATTGAAGAAGGTTCTATCGTTTCTGCGTTGCTATTCGCTCCGTGCACACTCACACACCCTCACCAAAGTGAAAATGTGTAGTCGTGTATATGCATACTAGTGTCGACGCCAATAGTCGGGAAAGGCATTTTTTCTGGAAAAATTGTATGTATATATGTACACGACTACACAGTCTCACTTTGGTAAGAGTGTACGAATGTGTATGGTCCCAATAGATAAATTCCAAGTTTAATTCTTTTAAATTCGTGCAAACCTTCTTAACAATCATACTCAACTGTGGAATAAAATTTGAGAAAATTTGATCGTCCAGAAATCGAGTTATTTGTTGTTAAATATCGTCCAGCTTAAAACTGGACTGTCGTAAAGAATTGTCGTACTATACGAGCCACACATGACGAATCAATATTCAGTGGTTAAGGATGAAGGGTGACGGCTACGTGATCTTTACAAGAACTATTTCCGGTTAAGGTTTCCTAATACAAAACTGACCTTAAAATAGTCATTTTATTATTTTGGAAACATAATCCGTGAAGAATCGATATTTTTATATGATTGTAGTGATAAAAATATGTCTAATAACCCGATTCTGACTAGCGTTGTACATTTTAAAAACGAGGCGTTTGACAACGCATGAAAAAATAACAGCTGACGCCGTAGTCGGTTATGGGTTATGTTCTGTGTGTTATTTTTTAATGTTTCAATCGATTTTTAATGGGAAAGTCCAAAAACTGAAACACGTATATGTATATTCCTGGGTATCCAGGGAATACATCGATGTGTTTTTTATTGTGAAAGCTTGGAAAGAACCACTGGGAAAAAATCAAAAACTTTTGACTATTTTATGTTGGTGGGAATAAGTGTCCAAAAATACCGGAGATTCAATAATTGATTACTGCCGTACTAGATCGTAAATAATATCAAAATTTGGCACATCGATTCAGTACATGTTTATTTACGACTACAAAAATTTTCAACCCTTTTTCTTGGACCATTCAAATTCATCGATCATCCTTAAGCTCTTCACTTTTACCGTCTTTGATCTGTCCCCCCGAATTATTCGTTCTGTTTTCTGAAGTTTCAATCGCTCCAATTGTTCCTCGAATGCCAATTGATTTTTAAGCTTGCCTCGTCATTATAACTTTCACTGTGTTTGATGAATGTTCAATATATTTCTTGTTTAAAGAGCTTATCAATATTTCTTATTATTCAAACTTCGAGATAGCCTCGGGACAAGAAGTCGGAGTTCGATAGGATGGGCATTTTATAAGCAGTCATTTGAACTTTCATTTCCATGCCGTTTTCTCTTGCTCGCTCATTCAGAATTTTCTTCAACTTTTCTCCTCTGGAAGGATTTCTCCGTTCGGTTCAAAAGCTTTTTGAATTCTTTAGTGACTTCATTCCGAGCGACGGCATGACACAATATCAGTGTTTGTACGTCTGGTTCGAACGATTGTTTATCGTTGGAAATAAGATCCAAAGTTTCATCAATTTTCTTAACTCTCATCAGCATCTGATTAGTTTCAATATCTGTTGAAAAAACTTGGCGACTCCCTGCAGTACGGTTATGATTTTGTACGGATATCTTTAAGCTGTCGTGCAATGATTTCGCTTTTTCTAAACTTTCCTCGAGACTGTTTCTCGTTATCTCCAACTTCGTCACCATTTTTTCATTGCATCGTTTGATCTTTTTCACAAACGAGCCACAAATTAATTTCGTTTGAATTCTATGATCGCGCAAGCACTTCACTTTGGTTGGTGCGTCTACATTTTTAAATCTTTCAGCTACCTCGAGTATTTCTTTTTCCGAAAAGTCCAATCTCTCGATCATGAAACGATCGCTTTTTCTCACTGTCTTGTTCAGTTGCTGGATCACTCGGGAGAAAACATGCTCCAGTGCGAAACTCTTTGTCTCGAGCATCAGTGAGACTTTTTCTAATCGTCTGGTGATTGATTCAATGGCTGCATCATCATCGCCGAGTTTCACAGATTCATAACGTTCTCCCGAAACTTTTAGGCTCTAAATATAAAGCTCGGTGGGTTAAGGGGTTACGTCTAGTTGCAAGGCCGAAAAAAGTCGTTTTCTTCACTATTTTTTTCTGAAAAAGCATTTCATTTGACCAACATATGTAAAGGGAATTAAATGTAGTCGTAGCTTTCGACTTTACATCGGCATTTTTTATTTCCAAAAATTTTCGATGATCCAAGCCGGAGATTTCGAATTCACCGCTTTTTTTGAGGACCTCCAGGAGATCTTCTACAGGAGCAGTGTCAATCGATATTTTCGAAAATAAAAAATGCCGATGTAAAGTCGAAAGCTACGGGTACATTTACTTCCTTTTACAAATGTTGATCAAATGAAATGCCTTTTCAGAAAAAAATCATGAAGAAAAGGATTTTTTTCGGCCTTGCAACTAGGTATAACCCCTTAACGTAATTCACTCTTTTCCAAATGAAGTTTTGAAGGTGGAATAACTTTCTCACTCGAAAACATGGAATCAGAGCCACGAAAGTTTTTCTACATCCTCTCATCATTTTTTTACTAAAGCAGCTTTTTTCGATACAAATACAAATTATCGCGAACTATTTTATGTACCGATATCACAACGCGAAAATAACCGTGACGATGTTCTGTACATCGATTTATAAAAGAGCGTATGGTGGTAAGTGAACTAAGCCGCGTGGAAGTTTGGTAGTCGTTGCGATTCATCTGTCTCTCGACTGTCAATAAGCGTTAATGATGAAAAGCAATGGACTGGAGTTGGTCGAAAGTATTAAAAAAGTTTTTTCAATATCAGGTTAAGGTAGAAACAAAATATTGCGTTTAATCTAGTTGTATCCGGGTGTGGAGGTTGGCAACGGTGAGCAGACATTTCGTCGGTGTAACGTGCGCGGAATCTCCGAGTTAGCCCAGTGAGATGGGTTCTTGTATTGGCAAGGACGAGCTGGGCGACAGCATCCCGAGAAACGCTGCGATTGATTGCTCAAATGCGACCGAGCCCAATAAGCCGATAATTTGTCTAATCGGTGGTCCCGGAGCTGGCAAGACAACTCTTGGCAAACGTTTAGCCGCAAAGTACGGATTCATGCCTGTTACAGTCTCGGAACTGATGCGAGCTGAGGCGAATTCCGGTACAGAAAGAGGAAATATTATTAAAAAAATAATGCAGGACGGTCGAAATCTACCGGCAGACGTGGTGATCCAAAAGATTGAAGAAAAAATCGTAAGTGCCCCATCGTTACCGGGTTACTTAATCATCGGTTTTCCAAGAAACAAAAAACAGATCAAAATTTTCGCTAAAGAAGTGAGACCACCCAACTCGTGTATTTATTTGTGGGCGCGAAAACAAGTTCTCGAGGAAAGGATGAGATCGCGAGCTCTAGCGAAGGAACGCTTTGACGATGCGGAAATAGCAATAGCTGAAAGAATAAAAACATTTTTCAATGCGGTTGGTGGGGTTGTTGGCACGTGGAAGAAAATCACTACGAATATTGATGCGGAAAAGAGCGAGGACGAGGTATTCCGGCTTGGCTGTGCTACGATCGATGCACTTATGGCAAAACTCAAACCGTCATCATCATCGTAGGTTTTCCGCTTCGATCGAATCACCCGATTCAATTGTACTATCATCATTTCTGATAAATCATTTATTTAAAATAAATTTAAAAAAAAATTTTTAACATTTCTAATTAAATTCATGTTTGCAGGACGAAAATTGTTGTTGATGTTGAGTTAGTTTGCATTATGTATCAAAGCACTCCTGACATTCTCTTGCCGCGAGTTTTTCTCGTGGCACTGTGTGTTACACAGCTTTTATTGAGTACAATCGTCAAGTGACCACGAGCTGCTCTATCTCAAGCAAGAAATAGAAGTACAAAGCAGTCTCTTTGGATGTTGGAATAATTCAGATGGTTTGGAAGAACGTTCGGGGCGGTCACGTAACACCACTCGGCTACGTCGGCGTACTCTTTCGATCGTATGGAATGATACAAACACATGTATAGAAGCTGAGCGAGAAATGGTGACACAAGAGTCGAGAGAAAAAGGCGTAAGCTCAATATTTCAAATACGGGCGTACACCACGGACTCTACGACCTCTCGGTGTTCCGCGTCCCGTTGGAATTTCCCTCGGGGACAAAGTTGTTCGGTCATTGGGTGTGCGCTACATTGTTCGAAAAGAATTTGACGTCGCATACGACTCCGTGACGCTCTTCTCGATTTTCTAAACTCTTTGATGAAACTTTTCCATCTCGATATGGAGCTATTCAATATTTAATCCGGTCATACGTACGTCAAGGAGCGATGTTTTCTTTCGATCTGTGCATCGTTTTGTTAAGTTCCGTTGTTTTCTTCGTTTCGTAACCTGGAAGAGAATTTTCCGCTGGTGGAGCCAAAATATAAGAAAAATACGAGTACGAAATAAGAATTTATGAAATCGTTATATGAAACGACATGAACGAGGGAAAAATTGAATTTTCCGCTGTTACGTTGGTTGTGACGTGCTGCCTGGGAATTCAACGCCACGTTTAATTCCCTTCTCGTGCAATCGTAACGTTTGGAAAAAGAATTCTGCTTCGATGAAGCTATAGATTGGCTTTGCGACGAATCTCTTCCTCTCTCTTTTCAGTCCAAACCGCGAGGGCATTCCAGTTCATCCTGACAACCCAACTCGAGGGATCCTTAGAATCGACCAACTAAGGAATTACTCTTCCATGTTTCCTTGCACGTTCACGTCCCTTCGTCTATATATATTCCTTGTATACACAGATCCACCAGAGATATTCTACCATTTCGAATAACTTGTAAAACTTGCGCAATCAACCGTGGGATTGCATGTGGTCCGGCGTTGCGAGTCACAAGACTAACCGACACAACCAAAACCATCTCCTTTCTCGTTCTTCTTTTTCTCCTTTGCTGATCCTACGATAGGTCATCGTCGATAGCATCGCTGAGGGATGAGAGTCTAAGGTCAGTTATTTGATGGTTGTGTGAGAACCTCTCCACATCTCTTTTCGTTCGTGGTTGCCTATTTCTTTACGAAGCGATGAATAGCGCTTCTGAATTTAGCGTCTTTCGCTCATCGCATACATAACGCTTGATCGTTATTGTACGACTGGTGACCCACTTCCGTTTCACCACCAGCATCAATAAATTCGCATCTTCATGATGATTTCAACGATGTTGAAGTTTGCATCGTTCTAATGCTACCAAAAGTTTAACCCTAGAACGGTAATATGGGGTCAAAAACGACCCCAGTCGACTTTAAATCTCGTGCCCTTTCTCCCTTCGTTCTCCCGTTTCTTTTTTATCGTTTTACCGCATTTTGGACTAATTTTTTGACTTGAAGTAATTCTGCATTAAAAAACGAAAAGAATGAGCACAAGTTGAACCCTTTACGTTAAATTTTACCGGAGATATGAATTTTTCAAAATTGGGGTCATTTATGAAACCAGGTTATTGAAATGTGTAACAAAAAAGTAAGTTTACCGTTCTAGTGTTAATTTTCATTCATTATTTTGACAATTGATGCACTTTTGACAATTGTTTTGTTTTTTTTTTGTAAATTCGCTTTTCGAATGGCAAATAATTCTGTCATAAATACTGTTTAAAATTTTGCGCTCTGCTTTTAAAAATAATCAGTTTTCGTTGCATTTCAACGATGGCAACTTCAACATCGTTCATTCCATTGATTTCGATGTCGTGTGTTTAAATTTGCGCTGTGCGATTTTCATACATGACTGTCTCGGTAAATCGCGAAAATACGTTTACTTCGAGCATCACCAACCTTTTCTACTCATGATATACGGCAAATGTTTACAAGCGAGAAAGTTTCGCCGTCAAACCACCGTGAATAATGTCTCCGACTCACCGCGTATGTTTTCTTATAAATTGAATTGTAATAGTACAAACATTCGCATAAATAAACGTAGTACTGATTACTCGAAGGTTTTTATGATCTTCCCAAATCGATGACTACGTGTCTTTTCGATAGGATATTGCACAGTCGTTCTTCAGACGATCTCTTCTGCAATCCAGTCCATTCTCGTCAACTCGTCTCGCGTCCCATCTTTCTTCCTCTTTCTCTCGCTTTCTTCTTTCTCATCCTCTATCCACAGAGATGTACTGTGTACTGCATTACAAAAAGCAATATTTTCAAGTTTGCCGACCTTCGCCAGTGAAGCATATGTCCTCCATAAAGTACGGTTTACGACTTGCAATTTCAACTTTGCGAAAATGTAAGCCCTGTCGCTCGCCGTCTCTCCCTCTCTCTTTGTCCCTCTCCCTCGTATTCTGTTTATCTACAAGAGTGCATGTATGTATATACTTAACAATAGTGTTTTTTTTTCTATTTTTCCTAACCATGGGAAACATCGTGTAACATTTCTGGCCTGGCGGCGCCTTCCTTCAACCTTTAGAAGTGACTATTCGCCTCAACGGGCAATGTACGTCGCGACATAGGCGCCAAAGGCTTCATCGTGCTGCATTCTTCCTGTGGAAACTTTGCGACAAGCAGACCATTACGATATAACATGCGCCACAGACCTCAAGAATCCTCCGTTAAAAAGCATTTAAAAAATGTACACACACACACCTGAGATTTTTGTCATGTAAAAATGTATATTTACTATGGTGGCTTAAAGAAATATCAATTTTTTTTTCTCGAGCATAATTGTTGATCACTGTCGGTTTTAGAATTAGTGTTCAGAATTTAATAAAATTTGGTATATAGTAGTAGATTATGATCAGAAAAAGATCCTGTCTAAATTTCAAGAGGCTATACAGAGAACCAGAAAAAAGATATTCGCATTGATAATTTTGTACATTTAACATTGAGTTTTATGAGAAATCTCAGTTTTCATCGTATTTTACAATTAATGATTATCAATTCTTAGGAGAAATCACAGTTTTCATTGTAAAATACAATGAACTGTAAGCAATCGATGTTAAATTTATGAAATTACCAATGTGAATATCTTTTTTCTAGTTCTCTGTAACCTTTTGACAATTTGATTGGATCCTTTTCTAATCACAATCCACTACTATACCAAATTTTATCAAATTCTGAACGGTAATTCTAGAACCGACAGTACTACCTTAAAAGAGACAGTTCTGTCGAAATATTGAAAGGGTTTTCACGAATTTTTCATGTACTCTTGTCACCAGTAACAAAAAGTGAAGATTTTCATTATAAATTTCAGAAAATAATTCAATCATTCGGGGAAAGAAAAAAAAACATTTTTTTCTCATTTTTTAATTTTCGTTGTTTTTAATTTTCGTTTCGAACCTGCGCACACATACATCGCATGTGGGCAAAAAGAAAGATTTATTTTTGCATTCGTCATGGTTGGACAGCCTTGTTGCTTTTCAATTCCAAATCGGATTGGATTTGCTTCTCCATTTTTTCAATGAGAACTTTTTATCTTTGATTGCGAAAAAAACATTAAAGGCGCTTACACCACCTTCCGATATGTAGCTACAACCGCTTTTTTTGTGTATATGCTTTTTTTTCGTTCATCATGTTGAACACTTTCAGGGACTTTTATCGTGAAAAAAATTATTGCTCGTTTTTCTGAGCCATCCTCATATTCAGCGCATTGAAAATTTTATATTTGCGATTATTTTTTCATATTTTCAAATTTACTGAAATGGCAATTATATATACCTTGTTTTTGCTGACACCCTTTAAAGTTAGGATTTAATACCCGGATGCTGTGGAGCAGTAAAAATTTTAATATCCAATGCTATCGTTTTATTTTTTTGTCACGTCTTTGTTGTCCAGAATGGACGGATCTATCGGTTGAGAACTTTCGTTGAGCGTTTTAAACTTTTTGCCCGAAAACGAGTTGCATTTTGTACACGTGCATACTCATGTTGCGTCGTTGGTCATAGCGACTGGCCTATACAACGCAACTCGACTGCTATAACACACTTTTCAGAGTCCAACGACTTGTAAATATTTCCGGGCACTTTTAAAACTCGTCGAGCTCATATGCCACGCATGCGGAATTGTTAAGTTTTAAGCCCTTGAGTTTCGTTAAATATATGTCGATGAGTGAACACGACGCGCAGTTTATGATCGAGCAAATAAAACATATTGACGAGCATCAATTTTTTTACCCGCAGCCAAATGATTCCCTGCGTCGAGGTGGACAGAGAATGGATCGACAAAAGCTTTAGCCACCCTCGCGTTAATAGCTTTTTTGACGTGCCTCCAGCATCGCCTCGTGCATATATGACGCTAAAATTGTTGGCTAACGTTTACTCACACAAAAATGAACCCCAAATAATTTATACACGATTGTAGTTTTTATACATTTATATTGATTATCTATACATTACTTTATCCGTTCTGTCAGTGATTTTTGACAATTTTATCTGCGCACTCACAGTACGTCTCTTGCTCTGTCGTGATGAATAATCCATCAACGCGATGTACGAGACGTTCCGAGTAATCCTTATCGACGTTTGAGTACTTATCGTTTACACTTGTTTTCACACGATTTCTCTGTTTATTCATAAGATGTTGCCTTGCAATCTCATTGATTGAGACTTCCGAATAGGAAGAAAAATAAAAGTTGTTGATTTGCTGAGGATATTTTTTGAAACTAATTTATTATAAATGTTAATTAATTAAGGGTCGAGTTAATTTTCATTTTAAAAAAAAATAATTTTCATCTGAAAATATTTACAGAATGTTCAACGAACCTAGTCGGGCATTAAAATGTCTTTTTATCGGAATTTCAACTGCAGCAATGGCCCAACTTTCATAGCTCTCGGATCCCTCGAAGCAAATCGTAAAAAAGAGCCATCCTAAGAGATCCAGAGCGAAACAGCGCAAGGATCTTCTTTCCAGCTTTTTCCTTTTCCTGCATCATAAGAGTTCTGGTGATTTTTTTTTTTCCTACAAGGAAAAAGTACGAGAATAAGAAAATGTGGCCGAGCTGAGGCATGCGCTCTTTACACGCCGCAGATCTGTTTCGCGACTGTTGAGAAAAGGTGCGGCGTGGCGAGGGTGAGGTATAATATCGTAAATCGCGATGCTCGAGCCGTATAGCCTATACATATTTATTTGCGCATAATCCAGAGCCAAGATATTCATATATACACGGATATTTGTTTTCATTCGCGATTGGGACGAACGTTCTCGTATACTATGGCCCCTGACATTTGTATACGAAGCCCTTTTTACTGGAAAACCTAGAACAGTGCAGAAGCGACGCCCTCTAGCGTTTATCCCTCGATAATGCGTGAGTAACTTCAGTTTAATGACATTTTTGATCATTTGCACAAGTGTAATGCAGACTTTTCATTTTTTAAGGACGTCGTATGGCGACGGTCAAATCTACATTTTTGTTTTCGGTTTTTCTTACATAAAAAATGGTTTGCGAGCTCAAGTTCATTAAAAAAAGTTGTTAAAAATTGACTAAAGAACAACATACTTCAAATCCGAGATTGTTCAAAGTAATCTGTATTTGTTATATAATAAACAAAATTTCTAAAAAATTTTACGAGCGATTTATTTTGAAAAACTAAATAAAGCTTCATCGACGTTGCATAAAAGTGTATGCAAAGTTTCAAGAGGCTTCACCATTTAGAAATGGAAATATTTAATGTTGAAAATTGCAACTTTTAACACGTGCTCTTATGAGAAACGACTGAAAATTGTGATTTTTATAAATAAATATCTCGACTTCTACATATTGAAACCTCTTTAAATTGCGCGAGCTATTAGATATCACTCTTCTCTTTGTGTGGTGCAAATTAAAAGGAATTCCATCAATAGAAAATTTTGCATACAACGTCCTTATGGCTCGGAAGTCCGTTCTAGGGTTCGAGCCGTGAGTCATATTCGAGCCCTCGAGCTGTCGATGGTCATCCCTCGCTCTATCGTCGTAATTTCTTACAAATGAAAAAAATGTTAACCTGTTCTTGCGATAGCTTCCTTTCCCTAGCTGTCCGTCTCACTCTCTTTTTCTACCGCTTGCTCCCTCAGTCTCCGATGTCAATCTGGTCGCATAAAGCGGTATATAGAGTTTAGTTGAAGGAAATTGCAAGCCGACTCCATTGTCTGAGAAAATTCGTATAGCGATAACGAAGGGACGATTTTACAACTCGCTTAATCGAATAAATAACAAGGTAGGAGCTGATGAGTTTGCAGGTTCGCGCATCGAAGGGCACATGTCTCGTTCTCGATTCAACGCGGAAATGCTAAGTTGGAAAATGCATATGCTGGGCTCTCTGGTGTCAACTTTAGAAAGGCATTGTTTCACGCTCCAGTGACACATATTCCACGATAGGAACAGAGCAGGAGAGAGAGAGAGAGAGAGAGAGAGAGAGAGAGAGAGAGAGAGAGAGAGAGAGAGAGAGAGAGAGAGAGAGAGAGAGAGAGAGAGAACTGCATAGAGAAGTGATAAAGCCGGAGAAAACGCATTATATCCTGAAAACTGGCCCAGTTGTCCTGATGCTGTATGACGTAATGATAACACGAGAATGAGACGAGAGGGAACAAAGAGAAATGCACGGGCATATAGAAACTATGTATTATTCTGTAAAGAGTTCAGGTGATTGTTCAGTGTTTTCCGGAAATAAGAGGCCAAGATGAGGAGACAAAAGGGAGGAGATAACTGGATTTTTCTCTATTTGCCCATTAATGCAGAGCGCTCCTGAATATTTTTTATTTCGATTACGAGTCACGAGTTCACATGCAATCTTTGTATCGATTCACTAGGCCATGAGGTCACTTAGCGTTATACATTTTTCATTGTGTTTGGAGCGCTTTGGTGCCCGTCGACGAAAACCATGTTTCATCGCTTTTTGCAAGGATATCACGACCGGTCTTGCGACACTTTTTCCGTGTGTGTATACACGCGTCCCCATAGATATATCAACTTTTTAAGGGGATAAATAGGCCACACAGTAGGAAGGGCCGTTTGTGTGGTTGCGTTACGATTTTCTCTTAGCATTTTACTGCGTCTAGACCGCTTGGTCTAGTTCTTTACGGACCACTTCCCCTGTAAATAACTGGCAGCTATCTCGCTCTTCTTCGGTAATGGGCAACGCAGCAGAGCTGGAGAATCTCTTTATCTCTCTCTCTCTCTCTCTCTTCCTCTCTGTGTGTCTCTCATTTCGTTCACCACTGCGTTCCTTCGAGGGAGGCTCGGACAAGGAATTTCTCTCAAATTAAATGGGAAAGAATGACCCTCTTCCTACCTCAGCTGCGGCTCATTCTTTTGCGACGAGAAATTTTACCCGCCATTTGGATTTTCGCGATGTAAAAAACGCCAGTACTTCGGCACATTATTCTCTGATACTCCTTGCTTTTTCCTGCGTAGTATCGTCTGAGCTATTTCAAGGAGAGCGAAAGAAACCGAACGACACTTTTTCGCACGATACCAAATGCCCTCATCCGAGACTGCGGGCTTGTATTTGTTCACGAGCTTACAACCCGCACCATCCCCCAAAAATACTTCGCTAAAGGGCAATCTCACTGTGACGATAAATCAACCCGTCACATTTATTTTTCGTAAGCGTTCATCGCCCCCCTCTGTCTGTTTTACACTCGCCTCCATATCTGACTCTCCATGTGCTTCTTTCTCGCCCACTTCCAAATCGCCCCAACTCGTAGACTATTCAATAACAAATATCGAAAAGAAAATAACCATCGGCAATTCATACCTGCGGACGTGTTTTGCCTGTACAATATTTTTTCATGAAAATGAGAAAAAAACGTGCTAATACTTTCTACGTGATCTGATTATGATCCTTGCGAACCAATGCGTCAAGCACTGTGATGAAAATCTTTTCATTTCCACTTGAGACACGTCTGTATCCCAACGATCCTGAAGTTTGCATCGTTGGAATCCAACGAAATTCCCTTTTTTCTTAAGCAGACCTCAAGATCATTATTAAATATTTGGTCAGGACAATAAAAGGATATTTCTTTAGGATCCAAAGAGAAAATTGGTACGAAAATGATACTGGGTTTCAAAATTGAACAAACAATTAATAGAAAAACGTATAATTTTCTCGTTGGAGCCCTACGTTGCGAACGTCAATGTCATTGTATCCCAGGCATAATCTTTATTTATGCATGCCATGACCATCGAATATTCGCTGGGAACGATACTCAAGGTTTATCATGAAGGAAAATGCTTCCGATATCCTGATAAGCTTAACCATTTATTTGATGAATTTCGATACTGTTTTGAATCTGCACCAATTTATTTTTCTCGTAATAACTCATGCGGTAACGGAAAAATATACGCCCCATCGTTATTTGGTTAACGTGTTGTATACTAACGCGTCATACAGTGGTCTTATACTTTACCAGCATGTTTTTTTTTTTATGCCCAAGAGAGATTATGGTTAGCAGCGAACATTTGTAAATGATGGGGCAACACCGCGAGCTCAACTTGCCGTTAACTTAACGTCTGTGCGCTCGTACAAACTGCCGTTTTGTGTCATTCAGTCCTTTCTCGTATGAACTAACCGAGTTCTGCATGCGAAACAGTTTGCTCATTTAACTTGGCCTCCGGCCTTCATATTGGAGCCGTCACTCCGTGCCGAGACCGGCCCATATAGAGATCCTCGAGCCGATGCTTTGCGTCTGACCATTTGGCGACTTTACTACTGTAACGCTCGTACAAAATCAGATTCGGACGCTAGCCTTTTCTTTCGCAAACAGTTATCGCCGAGGAATCTTTTCAGTTTGCATTCGCATTCTAGCGGTTCGTGGAGAGAAAAACTCGCGAGTCTCTCCCCTGGACATCAATTTTGCTTCCCTATAGAGAAAGCTATGTGAGGGTGAATTTTTTTTTTCAGTTTTTAATGTCATTGTGCTTAAATGTCCCGAAACATCGAAAAATCATTTCTAGAAAAAATGTTTTGGAAAGATGTTAATCTATACAAGGTCTTAATTCTCTGAGAATTTTGTTGGAATTGCTAGAAAAATACGAATTCTACGTCATTTTGAAATTTTCAAAAAAAAGGTGTCGACGCTCCAACTTCCGTAAATTTTAAGATTCATTACTAATTTTTTTTTTTTATAAATAGAGTATCATAATAGGAAGGTTGGTATTGAATTTCAGAAATATCGCTTGAACGGTTCACATTTTGGGACTTTCGAATTTTACGAAAATCTGAGTTTTTTTGAAAAATCGTCCAGCCCCTCTAATTTCTGTAAATTTTGTAAAATATTGTGTATAAGTCTATACTTCCTCTTTAATTTCTAGAAAAATTGTGAAAATTATATAATTTCAATGCAAATACAAAAAACGCTGCAAATTGACATTTGCAAATTGCTTCCTCGAGATGCCCAAGATGCACGATGCTCAAAGTTTCCTCTATCAGGAAGTCAAAACAAAAAATATGGTTCCTCATAGATGAAGATTTGAGCATCGTGCATTTTGTTTATTACCCGTTTCCATCTTGTTGGAAGCGACGAGCATGACGATTTTTTCGGGATTTTTTCTTGACAATCCGGATGTTTTTTTCTTGATGTTGCTGACGCACGTGAGAAATTCACGTTTTTTATATTAATTGTGTCGTTTCTTTTATGTTCTAGGTAAGTTTGATATTGTACGGATGAGTCTCCGGCACGTATTTCGTAGCCACAAGGTATGTGACTGCCCGTTATTTGAAATGAACTTTACCAACTTCTGATATTTAAAACAAAAGGCTCATGCATTCGCCAGAATGTCACGTTTCGACGGACATCTCGTACAAAGAAAATAATGAAAAAAGGAAATGCGAAAACGAAGAAATGGTCGTGAACCCTCAAGCCTACACAGATCCGCAAGGAAACGGAATCGTCAAAGTTTGCGACGTCATTCCGGAGGATTCCCCGGTAACACCACGCCAAACCGTTCGGGGAATTCTTCGTGAAAAAGTTTCTCGACGATTTTCGAATTATATGATATTCTCGCATCGAGATGACTGTCCCGGATCGTTTTATCGACACACGGGCAGTGGCTTTTAGCGCACAGTCCATTAAATAAAGTCCGACGAATATTTTCATATTCTTGGTTAAAGTCGAAATGTTTAAAAAAGCTTAACAATGAATTTTCAGCCAGAATCCCGTTCGGTGGAAAATTTATCGAACTGTATGGAATCAGGGCGCGAGTCTTCAAAGACATTCCACAGGCAAAGCATTGCACGCTTCACTTTTTATTCACATTGCGAAAAATCGAAATATTTCAGACAAAAGTTTGAAAGCGTAAGCCAAGAGTAAGACGAACTGGCCCGTGAAGTTGTTCCATATGTTGAATACGATCGTATACGTATTCGTGCACGAAGGGTTAAGAGGACAGATGTCTACGAATGAAAATGTATCAGAATACAGTTATTTTACCACGCAGTTATTTGAGAGAACAGTTGTACAGATATAATACTGCCCAAAAAATTCTGTGGCCTAGCAAAAACCCAAATTTCTTTCATTCTTATTAGGAATAGATTTCATATGAATTGTTTCCCATGATTCGATTGGTGTATCAGGAGTAAAAATACCTTTCGCAGGATCGTTCTAGAAATCTGAATTCTAAATCTGAGAAATTTGTAAGTTGACGTAGCTCCGTGGGTTCGATGCTGGTATAAAAATGTCTCGTTCGTCTCGTTCTGCGTGTACTGTCAGGAAAAACTGCTAAAAAATATAACGCACGTCGAGAAAATCATATGGAATTTCCTTTTGCTTCAAATTTAACAAAAACGTGAAGAAATCATCGGAATTCCTCCACTTTATTTCTCTCATTTATTTCAATCTTCCTCCAAACATTCCTGTGCTCGGATACTGAAGCAAACGGTTAATAAACGAGTATTGGGATATAGGAATGACCGAAAAGTTACGACGGGAACAAGTTTCCGGGCAACGGCAAATCGCCTCGGAAAAACTTTGGATTTAGTCTTGGTATACCGGAAATAGAATAGAAGCGGAAGGGGCGGAGGGTGCTACACCTCCGACTGTAGCAATAGCAATACACGAGGAAAAAAGGGCGAGAGCCAAGAAGGGCGAGTTTCGCTTGTTTTTTCTACTCGTACGTACGCTTTTATTTTTTCATTGAGAATAATCAAAGTTCCCGGCACATATTTCGGCAATAACGCTGAAAATTAAGTTTTGTCAAAAAACGTCGATATTTTTTCAACACGGTAAACTAAATATTTTTGGGTAATTTCAAAATTTTCGTAATTTTGACAATATTTTTGATTCCTAATGGAACTGTCAGCAAAATTTACGATTGGAATAACAAAAATTTGCTTTTCGAAGGGACTTTCTAGAATATTCCTTGCTGTAACGACAACATTTTTGTGATTATTCAAAAAAACGTTTAGTCGAACCTATCCAACAAAAATTTCTTTTCAGTGAACATGATCGAAAATACCGACTCTAATAATGCACATCGCGGTCCAAAGTTGAGATCTTACATCGCTTGTTCACACATGTCGGATTCGTATTTAATTTCAAAAACGTTTTACACATGTGACAGTGTCAAAAATGGCGCATCCACTCGGTGCTTTCATGAAATGAATAAATTAATGGAGAAACTCCCAGCTCGGCAATTTATCTGCATTGCATGTACACACGTTGCGTACTAGGTGGTGACCTTTGTTAGCGAACCCCCTAAATACTATTCGGAACACAGGATTGCTGCTTGAAATGCTAATTCCATTAGCTTTGATTGTTCCGCTTTTTAATAATTCAACATCACTTATCATTACATTTTCAATTAATTATAAACGCTGCTCTCGTAGCTCCTGTGGTAAGTTTAATGGAAATTCCATTTGTTTCTGGCGTGTTGCAGTTATCGTCAATTTCACGAGAAAGGCGTCAACTGCTGCATGTTTGCGCTATTAATATTCATGCGCAACAACAAACGGTCGTCGTTTTTGCGCGAATACAGTTCAAGAGTCTGTCGATGAAAGTTGTTCATTTTTTTTTTAGGTAGTCCTATCGCTTCACACTAGTCATACCACTGATCATACTTGAGACTTGCATAATAATTGATATTTTCAACATATGCTAAAAAAATAATTTTTAATAACTGAAATTTTCTACGTATAAATAATGTAATGAACGTTCACATTTAATTAGAAAAATGAAAAATATGTATTCCAACGATTCACGTAGTATTTCTATAGACTTGATATTAGGCAATATTGGTTCTTTTTCCATCTCTTTCTACTACTTAACCAGACGAGTTTAACTTCAATGCTCTCGAACGTCGATCTGTCATAACAATGAAATATATGTGTAGAAATTCAAATGACATCTCTTTATCGTGACGAGATTCATCCAATACCGAAACGGAAGTTCAAATTTGTCGAGTATGTAAATCAGATTTTTTTTTTTAAATCTGTCGGGTTTCCACTATTATAAACACTTTTATAGCGACCGGAAGTTGGGTTGTTGTATGTCGTCTCAAAATTCCTTTGCAAAAATATCCAATTTGGATATTTTTTTTCTGTGTAATTATGTCGATAACCGATCCTGAAGTTTTAAAGAAATAATTATTGAAATATTAAGTAACGCTAGAAAAAAAATTGAAATCCCTCGGATTGAGGCCTGGCGATAGGATTACCTTAATACCGTGCCAAATACCATTGAATCAAAAAACTGCATGAAAACGTAGATTAATGACAATCGTCCGTTCTTAAGTTGTTTTGCTTCGTAAATTATGACGGTTCCAGAGCGGGCTATATTTTTATTTCCATTTCTATACACAACTTACTCTGTGAATTCGCAGTCTTTGTATTTACAGAACTTTTCACCGAGAGTGCAGTAATTTATTTCATTATACTTTCTTTCTCTATACACGTTCGACCAACTCGCTGGTAGATCGCTCGCTCGTGCTCCTTCCCCCTCCTGCTTCTCGCTCTGCTCCTATGTCGGAGCTTTCCGGTGAGTGCTGTCGTAAACGTGGTATAGAAAACGGCCGTTTCGCCAGTAGGGTGCTCAAGCCAGTACTCATGCTTAAGCGCTTTGTTCAACGTTGCGTTAACAGTTCGGTTATGTGCTAACGCAAAACTCGGTGGCAAAATTCCCCTCTTCTCTTTCGGTGTACGAAAACAACGAGAGTCACAAGTACTACGCGGTTTTCTCGCTCGAAAGCGATGTCCGTTTCGCCGTAACCCGCATCGCAGCCCCGCAAATTTTCCCCGCGCGAGCCATGTGTTTTATCGTGCAACTCGATTTAACACGGATGCTAATTCGCTCCCATATACCAGCATTACGAACCATTCATGCGATCTTTGTCAAGAGAAACCAAAATATAAAAGATGTTTTAGACGAACTAACGTTTAAACTGAAAAGGGGACGACTCTCGAGATAAAATAATAAACGTTAACGGAAAAACCTGAATGATACTAAAGTTTGCATCGTTGAAATACAACGAAAAATATATTTTTCATTCATTATTCTGATAATTAAGGCACTTGCTGCAATTTTTTCAGTAAATTCAATTTTCGAATGGCAAAGAAGACTCTCTCATAATCGTTGACAAATTCTGTATTCAAAGTTTGTCCTCTGCTATAAAAAATAATCACTTTTCGTTGCATTCTAACGATGCGAACTGCAAGATCGTAAACCTGACAGTCTCGGATGAGTATATCATTTTATTTTCTTGCCAAATACGAATTGCGTCTCTTGCTCTACAAATGGTCCAGGAAAGATCCTTGTTCGTTACGGTTTTTTCTCCATATCAACAGACAAACTCGGGGAGAGTGACAAAAATGAGAAGAAAAGTGTGACGATGGTGCGTCGCGATAGGTGGCTCTGCAAAATGTAAAATCGTTGACGATGCTGAAAAACATAAATGTCGAGAAATCGAAGGAAATGTTTTATTCAAAATAAAGCGGTAAACTTTTTGTCGAGCAAGCTGACATTTTGTTTCAAAGAGCCGGGTTTCTAGCGACTGAAATCGTGAGACGCAGTTGTTGCTGTCACATCGTATACTTTCGTTGCTCGAGCGAATTGCAACGATCCCGGCTCTCGGCTTTTACGTCGGTCGACCGAATTTCGTTGGCAGAACAATTCCTAAGAATGTCACGGGATAAAACGTTTAGTCACTCTTTACTGTAAAAATATTCTGTGAAGTATAAAATATAAAAGGTTAGGTTTTAAGTTCGATGCGTTATAGCAGTGGCGGCCATCGTGGCAATATGTCGCTCAAAAGCTTTTCAATTATACGCTCGGACAACTTTTGTTTGACTTGAACCTCCAACATCTTCATAACTTTTTCACTTTCGTCCCGGTTAACCTCGGAATCTAAATGAATTAGCAAAAGGAGAAAAAGTAAATGTGAAAAAAAAGAAATAACACGTGTCGTCGTTTGCAACACGATTTTCTCTGATGAGTTTACTTTTGTAAAGACTGAACACAAATGTAGAATGCGAATTCCGGAAACGCTTGAAAACCCAAATATTTAAATGTCTCGATCGGATAAGTGGCTCGGCGAACAAGTTACCCCTTGGGAAATATTTGTTTGGACGAAATATTCTATTGAAACAGAATATTGTAGCGATCTCGATGTTAGAAAAGTTGGCTGGGAGGAGCTGCAACTTTCGGAATATTTTTCCCACTACTTCAAAATTTGAATAGCCGAATACGAAAACAATTACAAATTCGACGACATTATACATTATGCTGATTAAACTTTCCGCGACTTTTATAGCAAGCGGTTTCTTTGTAGAGCAGGCCCTCCAATGAATTCCAATAAACTCAATTTTTCCCAGCGATTTCCTCGTGTAAATGACGAAACACAATCGAAGCATGGCTTCGAAATCGCTAAGTCGACTCGCGTGTTTCCGCTTTTTGGAATACTCGCTTTCCGCCTTGACGATACTGCGACGTCTCCGAGAAGATGTGATTCGCGCTGGTGGTTATTCATTCCAAACCAAGTTAAATATTCATACCTATTGCAAAGTGCGAGGCAGCATGTTCGGGTAGAATCGTTTCTCATGCTGGTAAAGCGCCAATGCGCGAGCAGGTTCGTTCGTGCATGATTTTCTCATTAAGTGAAAATCGGGCAGACGCGAATGATGACGAGAATGAGGGGTGCAAAGGGGCGGGAATGAGAAGCAAGTGGAAAATGAAGGAGACGGGGAAAAGGTGAGGACAACGACGACGCGGCGGTGTGTAGGTGTACATGAAACAATTACGCGTGGCTGCGAGGCGAGGAAAACGATTTTAGGGATGCGGCAAATTCTCTGGTGAATCTTCGAACGTTGCACACGAGTGATATAGTATGCGCCGTCGTTGGCTTTTCCCTACAGCCTCTCTTTTCCACTAAATGCTTGCTTCAAGAAAGAGTTGACAAGGAAGGCAGGAATAGCGAAGAAGAGAAAGCTAGAGAGAAAGAGAGAAGGCAAAGGAGGAAGAAAATGCGGGAAAGAGAAAGAGAGCGTTGTGGCGTTTGCGCCAACAGCAGGACGCGAGATGGGGAAAGTACGTGGGGCGTAGGTGCGGGATTGTGTTGCTTGCGTGGGCTAGTAGGAGGCTGATACGCGGGGGTGTTCAAGCGAGCTGGTGGTGGAGGTAGAGTTGGGGGGTGTCGTGAGGGAAAAGGCGGATGGGATCGACGGAGGCAGTCAGTGGCTCGCCGCGCGCCACAACGTCTGCCTGCACGGGACTCCAAGTTTTATTTTTTACTCATAGAAATTCCTATATTTTCTCTACTTTCCGTCATATTTCATTAACTCTTTGTCGGAGGAAAAAAGTAACCTAAAATATTGGTCCAGAATTTTTGAGACCCGGTGCGTTCAGGACCCAGTGCGATGATCCTGGTGCGTTTTTCCAAACCTTGAGCCATCGATACATCGGTACATATGTATATATTTACATATACATATGTGAATCCGCCTGTATGTGTCAATGGCGGTATGTGAAATAACTTAATGATTGTGTAATAAATGACGACTAGTGCAATCGTCAAAGTTAACAAGTGTTCAAATAACGAATAAGCAAAATATAAAGTGTGTTGAGTGGTTACGGGAAGGCTTCAAGTTTTACGAAACACCCATTGGCGAGCAGTTGCTCACGTTAGTGTTTTGTGTATGTGTGTGATGATCGATTATTTAAAAATGTAACGAAACTCGAATAATGATATAAATCCATCGTGTGTGTGCGACATTCGTGTACGGAGGCGTACAGGGTTCCGGTTAACGTTAATTATCAACGATTTTCATGAAATCATGCGTTTTTCAGTAGAGCACGTTAATTTAAAACGTGCCACCACATGCGACTGCAAAATGAAACATTTAATGGAGTAATACGTGTACATTATTTATGATTCATACTCTGATTGATCTGTGATGTGTTTTTACCTCGAGTTTCGTACAACATAGGTTAAGTATTGCAAAATTCAAGCCACACAGTTGTCGAAAGGCCAATTCTAGTTTCCTTTTTTTTAATGGTCCGCGGAGTGCTGTGCGTGTATATGGGTGAACATTCGTTCGGCCCCACGATTGATTTATTCATGTTCTTGATGATTATTGGCACCCTAATAAGTAGGACGATCCATCACGATAAAAGCACTCGATAATTTTTAATTCCTAGCCAGTCATCCTCGAATTTTCGTTTATTCCAGAATTAATCGTGCCGCAAAATGTACGCATATGCTGCCATTTCTATGACCGTTAACAAGCCGTTGCTTGATCTGTCGATGTGGCCACCACGAGCCTCCCCCTACAATAACGTTCATGATCACCGAGCACTACCGTTTCTCGAATTAATTACGCTACATGCGTGGACCAACCGCACCGCGAATTATCATGCAGACGCTACACGTAAATTCACCCTATTTTTATCCACAATATCGTGCTTCACATCGAATACGAGTTGCTTTAGGGCACAAGCTGGAATTAAACGGTTCGGAATTATATTTGTCGTTTAAAACATACTCTAAAGTCCCGTCTACTCATTAAGCACAGAGTTCCCAAAACTCTACAAATTTTATATCTAAAAATGCAAACTCTATTCCAGAAGTATCATCTCGATTCAGAAAACTTTAGCAATGTTTGAAAAAAAAAAAAAAATGCGCCCGTATCGAGTCTCACTTGCTCATGTTTATTCCCACAAATATTGACTCTTTTGCGGAAAAAGCTCTAGAAAAATAAACCCCATCGTACGATAAAAGGATAGAGTAGCTTTTCAAAGACATCGAAACCCATTTTGGATTGGTGAGGCAAAATGGAGATCAAAGCAATTCGTCTTGTACTTATGCTTTGAACCTCGAGTTTACTTTGCTAGCAACAATGTTCGCTGAACTCTTTTTCGTTCGTTTCCTTCTGCGTCCGCAACGAGCCAGAGAGACACCACTCTCTGGCTCGTTGGTTCGTCGCTTTTATTATTTCTTTCGTAAAACATATTTATCTGTACGCAATTCCAAAGGATTACAAGAACTTGGGTACTTCACTGGTAAAATAAACAAGTAACACAATTGTACGTATACAGGCGGCCAACGACTTTTATTCTATCCGTACACACCACGAGCCGTTGTTTCCTTTTTCCTTAAGAATAATAAGAAGTCGTTCTGCATTCAACAACTTTTCACCGTTATCTTTTCGCTATTCCTATCGCGGCATATCTATATTTATAAATCAGAGTATCTGTGTGTGTTTAGTACGTACGCGTGCGTGTCTGGACCAACTTTGTGTCTTTCGATGCTGCTTCAACGATGCCGGGCATCGTATGAAGGAAAAGGAGAAAAGCAAAAACTTTAGAGTGGAAACTTAACGAGCGACGTGTAATGTATAACGACGTAACGGTATATACAGGACAGTGTATAGAAAAAAAAAATGTACAATGGGACTGAGGTGTTCGCAGTGAAAATCGAGTACGAAACTCGCGAAGGCTCTGCAGATGTTTTCCATTTATAATAAATTGCACAAAAGCGAAGCAAACGGGGTCGTATAACTGCTTCAATTTGATCTTTGTAACTCGCAATCTTCTTTTACATGTTTGTTTCATTGTCGCCTTGAGATGACGCGTGTTTTGTTGTCTACGGTCGGGCTAAAGTTTGTTTCAACCGTTTTCGATGGTCCCAATCGAATTACACTGGCCAAATATTTCACAAAATAAGAGCTTGTTCTGGGCAGGCGAGCGTAACTAAATCGGTCAGTGAATACGAGACACGCGTATAGACAGTGAATCCGGTGAGGCTGGCTTTGATGCAAGACACGAAAAAAATGATACTGCGCCAGACCTGGATAACTGATCGCGCAACGGCAGAGTAAAAAAATGGAGGCAGGATAAAATCGAAAGGAAAATTCGTTTTAGTTCTGAATCACACTTTCCGCATTTATCCAATATATTAGTAAAAGTGATAGAACATTGCTGAGTGTTGAGGTTTGAAGTGACCAATAATTCGAGTGTAAAAGCATTGCATGCAGCTATTTGGGTTTGTCGTGTCAAAAAAATGAAAAAAAAAGCGAAAACAAAAACAAAAGACAAAAACCTATTGGTTTATGTTGGACCTGCATCCTAATCGAGAGCGAGACTCTAACGTATCGATGAAAAAACAAATATTCGTGTGCAAATGTTTCAATTGGTTTTCAATATTCGCTCCTCCAATGTCGACACAGCAAGAACAAATAAATTCCGAGGGGAATTGGCAGGGAAACTGGAAAACAAATACAACGACGTTAGTGATTTCCGGGAGCGAACGTTTTTTCTTCTTCAATATTGACTACCACAAACGTTCCCGAGTCCATCATCGTTCAATGATTTTTCGAGCATTAGTGTGATTAAAATGGACCCAGAAAAAAGAAATAATTGTACAGCACTGCCCGGGAATGTATCCCTTTCTCTTGTATCAGAGGGCGATTCAATCGATTTTTATTTTTCGTAAAACAATATTGAGCATATCAAGGGGATATGACGCTTACGAAGTTACGTGGAAAAGCGATTAGTCGCGTATTTACGAGTTCAAGTACTGGGCTCTTCCTACCTTTTCAGTATTGTTAAACAAATGTAGGCGCATGATCTCTTGCAAATCCACCGAGCGAAGTATAGAGAACTGAATAATGTTTCGGTTCGAGCACACTCGTAGCCGCGTGATTCGTAATCCTGAAGCAATCCTGCACGTTATGCATCGAGATTAACTGCTGATGATCGTTATTCCGTTCATTTTTTTATGCCATTCGCAGTGTTGACCTGCTTCATATTAGCATTCCTGCAACCATTTTTTCAACGATGCCTCCATTTTTGCGGCTACAGTCGAATCATTTTCAACTGTGTCACATTCGCTGAGGCGAAAGGAAACTATAAGGAAAATTTTGCTGATAAAACGGCTATCCACCACATTCACCCGATGAGTATCAATGTGATCGCGCCAATCAAGGCCTTATTGAGGGACGTGTCCCATCGCATTGGCTAGTCAAAAGACATATTATTTGTAACATTGTAAATGAGCCATAGATGATCAATGTAAATATTATATTATTAGTACAACAAATGTCGGTGATTTTTGAGACGAGTGTCATGATCATTTATGGATGACTTTTTATTATGAGGTTTTTCGATCATGGCAAATCACCTTCACGGGGAAAAAGCCCGGCCAAGTACATTTGTTATCGCAAGCTTGCACTCCTAACCAAAAACTTTCCGTCCCCTCGGTACAGAGGAAAGACGTAACCGAAAACACCGCGTCACTCGCAACCAATCAGAAAGACGAGAGCCACACGAGCCCTTTCTTTGTGTCGTATACATACACGCACACACACTTCAATCATTCCATAATTTTGCCAAGTTTTGCTGGTGTGCAAAGTTTTTTCTCAGCAATTACGGCATCAATCGGGAGGATTTAGGGCTCAATCGAGGGGGGATAACTTTATTAGTCTCCAGTTCAAATTTCAGATCATGAGATTACTGCTGGGCTTCATAATTCAAGAAAATGTCTGTATTCAGAGATAATATACTCTGCCGAGTCTCGGGCCAGCAGACGACAGACCCGTCAAATGTACTTGGCCCAAGACTCTGCCGAGTCGCTGAATCTCAGTCTGATTTGACTTACATTGCCCGAACCTCACAATTGACATATTTGAATCGATTGCATTTTGTTGGCTTTAGTAACGGTTATCCAGCGCTTTCACACTATGTAACTATAGCGGTAGCAGCAAAAGACGTCAACTCATCAAGTAATTACTTTTCTAAACCGATGAATTTATCTCAATTGTTCGGTTATCCACATTTTTCTTTGTCTAGAAATAATCCTTAGGATTTTCTCAAAATATCAAAATTAAAAAAAAATATATATCTAATCGCGAAAACTAAACATTTATGGCTTACATTTCTGTCGGAGAAAAATTCCCATAAGTCATGTGTTAAAATTCGAAATTCTATTAATTATTTATCGTGATAAATAGTCGGTTATGCACTCTGAAATTTGCAGGCATTTTCTTACATACTTGAATAGTCTAATAAAATAAATTCACATTTTTATCTAACAATGAGGTTCGCGATAAGGCATCTTTAAGAAGTCAACTTCTCTGATGTGTTACACGACGAGGAGGAGCCGTTGGTGATGAATTTTGCAAAGCAAAGTCTAAAGCGTTCGAGATTGATGTAGAAAAGCGTTAAAGAGTTTCCAAAATGTTGGTGCCTTCGCTGAAATCTGAACACAGGATCCGCAGTGTGCGGGCCTGAGCTCTTATCGACCAGATCCACTGCTCTTTTTCACGGCTTGTGTAAATATATATTTTGTCGAATGATCATCTTGAGCGAAATATTGCCTCGTGCCAAATGTTTAGTCGATAATCCGGATTAACGTCATTGTAATATATGCCGCTATCTGCTTTAATCAGTTACCGCACGATTATTTCTCTCTCTTGCTCTTCTACATGTTTGCCTTACTTTTCACATGAAGCTCCGTATATTCGTATTAGCCGGAATTACGAACAGTCTACTCGCATGTTTCATTGATGGCCGGAATGTTTATAAAAGCCCGGTCTATGTTCGAAAGCTCTCTGCTCACCACGTTCGTAAATCGTCCTGCCTAATCAGGATTTGAATTTACAATGCAAGTTGGCATGGAAAGCCATTCCCAGAGAGAACTTGTACTTGTGTTTTCGAACAAACACAATAGGTTGAAGCGTGTTCCCTGTCGATCATTTTTTCTTCTGGCATATGTTTTCTCCTGTTGGAATTCTGGAAATTGGTCTCGTCCAAACTCGCAGATTTTGTTCAGCTTGTAGAACCCTACGCGACGATGGTCTATTATTAATACTTCGAGCGAGCCGATTATCCTGCATGCAAAACATGTGGATTCGGGAAAGATTCTCTACTCGTAACGTCTGTTATGGAATTTCTGACTAACTTGATCTAAGAGCTGCCGTATACCGTCCTTTCCCACTTCCCATCGACATACCGTACTCAAATTTCATTTCAAAGCAGACTCAGCAGTATTTACTAAACCACTGACAACTTGAACCGTATCAACATATAGTTCGAAGTTGTATAGACATAATGAGATAGAAACGTGGCGGAAAATGCACAAACCTGCAGAATTATTCTAGACTCTGGGCAATGTCTATAACTGATTCGATTAAAGCTATCAGGCACGGTATACTCAGCTCTCGCGTCTGTCTGGTATAGATACCAACGAAGATATTCGCAGTGGTATGCTTGCATGCAGGAAAGCATATGATGCGAATATCCTAAGTTAGGATACCATTTCAATAGAGGGATTTCTGGTGTTCTACGGCAATGATAAGATTTCGGATGTTTTCATACTTCCCAACTTGACTTTATCAGAGTCATGCATCTCTAGTTTGAAGCAAATGTGAATGCGAAATGTTTTTAAGATCAGTTACCGAATACAGAATTTTGAAATATATTTATTTTCTGCAATGTTCGTTAACTAAAATCCCGGGGGTTTCTAGTGCCAGGTAAAAAATTTCTTTTACCCTTGTCTCTCATCTTATCCTCCGTGATGAAGCGTACAGACTATACGAACAGACTTTCTACGTCTGCATGTTTCATGTCCATTTCATTTGCACCTCTGTACGTAAAGCCAGTGCTCAAAGAATTAACGGTGAGTGCACACATGGCAAGTATGCAAATGCGGTTCACTGTTGATTCTCCGACCTCGCAGAGTCTTTTTTTTATCCTCATCGTACTTACACTTTACTTTGCTTTTTTCTTGTCCCTATCCCCCGTTGTTGCTTATATAACGATAATACATGGGGCGCATCTGGCCGTATACCGTGTAGTATCCCTTCGTTCACCTTATCCTCGACATGTACGTTTTTCCGAGTGTTCACTTTCGTTTTCGCTCGACCCTTGCACACATCACTTTCTCAACTTTTTTTATGCATACACGCCTCATCTGCTGAGAGCTCCGCACAACGGCAGCAAGAACGCTAGAGCATCGTGTCTGCTCATATTATATATATATACGACGCATCGTCGCGTTCCTCCTAAAACCGGTGAACCAGCGACTTTTGCTTCTCATGATATATACAACAGACATTTGCAAGCTAACGTGCATTGATATACGGCCATGTCGTTGGATCATACTTTCAACATTCGTTTATTTCGTACGACCAATCCCATCATTCCTTTTTCTCTTTTCCTCACTTTTTCCCTTCGTTTCTTCATTCTGTTTATATACTTTGTCATTCCTTTTGGCAAACGATCCTTTCCCGTTCTCCACCTCTGACGCCGCGTTACGTGTTTGTATATATTTATGATTTATTCCACCGGCGAAACCCGGTTTTCGGGAAAACTAGTTCAACCTGAAATCGGGTGCGGCTCTGTCCATATATCTATTGAAGAGAAATTCGGCTTGCTCGCCCAGTCAGTTCGCATCAATTTTACAACCACGAACACACAGAATTCACTGTACGATCTTTCCAATTCCCTGCACCCGCCGCCTTTTCTAACGCTAGTTGACGTGTCTTGGTTGGCTTTCGGGTGTACACGATAAACTTTGTGAAAATAGGCCAGACAGAAAAGTTCTGCATTGACGCCGAAAGTTCCGGACCCGAGAGAGAGAGAGAGAGAGAGTCCTGGAGGAATTTAGAGCTACGAATTTCGATCACTTATGCGATTTCCTTTCTTTTTTCCTCACAAGCGGATGTCGCTTACCACGACTCCGAATTCTGTTCATTATAGTCCAAAAAGTTTGCAGGGGTCTCGCTCTGTATCCGTCCCACGATACTTCGCACGATACACGTCGAATTCACCGTGCAAAGAGTAAATAACGACGAACCATCGTCCACCGCCGATATTTCTTGCGGCGCGATTGTAGCAGGATATTCGAAATTCTTCATTAGTTACGCAATCACCTAACAGGCGAGTTATTCGCTCGAGGTATGCGTCCAAATCCTTTGGCTGTTTCCCCAACAGGTTCATTAAATACAAACGAGCTTGTTTCCCGTACTAAGCTCGCACGTTTACTCGCTCAACTAGTGGACAAGTGCAGAAACTTTCGAAACGGTGACGAGGAGTAGCAAGTTAACACCACCGATGGCGTTAAGAGTGCTTGGGAAAGTGTAGTGCCGTATGAGAGTATTTGAGGTGGAGACGAAGGTTGCCAGTTTAGTCTAAGTCGCCTTGGTCGAAATTACACAACTAAACATACAAACAGACGTATCGCCGTCCAAGAACATTGAGAATGTAGTGAAAAGCATTTGTCGTCTTGGTACTCTTATTGCTGGTTGGAAAGCGGTAGTGTTTTGGTTGAGTTCCAGCACCAACTTCGTGTTGCATTTCTTGTGGGTACATGTTGACTTTTCTACGCTTTACCGTTTTCATCGCTTCGTTGGCACGTCCATTAAGTCTATCCTGGCGAAAAAGACATCATCCCACGAGAAGACTTTTTATTTCCAAGCGAATGGTATAAAAGCTTCATGTGCAGTCGCGAAACGTGCGCGAAATGGCAAAGAAAATAAGTGAAGCAAAGAGAAGGTAAATGCTTGCGGTTACATTTGTCCTCGCGATGATTTTACGATGGCATGTTTAACTAACGAACGAAATGTAGGCAAATCTAATAAAGGGAGACGGTTTATTCCCGTGCACTGATTTGGCAAACACATACGAAGAAGGCACTTCAACATACCCCGAAGCTCAGGATGTTTGTCCATCAAACAAGTAAAATTGATCGGTTTCCGAGAGCGTTATATTGCCTGACGAAAATATCTGCTACATGTGTGTAAGAAACGAGATAACATTTTTGTTTGTACACTCTGACCATCCAAATCGATCTCAGGATATAAAAAGATGAAACTGTTTTCATACCCAGCCTTTTAGCGTCATTTCGAGCAAAGCACGCGTTCTGTCGGGAGGTCCGATTACTGAATCCAAGACACCACGAGAGTTAACCGTGTATGAATTTCTGGAGTATTGTCAAAATCGGAGTGATCGCAAATCCAGCTCTAGAATCCGTTTCACTGAATTCGCAACGTCTATGCTCCTTCATGAAATGACGGGCTTACGAGAATGGATCTAAAGCTCACACCGTTCACAAGCGTACACGCGCCTATCTAGGGAGCGTGCCATTCGTCCTGCGGCGATAAAGTGATAAGGCAGGATGGATGGTAGGCTTGTATCTTGATGTCCTTGGACCATCCAATAGCCTACCACAGAGTTGGAGACAATTTCGAGTCATCATCGGTCATGTGCAAATCCCTTCGGTAATTACCCCGTTCTTTCTAGCCCGTGCTTACAAAACACCAATTTTCCGTAATACAAAACCGCACAAACGTACTATGACTGGCATCAGCTGTCTCCAGACAAGGTTATGCCATAGTTTGTATTTTTTTCCTTCCCATGTCAAAGCTCGACGTCTCTCCTCAAGGTCTTGTGAGACTGCGTCAAAGACACTCTGCTTCTTCCCACACCTGCTCACGAACGCGACGGATTAGTACAAGCTAGCACCATAGAGATGAATCAAAGGGAAAGGAGACTTCGATGACGCTCAACCTTATCGCTATCATGAACAGGGACCAAGGATGCGCTAAGGAGGAGTCGCCGACTGGCTTTTCAGAACATTAGTTATTAATTATTCATAGACACTTTTGAGTTTGATCTTTTGCTTTTTGAAAATATGAAGATCGAAATAATGATCATTCGTAACGTACAACCTCCAAGAATTCGAGATTTTTATAGCGTATCTGGTTGTACGAATCGTGAGTTATATTGGTATTAGAATTGCAAGTTTGACAATAGGATAATCTATTAATGGAGGATATGATGTTACATATCTCTGTCGTGGACATTGGTTTCGCCGCAATATCGATTTGCGGTAATACGGCGAGGCTACCACATCCCTATATATTCTCTTCACTAGCGAATCTGAGTCTCCTTTCCCTTGTATGTCGCTCTCTCTCTCTCTCTCTCTTTTCTGTTGAACATGAGCGGCTTGGAGGATCTCTGATGTACCCTGTCGCTTATTCCTGTATACCTCCAGTGTTTCTCTTGCACTTTACCAACGATGCTCTGTATAGCGCAAGATAGAGCCTTCTGCGATAGATTGATGCCATTCTCACTGAAGCTCTTGGTCAGAATATTTACCGAGGTAATTAACGATGCAGGCAGAGGCAGAGAAAGAGAGAGATAGAGAGTTGTATTCCCCCTTGCTTTCAACGTGATTTGCTTCGTACCGTCCTGTTCCTGATTAATGCCTGAGAGAGAGAGAGAGAGAGGGCAAAACTTTACAATCGTATTACCAAGCACAATGACGACAATAGGCATAATATTAAGCCCAAGCCGATCTGCCACGTCAATTGGTGCCACGTACCACAGGCTTAATTATATTTTTGTTTTGCGATATAGATATTACCGTGACCGATCAACGTTACGTGCTGTCTCGGATATTAAGGGTGTAGATTCGAATTACAATGAACCCCTAACGATTCCGTGGCCCGAACGAAATAACCTCGTTGCCACGAGCACATAACAATGTTATAATAAATATATGTATATATGCATATCGTGACAGGACTGTTCGAAATGGTGGTGATGATAAGTACATCTTCATTCACGCTGCTTGAGATATGTAAAGAAACTCACTCTCTCTCTAAGAGAAATTAATTAACACGAGCCACGTTCTACTGGCACTCATCTACCATTCCACCACCTTACTCTTGCTCTGTCTGAGACGCGCTACGTGCTCTCTACGAAATATACATGAAAGATTGATGATGGAGGTGCATGAGCTGTTCAACGCTACCTACCCATATTCCTATCCTCCCGTCATTATGCGGACATTGCTGGAAATTTCAAATGTGAAACTTGAGATTGCTTATACGTACACAAACTCTGCGTTTCTACATGAATTTCTCATTAACGTTTTCTCAGCTATAGGATGTAAAGAGAATTTCTCCAGGACGATTTTTCGTTATTAACTTTAAACTGATTTTGTTTTGTTCAGTTCCATCGTACGATCGAGTAGTTCCATTCAAGTGTACTGCTCTTGACTTCGACACGCTGTATTTTCTCATAGGTTAAAATAGGCATGGTCCGAACTATTCCTGGACTGACAGTTCTACCGAACCGATACCTGCTTTGAAGCTAGATTCGCTTTGTAACTCAAGTCTCATTACTACAGGCCATTACAAGGACTTTCGTAGACTCTGTAATGTGAAAGGTGAGCAAAGAGTCGTAGCACGTTCGCGAGGACACATTCATACATTCAGGAATATGGGCACGATCTAATGCACTCCATGGTACAAGTAACTCCGAGTTGTATAGTGAAGCATCTAGAGCGCACGGTCTCCACCACCAACACAAGTAGCGCATCTAAGCAGCGCTAGACCACGCAGACGTGAATTGGTGTATGAACCCACAACCTGCTCTGTGAATATGCCCCCGCCCCCCCCCCCCCCTCCTCTACTTCGTGCTCCCTCACCCTTCTTCTCCTGTCGCAATGCACATCTTCTCCGGCTGCTGCCATTGCCTGACTTCCCGATGGTTATTACCGCTAGATGCACATATCCCGTGAATCCAAGGGTTTCTCCATTCAGGATCGGGGAGACAGGGTTATAAATGCTTATGTGTGGTGTACATATCCCTCCCTCACGACCACTACCGAACCGCGTTAATTATACGACCCTCCTGGTATTACCAAGATATTGCTCCACGTCTCCTCCACCTAGAACGCGCTACAGCAAAACCGGTTAAGAGAACGACTAGACCGTGGTAACGTCGCGCCTGCGGAATGTAATGTACATACGCAGCTGTATTCATCCCATACAAACTCCTAACTCCTGAATCCCCAGTAGTTTTAAGTCAGAAACTATCCTCAAGACTCATCAACGTAGGTCTTACCAACGCTTCGTCCTTACCTTGTAGATGTAGCGGGGCAATCCTTCTCACAACAACAGAATTCGCATGAATCTTTATTCCTCAATTCTACAGCGTGACAAATTCAAATTATTTGTTCATGCACTTTGTGAATACGAAATTTGAAGAGAAAAAGGAATTTCCCTTCCACCATGTTGACTCGTGAGAGAGTATAGGAAATATTGTTGTTTTAGTCCTCTATGTCCAGTATTCCAACGAAGGGTTCGCTTCATGAGAATTTAGTGTTGAAACCAACCAACCAACTGGGTAGTTTGTAACTAATCATGTGGAAATGAGCTAATTGAACTTTTGTGTGTTTTCAACAAGTACATACGTTTACCCACAATTCCTAAATAGTATTAATTTCCAGTGAGTATCAACCGAATATTGGGTACCATCATAGCCCAATAATGGTAGAGGCTTCTGGTCTGGTAAATAATCTTTATGGTGCAGTACTCTCAGTTGATATGTGATGAGCAATTGCGGCTTTGGACTGTAATAAAGAATTCCATGAATTCCTGTTGTTCATAACTGCAGCGGATTTCATCGAACACTGGTGTGAACGTTTATGCACCGAGGTCTTGGGGGTTCTCGCACTCGGTCGTAATACGTACTCCGATCACGTCCTTGCTTTCTCCCACGTAGAATAATGCACCCATCCCAATTTCGTGTTCTCCTTTTCTAACCATTCGTCCCGGGCACGCCACTCCATTGCAATGCTCAGCACGATTTCTTCTACACCCCTCACCTTCTGCACTTAATCGCGTTCTGTGAATGATAATATAATCGAACCTCCTCTTTGCCCGGCCTGTATACGATGATACGACAAGCTACTCATTATATCATGATAAGCACATGATCAATATGATCTCTTGACCAGTTATCGGCCATTTAGGTACTATTGGCATTCCACGATTGAGAGCCTTGAAAATTAGACGTCAACGTTGTATTTTTGGTGTATATTGAATTTTAGACGACTTTCCTGATTTGACGATATAAACAAAAAGAAAATTTAATGATGAAGTATTGCTGCCAAGTATTCTCTGCTTCGACTCGCATAAATTTTAAATAATCTGTGTACAATGGAACTTCCGCATTGGCATAATTTCTCGTCGTCGTCGGCAAGGTCCCATGCGCATTTCGCTCGTCGACAAGGTCGCTCGCAGGAGCATTGGTAATGGCGGTGTTGCTCTCGTTGCACCAGTGTAGAACGATGCATCATGTCGGCGGAAGTCATGCCACCCTCTGCGTTCAGTTCCTTCGCTTGTTCTTTTCATATTCTTCATTTTATTCTTATTTTTGTTTGCCGTTATGCGCGTTTCCGCGTTATATATCATCTACCGTTGCCGTTAAATTCCGCGCTTTGCCTCGCACAAGACGCTTCAGTCGTTTTTGTGACCTCTACGAAATGATGCGGGAACAAGGGGATCCGTTGTAATAACAGAAGAAAAGGTTAACCGCGCAAAAACGTTCAAGACAATGTTTCTTTCATCTGAAAATCTACATTCCGCTGTGGATCCGAACAAACCGGTTCCAGCCGTTATCAACACAGTAAACGTTATATTTACATTTCCCTGCGGTCATTCCAGCCGTTCGGATTCGAGTAAAGGGAACATGCGGAGCTGAGAGACAATGATCGTGTGTTATATAATTCTGATTTCATTGTTTGATTACTACATTCCCTTGTAATTGCTTACCTAACTCGACTTCCATTAATTTTCGTTAATTTCACCTTGGTCAACGTACATCATTGTCACGTCATTATTTTCCCCATCGGTGTATACGGGATTCAGCGAAATGAATTTGATCCCCCATGCATTCTCACGTATTATTCAAATTTCGTTAACAAGTCACATGCATACACGCGCCGTAACTATCCTACCCCGGAACATTGGATCGCCCGGCTTCATTGCATGAAGGGTAATTTTAGCAGGTGGCCAATTTTATAAATTAGTAGCCTAGACACCGCGATCGCAGAAGCGCTACTCTATTTATTTACATACATTGATTGATATATATGTTAAATTACTATAATCCACTGCGCCGTCGACAGCTTTGCTCAATTTATGGACTCATTCGAGTGCAGCTACTCGTATAATTAAATTCCAACCCACAAAAAAATTGATGTACAGAAGAAAAAAAAATTTCACAATGATAACGGTTTACAAGGAGTTGTCCAAATTCATGAACATCAATTGGTGTGAGTCGGTGAAATTAGGTTATCATACTTATGGAAGCGTAAATAGATATAGGATCAACAAGTTGCGCTTACAGGTGCGATAACTTGAAGTGATTAAAAAGTTTTCATCACACTCTTTGGTACAATTCATGGCTGAGAACATAAGGATAACTTCTTCGCTCTAATAAAAACTGCAAATTCGTATCCTTGACAACTGTGTTCTGGGCACGTGACTACGTATAAAGTGACGCATATAATCCGAAGTTGAAAGGTTAAGGTAAAATATATGTTTTCATTAGCGAACCAGTCCCTCACAGAAACTGAACGGAAAAAATGAAAATAAAATAAAACAAGGACTTCATTAATTTTGAGAGTTTGTGAGAATTTTACGTTGACTTGGTCGCAGAGTTTGCTGGATAGATGAGAAGATGCTCTGGAGGAAAGCAAGTGAATGAGGCCGAGGAAAAAAATTCATCGAGCCACGAAATCTCGAGGACGCAGCACAAGGCCAGAGGACACCTGCTAGGCATGAGCCATTAAAATTCTCGTGTCGTTTCAAGCTCGGACCGCACTTTATTTCGTGCAAGCAATTAATTAACACGCACACGAGGACGGTCGTCCCTCTCGCGGTAGTTGCGTTGTTGGTGCCTATCCGGTAGGTGTCACAAAGATGAACAAAGACCTGAGAATGACAGGGTGCATTATTAATGTAAATTGAAGGTCCTACCGTTTGGTGAGTTCTCATTTCTTTTTCTCTTGGGGGAACTTAAACTTTTCGCATTCCTCGTGAGGTTAGCGAACAAACTGACAGAACGGTGGCTCATACAGTCCTCACAGTTACCACATATACTTTTGGGTCTCACGAGAGAGCCCGTAGTCAGTAGTAAGCCCGTCGGCGTCCCTTGTTCAAAAGTTATCTTCGCCATCTCCGAACCTTCTGTGTCTCGTACCTTCCTACCCAGAGACGACAGCCTGTATAGTTACTAAATCCCGCATCAAAACCTGACGTCCTTTAGCTGCGTAGTCTCCAGATATGGCGTAACGAGAGAGACGGACCTGCATGTACTCTCTCTACATTACGTCCGCACTATATTATTCAAACTACACATGCAGAAATCATAATCTCCATCTATCTACCTCCAGTGTATTGTGCAATGTCCCGAGAACATCAAGGGAGAGAGAGAGAGAGACAGCCAGACCGATAACGAGACAGAGAATCGACTATGGGTACGGGCAAGACAGTTAAATAACTCGGCACGGTTGTAGTAAGGATACACGTTTGAGTCATCGCGTAAAGAGGCTTCCAGTCGCTTCTCAATACGATTTACCGAACGGAAAATGAGCCAAACAGATATATAGCTCGAGGCTTTATCCTCGTATTGCAATCGGTGAGAGCCACTTTGCAGGATTAACCCTTAAATCATCCTGACGGAAGTCCCGAATGTAGGTAACTCACCAGTGCTTGGCTGGTACATATCTGAACCGCAATTACGGGAATTAATAACGGTCATAGTTGGATACCCTGTTCCATTGCCCGGCATGTCAACGCCGTTAGAACGTGTATCAGAGATATTCAGAGAGGTATTTTGAAACTCGAATTTACAAAGTAATGAACAATCGAGCGCACTTTGTCCGAATACGGACGAATGCGCTATAAATAACGCGCATGCAGTTGAATGTAAACTAATGCGCTCTTTCAAAATTGTTCAACTAGCAAATTTCCAGTTTATGCGTACGCTCTCCCTGTAATATTTATCGGCATACACTTGGAATAGTAAGGGCGTAAAAGTATCTTATCATTAGTTTAGCCAGATGGAAAAAATTAGTAGAATCGGAAACGGAAAGCGAACTAGTTCCGGACAAATGGGCGGAGTCTTACAAGAGTATGCCTTGCAACCCCATCAAGCTTCGAGTTATCCTTTCGAGCGATGACACCCGATCCCGTTTCGATGGTTACCCCTTCGTGTAAGACACGAGAGCACGTAGCCAGTCTACGGCATTACCAATTCCACGAAAAGAGGAGACGAAGCGGATGAAGGGATAGAGCTCCCTTCGGGGTTAGCCGAAAAGAGAGGAGACTCTCGCGCTAACAGGAGCGCCCAGCCAACCGGAAAATCTCGGCTCAGTAAGCTCTTTAAAAAGTCCGGGATGACGCTATGCTATCCTCTCGGTCTCCTCTTTTCACTGCTTTCGAACTAGTATCAGCGAGAAAGATTAGAGAAAGCAAAGAGAATGGGGCACCGCGTGGCCGGTAGAGGACAGAGTATGGCTGACGTCGACCTACGTATGTACAACCATCCTGTTTTTCCTTTCCTCCATTTGCCTCTATCGCTGTCTTTCTCCCTCTTTCCAACTCCACTCGAAAGTTATCCCGGCATATGCATACTACATTAGATGTAGCGCATATGCTCACCTCGCTATCGTTCCCTCACCTCCAGGCTCGTAAGCCTTGGCATCTTGCGAATCTCAAGATATGAGGCTTTTCAACAAACTTAAATTAGTACGTATTAAGCTTTGACCTGCTGTGCTAGGATTACTTCTTCCGCGTGTCTCGACTCCGCACCTGTCCACCAACATGGCGGCTATCAAACGTCACCACTCCTAAAGATGGCACTACGAATTTCCGGTATTGCAGAAAAAGCAGTACAATTAGGAAAAGAAACGAACAGAAATGACCTCGTCCTAGTGAGAATCGCCAAGATCAAAGCTCTTCTGATAAGAAGCGTATACACAAAGTAAGCACGTTCTGGCTTGAGCCCTATTGAAGCTCAATGTAACGATCTAATTTAAACGCTATGGCTCGATATCAAAATACTTCATGTGTACTTTTTATTGCTCTCGATTTATATAATCAATTTGAGCCACGACTTGGTTATCGATTTGGTAAGACAAGACAGAGCAGCGACTCTCCAGCATTTGTTCTTGCGAGCGAAATTCCGACGTAGCACGCCTCGTAAAAAGAGTCCATCCAACATTTTTATTTGGAATACCGCCAGAGTCACAATAGTCTCATACCTCCGTATCTCTTGTCGGATAAGTCCTTCTTCTTGCATAGTACCAGCATTTTTCGGTCGTTCCTTATCTCATAATAAAATATCCTTGAAGAATTCTTCGGGTCTTTGAGATTCTTAGCGCAACGAATCGCGCGTACCGCGTAAATATGGGAGTTGGAAAGAAACCCATGGCGGAGTCCCGATCGTCACGGCGGTATCCCGATAATGTGAAAATATTTTCGTTGGGGAGCGCTAAACAGTCCAACCCCGATTACTTTGTCACTACGAGCGGTTGCACGTTACGAGGTCCACTAACGACGTGGTCGGTGCTTCGTCCGAGTCTCGTTCCTGGTCATAGAGCTCCCCTGAAGGCTATTCGGGCTCGATGGGTGGCTAGTGCTGCCGAGGATTATGAAATAATTGCCTGGTTGATTCCACGAGTATCTCGGTGTCAACACGTACCTATGAATGGTATTGCGGTTTCTCAGTCATCTTTGCAGTAGAAACTTGCGAAAACGAAAAAGCGTTCAAGATTTGATTCATCAAGAACTATTCCGCCTTTGTGCCACTGGACATAGCTTCATGTGAATTCTTTCTTGACGTTCATGCACATCCTAGTCCCAAATTCTTTCACCGGCGAGCGAACTCGGTTCGGAACTTTTGTGACGTTCCTTGACATCTCGTAATGTCGTACACTTTCAGAGCATAGGAATGAAAATATTTCCTCGACAGAGTAACACACAGGGAAGCTTATAGATAAAAAGCCAGTACTCAGACAGAAATAGTTCGAGACAGCTTGACGTGCAGCCACGCCGAGATCAGTCAAAATGAAATGCGTGTCTAGTGATGCAAACCGTCACATTCGTACGTCCTACGGACATGTTTTTTTTTATTGCTTTTTTGATATTATGCTCAACGTACATTTATATACGAAAAAAATCGAACTCATGCGAAAAGCAGCTCTTTTACCCACGTGTATTTCATGTGACGCGGAGTGAGTCAAATTTGAATATTCCATCGGCGAACAAAGTGGCACTCGATTCCCGCGTGATTCTTCCGTCCTTGTCATTCCCAACGCTGCTACGGGAGCTATGAGGTGTTTTTCAGGTGCGGTGGATGCCAAAAAAAAGTGCTCACTGTCGTAGCCAGAGTCCAACGCCTCGAAAAATCATTGCCTCGTCTGACCGAGCAGCCCAAAGCAATATCCGCTATCCGCTGTATATCGGAACGGAACGTCCTACTTGTGATTTAAATTTTTTTAAATATTGTTCCGAAGCATTGTTTCCGAAGTCATTTTTCAATTTCTAAATTTCCATTGAAATTTTGAAAACTCGAGTAATTTGAAAATTAAATCTTGATGAATTTCCACATTTTTATTTTTGGTCACTAAAACAAATCAGGCAATAGTGGGATCATTATTCCGACGCAAATATCCCATAGAGTACCCCCATCTGGCCGACCATCCTTCCACCTATAATGAAACTTCCGGCTGGTATTTCAACAGCACCGGAGTGCACTGCACACACTGTCTCTGGCCATTGTACATGCATATATCTCTGGCGTTATTCCGAAGCTTCCTGCGGTCTGAATTATTCGCTGTGAGGCTCATTTTTAGAGCGCCGAAGCTCAACCTCGCGTTTGACACTTTTGACGTAATATCCAAAATGTTCTATTTCAAAAAATTACAATCTTTTCCGCGGGTCTAAATTTAATGTATAACAAAATACTGCAATCTTTTCAAAAGTCCATTTATAACATTCTCCAACTTCAAGCAACATTATATTTGCTATCGAAATAGAACTTTGCATATAGCTCATTCTGTACATCGATGATTTGAAGCAGAAGCTATGAAATATCGGTTTGTCGCGACATTCACATAAGTCAAAACTGTCCTATAAGTGAATTCCATTATTTGGCTATGGTCGACATTTACTGTTGTAATGGGATGGGGAAACGAAAGCTTGTCGGAGTTAGCTACCGGAACTGGCTCGCCCATTCTACACGGAGTTCTGTATCTATCCAAGTTTTTCTCATCAGCTGGCTGCGACCAACGAGTCAAATCGAATAGTGACGATGTAACAGAGGGCATAGAACATATAACATCGCTCGTGGAGTGTGTAGCGATGGTGGAGCCGAATGATAAAACACCGAGATAAAATGAAACCAGGAGAGTCGCGGTAGAGCACCGTACTATATGCACGCGGAAATACATATTCGCACGGATGAGAAATATAACCTCACTGCGGATATATATGCGGTTCGACGGACGTTATTTCGCAAGAGAGTTAACGAACGATAGAGAAAAAAGTGCCTCCTGTACAAATATGTAATATAACTGTCTCCATCGGGAGTGCATTCATTAATAACATATGAAAAGTAGATTTTTGTCCATGTTATTCGCAGGCAAGTCTCACAAGTCCACATGCTCATAAAATGCGTATGCAGAGGCGTCACTTGACGCCTCTGCATACGCATCAAGTGATATAAAGTGAGCAATACCTGTTAGTACATTCATGAAACTCACGATTGAGAACGCAAAGTTGTTTGTTTCGCAAGGCAATTTGTTAGCTTTTCCTGCGTTACACTCTTGGACTGATGATCGATATTCTGCTCGAGCTACCAGCTGAAATGTACGCCTTGCTCTGAGAGAACTGGTTCTTTAAGGCGTTTTCACGCTACTTTTAGAAAATTTACGAGGCTCTCGATACAGGGAACGTTGAAACAGATAAAACGCATTTATACGCGTGGATGATTCGGAACGAGTGCCATTGTCTCCGATATGTACGTGTTATAAGAAAACGCCATAACTGCGATGAACCCATAGTGTTCACATCGACGCATACAACACTGTACGGCGGATGCCCTAATGGAAATGGTGCCGAGCTTGCCAACATCGTTCGAAAGACTTTTGGAAGCTTGCCACATACTCCCGGAAAATTCAGGGAGCAATGTACCAAGCCATAGGTACCATTATATTATATATATATATGTATTATCATCCACGAAACTTCCTTGGCATTAATTTCCATTCTTCGATATTGTCCAATGCTCAAATGCCCATACTTCATACATACAGAATCGTTTTTACATTCGCAAACGTTCTCGTGTGTATTCGTCATTGTCAAAACTTGCGGTAGAAAAAATGTGACACGAACTTTGCATCGGTGGGCTGGTTATAAAAATTGGCACCAGGTGCCGTGGCAAAAATGTCAGATTCCAATTGTTTATGATAAAAAATTCGATTATCTCGGTGTTCTTTAGTCCTAACGCAGACAATACAATAATTTGCTCAACAAATTGTTGAGAATTAGCATCGCCCTAGTACTGTGCGAAATTTTATAGAAGAATTTTCACTGACCGAATTTTCCGTGTCGACTCTAAATTCTGTCGAATCTTTGAAATTTATGTGATGATTCTTGAGATTTGAGTGAGTAATCGAATGGACATATAGGCGCATACGATCGAACGTTTTTTTTAGGTTTCACAGACGTAGAAATAAAGATTAAGCTCCCATTGAAATTGAATGTCATACGACGAGGATACATAAGCGAGTAATCTTCTCTGATTGGCTTTCGAGTAGCGAAGCGAGACCGCAAGAGCAAGAACGATTCATATATATTCATTAAAGATCCAATCCATTAAGCATCGAAGCTTACAACTCGCCATGGAATGTTTTTAAGCAGTAAAGAGACTGCTGCGCAAGCACAACATTAAAGGGCTTTTTGAGTTTCTCATTCCTGCTCGATACTCCCTTCGCTATACCGGTTTACCGTAGGGATTGCGCTATGGGAAAATGCGACGCATACATCCAGAGCTTCGCAAGTCGGAAATTGATATAAAATTTCGAAGATAAAAGGTCGTAGCAGTTTATTAAAAGATTGTTACATTTTGCAATCCAACGACGCTCCAGCAGCGGGATTATAATTAATATTTCGCTGACTCACGCTATCATGGGAAATGGAACGTCAAAATATCAACGTATTATTCACCATGTTTATCCTACCGGTTACGAAAGCATCTCGCCGAGCTTAAGGTGCCGCATCGTCCTGCTCCAACGAATTGGGTCAAAATTTCGGTCCATCGACCCGGAAGGATTCAGCAAATTATACTAGTTTCCTACCTAAATTCCCTTCCTGAAAATATCCGCTGCCCGAGGTGTATATAAAGCCTAAATGCCACGTTATCTCACTATTCTTTTGTTTCTCTTTATTTTTTCCCGTGCTCTCTGTCCCCCGAATTGTAGCTTAATCTCTTCGGCCCTCACTCATATTCCAGGATAATTTTTAAAAGTTCTCGGACCCGGAATAATCAACAATTCCAAACGCTGCACTTTCAAATGGCACATTTGGATCTAAATAATTAAACCTTTACTTAATCTAATATTTTTCTCATTGCACTGGCAAAAATTACCGTCTTAAGAGTAGGCCCGATTCTTATCTAATGATTCTACATTTTTTTATTCTCTATTCATACATTATGCTGGTTATTCTGTAGCGGTATTCAATTGTTTTCTTCCGGCTTTGGAACTGTACTGGTGAACGGTACTGTTTTTTGCACTTATCAGTGCAAAAAACAGCACCTGTGTACTGTAAAAAAAGTCGAGACAAGTACATTTTTGGGGGCCCACACAGAGCAACCCAAGTCAAGTTCGTAGAGCTTTGTGATATTTGAAGTATAGTGAGGTATAGTTTGATTGAAAGCAATTTGATGAAAGTTCAACGTCGTATATCTTGAGCGAATACGCACAGAGTACTTGTCATTGATTATCCATCATTTTTAATTTTATTTTTTGCATTTTAGGCGATTTTAAATACGATCTAAAGATCGCGGTTGTGAAAGTAGAGAAAGTTGATAAAATATGGTTATAAATAACCATATTTTATCAACCGCACAACTATTACTATATATTGATCCGCGACCGCGATCTTTATAACCTTTTTCCAATCACACCTGTCATTGTGATCGGAAATATATAGATATATCGTTAGAATATGATCCACGGAAATATATATAGGTATATATTTAGTGTATGTCACTACATATTACTAGTGACACTAGACAGCGGCTGCGAAAAAACAGATGAGCATAAAAAATCTGTGCGAAAAAACTGCCAATTTTTTGATGCAACGAAATGTTGAAATATTTGCAATGTGGAATAATCTACAGAGTTACAAATAGTCACGATCGAAAGAAAAAACATCCTTCAAAGCTCTGTAATTAATGAAATATTCCGGAAACAATTTTCGAACATTTTCGAAAACAGTTGGAAACGCGGTCCTTGGTGTAAAAGTGTCTTGTAGCGACTCGTTTCAAAATGTACTTGTCTCAAGTCGCTACCGCGACTCTTGATTTGACCGCTTCGAATCCCATGAGAATAACCGCGATGGCAACGTATTTCATTGTGAGTATGCGTATACACTAGAAACTGGTGGATAAGCGAACAGTGTAATGCGAACGTAACGCGTACATATCAATGTACGAGGCCGGTTGCCTTCCTGAGTCCTGGAAAAATGGATTATATATCTCGATAGATCGCGTAAAAAATAATGACACTGAAGTTTGCAACGTTGAGCTCCAACGAAAAATATACTTTCCTATTGATTGTTTGTTCAATTTCCAGAACCATGACGATTTTCGTATCGATTCTGGGTTTCGATCCCGAAAAAAAATCGTGTCATTGTGCTGACTAAATATTGAATAAGAATCTTGAGATCTGCTCAAGAAAAAACGGAATTTCGTTGCAATCCAACGATGTAAACTTCAACATCGTGTAAAATAATATTATTGTTTCAACTATTTCGTACGCTGGTCTGTCACGCATAATGTTAAGTATCCAGAGGTTATTTGTAGTCCCAGAAAATTACAGGTCGACCGGTGTTTTCAAGTCTATTCATTCTTTTGACTGTGAAAATCGATTTAATTATCTCACGTGAGGTGGAGGTCTTTTGACTTTGAGTGAGAATCAAATCGTCAGGAGCGATCTGTGAATCACTTTCTTCTTAATATCTTTCATTCCTGCCCTCGCCCATTTTCCTGAGGTTTTATTCTCTTTTGTTAAATAACTGAAGTGAAATGTCCCTGGAATTTATTCGCCTGAATGAACCCGTGGAGATTTGAATTCCCGTTTGAGGTCGAATTTTCCTCTGTCTGCTATGATCCGCCTCTCGACGTTCTCTTTTTATCGCATAGCAACATTCCTTTCGACTTTTGACCTGTTATCCTTAATATCTTTGCTATATATTCGGGGACTCTTGAATAAATAAATAAAATGTTGGTATGTTAGAGGTACGTCTCATATACAGTGGCGTGCAAAAGTTTCGGGCCATAATAGCCATAAGAGACCATGATAGAATTGGCCCAAAATTTTTGCACGCCATTATATATATACTGACATTTTTGCAACTCGTACATTACGCTTGTCTATCGCAATGCATTTCAAAACTGCAGGTTCCTGGGAAGAAATTTTTTCGTGCAAAATCCATTGAAATCTCCTGTTTGAGCATTTTTTTATTGCTCTTCCTGCAGAAATCGCAAACATGGTGGATTCACTTCTATTTCAAATGTATACCGAGGCCTTCGCGGCTCATGGACCTAGGGAAAACTCATTGTAATGGAAACGTATCGATCGTAGGTAATTCCATTAGTGCTTGCTACTATATTTATGCAGGTTGTTATCAGCATATAATAAAAATCTTTATGAACCTTAAATGGATCAGTCCGTAACGATGAATATTGATGATTAATTACCGAATGGCTCTTAAGCAGTCAAACGAATTTACAATGCATATAAATGTATGAATCTCTCTCGATCCCTGCATAAAGCCTCTAGTCCGAATATATTCATTTTTGAGGGACCATCGAGCTTCATATTGGGCTTGTGTCCGAAGCAGCAGGCCATTATTACCTGGAATACCCACATCTTTATGTTTTTACATAAAAGCGGAATATGTCTCAAACCAGCCATTGATCGTTCCATGAGTATGCAACAAAGATCAAATATTAGGGCGCGTATTGATCTCAACGAATGTTGAGTTTGAGGGCTGATAGGACGAAGGTAACTGCAAATAGGAACGTAAAGTCGTTAAATGCGCCCATATTTAACAATATCCTGTGGTGCTTATTCCCTCGTTACTGAGCACGCAATATCCGGCCATGTTACTGTATATTTGTCCGAATATACTTGTATATAACAACGGAGGCATGCGCTTGACCGCATATACATTCCGGGCACTACATCTATATATATTGTATGTATCCGCAGCACGAAACGCCGAAGTGTCTACAAGCTCGCAATTAATGTCAGACCGTACGTAACAACAACATAACGTAGTCTATGTTTTTCAACATTTGATTCACACTAATGGGATTGTTGAATTGCTTTATTAAGTGACATTCAGCTAATAATTTCGTCTTCTGCCAGAGCTTTAGTTCATTAATCCCTTGGGCCGTTCACGTTTTGTCGTTGGCGTGCCATTGCGGAAATACCAGATTCTGCATCAACTGGAATCTTTAACGTTTGCAATAAAGTTTTATAAGCTTCACGAATAGACTTCGTGGAATGAGAGTCAGTTGAGCAGAGTGAAAGATGATTGTTGAGACGGAATTGTATGATTTCAAGGAATTTGCGCATCTGCAATGGGAAGAAGTTAAAAAGATAGTCGTGCTTCGGAATCTTTGTTGAGTCTTCTGGGCTCGAGTCGCGGAATAAGCATCCCAGGGTTCAAAAGTAATGGAAAAAATAGCGAGTCAAGAAAAAAAAAGCCAATCTCGCTGCTACCTTAGTGCGAGAATGTGCTGCAGCTAAGCAGAGGAGAGGAATGGAACCTGCTACGCCAGTAGAGAAAAAGAAGAAAGGCTGGAGGGAAAACACGTTGGTACGGATGAAATAGGAGCAGCTGAAATGTAGGAAAAAATACAGCATTCGCTAATTACAAAGGTGGCATGACGTTCGTTGCCACTCCTACGATGATGACCCGAGAACTGCGACACCGATGGGGTCAAGGGGTGGCAGATGGAGAAATACGGCGAGTGTGATGAAACTTTGGAAAATCTCGAGAGTTTCACCAAGCGTCGAGCCACAACTGGATAAAATCTCTTATCGTCTGAGTTTCATCTCAGACTAACAACATATACACGTCATTCGTACTCACACGCGGAGAGTTTCCTCCAATGACGAGCAGCGACAGCAGGTCGTGCGCCCCAGTTGTTACTTTCGCTACACATCGTTTGCATACTATTATGTGAAAGGGCCAATGCATATGTATCTCTCGTGCAATCGTAAAGTTGGTCGAGGGTGCTGTACGGTTTATCCAGGGTACACAAGAGAGTCAGACGAGCTAGAACTGAAACGATGAGGAAAAGGAATAAAAACATGACGACCCGTGAATTCAACAAACGACATCATGATATTGCCTCATTAGCGTTGCGGTCTTGTCCTCAACTTCCCCGACATCAAATTTTTATCATCCGCGAGCTCATTTTTCTACAAATAGCAAAAAAGCCAACGTCGAATTCTTGCGATCCTGGAATTAGTGAGCGAACAGTTTTTTCTCAGCGTTATTGAGCCGTTCACAGATTTCCTAGACCTGATTGCCAAAAAATATGTTTTTCCACACGACCAAAAGCACGTTGCGTTTTGCTTTAAACATCGTAACGTGTTTTACAATAAAAATCGTTTAATGATTATTTTTGCTTCTGATTTTAATGCCGCGCAAGAGAAAGCCACGAGCACCGGCTGTGCCAACACCCTGTGGTTTATTGCCTGTCCGGGAGTGTGATCAATAATCATGACAGTCGATCGATCAGTTCTCGCTTCCGATACATCGGTAGCAGATGGGTAAATACAAACTCGGCCCTACCCGGCGGCGTGAAATTATGCACGCTGCAGAGATCTCGAGCAGGGGCGGGGCGCAGCGGTGACCAAAGAAAAACAGAAAAATGAATCGTTCGTATGGAAACAAGAATAGCAAGAGGAAACGGCCGGGGACGAATCGATGCTGTCGCGAGATTGAGAAATTAGGGCATCAATTTCAATTCATCCAAATCCATTATCTTCATTGGAATCCATTAACGAGGGTAAAGATCCTGAATGCGTACTTCCGCGATGAATCTTGTACGAAAAATGGTGACGCGCATAGTCAGAGTGTAAACGCGCGAAAAGGGAGTCGGAAATAAATGAAATGGCGCGCAGATATATGCTCCGTAAGAACAGACAGCGAAGTAAATTTCCTCCTTTTCCATCTCTGTTCTACGAACGAGTGGAGTTCTGTGTCTTTTAGATTAGTTTGGAAATTAGTTTATCGAACGTCGTCACTATGGGTTCCCCTTTCCGCGTCGCCTCTTCGTCTCGGCTGAGTCGTTTCCGAACCCTTCGGCAAATTTTCTTCGAAGCCACGTTGGAAAGACGTGGTGTGAGAAGATAACACGCCGACAGACACTTCTGATACCTAATGGGACTCAACGTATTTTCGACTTAACTCATCTTTCCGATCCTACACCGTTTCCCGCACATTCATTTCTCGCTGTTCTTCATTTTCTTAGACTGCCAAGCACGTATTTTCACGACGATGAAATATTTTCAACACTTTCACATAATGTCAATTAGCGTACTCGTTCGAAGCACGGAATTTCATTATTTTCGTTCATATTTACATTTTCTAAATTCCATCTATTAATCGCTCATTTTTTCGAGCAATTTACTTTTCCATTTCATTTTATGATTCCGGAGATTTAAAGTAATTGAGATCATTTTATTGTAACAAGCGATAGTAAGCTGAATTAATAAAAATGCTTTCTTGACTCTCTTTTTTGCACAGCTCATCACTTTTTCCCCCCATTTATACAAGGCCCTACCGTTTTTAGAGTTAAAATCTACGCTCGTCTCTCATCACGACTGTCGGCTTTTCAGTATACGCTAAAATTTAAAATTCTGTGCGTCGAATACCCAGGAGCTTTGGATCGGGTTCAGCTGCGGCTAATGGAATTTTAATCATCCCCCTGTACTATTTACTCCTTCTATTGCTTTCAGGGAATACAACAATGTTTATATGTTCCGTGAAATCTATTGTTGCGAAGTACAATAATGTACGATGTACTCACAAAGAGTCCAAAGCATCGAACGTGGCTGCCCGGACTACTGTAATCTCTCTGACCATCGCGGGCAGTTCAATCTTTGAAATAACGCACCTCGAACCCCATTTTAGATCTTCAGAATCACGATCTCCATTTTTATTCCGGATTACGCACACCGTAATGGCGTGCATTCAAATATAAATGAATCATCGTAATTATTCTGAATCGAGGGTACAAGCGATTGGTTCGTATAGCAAAGAAATAATTTCAACGTAGGCACGCTATCTCAAAAAATTTCAAGGAGACTGACGAACAAAATGCTGTACAATCCGAAGATCGTGTATCAAGAAGAATTGGTCAAAAGCTTCTGACCAAAACCAACAGAAAATACAACCATCTCGATGTGCGATTTATCTTTCACTACAACCGGTTCAGCTTCAAGCATTTTCATACTGTGCGATGGTGTGTAAATACATAGAATCCTTAGGACCTGAAGCAATAGAAATAGATCCCTGGAGATATAATGACACAAAAATTTAATTAACGCTGGTACTCCGGTAACCACAGTTCGATACGTATGATCAATTTTACTCCACATTCTGTGGTTCCCTGGTTTCAGTGTCTACTATTATGCCTCGCCAGTTTCAGGGTTTCATGAAAGGTTAGGCCAGCCTACTCTCTCCCCTAGGGAACTCATAATAGGAATCTTCATTATAAACCACCCACACATATAATATTTATCTGCATGGTACAATCAATACTGCCATAGCAGGTCCGTATACCTTGGTTTATATTCCAACGTTGTATAACTCGCGAATTCCCAACAGACTGGAAAGGCAAATAGTAAATGATTATCAAGTTGATAATGTTGATTGTTTAACAAATAGTCCGTTAACACAAATTTTATTACAATATGATCATACGCCGTCTCTGATCCTTAAGGCGGCCCATCAGTGACAAAACTAGTCGAAATCGTGACGTGAAAAAATATCATGAAACCTATCATGATATTTTCTAAATACTCTTTTTTCTAAATACCATAATTTATAATAAATAATTTTATAAATCAAGTCTCAACTGACAAAAGTATTCAACGCTTTCAGTAGGCAAGCGCCGAATAATAAACTAAGACAGCCTCTCATTACAGCTCCACATAACCGCGCACTAGTCGCGTGTTTTCTCGTGCGGAATGACAGACATTGTATCCGAGATTTGCACACACGATGACTTTCGCGATTAAATTTCTCATGAAAATTCCTGGCAAGACACAATTTTTCTAAATACCATTGGAAACTTTACGATTTCATCCTTCAATACTCAAAATTTGAATAAGATCTCTCGTCTTTATCAAAAGGTATCATGTCACTTCCGGTGAAAATAGAATTAACTGTCATAACAATCTGTTAAAATAGGTCATTTTAAATTACTTGTTCGCAGTAATTTGCCTGGCAACATACCGTGAAATTTAGAGAGAGTGTTTATTGCATCTGAGATAACGACCTTCCGAAGTTTCGTTCGTATCACCGACTTTTTAATTCATTGGTGAGTCGCCTTAAGCATCGCGAGTATTTTCGTTCATTAGAACTCAACGGATTCAGACTCTAGCGTAGTCAGGCGCTCGTAATGTGATGGGATGCTATGATGTATTTGCGAAGTTAGCATCTCATTTTTTTTCAAAACGCGATGTTAACGTATTACTATCACAAAACGACTTTATTTAAGATTCTTTCAAAATTTTGTATAAACGTTCTTGACACCAAAACTAACAGTTTTCTCCTTTGAAGAAAAATTTTCTGACGTTTAGAATTTGAGATATTTAATTTCCTATTTTTCATTGTTCCTATGTAAACGCGAGTAAATTGAAGTCGCGTTCCTTTTGTTTTTTTTCTTGCAACTTTTTAACGAAACGTGACTTCAATTTACACGCGTTCAGATGAGAAAAATGAAAAATTGGAAATTAAATATCTCAAATTCTAAACGTCAGAAAATTTTTCTTCATAGGAGAAAACTGTTAGTTTTGGTGTTAAGAACGTTAATACAAAATTGTTAAACAACCCTAAATGAAGTCGTTTTGTGATAGTAATACCTTAATGATTCAATTGCTGGAACCATTGTTAAAACTCATCAAGAACTGGAGAACTATGCTGGATGCCACTTTATCTTAATTTTATTTGCGCGATGCTAACATTTGAGATGTCCCCCCCTCACAGACCTTCCATGGAATACGTTGAAAAATCGAGCCTCGAATTTAATCGGACGTTAACCTTTTTTTTCAATTACGGAACAGAATCTTTCTGTTGATTGTTTGGCTAGCTTGCGAAAAGCCTGCGTGGGAGTTGTTGAAACTATGATTTCGTCGACGACACCGCACCTTAGGGTGCGTAAGTCTACCAGTCAACCCATTGTCGCGTGTCTCAACGCGATCAATCAGGGTGGAGCCGGAAAAGAATCGAGACGCTCTGAGCCAAGCCAAAGCTGGGAACAGTGTGGCGAAAAAGGGGGGAAGAACCTACAAAGTTTATCGATGAGAGTAGAGATTGAGAGAAACGCAAACTTATCGCTCTTACGTACCATTCACATTGGCAAATAGCCTGAAAAGCGATTTCTTCCTACAATTATTTAGTTTCTTATCTACTTACACATTTCGATACCCACGGACAGGTCAATAAGTACGCGTGGCTATAATCTGATGCGCGATCTGATTTCAAGTTTTCCCCTCAAAACACTCTGAAAAAGTATGTCCAACAAAAATAAAAATGTACAAAATTCAAACAATGAGGAAATCAAAACACCAGCCATTATGCATTCCCTTCGTTTTTCAATCTTTCCAAATTAACAAGTCGCGTTTTTCATTCGTTTCTATTATTCAATCATGGGTGAGGTTTTACAATTAGATAAGAGATGAAAATTTCGAACCTCATTGTTGTCAATTCCGTAAAAAAGTAATTTATTGGAAGGTTATACAGTCTGCATTCCATTTTTATTCCCAATTGGAAGGTTTATCAAAATCGATCCAGTAGATGTCGCCTGACGAAGGAATTTTTGCAGTAGAGATTTACGTGCCCATAGTTTTTGAAAAGTTGAACAAATGTGAGAGGAATATGGAGATTCTCAATTGATCGAAAACTCTTGTTCGGGCTGGTACTTCACAGTGACGACAATACCGAATGCAGTACAATAACTTCGCCTCAATATGATGACATGTTCGTGCGATTTTGCATTAATCATGGAATGGCCAATTCTCGATTCGGAGTGCTCGACTTTTCTAGAAAACATTGATACGCGGCAGTTTCGGTTTTTTAATCCAACTTTTGTACAAAAAATGGTCCAGGCTTATGGCGCATGAAATATGAGTAAAAGTGCAGCTATAAATGATTTATGAAAAATATGGTAGGGCAATAAACAGTTACGATATTAACAGGATCGGTGTACGCGATTTGCTTTTAAACTGTTGTTTCATCGGTTATCGAATTTTTCATATTCAAGCATCACCAACATGAAAGATTCATCACTGGATCCATTCTGCTGTTAGTAATTGCTCCAACTGTCCGTTATAAATGGTACTGTAGCTGAAAAAAATGGTTCGTTGGAGAAATAAACAATAGCGGAAAAACTGGATAGGAATTCAATTGACCGGGATGACCGAGTACAACGAACGTCAATTTCGATGAGTTTTATATCCAAATGCGTTAATTTAAATTTTTTCGAACAGACAAACGCTGGTACATTCTTTGATACTCGAAAACGTTGGTTTTCCCGGATGTTAAAAATATTTCTATGGACAATATGGCTCATAGAAATAGGCTCACTAGATCGTACTTTCCTTTGCCAGAAACGTCCTATTCAAACCTATTTGCGAATGTGTGCCTCTCCGTCGCTTTGTTCCTACTCTGTTTGAACATTTGGTGAAAAGCACTCAGAGTTTACGGAATCAATATTTTTTATCTCCGATAATCTCGTTAGAGCGAACAGAAGGTGTTTCGTTTAGTTATCGTCGTGAAAGCGATTACATGCCTGTCTGCGTCAATGAACGCTAAACTGTGGAATATTCGCTGCTTTATCAATAATGGGAGAATATTAAGAAACACATAATCTTTCAATATTCCTAGAGTAGTGGAAACGGCGGTCAAATGATCTTGGCAGCGCGACGCGATGGAAAAAGTGGTACTTGAACAGACTTGACCTCCGATGTATCTGCATTTTAATGATATTTGAGGGACAATATTTGAACGCTGTTTAAATTCCTATCAAAATGTAGCAGCTCATCTATTACGTGGCCGTGCTAATTGGAACGAGAAATCAATATCATCATATTCGCGGTGCCTTTGCATGCGATGAAAAAGCTATCAGATAAAAATAATGAAAAAGGGGAAAAGACGATTGAGAAAAGAATTTGGAGGGAAAATTCGTGAAGCCGGAGGTCGCGATAGGGAAAGAGGCAATCGGAGGGAGGTTAAACTTTATTTGGCGTATATACGGCTGATTCCTGAGTTATATTATTCACGTAGTCGCGTAATCGAGATTCATGGTTCCTTATAGCTTTCATTCTTTCTGGAATAAGATACTCTTGCTTTCTGTCATTCCCTCTCATTCCGAGAGCGTGAAGCTCTCTGTACGCATGTGTGCCTGCTGTACGCGGTATACACACCACCAAAGAATTGCGTGGTGTGTAGACCGGGGCGAAGAAGGCTTGATGTATAATGGCAATCTGACTTGGCTGACACGTTTCTCGGTTTTTCAACCTCCCGCGAGGATCTTCACGTTGCTTTGCGGATCCCAGCAGTGAAAGAAAAATCTTGCTCGGCTCTCCTCTGTCTCTCGTTCATCTCAGCATAGTACGAAGGATCAATAAACACTCGCGAGGAGACGCCTAGTGAAGAATCGACGACGATATGAACTCCAGATCGGGCCTTTTGCAGTATTTGCATGATAATCATACAAGAAACCAGTTTGCTTCCATATCCAGCTGGCTAAATAGAAATTTGTCCATTCGATCATAGGCGTACGCGAATTCGCAAAAGTTTATCCATAAAAATGTAAACATTGATTTCTTCCATTGCAAGAATCTCATTATCGAATTAATTTCCGGTTGATGCTGCTGTAGATTATTTGCTAGGCAAAGAATCTGCAGCAGCATCAACCGGAAAATTCCGGCAACTGAAAATTCCCCAATAAGAATCCCAAGATCATTAAACTATAGCCATAGGAAGTAAATTACTCTGCCGATCGATATATGTGTATAATAGTGGGAAGCTCGTAGACACTTAGACTCCTGGCGATATTTATGTTCGTGGCTGATTTATCCCAGCATAAATCGGTCTAAGTAGCAAAAGAGCGGAAGAGAGCAGCACCGAGAAAACGATTAAATTCTCACGTCGTACGGTGGATAGTGAATCCTTCTCGCTGTGTGAAACGTTCACAACTCACCGAGTCCGTGCTTTATATATATTTCATGTGTATAGCTGTGAGAAAAAGTTGGTAACTTTTTAACTACCTTTACTCGATCCTGTAGAGGGTGCGAGGTATGTCGGGAATAGTCCAACTCTGTGTTCTTTTCATTCTTCTTTATTAACATCGTACAGTTTATCGCGCGTTCACAGCCGTTCTATATTCTCTATATATATCTATACTTGAATTCTGTAAAATTTTATCTATACCTTAAATAGGACATCTATACAGTGTGTAACACGAACGAAACCCTTCGGAGAATATTTCACGCTAGATAAAGCCTCGCAGTTCATCGACGAATTATCATTCTCCTTCTCCCTGCGGCTGCTTGGCTTCGTAAGTTCATACAACCTTTTCTAAGTTTACTTCGTTTTCTCTTGATTATTCCTTTTACCATTATACTTCAGCAGAACTTTTGTTATACCACAACCCATTTTTCGTATAAGAAATCTTCCATCTTCCTCGGAGAAAGAAAAAGTAATACGTACCAACGAACCGTAACATAATGAATTGAATCCGCGATGGCATAATGGAACGTATGTAACGCTTCGGTTGTGCGCAGCAGTCGAGAGATAGATGGAGAAGATGAATAAGCCCTAGCGTCGAAAAAAACACCAGTAAGGATAAGAACCACGAGACTATGTGCTTTGCAAAGCTTCGAGTATATACTCGAATTTTCATGCTACTTTGTTCCCTCGAGATCCAGCTTGGTAACTTTCACTCGGAAAAAGGAATGTACACGAGGAAATGTAAAAAGATAAAACGTTTTCTTCTCCGTTTTTCCCATACTTTTCGAGGCTTCATTTTATTAACACTTTTCAAAATTTTTTCTCATTGAAAACTCATCGCTCGCTTATTTGCAAAATAATACGGTATACGGTAATGTATACGGTATTTTGAATTCAATGGCGATCATAAATTGGAGCTATCCTTCCATTCAAAATTGATAGAAATGCAATACAAATCTTTCAGTTTTCACGTGTTCTTCATCAACTGAAAATTGTATTCGTTGTATTCCATGCAGTTGAATTCTTCACTTTTCTCGACTCGAATCAAAGCCCGAACAATCGGATCGATGAAATAAATGAAAGCATATCATCACACTTATTGACATTTGGACCACATCGTCTTTACTTTCTTGACATGAATCCTCCTCAAATTTACACTAAAATGAAATCAATAATATCGTTCGGAGTAAAAAAAAAAAAAATGAAATGATGTTAGCGAAAAAAAATTGAATTGGATCTATGGACCGTTCAATTGAATCTGGATATTATTCGCAATGAGAGATTCATTTCATTTATCGTTACACAAATACTTGAGTGAACAACCGTTCGGGAGCGTAGCAGTAGCAGGAAACGGACAGAACAGTATTTGTTGGGGAATCTCATCTCTCCGAGTGGATCAGCTCTCTAGTCTGTGTACGTCCCAAGGACGTCGAAGGTACTTCTAATGTAATTTTTGTTATAAACCTCTCATCGGTCTAGCGGAGAGCAAATATATAGGTATATATAGTGAGCGACAGTAAAATTCGTTAGTGGTGTAACACATGGTACGTGACTTTCTATCCATGTGTTGCAGTGACTCGAAATAGACAAAGGTGAAAAAATAATATTGTAAGAGGGATGGTCATTTCGCTGATAGGATAAAATTTATTACAGAAATTATCTTCACTTTTCATTCTCTTGAATCGAAAACAAAAGGTCTGAAAAATTATTATCCGTGACCTCGGCTCCGGAGTCGAAAACGCCCCCAACTTCCATCGTAACAGAATTCTTATTCCCATTTTTTCTTGTTTCCTTTTTATTGAATTTCCATGGTAAAAGGTTCACCGAATGTGTCTGTACCGTACATCAGTTTCTTCTCCACGAAAAGACAAAATGATTGGCGAATAAAAAACCTTAGTATCGCTTGCGAGAAACATTTTATGCTCTGGAGAACGTTTGGTCCGTTTTTGACTTCGTTGTACGGTTTACCGTTGAAAAAAATAAAAATTGGGGGCCTGAAGTCGCGGCCGTCGTAGTTTTTTTCCCACGGCCAGCGATCCTTTCATCATACAGTCTAATAGTTTGAGATATTCACAGTACTAATCTCCGAGTTGTTTTTACCCAAAAATAAACAATCGAATTATTCACTACAATCACACTGACACATCCATCGTACAGGCTTCACGTTGGCGACTGTTTCAGAAATGGAGATTCGGTTCGCATCCATAAATGGAAACGCAAAGTCGCTTATCGTCGAAGCTTGTGTTCTCTGACTCTTTCCATTTTGCAATATATCTCATACATTCGTCTTGTAGTATACCCATAACACTTGAACATATTATCCTATCACGTCAGACGTTATATCTGCCATCCTACATTAACGAGACCACGGTTCAGGTAAACTACGATATCTATGCATAAAAGAGTAATACAGCTCCGATTTTCCCATAGTTAAATTCCAAGTATCTTCGCGTTGCAGTGATACCGTTTATTAACGAGCATTAAAAGTTAACGACTGGCGATATCATATATACATTGGTAACTTGAGTAAAGGACACGATTTTATATAAGTGTAGGTGTATATAGAGATAACTACATGGCAATGTACACGGGGATATATCCTCAAAATTTGAATACATAATGAGCCGGTCTGGATTGAGAATTTACATTTTAATATATTCCCTTGGCTGGTTTGTTCGGGAGAAACACTTGAAGAGAATGAAGGAAATAGTTTGCTTCGACGCGACGGGATTCGACAGCGGATCAGTGGACAGTCTTTGTGGGATTAAGTTGCGGAATATTTATAACAGATTTACGTATGTCGTTCAATTATATCGAATATCGATCTGTTCGCAATTAAATGAAACTACGTTATTGTTGTGAAAGTGCATTTCGTACCTTGTTCTAACTTCTCGACATATGGAGAAATGGAAACAAGAAGCTTTTATATCGAATTATGATAATGAAATAATGAATATCGTGATTTTGATAATCGCTTTGAGGAAATAGAATGGTGCCACGCTGTTGGCACTGTCAATGCTTAATATTATGCCTAATTCATTTTCCTCCAAATTTTGTAGTATTCTGAATCCAATAGAAAATAATCCGTGATTAAAGAGCGAACCATGGGCAGAAGTTCGCGTGGAAATTTTCAACAAATATGTGGATGTATGTATTAAACTCTGTTGGTTCTTTTTCCACATGCGTTAGCACACCATTTTCGGGGAACCGTACGAGCCTAGCAACAGTGCAACTGAATCGTGATCATTCGCTCGATAGCATGACGCTCGTGTTTGTTTTAACGTCGAATAATTTTCGCGAAACATAAACCATGCACTCCTCATCCAAAACGTTTTTACATTAAAATTTTGAAATGATAGAGTTCAAGCTTTTGCTAAGCTTCCCGAAAACGTTTTTCATATAAATGTTTTCCAATGGCAAATTTATAACTATGCTTTTCCGAGCGTGACGGCTGATGTGCAGAAATACATTTGAAAAATTCATCAATGGTTCTGCGTTGAGTACAGAACAAATATTGAAAATAATAATGATTAAAAGACAAAAACGATTTTCCAAACATTTTACATATCTATAAACACTGGACCAATACGGTATTTCAAGTAATCCTCCACGGCCTCGACGCACAGAACTTCCGATGAATGGCTTGACCGTAAAAAAAAGAAACGAAAAGTTTTGTATGCCTGAGTTAGGGGCAAGCACGTTACAATGGTTGATGTGCATTCGCTGATTTTCGATTTTAATGTATATGGATTTTACGTGTGCATATGTGGTCCAAAGTTTTGGAATATATAAGTGCTTCGAAGCTTCAAAGGACTCTATGTGCCGCCTGCTTAGGAAATTCTCTCGACGAGTACGAGCTGAACTATACAGACGTTCTGTATTCAAAGTAAATGCAGGATTTGGTCGTTGTGTCCGCTCCTGGAAGTTTGCCTGATCGAATTGCATATTAATCACTGCCATGAGAAAGTTAGCTCTTCCAAGAATACCACGTACGTAATATGCATTTTTGGGGCAAAGGAAGTGCATATCAGTTGAAAATGTTTCGTTCAACATAATGATGAATTCATATAATACTTGTTCCTCCTTCTTTTCCACGTCCTTCTTCGTCTTCATCTTCGCTTTTATTGCATAATGCCCAATTATAGGAAAAATTGAGAACACGAACGAGAGTTTCTATTGAATCAAAGAGCTTCCGGACGACGTGCTCACAAGCAATTTCTTTTTCCTACCGTCCACTGTCAGTTCTAGGAATTCCAATAAACACTGTAATTTCCCATTACAGTGCAATCTGTCGACGGGTCAAGGGTTATCGAACGATTTTTTCCGGAGCGAATATTTGAAATTCGCCATTGTGTACGCTGATGCACTTCACCAGTCACAGCCGAGGACGTTGAAGTTTCCAACGTTGGAACGCAACGAAATCCAGTTTTTTCTTTAGCAGGGTTCACAATTTTTTATAAAGATTTTGGTGCAGAACGATACTATGAGTCTCTTGCGAACCGGAAGCCAAACCGGCGAGAAATTTTGGTATGATTTTTAAAATTGAATAAATTATTAGTAGAAAGAAATATTTTTCGTTTGATGCCAACGTTGAAAACTTTAGGATCATGACAGCCGCTATGTTACGTGGGACGAAAAATTCTTTGGGACTTACAATTTCGGTGACTATGAAAATATTCCAAAAAATTTGTATTTATTTATTTACCAATCAATATATGGAAGCAATATGATATCGTCAAAAGGTAAACGTATAACAACGAGCGGGGGCGCTTCTCGTCTATTTCGCTCAAGAGTCGACGAGTATAGTTCACCTGATGGTAATAGGTCCGCAGCGATGAACGTATCAGCGATTCATCAAAGCCGAATACGGTGCGCATGTTCGCAAAAAAGAATGAGGAGGTAGAGAAAAAATTGGTAGAAAATAGATCCAGAAAATGAAGGAACTCGGCGAAATACTAAAGCTGGAACGCCCAGCACGGAAAAAAGAACATATCACATATTATCAGCGAGTACATCGAGTGGTCCACTCTGTTCGAAGATTATATCTGTATATATCCGATTGATCGTATGGGAAATTCAAGCAAGCACACGAACAGGAGAGTTTTTCATTTCTGCAATCGAAGGTTCTAGTAATATTGTGCATTATGAACGCGCTTGCTGGACGATTGCATTATTTTAATTTGAAATTTTATAGAGAAAGTTTTCAGATATTTTTCATATTTTTCAACAATTATTAGAGGCCGGGCCGCTCTATTGATCAACAGAATTGAGTCCGGATACAATTTTCTCGTTTTATCTGGCTAGTTCATTCATTATAGAAAGAACCTCATCGCTGAGAAGAGTCGGTCATTCCGCCGACGGGTTACGTATCGTCGTTCCCTTTGACGTTGTTTGTTTCTGTCGGCCCTTCGTTTGTACGATAGGAAAAACACATAGAAACGGCTTTGACATAGAGAATCAACGATGTTTGTTCAACTTCGTCGATCGTGTTGTCGAATTCGAGAACTGCTTCTACAATTCAAGTATTTTTCAATTAGTATTTCTACCCAAACACTATTATGATGATAACGTGGAATCAACATTAATAATGTTACTCCATTGAACAAAATGAAAGTTTCATGTCCGTAAAATTTTCGAATTTCATCAACAGAACCGAATGAATGATGTAATGTAATTATCGCCATCAACCTATTAACGTGGACACGAATGTCATTGCAGTATTCTGTTCATTAATTCATTAATCATATGAGGAACGCTGCTGGCGATTATCACCCTTATCCCTTCAATGCTTCGAACATCATTGACGTTATAATTATTCTACCTGTTCATCTTGTAACCCAGCGAAAGTTCACGTAGGACTAGCGAGGATTTTTGAGATTCGCGTTAGATCATTAAGAAAGCTCTTAACCGCAACTGTTCGCTTCTCTCATTGAGAAGCTCCACTACTTTATGGATCTTCATAATTCTCGAGCCTGGCAAGACTTCCTTGCCTACCGCCCTCTTTTTCCCCGACCTTCCACCCGACCAACTTCTAATGGTAATTACGAGATTATAATTACACAGAGGAATTCGTCTTGATATCCTCAATTGGGAGAGCTGACGTTGAATTTTCAATGAAGCAGGTAATCGTTTCATCGTTTTTAATTATTTCATCTTTCGCAATAATTGTAGAAAGAAATCACAGTCACGATGAAAGTGAAATCGCTGCTTATCTACGTCCTCGGGCTGTTTACATCACATTTTCACTCAAAGGGATACCCAGTATCGTAAAGGCCTTTAGACGGTACTTGTCGCAGTCTCGAGGTCATATAAACCGCTATGGCCAAGCTAAAACTACCAACACTTGCTTACAAACTTCCTCATTCAGAATGAACCTTGTAAATCGCATTTCCAATGATCACTCTGCTGCTAAGTGTTCGAGAACAGTCGAGGCTATCGGACAATTTCCATCTATAGATCTGAATCCGTTGTACCATGATGGAGTGCAAAATTGTAGTTCTCTCCATGTTTGTGTTTCAACTTTCTCAACTTCGTTACTCTCTGATTGATCTATTAGTAGTGGACGTTTTTTTTTACTATTATTACATGGCCCATAGGCCTTTGAAAGGAACAACATTTTCATACGCCCCTTTCAGTCAAAACAGTTACGTATGAAACCAAATTACAATTCGCATTTTTGTAAGTGACAACGTCACTTACCGGAATATGTGCAACTATCAGAATTTAATGGATCTGTATGCTGTTCGGAAATATATAAGTAAATATTTTTCAAGTTAGCATATATAATTGTCTTTTGTACCTATTGTACTAGTGCTTCAATATATAGAATTTCTTGGTTATGTAACGTTGTCAAATCGCTTCAGTCAGATATCGTAGTCCGTCGCGTTCACAAACCAGTGCAATTGATACGATTTTTCTCTTTTGTTTCGTGGGTAACTTTATATTTAACATACACACCAATGGGTTGCGTGAAATCTAAAGGTTCATGTGTTCGTTTTTCGATAACCGGAGTTGGGATTATCACGCACAAAAAATAAAAACCCGGACCGCGGTACCTCTCGTGCCATAAGATCTAACGTTTCAAGGGTAAAAAATCAGTTTTTTGGAATTAAATATCTTTATTTGTAGTCGGTAAATCGAGGTGAAATTTTTTTACAACTTCAAAGTTTCGTCAAATTTCGTGTTCACAAAATTGTATGCCGTTAAGTTAGAAAATAATTTTTACGTCATAAACGATAAAGCCTCTTTAACGAATCAATCTTGACCAATGCAGCGACAAAACTTGGCTGTATTTTCAATTCGATGTCGAAATTCAAATGCGTTGTATTGCGTGGAACATCCGAGCAGTAGTACCGGTCAGTGTACGCTCAGGCGAGTCCTTCGACGCGACGAGCATGTTCCTGTAACAGTAACTGGGTCTCTTACAGAATCCCGAGCCCTACGATTATATAATGTTTGGCTATAAGCTTTAAATGGAATGGTCTCGTCTTCGCTCCGAAACGATAGAACAAAACGTAAAATCGTTTCACCCTTGTAGTTCTCCATTAAACTGTCACGGTATGTTTCCATAACGCATGCAATTGCCTTCACTGAAACATGTAAATGGTCGCGTGCAGGCCACCTTAGCATGTCGCTCCATTCATATCTGTGTGTACTTCAAACACGTTTCACTTGATCGACATTCTCCGTCAATAAAAAATAATGAAACAATGAATAATTAAGTTAAGTAATTAAAGGTGTGTAAATAATTGATGTTTGGAAGAAATTGATTGACGTTAACTTTCCATAAAAATTGAAAAACACTAAATCATTAACAATCTGTTATGAAAGAAGTTGATGAAATCGAATCAGCTAATAACTTAAATGAAATCAATGAGACGACAACGCTTTCAAGGTTTTTGTTTTCAATGAACTTTGGTTCTCAATTTGCGTATTATTGGTGCTTCGAAAAAATTTTAATTGGAAAAGATCGCTCTTTTCTTTGTTTTCTGTTGTCGCCTTAGCATACAAAGGTATATCAGTCGTGCAATTCAATTACATTTTGAAAACAAAAACTCATGGATCGACTATATTGGAAAACTTGCTGCATCCCTGCAATCACACCTTCCGAACAAAATACCCAGGGGCGTAAGCATATTGAAGCGATCTTGTCTATACAGGTTGAATTCATCGTTTGATAAACCGGACTCTCCGTCATTATTTAATTGTCCTGGCTTGTCCCTCCCGTTCCTCATACCAGAATTCTCTGCATCTAGAATATTACGCCGACTACTCAATCTCCATCAGATCTGCATGCCACGTGACCATGTCCCGATGTATTGTTAACCAGACATTATTGCGGCACACGCACGCACACGTACACGCTACAATCATATAACGCAAAGTAACGTCTTTTCGATTTTATCAAACCAATACAAATATTGTTTGGCCACAATGATCAGAAATGCAAACTCAAGCATCAGATATAAGATTTTTTAATACGTTATCCGGAATTATTCAAATAGGCAAATGGAACGTAAGTTGATTGAATCTGATAATAAAGTATTGGATAAATCCTATACCTTTGCCACGTGATGGAGTTTGGCTAGTTAGTTCGCAAAATTGGAATAAAAAAAATTGAATTTCCACCTCGTGCTTCGTGAATGCAAAACTTCTTTCCTATCCCACGCAGTTTTTAGTAATCCAGCGTAGAGATTTAGGACACCCGTATCCACTGAATTAAACGGTATTCTGTCCATTTCGATTCGTTTGTTTTGTTCCCTTAATCCGCTAATTTAATTAGCAGATCGAGGGATTCCGCACGACGGATTTAAATATCCATGCCCGGGTACATACTGATAGCGCGACGGTTGCGTTATACACTTCAATACATTTCCTACGTGCAACTTCCGATTTTGGTGGTGAATTTCATTGACGGCAATCAAAGTTTAATTCTTTATTTCCATTCGATCGAATCAACGATGATTAATAATGTTACGAGTATGTGAATCGTTACTGGGGCAGGACGAGGCACTGAAAACCTTTTTGGACTTTTTTACTCCAGTTATTTATTTGCGGTATTTCTCGTGATATCTGTAGATATTGCAGCCTTTTCTAGTTCGAAAATGTAAAGCTTTGACCAAGGGGAAGAAATCGGTCCAACACTTGGAAATAATTAATTCTTTTTTATCTAAAGCACCAAAATGTTGTTTATATCACACGTCTTTACTGCAAATTGTTCTCGACATCTTTTCCCTTTTCTTTTCATTCTGCAGTGGAAAACAGGTTATTTTCTGTGAACGACAACGCTCCTTCGCCCGTCGTCACAGTTTCATTGTTCTTGAGGAGAAGAGTCTGTAAAAGAAATTTATGACTCTCGCGTATACTCGCGTTTTTCATTTACGATCCATAATAAAAAAAATCATACTGAAGGTGCGAGAGGATAAGAGAAATACTGAGAAAAGTGGAGAACGAAGAGTGAAACGCTGATTTCTCATGGCAGGTCTAACAAGATCCGCCAACTGGCAAACCATAACCCCCAAGCGTCCGAGATCAATGACCTGCATTAGACTGTACGAATCTTGCTCCTTTCGTTCTTCGGCGCTTGAAAGCTCTTTTTCTGGGATATACTCTCGAAGACAGCATTCGCTCTTTGAGCTTGATGTTACGGGGCTAGAAGCAACTGCAACATCTATTGTCGAGATCAGCGAATGGAGTCCCAGAAGCTGAGGATTTTATAGACGTTGTGTCTGGCCTTATTTGGTCTTTATTGTCTCGCTACGATTGTAAGTGTATCAGGGACTATATTCGCTACACAGCGAGTTCCAAGTGTCCAGCTATCGGAAATCATTACTGACCGTACCAGTATGGTTTGCTTTTTTCTTCTATTGAACCAACCTGCAATTCTGTTTCCTTTTTGGAGTCCAAGTAGTCTGTTGGAATTAAATGACAGTGGCAAGTTCGACAAAACCATAATAACGGCTGCTGGTTCAACACGGCGACCACAAACCGTGTCAAAGACGATGAAAATTTACGTTTGGAAATTTCGCCCAACCACTAACCGTCGAAATTGTGGAACAAACCGAGCGTGCTTACAGCTAGCAGGAAACTTTGTTGGCAATTTCGCCTTCCCTTCAATATGGCCAAAGCTTCTTACTCTCATGCTATATGCTAACGGGTTACCTTCTATGAAGCTCCAGTTTACAATCGTACACCGATATTCACCCTTCCAATTTCACGCATGTCAAACGAACTTCTATTCATGCTTCGCTGATTTTTTTCCAATGATGGGATATCGAATAAAAGGCCCTCGTGGAAACGCTGCGATAACATCCTGGATAGAAAAAATCTGCAAGGCTTAAAGCTCTGCGTGGTTTATATAGACAATCACGAAACGTAGGGAACCCATCGATTAAGAGGAAAAGAAACGGTGAGGCTACCATTCGGTTTTCTATCCAGAAAGCATTCAAGGGTCATGCGCAGACGGGTAAAAAAAATAATCTTCACGAGCGGCACGACGAAAGTTCGGGGAAGCTTGACAGTTGAATATCTCGGTATTATGGAGGTTTGACCCTGTAATTCTCGATAAGAGAGGTTTCATAGTGGCCACGGAATTTGATTGTCATTATGTGCGCCATCGCTTCAACCATGCGGAGACCATTTTCGCGCGGATACAAATAGTACGTATTGGTGTGTACACACGAATTTTCCATGGGGAATATATTAGGGAATACTGTTGAATCGGTTCGTATCTAAAGGCTACGCCTTCGCGATGAGAGGACAATTTGAATTCTGTCGAGCGTTAATGCGCGTCGATTTTCGATCGCTAAAGCTTACGTTTCGTGGTCCATTTAGCCCGTTTTACAGAACTACTGAAATGAACGATGAGATCGAGCGCGAAAAAGGGGACGTACGCGTCCGACCGGGACACGATGGAGAATGTATGTATCGGCGATCAATATGGCTCTACCCTACGATAACGAACATTCATGTAGCTTCATATTTCCGTCCATGATGTTCCATCCCTGCTTTCTATCTGATTAAACGATAATCGTCTACCCTCAGCAGCAGGTACATTATCCTAGTTGTGAGTCTGACACCACACACATGTGTTCTTAAATTCGGGTCATTATCGTTCCCCATTACGATGCGCATATCCTCTCCAACTAGGTGCGAAAGCTCGGAGAATAGAAGGAACGTATAATCACGGGCAAGTGATAGTGCATTGGATTCGAGCAATACCGGCCATATGGCGGCCGATTCTAAACAAGTACTTCAGTTACATTTTCAAACGAAAAGACTACCGAAAACAACTACCAACTCCCATGACGCCGGGGGATTCGGAAGTTTTCAGGAGTTGTTTTACATTCTGTGACCAGCTTGGTGCTCCCATAGTTTGGTACATATACTTATTTCTTAGGGGTCTATGGTATTCCACGTTCACCGTTTTCAATTAAAAAAAAAAATCGAATTTTTCGATAGTAAAGAATCTGACACATCCAGCCATCCGTACGAATTACGTGAATCATAAAGCATGGGTAATCTACCGTACAGCCCGCAGATGTCAACCGGTCTCACCTGTCAGCCAACCAAACATATACAGAACCAACTGTTGGATCTCCAGTATCCTCCATTAGGAGTAATTATCGAAAGCTCATCGTAAACCAGAGTTTCCAGTTATCAATCAGCACAATTTCGTATTACAGTGGTGTTGGCATTATCCACGTTCATAGAATCGGCTACTTACCTTGGTCAGGCCAACGTGCAATATGCAGGTTGAAACCTATCATAAGCTCTCGCATAAGCTAGTACAGTATTTTGTTTCATAGATTAGTTACAACAGGCTAAATCGAATAGTATTTGATGACATAGTGACAATTCTGCAGATGCTGTTTTAAGTAGGCAATAAAATTCCTTTCAACTCAGAGTTTTAGCTTGAGGATTATCTTATTTTGCTAGTCTGTGGCGTGTAAGATAATACCTTGGCTGTTGAAACGGACGTTTGCTGAATTACATCCAGCAATATTACGAGCCTAATTTTCTTCCCTCGAGTGTTTTCCAATGTTTTGTGCTGAGCAATGCACTCCGTTAACCTGATACACGGCAACGTTCGTACGCCATTACCTTTTTGGAGACGAAATTTGGTTATGGCACTACGTAACAATATTCCAGGTACTTAGGTAAGGAGAGATGCCCTTCTCCGAAGACCCTGAGGAATAAACACGGGCAGCAAGTAAGAACTCGTACCGGGAGATACGTTAAAATAGAGAAGATTGCAAAACTCCGGGGAATGAGAAATGAGAGGGAAATGTCTACCGTAAAACTAAATTATTATATGAGCTGAGCTTATATCTCGAGAATGATATCTTCATATCTCACATAAAGCTTCATGGCTGAGTGTAAGCTTCGCGTGCCATGAATTGATGCGAGAATATTTTTTTTCTCTTCCATGCTGAAAAAATGTCCACTTTTTTCTGCAGCTTCTAAGATTTCGAAAATTGGTAGATAATTCACTCAAGCTCGTATTTGCGAGGTAATGGAATTACTTGCAAATTAAAACATTGGGATACGGTCCCAAAAGGGTTAATTAAGCTATGGCAGGGCGAGATAGATCGGAAATTTAATCTGAAACGTGTAAGACCAATTGAGTTCGAGTGGAGCAACTTGCAAGTGTCGGGAATACAGGATTAGTTGCATGCAGGCCATCCGATATATACAATGAAGCTGTGCCGAGGATGCGAGGGCTCCCATGCGACTCCAGCGCACGTATTCCAATTACTTTCGCGTTCTCGATGCCTCGATACGTGTGTGCTTATACCTACGTCTGCGTACGTGCTTCATCGAAGTGTTCAGCTACAATATAAGAACGCATGACTGTACAGGCGTGTTCTTACGGCCAATATATAAAGAGAACAAAAAGTTATTTTTCCATGAGGTCTGTGAGGGACATTGTTGCTTCCTATCGCAGCCAACTCCAGGTTCAACGAATACACTTATACTCTCTTGACTCCTCATCCTTCCTTCCAGAGGCTCTCCTCCAAATCTCCCAGTTATCCTCTTCGAATCGAACGTTTTTGGGCATGGATACGTATACCTTTTATATGAAATTTCAAAATGTGTGTGGAAACTGACTTCCTCGATTACCGAAAACACCAAATCCAAATATCCGACAGTTTCGAGTTCGAGTTTTGCTAGATATCCCTCGAGAGTTTTGTATCCAGGAATTTTTTTCCTCATGCTTCAACAATTCTAGATTGCAGGCACTCTTGTGGCCGAGATATACTCCAGCACATATTGGTATCCGCTCGGCAATGATGTATGTATCTTGCATTTCTCTCGTTCATTCGATTTGTCTCGTTTCGTCTCGATGTACTACTTCGAAAGAGTGTCGCGATGCCTTGGATGCTGTATACATGCAATTGGCAGAGAAAGAAGCCACTCCGTGAAGTTATTGAAGCGGGACCATAGCTGCGATGACATCGCAGAATCGTGAAATATCACTAAAAGTTTCGTTGTAAATCGCCAGTGGTTCACCGTTGGCTGTCGCGAGCAGGAGTCTAGTCTTGCACGCGCATAGCCATAAGTAACAATGCCTGGTCAGCAGCTTATATATACTTCTCCAGTGAGGATGAAAGAGTTGTAAGTTTTCCAGAGATCTCACTGAAAAAGTACTGTGAGGGAGAAGGAGAGGCCTGTACAGCGTATACACGGATTCTCAGTGACTGTGGCTAGACGTTTCAGAAAGTTGCTCGGCTCCTGGTGTCGACTTTTAATGCTACTTCGTGGTACCAATCTCTTCTCTCTCTTCTCTCTCTCGCGTGATCAATACACACATACACAAACACCCACAATTGAATGTCTACCGAAAGCGGCATTCATTTCATACCGTATCGATGACGATTGTTACGTTGCTTTGGCGTTTGCTAGACGCCGAAGACTTTTGATAAAACCATATGTGGTGCGAGGATGCAAAATGTGTACACACGTTGACGATGACACTTTTTGTCAGAACTATGTATACTTGTGGAGTAACCGATGCTTCCATCATTCAATGAAGAAAGAGGCCTCGTAGGATAGGAAAAAAACTTGAAAAGAAAGCATCGAGATGAAGACTGACAAGGCTTGGTTCTTCAATGCCTTAAGTCTACAGAAGAATAGATCTTTTCTTGTATTGATATAAATCTTCATACAGAATAAGTCACAAAGCCGCAATCTTTTGCCAGAAATATTTACGATAGGCCTCATCGAGACTTGCTTCTGTCGCGAATGGAGAATACGTATTTATATATATGACGAATAGAAAAGGTATATATTCCACATGAATTTTCAGACGAATGAGATATTTAGGGAGTTTCAAGATTGCTTGGACGCGTGACAAAATAGAATTGCCTAACGAACTGTGTTTCCCCTCGAGCAGCTCTTAGCCTATTGGATATAGTTTCTTTCTATGGAAGCATAAGAAACGTGGATTTTATTCTACGTCTGTAAGCTCCTTGTAGTAACGAAGGACCTTTAAGAATAGAAGAATCCCTCAGCTTGGCAAGCCAACCGTACATCCTGTCAGGTCACATTCTCCGTATTCCTATCAGCCTCGGGACAAAGCCTTTTTCACGTTATTATCGTTATATGCCATGGCAGAGCTCATGAAAGAGTTTGTTGGCTCCTCAAGTTAACCCTTAGTCAGAGGAACTCTGGATACGATCGATTTTTCAAGGAGCTTTTTACTGCCATAGCGGAATAATCATCCAAATAACGTTGAAATGATGATACTGGCCAAAATACTTTCTGTTGGGAATTAATTTGATCTCAACTGGGGAAAAAAAATTCACAAGCTCATCGGGCGATCGAAGAAATCGCGCTATATATTATCGACTATAGAGACAATTTATTCTCATCATTTTTCAAGAGAATACAAATGTAAATCGAACTCGACATGCTATAAATGCGCGTCCCTTTCCCAGCAAAGGTTCCCCGTATAGCTCTCAAGGGATTCCAAATATATTTGCAACAGAAAATGAGATCCTTATGTAAAGTCCTCGGAGAAGACTTGCGCTGAAATCCCTTTCCTTTCACTATCGCGCCGTCAGGTGCATATATATGTTGAAAGTTAACCTCTCGTGATTCCTTTTAGCTTTTGCTCATATCCGCATACTTTCCTGTCTCCGTCGTATTAAAATTAATTCTGGAATGAGACAGGGGACTTCGTTCCAGTACTGAGAAAACAGAGCTTTTGCTAGCTCCTGTCATGAGCGTTTTTTTTCCTGAAGCTTAGTTCACACGCCAGCCCTACTCACTGTAATAAAAAAGTTTTAATAACTTGTGCTCTTACCAATGGCACTTGGATACAATTCTTGACTTGTTTTACTCTCCGAGGATCTTTTACCCCCAGGGATGTCCCGCCAGTCATACGAGTTTACCTGTCCCTGGACTTTGTCCATTTTATTAAACCAACTGGTTGAGTAAAAGTTGTTCTACCGTCGTTTCACTGTCCGTTAAGCTTGGCAGAAATAAAATCCCATGAGATGTTTGTAGATGCTCCAAATTTTGTTTGTGCCTTCGATCTCCTTCATGTAGTTGCCGACCCTTTCAACTATTGTCTTTTTTTTTTTAAATTCATGCCTCAGTATCTCATCAATATTCTTAAACCTCATGATTCAGAGAAATATATACTTTTAACTATTTGCAGTAACAACCATTCCCATCAAGGTATAGGAACGTAGACATCTGATGTGAAAGTTCACGTCTCATCCAGCCATTGCACACAGAGTAAAGCGAACCGGCAATTACATACATATCCGAGTACGGTGATGCGTCTAACGCTTCATGGAACTGATGTCTATATTCCCGAGCAAACTCACGAACCTTCCTCTCTTGAGAAGCCCTATATCTTCCCTCGCTGTGAAATCGGGGAGAGACTTGAAATTATTGCCTCAAGGGATTTATAGTATATAATCCGTTACCGGGGTGAACATGCGATGGCAATAAGTGAAACACCCTCCGGCATGTCAATCTACCAATGATGTGAGAGTACTTTAATCTCAAGGGCCAGGCATGCGTCCATCATATTTCGCAAAAGAAAAAAAAATGATTTATTCGGAGACAGCGTATATTTTCTAGAGTACTTGTTTTGATTTCAAGTTCGTAGCAATGATTCTATCGCCTAGATGTATTTTTAAGTATACATCAGCATCAGAATACTCTTTGCTTTTGAAGTACCGCGTTGTCATCATTACGTATGATTCTAATGAATGACTGCTCTTCTGCGGCTTTTAAAATCTCTTTATAAACCAACTTACGTCTGTGTTTATGTAAACACGTGCGACTGAATGTTCTCGTTCTCATCTACAAGTCTTTGTTCCGAACATCAGGTGCAGAAACAATCGAGAGTACGCCTAGCCAAGTGCTCTTCGTGTTTTCGTTAGATATATACAGATTCGTAGAGAAAACTTGAGATAGCTGTGGTTCAATATGTCGGTCTATGGTCTTCTCTCTCGTGCACTTGTTTTCTTCTGCAATTAACAGTCCCTTGAATGCACGGCGCATGCGTGAAACTTACGAACAAGCTCAACTAGAAGTACCGAAACGTTTCAGACGACATTTCCTTTTCAAGTCGTGCTCATGTATGCATAATACAAATATATAGGCATATAAAATGATGACATACAATTCGCGCTGGTGTTTGCGTCTGGATAAGCATCAGAGACAGAGGTGCATAGCTCTTTTCTTATTTCTCGTTACTTTCTACTCCAAAAGAAGAAACTCTCGGATGAAAATAAATAAATAGAAAACAAAAGAAAACCTTTTCTTAGCTTATCGTGTATCGACCGATATACATTCAACAAAAGCTTCGCAGCATTCGTCTGATTTTTTCCCCGTTTACGATTTTCGCTTGCTCGATCCATTCAAAAAGGATTTGTCCCAGCCAGCTCGTTTATCCTTTACCCCCCCCCCCCTCTTTTTCTTTTTTTCGTACCCTCTTTGTTTCTCATCGCCTTGCTTTCGTTTGGAGAAGGAAAAACTTTCCAGTTTGTCGAGTGGGTTTTGTTGCAGCTCTGACTTTTGGTAGCATTTAGCATTTTGTACTTTCGCCGGAGACGAGAAACTTCTGAATGTTGTATTATCCGTTTTAAGCGCGGATTTAATGGAATACTTAATTGGATAAGAAACAAAGCGTTCGATTTCTATTTTGGCTTGTTTTGCCGTATATACATACGTCCAATTTCTGGTTGTACAAATGCATATGGCTGCTTAGACGCTCATTATCACGAATTTTCCATCGTCGTTATACCTTTTCGTTTGTTGAAATGAACTGAATGGACAAACGACGTAACTGTTTAAAGTCCCAAAGCCATGGGAAATATAACGTTGTTAGCAAATTCGAAGTAGTTACGAGTAACTCGAGGTTCTCTTTCGATGTTTAGCCGTCGATCGGCTTAACTCGCGAGGAGTGCTAAGCCGCTTTTCCTCTTGAGTTCCGAAATTCATGAAATCCTCTTGCTCCCTTGAAAATACGTGCTCCACGGAAACGTTTCCTGCGCTAGTGCTCCCGATCTCAAAGCTGTGGCTCGCCCATGTTATGATAGCAGCCTATGACTATAGAAGGTATTACATACACAGAGATATATATTTTCTTTCGTAGATGTGGAAACGAGCCAAATCAGAGCATCCCGGTATATCGAACCCCAATTGTCTAACGGTCCGTTGGGGGTGGATTTACGACAGGAAAACGTTCGTTTTACTACATAATACCGTGGCACAACTGAAATTTGTTGCACGTGTGCTTTTGAGGCTTTCCTATACTCACGAGTTTCGAATAGTTGTCGAAGGATAACACATTGAACGAGAGAGAAACAGAGCGAATGTGAGAGGGAGAGAGAGTTTCTCGAAGAGGCTTTCCCCCGCGACGGATGTAATACGTGATTGAACGATACCAAAGCAAGTGAAATCATTGCAACATCAGGCGGCATATGGTAAAGACACGTACGAGTGTATATATACCTGCTTCCCTACACATGTAAACTATGCGAAGTCATATATCCGGCTGTCTGAAGGCGAAACTCGTGGGCTTGATGCGCTTTCATCGAGAGCTTCTGCATACGCGAACTCTGTCCATACCTAGCTGCAGTCAATACATGCGTGCGTAGGTGGATCCATATGTACCGAGTCGACTTCGTGTCTTTCCAAGTAGGCGCATGGACAAAGGTTTTACGCCAAGCCGATGGGCGCACAGATGTTTTCCATCGATTGAGGGTTGTTAGTGGCTTACCACAGAAGAGAACGTACTAACAAGGTTTGCTAACGTAGGAAACTTGACATCGTGAGTAGCAGGAAATATTGATTTATCTGCGAGCATGGTATGGATAATGTTGATGCGAATTTATGTAAATAGGCGTACGTAGCAGAAGAAAGGATATGGGCAAGCAAGACGAGGAAACCGAAGAGGAAATGGGGGTATAGATAAAGGCACGCTCGACCTATCACGTCTGCTTGGGACACCATATTTTTATATCCTTTTATCCCTTGGCTCTCAACCTTATCCGCTATTGAGGAAACACAAAATGTTTTAACATGACATTTCGTTAGCTAGTGAGAATGGGTGGCAATTAAATCATATACGACCAAAGACTGCTTCGGTTATGAAATGCTGTTGTGTTATAAACCTGCACCGGAAGCTTTCCAGCTCACAATTCCATGTCAACAGCTAGGATATGAGGTCAGTCTTTATGATACAACCATTCATCCAACGCAAACACAAAGTATCCACACAGAATCTGCAACATTCGTTACTGACTGCAGTTTGATGAAGCTATATTCCACCCTATCACGTGGGCTGACCAAGCTAAATTTGACCTGCTCCGGGCAAACATCAACACTGAGAGTCATGGCAGAATGAAGTGGTGGACTGGATAACGGTTTGCAGGATGCTGGTACGCCTGAAAGTTTTCAGCCGAGGTACTCTATTCTTGATATGATCGCAAATTCTACATCAAGGGTCCTTAAAAACCTCGAAAAGTTTTATTGCATTTTTCATTCCTTTTATTTCACCTCGTTCGCGATTTTTTTCTAGACGCTTCGATGTTCGTCTGCGGATAACCATAAACCTCGCACATTGGTTTTTTCTATTTTTTTTCAAAACAAAAATTGAATGATATTCGGTGGAAAATCGAGATTCCGACTCTGCGTAAAATTGGTCGTCGACATTCCGGTGTGATGCTTTGGTCGTGAGGATTTCGACGATGTTTGTAAGCAATACATCAAACCTCGACTCAATTGCACATTGTGTTACGAAACCGTTCCTCGCTTCTGGAATATAGATGTTCTTTATATTCCAATATACATCAACCATTTCTGTTTCTCTCACTCCCTTTACCGCCCCTTCTATTTCCCTTGTTTCCAGGATCCTTGAATCGTTGGATGATTTATTATGTTATTTCCAGTATAAAGCTTGGAAAATTTACAGCGATGACGCAAACGTACAAACCGCAATGACTCACACGTGACAACCTTTCATATTAATCCTCGTACGCTGTGCACACGATACCATCTCCACGATTTATCGCATTTAATTTAATTGTGCTAAATCATGAAATTGTCATAATTATTCTTGATAGAAACGTGTAGTGCCAATAATGTATCCACAGAACATTAACACCTAAATAACTGCGGAAAGTTTTATTGGACTCTTGAAATTGGCCTTTCGTCTCAATTCTGCTACGCAGTCCTGAACTTTTATGTGGAGTTTTCTCCAACCATTTGGTCATTTTTTTCTTGTTTTTTAGGTTAGGATCTTGCGATGCTGTACAAAAAATGCAGTAAACGAGAATAAGGTACTCCTGTGCTCGTTCTACTAGTTCCAAATCGTTTTTTCTCGCTTGCACACACAAATCGTGATGCGACGTACTCGCCCGTGAACTCCGGAGTGCAACGGAGTATACGTACTCGGTGAATTCGATGAAAAGAACGAGCTTCAGTGGCAGAAGAGCTTCTCATACTATTGAAAAGCATCATTTCATTGTATACTAAGTGAATATCCCTGCGAACTGTACCGCAGCACAAATATACAGTAGAGAAGCAAATGCTGCGGACCTTGCGGTTGTGACACAATACAATGCAATCTTATTTCCAGTGTTCTGAGTTTCAAAATGCTTCGCGATTGTGACGTCTGACGTTTGAAAAGTATCCACCTCGAACCTTCAAGATTACATCCAGTTGCTTGGATAGAATTTCAAAGGTGCGAGCATCATCATTTACAGCTATTACTCAAACAATCCAACATTGAAAAAAATGTCTCGGTAATACTATCTGCAAGTTCCTTTGTTTTTATCACAAATTAAATGAAAACAGCAAACGAAACGTTCCACTTGTTTTTAATCTATTTTTCTACGATGATAAATGGGATAAAAAACGACGAGAAAAATGTTCATTATGTCTAAAGATTCGTGCTTGTGAATTATTGCACGTGGAGAGCGAATAATGAAAATATATTATTGAATTCGTGCCGAATAAAAAAAATGTTCCAGTACCGCTGGTTCGAAAGATTCGGTGCTACTGTTTCTGAAAATCCTAAAAATCTCTTCCACCAAGTGGCTATGGGTGTTAAGATTGAAACGATCTCGTGACCTCTTGACACTGACCAAGTGCTATGGTCGCCGAGAAACGGTATTCTAAATGCCAAGATAAACGAAGGGGAGCTTTTGCCCTTGAGAGTGAACGATTGGTCTAAGAAACGAGCTAAAAAAGTTGGTCAAAGAAGAAGTTGAGTGCTTTGCGAGAAGTGGTAGTCGTTAGTAGTAGCATGTCTCACTTCCAGCGTAAAAAACGATAGCGAGTGTGTGAGGCTTGGAAGAAGAAGAGGTTGATTTGGAGGTGGACAAATATGGCCAATTGTTGCAAAAAACCAGGTAGAAACAGAATTCTCGGAGGTGGAAAGAAAACACTAGATTTGGCCACCATCTTTTGTACCAAAGATTTCCTGCAGTAAAGAAGCGAAACGGAAACAAAGTATCGCCAGCAGCAGAGGATTCTTAAACCCAGTACATCTTGTGTGTCAGTGTGTGTGTGAGTGCGAGAACAGTAGAAGAACCGGAACGAAACAGAAAAACTCGTCGAAGTGACGTTAATGAAAAGGTAGTTCTATAAAAAGCGAACGTAGGGACAAAGTAGCGGTAGTGTAGTGTGTGTCACACGAGAAAGTTACTAACCTAAGTGAAAAAGGATTGGTGATGTATCGCGAGGACGCTTGCGGCCTCGATGACCTGGGCATTACGACGAGCATGAAGGAGCATACGTCAAGCAGGTTACCCGTTCTCGAGGTTGCTATGGCACTGTTCGGTATGGTATGGCTGTTGCGCGTTCGTTCGGAGATGCGTCGTTGCTCAAAGTGTCGTCGCGAAGAGTTGCTCGTAGCCCAGCAACAAAATTCCCAAAGGTGGAACGAGAATCAGCAACAGTCACATCATCAACAACAGCGCCCGCATCATCAACATTGCTCGCCGTCACAAGCTACAAGTTTAATTCATACATCCGAGGATGGCCTCACGGTGTCTTCGGCAAATACACTTTTTACTCTGGATACACCAGGAACGGCGGGACCAGCTGGAAGCTACTGCGAGGTTCACGGATATGTCACACCCAAAGAAGGTATTATCGTCCTTCCTCCACATGATAATATATACATTTTCCAATAAACTAACGCTTTGAAAATAAGTTAGGAAATAAAAAATCGATTAATTGGCAAAATTAATTACGAGGAAGCCACAGGATTCCCATCAAATGGCTGCAACATTTTTTCCCTCCTATTATCGAGAAAACGGTATTGTTCAAATTGATTACATAGAAAAACCGCGGGTATGTTCGTAATTGGTTATTTCAAAATATCACCGGTCAATCAAGCTGCTTCTTGAATCAAAGAGCCCCCCGATCCTCCAGTGTTAGAATGCAGGCATAACGTGGCTCGATGACGTGATATAACGCCATTTCTGTATCTGGCATCCATTCACAGCGGGCGCCCTTGATCAAATATAATACCCCGGTCCGTGCCTCACAACACATGAAAGAATGAAAAACAGAGAAAAAAAATACATATCACGCTCATAGCGGGGATCTCTTCATATGCATGCAAAAGCCGCGCGTCATCGAATCCTTGGATCTATAAACGAGAGCCCGGCGCCTATCCGAAACCACGAATACAAATTGTGCAACGCATGCACTTCATTTTACGAGCATAGACTCTCGAGCATGATCATCAAAAGCTTTATCTGTCAAAAGAAACGAAAAAAATCGTGTACCCCGCGTTTCATCATAAAGCTTCATCCTGGTGTGAATGGACCTGAAGATTTTTTTTTTTCTAGTCGATTCTCCCTTAATACGCCATCGAAAGTACAATCAGCTGCATCGATCGACTCAGCTATTAAACATTTTAAAACCGTTCAGAATGTTTCGTTACAAGCAAATGCTGCTGCGTACGAATTTCGACAATTCCTTTTTTTTGCTTCCTCATAGAGGACGCAAAATGATATGATAATAAAAAAATTTTTTTCCAGTTTTCAATGTCAATGTGCTTAAAATGTCCCAAAACATCGAAAAATCATATCTAGAAAAAATGTCCGGGTGTGTGTGTGTGTGTGTGTGTGTGTGTGTATGTTGTGGCACTGTAAAATTGAAACCTTCACAACTCGAGAACGGTTTGAGCTACAGGGCTTCCGTTTTGCACAGATGTTAATCTATACAAGCTCTTCATTCTCTAGGAATTTTGTTGGAATAGCTAGAAAATACGAATTTTACGGCATTTTGAAATTTTCAAAAAAGGGTGTCGACGCTTTAACTTCCGCAAATTTTTTAGAATTGTTTCTGTACGAAAATGCTCACTTTCACGAGACAATCTTAGTGATTGGACTTGCCGAGTTAATAGGATTTATAATGAAAGAACTTGCAACCAGGAAGGGAAAAAGAGCTGAACCAAACCAGACACCCAGGATGTATACACATTCAGAATCCTCCGTTTCTATCGGTCGAATTTTCGTCGCAGTAGTATTAGCCATAGCAACAACTCACCGAGGCCCTTTGCCTCTCCGATTGCACTGTCAGCCAAGGGATCACGTATTCCACCTGGTTTCCGAATGATCTACGGATCTCGTCTGCGGCAAAGCAGGACTAGCATCAAATATAGACAGATTTGCGCTTTGCCAGTACTACATAGAGAAACTCTTGTCCTTTGATATGTTATCCAACGTGTAGAGAGTCGATTGCAGAAATCAGAGAGAGAGACAAATGCAATCATCCCTCCTAGTTGCGGAGAACCATCGCTTCGGGTTTTGATGCCAAAAGAAAAGGTCAGGAACTGCTGGTTGATCGGAATCTCAATTCTGCAATAACACCTAGTATAAAAATATTGATCGAATAATCATCGCAATAACATTTCATTTATATCTACAAGGCTGAGCTACATTTGATTATTTACTTGAATAAAAAAATCATATAGCTTTTCAATTGCTAAGAGATCAGCATAAACATTTAACGATATTTCCAAGACATTGTGAGAAACATGCATTGAGTGCATTGGACTGTCACGCGGACCAAGTTCGTTCTCCGATAGAATGTCGAGTTCGAATTGTCGCTTTTGATTGTAATCCAACTTTATGATACTCGGCAACGGTGTTACGCTTTTACTGAAACTAAAGTTAGACACCAATACTTTTTCTCTTTAACTTTGACACGCGCAAATGTCAGTAAATTTAACGGAGTCTCAGGACCGAAGTATACACTGCGCGTAAACTAGGAGGACCGGTGTAAAGTTTGTTTTCCATTCGATTTCGGGTCCCAGAGCCAACGTTTCCCATGGTCGCGACCATAACATTCGTCTATGGGGTTGGGATGGGATGGCTATGAGATTCCATTCGAGGAGATCATCTCTTACGTGCTCTCATTCCCGTCAGAACGAGGACAAGAGACGATGTGTTTGGAAGGGTAGGGTGCAAGCGGAACCCAACTTCTCTGCTCTTGGCATGCGACTAGTCTCCGTGTCGCTCAAGTCTCGATCGAACGGGAACGAAAACACGTATACTAATACTGTCAAGCCGCGAGGCGCATCTCGATGTGGAGAATCGCCGTATCAGCGATAACTTTTCACCGACCACGCAACCCAACGGGTCTCTCCTGCCTTGGGAGGTTATAACCATTTCCAGACGATCGTCGTTCGGTCACGTTCCTCCAGCCACTGGATATCGGATATATGTTGGTATATCGAGAAAAAGTTGGGCATGTAACGTTTCCGAAAAAAAAATGCGAAATCTTTTTCCATATTCCTACCACCGTATCTTTTAACCAGAAGCCAAGACTCTGGAAAAATTGACCAGGAATTATTCAGTGCAATATAAACGAAAAACGTTGGTATCTGGAAAAGTCTGCCGAGGCCTAATTATGAATGAGTATTTCAATTTTCTCATCACGAAGGATCATTAAATATTCTGCTTCGTCCGCGGACTTTTATTCTTGCTTCTATCTGTTGCATTCTGTCACATAAAGAGTGTCTATTTTTTTCATTACCGTTTATTGTTCGGATACATACTTAGAGATCATTGCCCCTAGGGTATCTATACTTTTATGGCATAGACTAGGTTAGTTTTTATTTATTTATTACGATTTCAATGTTGTCTTCCGACTGCGGCGTTAGTTTTTGCGTTTAACATTCTTTTGTTACTTGAAGCTAGTGGTGAAATACGATGAGTGAGGATGATTATTAACAATGAAGATGGGAGGTGACAGATGATTTAGGGATTGGGGGTACAAGTGGGCACCGGATGTTGGTTTTTGCGAATACGTTTTGGTATGGTCTACGATCTGCTGGCGTCAGTCCACGTAGGCATGGACAGACGTGGTTCTGACGTTTGTCGAGCATGTTTTGATGCACTTGACAGAGTCTTTGGATGAAGGGTTTTTCGTCTGTCATTATCCACACATAAAGAGTGTCGTATACCGATATACGCATCACGTTACTGGCACACTTTTAATTTCATATTCATCCTCACATAACTGCTCTGTGTCAACATTTGTATTGTCAGTTGTATATACGTATATATAGCTGACTTGAAATGGGTACCCGAGGTTCGTATAGTTTGCCGTCTTTTTCTTTATATTATACTCTTAGCTCGTTTACCTGCTCATTCTGTTTACATATATCTCCATAGATATATGCACAAAAGAGGAATGGATAGATCGACACTTTCTCGTCGCCTGAAGGAAGAAAGTACTTTGTGCAGGTGGGAGAGCTGCGCTTTACTGAAAGGAAAATTTGCCTCTCGCTTATGTGCATATGTATTTCCGCACTGTGTATCCAAGAGCAGATAATGCAAGCACGTTCGACCATGCACCTGATTGGAATATCATCGTGTGCGAACTGAGATAACTATGCAGAAAATGAACTCAGCGGCTAAATGGTTTCTACACCGCAACGCGGAAACTTTGTGTATCCAATTTACACTTTCGAAAGATATACTGTTAGGTGGGCGCGTCGGAGCTCTCGCGATGCTACGGCTAACAAAACTTTGTGAAAAAGTTGCGATGGTATTCCGCGTGAGGATGAGAAATTCGTATCGTGATATTAAATGGATCTCGGTTGACTCACGCTCGCGATCTTTCCTTCGGGCGTATACGTAGACAAAAGCGCGGGAGCCTCGAAGCAGTCCATTGGTTGCTCTTCCAACTAATTAATTAGTTAAACACGAACACATGTACATTAAGTGCGCATCGTCCAGCTTCTCGCAGGCTTCATCAACGGAATTATTCGAGCAATCGCGGTTGAACGATTCGAGTGCAGTAATTGACTGAACGCCTGTATGTTTCACTTTGGCTTGAATTCGATGTCGAAGGAAGAGGAGACATTATTACGCAAAAACGTCGCGTGTTGCACTTGAAATCTGGATTCCATACGACATAAATGTATATAGCTCCGAGACGCTCTGTTGGCTTGAGTGACGAGCTTGAAGAGTCTCTCTGTCGTATATTTTTCTGCTTTTTCACCTATCGTCCGTTGACCACTCGACCTAGTTGCACCAGCAATGTGATAGTTTTACCAGCGGCAAAACTCACAAAGTGGCTAGAAGTCAAGTCAGAACGGCACCCCCGTAGGACGAGGAAGTGATACCACGAGTGCTTTAAAGCTGAAAGCATGTTCATGTCGAGGCCAGCAGGAACGACAGCATGTCATACCGCACTCGTGAGACTTTATTACGTGAATTTGGGCGACTGGATTTACCAAAAGCACGTGATACCTCACGAAGCGACGAGTACTTGCCAAGCGTGAAAAAAGATCGCATGAGAAGATGAACGTTTTACTTCGAAATCACAAATTTCAATGCACTTTGTATGTTTCGTCTTTGACTGTGTCGTCTGCGCGTATATACATACATGCACGCACACTGCGATTTTTGCTAATTTTGTCTGTGCAAACTTTTTTCTCAGCAATTACGACATCAATCGTGATAATTTATGGCTTAATCGGCGGAGACTAACTTGATGTCATTATTTGTTTCAGCAGCTAAGGTTATTAGTGTGCTGGAATGGAGTTTTTTGTTTTGGTCAAATTATGTTGGAGAGCAAAGGGATTACAACGCTTCTTCCTTTCTTCCTTTTCGACCCTTTGTTTCCCTCGTTTTCATGCATATCTATATTTAAATTCCTACGCGTTGTAAAACATGGTGAGCTAGGCGCGCAATAAACGTCCAGTCTAACGTGCTCTAGAAAGATTAGCTGGGCACAGTGACCGCGTGTCAACTTAATCGGTTTTCCTGGTGTCGTGCGTTTACACAAAACTTTTACCCTTCCTCGGTATAACGGTGTACGAGTCGACAGAGTATATATAAAAAATGCATCCCGAGGTAACTAGTCTGAAAAATTAGAATAACGAGGCGAATTTCGGAGTATCTCCGTATCCCGATTTCATTTTCTGCTACTCCGTAAATTGGCTGACATTCGCGAGCGTTTCGGAGGTAGGGAGAGATTAAGCGAAATGGACGAGGGATGCAGGAGAGCCTTTAAATACGCGACTTCCGCCATGAAATCGTATTATAACATTTCGTTTTTTTTGTTTGTAGCGACCCGCACGCGCTAACCGGATAACTTACGCATATTTCTCTCTTTTCCCTCCCTGAAGCTCTTTTTCTATCTCCATGCCCTTCATCGCAGCTGAATAGCTTAGCGGGTGTTATAAAAATGTAAGAGTCCGGAAAAAAGCACGTTGCCCGGGGATGGTAGAAAAAGTTGAGGATTGTACCAGCGTCCTGCTACCACCGCGCGACATGGTAGTCGTGATAATTACCCATATGCAGCTGTACATTTATAGGAATTATGGAACCTGCGACACACCAGGACCACACCAGCGGGAATCGTCTCCCACCCCGCTGGTAGATAAATTATTCCCCAGTGTGCTTGTGAATCTAACCAGGCGATAATTTACTCTCCCACTTTTGAATCATTTCCCTGTAATTCAAGTGAAATTAATATTCTGTTTCCTTTTATCATAGAAACTCCCAGTAAAAAAGTGAAAATCGCGGACGGAAAAGATTTTGTCCACCACAACACATATTTTTTGTTTAAACAATCACTTTGGATGTGTATCTCAAGCTTAACAATCAATGACAAACATCAATAGAAGATAAAAAAAACTTGAATGATGAAAAAAAAGATTTCAGTTTCATAACGATTACAAAATTGTATTCGAATCTGGAGAACCGATGGTGACAACACAGATGACCTCATTAACAATTCATGATTTATTGCTCTATCAAACATTTGAGTACGTAAATATTCTGGAGTCAGAATCCAAGACAATTTCTGAACAGATGCTGCACAGAAGCTGAGAGTTTCACATTATTCAGGTAGGTGACGGTTCATAATAGTAGGATCAACGGTGGAAGTTGGTGTGGCAGGAACCAGAGCGTCCCTATACGTGTAGAGGTGAGAAGGTTTATTGGACGACAATGGGTTCACTAATGCCGGTAGAACTGTCGCACACCCCCGGTGGACTTGGGGGCTTATTGCCTCTCAACGGATTGCGTTCTCTGCTTGGACGCTTTCATTCAGTATGTAACGTGTTCAAGGAATATACATATATGTGTGCATTATACAATCGCCGAATGCGTTACTGTTCATTGGTCCTCCAGTCGAGTTGAACCGATACCATTCTTCGGGCCGATACAGTCCGTTCAAGGCTTTAAGCTTTCCACTCTGTCTAACTGACTCCGTACTTCTTCCTCTTTGTGTCTTGCTCCCACTTATTAGAATAACGAGCAACTGTGCCGCAAACGCGAAAGGGAATTTGGAGTCGAGCGGACGTGCAATGCACACATACAATGCAGTATGCAATGCAGACCAGAGACGAAAACTTTCATCGCATAGTCTGTAGTTACCATACGTTCCACTGAAGCCATTGAACCACAAAGTATCGATACAAGATATCGATAGGGACACACTTGAATGGATTGTACAGAGGCCCTAACTAGAGTAACAACGACCAGCGATTCGGTCCCACATCATCAGGGATTGGTCGATCGCGGATCAGCAGACTCTTCGTATAAGTCAAGAACAATAGATCCTTCTATCATTGCATTCGAACTTTGATGTGGCGTTTGGATATTCGAAATTAAGGGAATTCCTTGAGTTCTGAGTCTGAAACAAATTGTTTCGGAATCTTTGAAATCGTGTCCGATTCACAATATCATGGTATCTTTGAGTTTTTTTTTCAATAAGTTCTGGCAGCTGGGAATTTGTTCACCCGCTACTGAACAGACAGACTGTTCGACGATACAACGCTGTCAAATAATATTTCTAGCAAATTCAATTGACCCTGGTCCCATTTTATCGGAGGACTTGATGTACACGTAGACGAAGTAAACTCTGGTAGCGCAAAGAAAGGCAAACGATATATAGGGTGGTCGGTAGGTTGGACGTTAAATGATCAGGGATTCGTTCCAATCCATTTGAGCTCGTTCCTCTCGACCACCGTATGAGGTTGTGGAGGATATAAAGCGAAAGAAGTAAAAGGAAGAAAATCCACGAGCCTATCCGTCGACTGCACCCGGTGCTCGCACGTCCACGCTCGATCGAACTTCTGCGATTGTAAAGAAAAAGTGTACAACTCATCCTCTCCAGTTAACTCGTGTGCAGTTCATTTCGCTCATAATGTCTTCCAACATTGAATGTTCCGACGGACCTTCACGTTCGTTTTATCTCCATGGATAATTTTTTATTCTCGGATCGATTGTTTCGAAAAAATGACACGGAAATTTGTAACAAAATTACATGAGGTAACACGCGTTTTGATCCCATGACAAAATATCCACGAAAAAATATCCGAGGACATAATATCCGAAGGACAAAATATCCTCATGACAAAATATTCGCAAGACAATATATCCGTCGACTTAATATCCGCTGTCGGTAATTCACTGTTGAGGTATACTTTTGATCCATTGATCTAATATGATTAATGTCTGGGTTTGTTTGGGTGTTGGTTTGCATGGGGGCTGTATCTCTATGTTTCCATTTTACTATTTGTTTGGGTTTGTTCGGGTTTGTTCCCTCACAAAACGGAGGAAAATTATTGATATGTGACGTTGTGGTTTGATTTAGGATATTTTGTCTCGCGAATATTTTGTAATGAGGATATTTTGTCCTCGGATATTTTGACGCGGATATTTTGTCATCGGGCCAGATGTCGCGCAGCCATTCAAATGTACGGACTTGTTGCTATTAGTTATGAAATCAAAATAATCTTCGTACTCGATTTTTATTTCACAACAATTAATCCTTCGCCTTTTTGGAGAAGCCTGGATAAAAAAATTAATGTATCACGATGGATAACGATGGTATATGGGGATTTGCGCGTTGGTGATATAGTTTGCGACTTCCGTTGTAAGGTGATATGATAGTAAATACCTCGTTCAGCGTCTCTGTGTGTGTATGGCTGTTCGGTCGACAGTAAGACAGAGAGGGTAAAAGATAATAAATATGAAAAGACGTGATAAATGGTTTGTCCCGTGGTGCACACTGTCTCTCGCTCTGCCTCTCTCTCACTCCCTCCCTTTTTCCTCATGTGAAGGGACCCGTGATATACGTAACGGGTTCATCAATTTATCTTTCTAGCTCTAGAACTCTCGAGGTCGAGAGTCTACCCATAAATATATATACAATAAGAGTGTATGTGTTTGCACGTATATTCACTGCTTTTTTCGATTGACAACACGTACGAGATGAGGTTGCCTTGGGGGGACGGAAATCCCGATACTAACAAAGCTCGTGGTGAATTATGCCTCCTTACGATTGCGGAAAATGATATCCGGCAAAGAGAACATATAATGCCGCTTCGGATGTATACAGCAAACGAGGTTTCTTTCTTCCCACGGAGTTGTGCACACGTTCGAGGTTTTGATTTCACTGTGACACGAGCGTGTGCACGCGTCATGGAAGCTCAATGTGAATGCGTCCCGATAGAGTTGGACAGAACAAGAGAGAGAGAGAGCGAGAGAGAGAGAGAGAGAGAGACAGAGAGAGAGAGAGAGAGAGAGAGAGAGAGAGAGAGAGAGAGAGAGAGAGCGGGAGGGAAGGAATGTCGAAGAATAAAATAACAATAAGGTTCATATGTAGGTCACAGCAGCAACCTCACGTTTTACGCTTCTCTCCTCTTATCAACTCGAAAACAGACGAAACTCATATAGCCTTCGAATGAGGCAAGCCGACAATATTCTTTTGCTAGCTATAGCAATTCCTCTCGAAGCTCGCATTTGTATACTCATGATGTGCGCTAGCGTATTTAGTTTGCTGTGAAATCAGTTTTTATAATATTGCAACTCGTCTTTTTAGATTCAACGTGCATCAAACGCGGATTTTTAATTAAGTGTAGAATCAGATCGAATGAACATTCCTTTCTTGGAATTGAACGTGAGAAATCGATCACTATACCGAGAAAGTTGTTTCGTTGATCAAACTCGCAATCCCGCTTCTGCAGCATTCCAAAACAATTTATTCCCGTGTTTCATGCATTTTGATAGCATCGTTAGAATTTGCTGAAGCCCCTCAGAAACTCTTCAGCAATGTTTTTCTGCAGTCAGTTTTTCGTAAAACCACTTTTTCAACACGGTCGGAAAAATAAAAGACACGAGCGACTTTGAGCTTTTGCGAGAAAGGAAGGAATAACAAAAAAACGTCGAAATCCTCTTGCCTTCCGTAAATATGTCGGGTAGTAAACGTATTTCGACTGCAAATTCGAGGGTAAAACCTACACTACTTTACATGTTGAATCGCCCAGGTTGAGCCTTTTTATTCGCATGCAGTTGACACATACATGGAGGTGCTCGCAAACGCAGCTCTTTTTTCTCCTGATCCAATACGGTCGAGGTTCTTGGACGTAGACACTCTTTTCCATCTCTCTCATGCATTTCCCTCTTTGTGTACTTTTCGTGGATATATCTCGTATCTAGAGTGTTCAAGGGGCTCGATAGGTCACCCTTTTCTCGTAAAAACAAATTAAGTCGTAAAAAGCTAATGATCGCCTAGCTCAACCGAACTCATGGTTTAAGTCACGCACACTTATTTGTACGAGTCAAAAAACGCAATCCCTACGGTCGCCAGCCTGTTCTGTACAATCCTAGAGAGTTCTGCGTCCCTTATAAATTTATGCATCCACAGCTGCATTCTCTATAAACTAGGGAAAGAAATTCGTGGATTCACGAAATACTCGTTGAATCAACTACTCCTGCGGTCACGTGCAGCGAGTAAAACATTTTATTGCATCCAACAAAGATTCGATTGCTCCAGCCGCCGTTCACTACAAAAATATTTATCATTGAATTAACAAATTCCATTTTATTAGGTCAAATTTTTTTCGCCGTGGGACTGAAGTTGACTATACGTGGTTTTGTTCATTTTCGACGCAATTTTCATTCTGCCCGATTTTTCGCATTCGTACAGGCGTAAGAGCTACATCCTGGAGCCCTAATTCACCGATTGCCAGATAAAAGGTCCAACAAATTTTCCTACCGTCTCTACAGAAGTTGTAAGACCATGCAGTTTCTTTGTCTGCTTACCGTGCTTCCGGCAGTAGAAAGCATTCGTTTGTATATTTGGAATTACTGCTGCAATCCTATTCCTTAACCATTCGTTTTATTTTCGCCCGATATTGTGATAAACACAATGGTTCTTGCTCGAGACTGGAATCATCCAATTTTATCTCATTCTGCGTCGTTAAACAACTCTGCTAAATTGTTTTCACGTGCACCTCGTTGGCTGTATTTCATAGTGAATACATTTTTCTCTCGCCTGGAAAGTACCATGCTCTATCGCTGTAACACTTCGGCCACCACCATAATTGTCTCATGGAGAGGACGCCCACAAGATCTATAATGTAAGCGGAGTAGCGCGCTTCGAAGCAGAATAAACACCGTTGAAAGTGGAATAATAATTAATGGGGTCACGTTTAAGCTCGTGCACGTACACTACTTAGGACGAGGATGCAACCGCGTAATAGATATTTGAATACGTGAGGTAAACAATCATAGTTTCTCTGATGATTCCTGTATTCTCCGGTGAACGAACGTTTCTGGAAGTTGACACGAAATCATCAGAAATGTCATTAACATTCTCGTACATTTTTTTTAAAGTGCGACATCCAAGCTTCCAGCTCCAATCAAGTGCAGACATTGATTTCTGCGGTTGAATCACGAAGCTTTCAAAATTGTTTTGAATTAATGAACACGACGTTTTGGAAAAATGTATCACGGCTCAATACGAAAGGTAATACGCGAACAACGTTATACGCGCGAAATCACTGCTCATACAACATCGTAATCAAGCGCCTGCCTGCAAACACATAGAGAAAGCAATGATTTTGCAGTGAATTTGCGATCGATATGGTATGTGCTGCGTACAGTTTGTTTAACGAGTCAGATTGATTTAATAAACGTTCGAATAGCCGATGAATATGATAAATGCCGTTTCATGCTGTGAGAAATTATGCTGTTCGCCTTCATTTCACAAGCGTACCTTGTGCGTTACGAATTTTCAACCACACAACGGACCACGAGTTTACTTATATTTTTGAATTTCATTTGATCCAGCGCCGCTGTGAAGCGATTATTAATTTCGGGCTCCATGTACAAGTTGGTTCATTAAAATCGAATTCATCCTAGCAATTACGTGGACCAAACTTCATTCTACTATAAACGCGTAGATATACGAAATGGTTCCAGTAGAGATTCACGTTTTGATCGATAACGTTCGTTATGGCTGCCCTTCGTCGGATAAGACGACTCATTATTCAAACATCTTCCGAAAAATCATTCCTCAAACATTTTCCAACAATCAAGTTGTTTTCGAACAATATTTATAAACTCGAAATATTGTTTTAGTCGAAACGACGACCAGCTGGGTCGGAGTAATCAGATTCGAGGGTGTAGGAGAATCTCGTTCGTACAGAGAGTATCGTAACAGCTAAATACAGAAGGACTTGTATAGCACGCCTCCGAAATAGGTTAAGTACGTGTACATCTCGTGTGGTCCAGCCAGTGCTCCTCTCTTTATGGTTATTATGATGCAGGCTACACAACAAAGCTCTCAACATCCTCGTCATTCTGGCTCCTTGTTATACATGCTATCATATCGTAATCATCATCCTGAGCCAAAATGCACGATATATCAAGTAAATGCGGATTTACATATCAATTGGAAAAAGTAATCGATATTTTGATCGGTGAAGCAAACAATATTGACATATTTCGATGATGATCCTAAAATTTTCGCAACTTACTATATCGACGAACGTCAAATCCAAACGTCCAATTTTTGGCGGAAAAAAAAATCATATTAAAATGTGAATCTTTTCTCAAAAAATTATCATAAATAGCGCGTCGACACTGGATCGCCGCTATATTCTCACGTCCCTGCACAAAATGCACTTTTCATGTAGTCAGTGAGTACGCGCCGGGCATAAAAAATATGGAAAGCTCTGAACTTTCTCTTTTAAGGCTCCATGATGCCAAAAACCGACAAAGAGTCTACGAAACATTTCAAACGTATACACACTTACGATATTCACACTAGGCCACTATACGCATTTGTCAATGCGGATAAATGTGTGCTGAACTACAAACTCGTACTCCTTGAGAAAATAATCGTCGAGTAATGCCAGAGACAGAGATCGAAGTGTGTAATGGCTCTCTTCCCGCGAGGCGTAAAAACTTTGAGCTGTCTTCTTACCGGAAGAGAGATTTCCAGATCTCAACCTACTATAGGCATGGGTTGGAAGACTCGGTCTTCTACACCAAATATACTCGTAGTCGAAAAAAATTAACGAAACTTGGCAACGATCTCAGCGAGTATATTAACGTCGTTGAAGCTCAGTTTTTTTCTTCCTTGATGGTGTTTTCTCCATTTTATCGTTCTCTGTTTCGAAAGCCATTCCATATAAGCCGCTTATTGTAGAAGACAAGCTATGAATGATGCGACGTTTTTTTAAATATAAAAAATCCTCAAGCTGCAGGTTCGAGAACTAGTTGAAGAATTTAAAAAATACTTGCTTGGTTGTGTGAAAGAAAAAAACATGGAATCCTGCTATTCACAAAAAGTACTTTTTCGCATCATTCACGCAACGCCGTACGATTTTATTACATAAACAGATGAATTATATGCCTTTCCATCGCGAAGGCGTAGCACGTAGGAATAGCTTGATGGCTAGAAGGACGGCGTAGGACGATAGATAACGAGGCTTTTAAGGATATAAAACGCATTGCTTTATCCTCTAGTATCGTCCCAGTGACAAGCGAGTAAAATGGCTCCGATATATCGTCATGGAGAAGGTAGGGCTAAGATATATCCTTGAAGAATTTATAACGTAATAATATGAATCCGAAAGGTTGGTGACTCCAGAACACCCCTAGTGAGTCAATAAATCACGTCGAGGAATCCTTAAATAGAACACCAACGTTCTTCGGGGACACTACGGGAGATTCGACTTACATTATTTTTCATACTGCTTGGATTTGTCCAAAGAAACGAATCTCCAGCACGGAATGATGCGAACAAAATTTTCGGATGGTAAAGCAAAATATTTCGCGATATAATAATAATAACATCTTCTTAAGGACGTTGTATGCAAAATTTTCTATCGATAGAGTTCCTTTAAATTAGCACCACACAAAGAGAATAATGATATCTAATAGCTCGCACTATTTTAAGAGGTTTCACCATGTAGAAGTCGAGATAATTATTTATAAAAATCACAATTTTCAGTAGTTTCTCATAAGAGCGTGTGTTAAAAATTGCAATTTTCAACATTAAATATTTCGATTTCTAAATGGTGAAGCCTCTTAAAACTTTGCATACACTTTTATGTAACGTCGAAGAAGCTTTATTTAGTTTTTCAAAAAAATCGCTCGTAAAATTTTTTCGAAATTTTGTTTATTACATCACAAATAAAGATTACCTCGGACAATCTTGGATTTAGAGTATCTTGTTCTTTAGTCAATGTGTCACAACTTTTTTTAATCAACTTGGGCTCGCAAACCATTTCGTATGTAAGAAAAACTGAAAACAGAAATTTAGAATTTACCGTCGCCATGCAACGTCCTTAAGCTGCGTAAAGTTTAGTCAACGTTGCTCTCTCCCTTCTCTCGCGCACTTACATTTTGTAATCGCGAAAAGCCACGAGAGATTTTCAACGGTTTCACTTCGGGGCACCCCGTACATCGCTTTTGGCTCGCTTCTAACAAGGTGGCGGCGTCGAAACAAAACGAGCAAGAGTAAAATGAAAATGAGGAAAACCCTAGGGAACAAGTAGGGAGCGAGAGCGAGGAGATTCAACGAGAACGAGCGAGAAAGAAAAAGAGGGAGAAGAGGCAAAACCATAAAAGAGAGACATATTTTCAGTGTTCGCACGGCCAGAAATGCCGTGGCTTTTCCGAGAGGGAATTCTGGCCGCATGAGACTCGCGAGAAGGAAACACAATAAAAAGAAAAAATAAGGTGACTGTACACGAACGTATACGAACTGAAGCGTTTCATGTGGCTTTGTGCCTCGCCATCCAAACGCCCCCAATTAAATATTATACGTTTCGCAGAAACGTTTTTTCGGTCAGAAGGTTTGTCTTACCCAGTGTTATAACTCCTGAGTTTCCAGCTGCAGCCATGAGAGAGTCCTCGCCGTGGCCGGTTAGAAAGTTTTATATTTTTTCAGAACAGTTTCGCTCGAAAATATTTTCCAACTTTTTTACCGTCTAAATAACTTGAATTTGCATATTTGCTATTGTAATTAAAAATGTACACGTTTTCTATTTTGTAGATCGTTAAAATGTAAGCATTGAACGTACAAGACTCTTTATTACCAAAGTTATCTCTCGTTTCAGTGAAAATTTGATTACACAGATTTCCCTCTACTCCCTAGGGCAAACCTCAATTCACGCTCCGTAAGAACTTATATTAAGTATACCGTTATAGGGCTGTACGCTCGCAAAGTTTCAAAAGTTCCTTGCCATGGAATGAGCACACGTGGTCTTAGATGGCAAATCGATGATTTTCCCTGAAGATAGCTGCGGCCATCGACTCGTCTTAATGAAGCTAACCTTCATTATTATAAGTATCCATGTTCGTGTATGTGTATTGAAGCGTTACCATGGCTCTTGATATACTACACCAGTAACAACAATCTTTTCAGTGTATTGTCGCTGTAACTTTATGACTCGAATTAGCCTACACTTTACAATTACGTAATGGGCAAAGATCAAAGTTCGGCAGTACGGAATAACTCAATTCAGAACAGCGTGGCTTTTAACTTACTTTATATTCAAGTTTTTGAAACTTCCATATTAATAAGGAAATAGATTTACTGGAGCTCATCAACATACTGAAGTAAGAGTTTTCGAAAATGCAATACCGTGTCTTACAATTTAAATTTATACTAAAAAGCACTTCACATAAAATGTGAGCAGTACTACATCTGTACTCTTTACAACTGTCCTCTTAAATAATCTAATCTAACCTAAAAAATCTTTATTCTGATATATCTGTGTTCTTCGACAACAGCCCTCTCATACAACTGTATCCTTAATTCCTGCAAAAAAATCTCTATTCCGATACAACTGTACTCTTTTACAACTGTGTTTTGATACATCTGTACTCTGGTTCAACTTCGCTCTTATAAAAAAATCGATTATGCTATAGCGCATTTCAATAATCAATTGTTTTGCAAATTCCGAATTGCAGATTGTAAGCAATTAAAGTTGAAACTGAGTACAGATGTATCAGAGAATAGTTGTAGAAGAGTACAGTTGTAAGAGAATACAGTTGTATCAGAATAGAGATTTTTTGCACGAATTAAGGACAGATGTATAAGAATGAAAATGTATCAGAATACAGTTATGTCATTACGCAGTTATTTAAGAGGACAGTTGTAAAGAGTACAGATGTGGTACTGTCAAAATGTGCACATTTGGTTTGTTCTTTTTCGCTTTTGCATATTTTTTGAGAATATTCTTTTGCTTATTGTAATGTGACGAAGGAATGCCTCGAAATTTTTATTTGTAGATTGAAGCGAGCCTGCGATATTTTGTGAAAAAAGCATAAAAATTCGTTCTTTATTGAAGAATTGACACTGTTTCGAGAGGGTGGCTTCGGTTGAGGGTGTATTTCCCTCGATCTCCGTATTGTCACGAACTGCTGTATCCGCAGAACGATTACACGGGGTCTGAGAGGAAGAGAGAGAGAGAGAGAGAGAGAGAGAGAGAGAGAGAGAGAGAGAGAGAGAGAGAGAGAGAGAGAGAGAGAGAGAGAGAGAGAGAGAGAGAGAGAGAGAGAGAGGTGGAACGGGAGACGAGGAAAGGAAGAGACCATGAGCTAAGGAGTTACGGACCACCACGACCCTGAGTCGACCTGTGGCAGACACTTGGGTCGCTGTGCTATGATATATATTTGTCTCTTGGCAGTTTGGAATGGGAATCTGTTCATTCTCCCTCGTCGCGCACGTCTACACCGGCAAAAGAGCCATTCTATGTTTCAACTATTGCTGAGACGCAAAACGGCGTAACTTGACGAAATTTGAGTAGACAAAAGTGATGGGGAATACGCCCTTCAGTATTTTGACCGCTCATGTATATCCTCTTTATGTAGAACCGTTACTCTGCTCGTTCCACCTTCTTTGGTTTATACAGATCCGCCATCACGGTTCTCTAAACTATTGAAAATTATGTTCTCCGAGCTTATCGTCAGTGTGGGTCGTCGCGGATGTTCACACTGACCTCTACAATTCTATAACTCCTCTTCGTTCCCGAGCTCACGACGGTGGAGTTTCAGATGCACTTTGCAGGTCACTTGAATATGTGAGACTCTAAAAGCCCCGTCGAAGTACATAAACTCGAGCCAAGACTATATTTTCTTTCCCAATCTCAAATCATAAGAATCCCTTCAGAGAAGAGTCCACGGAGATTGAGAGTGAAGAGGTTTTTCCAAAAAATCAAATAATTTACCGATCACATGGTGAATAGTCACGTCTTGCAAATGTGATGAAATTTTCATTTTAATTAACTCAACATGCAAGTTTTCATGGTGTCTTAATATTACTTTTCTAATAAGTGTATTATTATTTTTAAAAATTAACGTACCATTTGTTTTGTTGCGTTACAGACATTCAGGAGTTCTACGAGCTGACCTTGCTGGACGAATCAAAATCAGTTCAACAAAAAACTGCAGAGACGATTCGCATTGCCGACAAGTGGGAAGCGAGCGATGGACCGATCACGCCAACCTTTGCTCAAAACGACGTGAGTAAAGCTTGATTCAAAAATAGCTATACACCTATGGCGAATTTCGATCAAACTCTCTTCATCATGAAATAATATCATAGTTCTTCTATGATATTTATAATAATAATAACAAAAATGGTAATAATAAGAACGGGTATTGAATAATTGAAAACATCAATTTCATCATGGCATACAAATCCATCGTTGATGACTCGAAATTCTATGGCAAGGAAATTATTAATTTGAGGTAATCTGTGACAGCAGAATGCTGGTTGTGGTGATCAATCCTTTTAATTACTAATTGTGCCCTCATTAGTCTGTCAGCATGTATAATATGCTAGAAGTGAACACTAAATTATTATTACCGCTGTATGCGATAGGAGGGTGGATACGCGGATACAATAACAAACACACCATCAGCAGAGAAACGTCATTATTCCTTTTATGTACTCTCGGTCCTAAATTTATACCTGCACCACGTAATTATTCGATATTTCACAAATTAGTTTCGCCATACACGATCGATAAATCTGATGATTCTGGGACTAGTGAATGCATTTCGATTCATTTCCTACAACCAGAAAGCTCATAAAACGCAATATGGTTTAGATCATGGGGGAAATGAAATTCTTGTACGGCTCCATTATAAATGAAAAACTGAAACAACATTATTATTTTATTTTTTTTTCAAGTTGGTATGATCAGGTGAAACGCTGGTTCCCAAAGTTACTTCAATTATCTGTTTTGAAGTAAATTTTTTAAATACAATTCTTTTGAAAGCTAATCCAGAAGCGAACAAATTTTCTTTACGGTTTTCCTCACATTCAAATATTTCAAGATGCGATTGGATTTCGAAGGTTCAAACGGGAACTATCCACATGCTCGACCTCGTTTTCCCTCAGGACTTTCTAGACTTTCTCATCGAGACGAAGAAAGTTTGAACTGCAAATGCACTTTGTTTTCTATTGTTGAAATTAGTTCTGTAATGGAGTCAGTCAGGGCATCGACGGGGTAACACGAGTACGCCAAAGAAAAGATAAAAATATGTAAGTCTTGAATCGATTAGAAAAAAAATGCTAACATGAAATTAAAATAAAATTTCTTTGGGAAAACAACCGAGAAAATACTGGAATCCATTTTTCATAAACCGAATGCATCTTGGCCCGCATTCGCATCAATTATTCGAAAATATATAGTGCAATTAAAATATCGAAAATTTTGATGAAACGTTATCGAAAATCGACTTTTCGGCGAGATTCTTAAACGAACGTGGCTCCGAGAACGAAAACAACTTTCTTATACAGAAAAATCGCTTGTGTCGGTATATACACTGAAATATGCGGTGTAAACGTACAGCATCAATTTACCATCCAGCCGGCAGGAGATAAGACGAGGGGGATGAAAAATAACTGGTACTCGTAAGTAGCGGCATGCTGGCCGGCGGGCCACGGGACAGTACCACGAATTTTTCACTTGGTGCGGCGAGAGAGTAAAATGGCCCATCAGCCTGAGGCACCGAAAGCTTATGTAATGGTATTTTTCCCATGGTATATATCCATTTAGTTGATACAATATAACTTCCCCTCTAGACGATCAAATATTTTTAACTTTAAGAAAATGTGCCCGCAGAAAAAATTCTCGTTATCGTAAAGTTAAATGAGTGCAACACTCGTTATTCGTAAATCTGTAGAATCAATGAATATATATTCGAGATGAAGAACAAGAGTGTATCCGTTGCTAAGAAATTGTTGAAAAACAAGAGCAAGTAGAAAAACACGCACTCCAGGGCGAATGTATTTCAATCGGGAAGTATTTATTGCATGGTTAAGGCTACCGAGTAGTCGGGATACCCATAGGAATGCCTAGCGCCCAATTAAATAGATTTTTCTCTGTTACCGTTAAAAAACTCTCAGCTTTTTTTTCTTTTTTAATAACTTCTCCTTCCTGCAGAGTGAATCCGATGAAAATGAGATCATAGGCAGAAACCTTGGATAGATTACAAATTATTCTGTTCTGATTTCGCCGACTTCTTCCAGCAGGTCGTTTAGGCTATGGAAGAAAACGGAGGTAGTGGCTGTGCGGCCGATAAACCGCCAAACAAGTTTGCCATGCAAATACGCCGCAGTTATGAGGAAAATGATGATGGTCTTGGTATGGTGGTAGCAGGAACGCACGTATATGCGGGTTAAATTGGAAGTTACCAGAGATAATTCATCCTAAGTACGAGCACTCTGTTTAAACAGCCATGGTAGTATGTTCTCTCTCTCTCTCTCTCTCTCTCTCTCTCTCTCTCTCTCTCTCTCTCTCTCTCTCTTCAGCTTCTCGTCTCGTTCGTATCTTGTTCGTACCTTAGCCATCGTATCCTTGTTCACTTTGACAATATTACAACGAATTGTTCCTGTCACCCATCCTCCAACCGCTCGTTCTCTGATCTCGTACATTCTCGTCCCTTTGACGTCCTTAACGTAACATGTCACACGTCTGTCGAACGCTACGAATCACAGCCTCTTTCTGTACCCTGCCGCTATGATCAAGCATCATGCATACAAAGCGTTTACCACACGTATCTGTTCTGCATGACTCAATATGTAAATTGAATATGGCCTCGATAAGTCAAGCAAAAAGTTATTGAATCCCATTTTTCTCAAGATTCGCGAAATGTTTTTCATAAGGTGGCTTACAAGTGAATTAAAAAACTGGTGATACGAATGAAACTTCGGGATGGCGTTGTCTAAGATACAATGAACACTCTCTCAAAATTTCAGGATATGTTGCCAGGCAAATTATTGCGAACGAGTAATTAGAAATTACCCATTTTAACATAGTTCTTATGACAGTTAATTCCATTTTCACCGGAAATGACATGATACCTTTTGATAAAGACGAGAGATCTTATTCAAATTTTAAGTATTGAAAGATGAAATCGTGAACTTTCCAATGGTATTCAAAAAATGGTGTCTCGCCAGGGATTTTCCTGAGAAATTGAATCGCAAAAATCATCGTGTGTGCAAATCTCGGATACAATATGTCTGTCATTCCGCACGAGAAAACACGCGACTAGCGCGCGGTTATGTTGAACTGTCATGAGAGGCTGCCTTAGTTTCTTATTCGGCGCTTGCGTACTGTCAGCGTTAAATGATTTTGTCAGTTGAGACTTTATTTATAATATTATTTATTATAAATTATGGATAAGTATCACAGGAAACGTCAGCGAAATTCATACATTTTATTTAATCAGAGTATTTAGGAAATATCATGATAGGTTTCATGATTTTTTTTCACGTCACGTTTTGACTAATTTTGTCACTGATGGGCCTTCACACCCCAACGCACAGCGAACGCGGTTCAGTGAAAAACAAAGGAAAGAAGAAAACAAAATGCTGCTATTTGTCTTCGTTGACAATCGCGATCGCTTGTTCATGTAGCCTTCCTTCCTTCCGCAAACTCACAAACTTACAGCAGAGTCCAAAGTTCTAAAATCGTTCCCTCCTGCTCCTCCAATTGATCCGCTGTCATACGATGTTAAGAACTCAACTCCGTTCGTTATGATCCTCGGCTGATATGCCCACTGCGATTTTGGCGCTCCGGAGCCAATGTGCTCAAAGACGGAAGTTGTTGAAATGAAAATTCTTTTCGCTCTTGCAAAGTAAACGAAACTGGGCTCCGCTTTTAATTCCTATCTACACAATGGAGTTTGCGATGATCTCTGTAGCCCTTCAGAGCGCAGGGGGAGGGAAACCAAGATGGATAACCTGAATGCAATATATGCAACGTAATCTGCGAATATTGGGAAACGGCGGGGTAGATTAATGCGGGACTCATATTATTAATATACTTGATGCTGGTTATGATTGTAGTTGATTAAGGAACGAGCATAATGATTAATTTTTTCATGCCATCACATGATCAATTATATTATGCAATTATAAAATTAAATTTATTCGTTGTTCTGCTTGGATTGGCTAATGAGATTTTGTTACTTATGATAGTTTGTGTGTTCGATTTCATCAAACATTAGTGATGCATTGACTTGATAGTGATTGGAAGGGTGATTGGGAAATATCATAAATTGTGATGAATCGTATCCAAACTAATTACACGCACCAACTAATTTGATGGGTTCCTCAGTTATTTTAGTCGAACAGTTGTGATGAATATTGCGCTTACAATCCCATCAGTGCGCAGTATTATCAAATTGGATGGATTCTAAATAACACATGCAGTTTATTCAATGCTTCAATTTTCCTGATTATCCTTCAAGTAGAACCTCTCGATTATTCTCGTTCTCGTCTAATGGAATTTGACATCGTTACTTTTGTTCTTTGGATCAACCCAACTCCACCGGATCACCCTAAAACGAGAGTGAACGTCGTTCAATGTGGAAAAGAGAGGAACAAAAATTATAATGCGTCGGTCGGCTCTCTCCCATGCAAATCCTGCAGTCTCGTATCAATCGACAGGGAATGGACTTCGACGACTGCGATGGTGGGTTGTTTTTTTTTTTTTTTTTGGGAAAATCATTACCAAGTTAGGCGTTTGCTGCATATCGGGAAATTCTCCGAGGCCAGTAAAAGTTATACCCTCAATAACGTCGAATTCAACCTCGTTGAACGAGTGTTATATAACGTTTTCTATCCTGAACTTCTTTCTTTTCTCCTTCGTTTTATTTTCATTCACGCGTATGTGTATCTGTGTATGTGGAAATATTTTTTCCATTTTCATTTTTCTGGAAGGTCACTCTAGCAGAAAAGTTTTCGTAGCGCGTAACTACGATGACAAAACTCTCTTGCGATTTCAAGAAGAAGGGAAAGAGAAAATGGGAAATGAAAAGTTTTTAGTTTTGTGAAAGTTCGCTCAATGGTCGCCGATCGCCCTACATTGCTGCTGATATTTTCTTGTTGAGAGCCTCGCAAGGATGCAATCGAGAATACCCCACGGTCCAATGATTTCTTTCTCAGTTTTTCTCAACCACAAACTTCGCTTCCTTCCCGCGAATCAACGTGGTCGTCAAGACCAAACTAACAACTATTCGGGAGATTCGATTATTAGCATTTTTAGAATTCTGTTTAATCGACCGTGATGTCTCGAACGTATGTAAATGTGAGTTTCTTTCGGGCATAATTGAAACATTCCTTCATTGTTTAACTCTAACTGGTCACATCTCTAGATTGTGACGTAATAGTCATTGGGGGTGTTATCAACCCTACTCACTTTGGAAGGCGATGAATAGTTGAAAAATCGTTATAAAAAATAAAATGAAAATACTACAATGTATTTTCAACCCTTGAGTAACGACCATGATGATTGTATTTAATTCATGCAATTTTTAATATTTAAAAAATGTCGAAAAAAAAACTCTGCAAAAATGATTTTTTTCAACAAAAATGTAATTTGTAAAAAAAATGTAAAAAAAAAATGTAAAAAATTGTAATTTTCAATTAAAAAAAAAAAAAAAACTCATTTCATAAGTCTGAAATAGCATGCTTTCAGGTCGGACTGGTTAAATTACCGACCGTTCCAAAAAGTATACCCCAGGTTTTACGCCGTCTGCTTCCTACGGCTTCCAAAACTGAACTAACGGGACCTTTCAAATAAAAACGATGAGGCTCCCTACTAGAAGGTTCAAACTACCGATAGAGAGTATCATAAGTCCCATTTTCTCAAAATTTCGGGTCAGATTAACTTCATGTGACCATTAAGGGTTAACAGCAGTTCGGAATCACACTTTTTCACAAATGTGAAAATATACTGTAGTATGTAAACAAACTGATGAATGAATTGGTTCAGAAAGAAAATGTTACAATTTTTTTATTCAGGTTTTCGTAATTTTGGATTCAACTGGTGTTTTTGTGAATCTTACCTATTCGCAGATGGTTGGTCAGCTGTTTATATGAGGAGTGAATGTAGGAAGATGAAAAAGTCACAAACAACTCGTTTTCGCAAGTAAGAATAAATAAAGGGACGCATAGGTCGAACGAACAAAAGTAGATTTATATCCTTAGTTGACCCCATCCCAGGCGTGACCTCAATCTTGATCGAGTAGTAGAAGCAAGCCAACATACACGTCCGTTCCGTTTCTTCCGGCCATTTCTTTCCAATTCGGTTTTTCCTTCGGCCGAGCGCCAGCCATGCAAGCTCGCTCGGCTTTTGCAGTTTCTGTTGGCGGAGGCTATAGATTTTCGCATTTGGGTAAACACGTCCGACCGTGTGGCACATGCACTCTCGGCAAAGGTGGAAAGAGGCAAAATCGAGATTTTCGCACGCGTTATCGTAGCTACTGAATCAGCGGCATTTTACCCAAGAGGGTTACAGCGGGGTTCACGTCGTCCGCGAACCCGTTAACTCTCCCTTCCAAACTAACTTTTTCATATGTCGACTTGGAGCAGGCAACGAAGAAAAGTGTCTCCCGATTCAACCGTAGGTTGTGGTGACGTTGTAAAAATCCCGAGTGAGTGGTTCCGTTCCAGCCACTCTTTGCCGCGGCCGCGTGCATGTTCCGAACTAGACTTCCATTTTCCTCTTTTATTAATCCGCGTCGCCGTATAACCCGGGACCAAAAACCTTTTGTTCACTCGTCGAGATCCTTCCTGGAGCCAGAAATGCATAAAATTCCCGTTGTCCTGTCGGACACGCTTCTCAACTCACAAACCTGCTTATACATAGGAGTATGAGAAAACGTCCGTCTGTCAGTGAATATATGCGAACCGCCCTTCTGCGTTTCTTTCCGGGATGCAAACAAGCATCGCCTCGGAATATATAGTTTTTGTGACAGAAGATTACAGCCAAGAATTTTTCAATTTTTAGTATACCTTTTCTTGACTTGAAATGAAAATGAGTTTCCATCGGTGAACACACAAAAACCTTACTCAAAATTGAGGCTTCCAAGGCTTGTGTGTATCTGTATAGGCACTTTTTAGGTCGGTCGATCGCTCCTCCCGAACTTATACGTACTCATATTTATATCTTCACTTACCCAGTCATGTATTTACGTGTGTTTTCGTCTCTCGTTCAACCGTTTTGCTTATCCTCGTTTCCCAGACGGTGCTTACTCTCAACAACTTGAATTCTCTACCGATGCAACAGGTTCATCGCAAACTGCGATCCTCCGATCATTTTTTATCCTCCCCGACCTCGCTAATGCTCGAAGGTTCCAACTTGGAAGAAATTATAATTACCTCCAAGATTAATTACATAATAATCGAGGCAAAAAAAAAGTAGAGCTCGTAGTTGATGAGCAATAGAGTTCGCTAGTTTCGTTCCCTTTTCCAGCATGTCATGCGAAACAATCAATAATATTTTCTCGTCCGTGGAATACACCGCGACGGACCGGTCTTACGGTCATTTTCTTCTGCAGATTTCATCTCTGATACGCTGTTGACCTGACTAGGCTACAGTGTGAGAGGATCAATAACTGTTTATCTGTGTTCCTCCTGTCTCCGTCAGACATACTCGAAATATTCCGTGATCGATCTCGTGTCAATTATGATTCAGCTATTTCAGATTTCGACATTGATAAATACAAAAAGCGCTGCTAATTAAAATTCGCTAATTGCTTTCTCAAGATGATCAAGATGCACGATGCTCAAATCTTTCTCTATGAGAAAAACTATATTTTTAATTTTGGCTTCCTCAGTGAGGAAGCTTTGAGCATCGTGAGGAAGCAATTCGCAAATTTCAATTTGCAGCGTTTTTATATTTGCATTCAAATTACATAATTTCGACAACTTTTCTAGCAAGTGAAAAGGAACTACAGATTTACACACAATATCTTACAAAATTTGTATAAATTAGAGCGGTTCAACGATTTTTAAAAAAATTCAGATATTCGTAAAATTCGAAAAATCATGAAATTTAAACCGTTCAACCAATATTTCCCAAATTCAATACCAACCTTTCGATTATGATACTTTATTTATTAAAAAAAAATTAGCAATAAATCTTCAAATTTGCGGAAGTTAGAGCGTCGTCATCCTTTTTTTTGAAAATTTTAAACTGCCGTAGAATCCATATTTTTCTAGCAATTCGAACAAAATTCCTAGGGAATGAAGAGCTCGTATAGATTAACATCTGGGCAAAACGGGAGCCTTGTAGGTCAATCCGTTTTCGAGTTATAAACGTTTGAATTTTACAGTGCCAGAACATACACACACACACACACATTCGGACATGTTTTCTAGATATGATTTTTCGATGTTTTGGGACATTTTAAGCACATTGACATTGAGAACTGGAAAAAAAAAATTCTGTCACATAGCTTCCTCTATGAGGAAGCAACAAATTAACATGGATAAATATAAAACTGTGAAATCTTGTACCGAACTGTTTGGAAAATAGCTCAAACTTTCCTTGGGTTCAGAAAGTTCGACAAGGGCTGAGTATTGCACGTGTGTCTGCGCATCTGAGCTCGTTGGGTCATTCCAGCGACATCTCATCAGGTACGAAATATTGACGAAACATGGGTGTGTATGTGCAACGTTGCCAAAGTCAATGTTTGCTCATGAAACAGTATTCATGAGTTGGAATCCTCAGTGATATTGATGTGGATTGTATCAGTCGTAGGAACTCGGATGCGTACGTGATTCCTCTGCGGAAACCTTTCGAACTGCTATTAGCAAAATTGCATGAGTTTACCTTGCCAAATTTCGCTTTGAGAGGCAGAGAGATGTAATTGACCTGCAAACAAGACAGTTCGAATCAACCGAACGTGAGATTCGTCCGTGGCTTACATCAATGACGGAAAATTGAAGAAAAAAATCATCTGAAATTATTTCTGGTGCGAAGTATAGTAATTTCTTTGCAATCTCTCCCTTCTTTCCTTGTAAGACGGCGACTACAAGCCCGTTCCGTATAAATTAAGATTGCCTGCAAATATAGGCGATGACAGCATCTCTCCCAAGGTACCACTTTATAATTGAGTAATTGTTTTCAGTGCTGTACACGAATCTGTAGACGTACCAATTTTTTTTCGGAAGCCTCGTTATCTCATTCCATTTTTCTGACGGTCTTTGTTCATTCCTTTTTTTCCGCTATCTCTTGACTGCAATCTCCTGCGAATCTTATTATTTCCCTCGTTGAGAGATCGTCGCACTCGCGGGCTTCACGTCTCTCGGGCATTCATCCTCAACCCGTTTTTTTTTCTCTCCTTTATCGTCCTATCAGCACACCGCTGTGTCAGTACCCACAATCCTTTTTGGACGAAAAATATTCCCGCTGTTGGAAGGCATCTCTTCTGTATTCTATTTTTTTCATTTTATGCTAAAGATGCTTATTTATACATAAAAATACATTTTGTGCTAGAACCCCGAACAACTATCTTATAAATGTTATAGTTTTTCTATGAAGACTACGATTGAGCAAAACGCATTGAGCTTTCATACGATGATCCGACGAAATTGCTCACTTTATTTTTCGCCTCGATGTAGTCGGATTTCTTATCAGCAAAGCTTGCGAAGACATTTTTCCTGATCCTTTGCTGATGGGTACTTGTTGGAAACCCGATGCTTTTTTCTGAAATCTTATTGTAAATATGGGAATAAATTTTTTTCTTTGAGGATAATCTTTTGAAACATCGTTGGATCATCGCTTTTGCTACTGTTTCTCGCTCCTTCCTTCTTCTTATATTTTTAAGGATGATGGGTGAGGGCTACGCCATCTTTACAAGAACTATTTTCGGCTAAGGTTTCCTAATACAAAGCTCACTTCAAAATAATCATTTTATTATTTTAGAAATATAGTCCGTGAAGAATCGATATTTTCATATGATTTTATTCATAAAAATATGTTTAATAAGTCAATTTTGAGTAACATTGTTAAACGAGTTTGCCAACGTACGAAAAAAGCTGCTGACGCCGTGGTCAGTTATGGGTCATGTTGTGTGTTTATTTTAGAATATCTCAATCGATTTTTAATGAGACAGTCGAAAAACCAAAACGCGTATATATTCCTGGGTATCCAGGGAATACATCGATTTGTTTTTCATGATGAAATCCTGGGAAAAACCGCTAGAAAAAATGAAAAACTTTTGACTATTCTATGCTGGTGAGGATAAGTGTCCAAAACCACTGGAGATTCAATAATTAATTACTGCCGAACAAGACGGTAAATAATATCAAAATTCGGCACATCGATTCAGTACATGTTTATTTACGCTTAAAAAAATTTCAACCCTTTTTCTTGGACCTTTTTCTAATTCATTGATCATCCTTAACGTCCATTCCCGATATACGGGAAAGTTGCTATAAGTTTTAATCTCGGAATAGGTACAGGGACAAGGTCACAGTGCATACCTTAATTTCCGACGAGAAACCCGAGATATGTACGTCGTAAGAATGATGAAGAGCGAAAGGCAACCGAACCAAACTGCGCTCAGTGAACATACCATTCCGTGCCGGAAAACAATGTTATGTTAACGTTGAACTGCTCTCATTCCTATTGTTCGCCGTAGATCCATCGCGCATGTTACCAAGGGCTTCGTTAGCTGGTACGTCTGCGATCGGCAGTGTAGTTTCTTGTAGCTGATGAAATTTGTATTTTATCTCTATGCTTTTCGACCCCTCAAGTACTGCTTATATCATCATAGTGTATTGAATATATGCATCAAGCAAGCAGAATCTTGTGTTGGAAGCATTAACATTGAAATATGGATTACTCTGAGGAACAGTAATGAACAAACAGAGAGAAGATTTGGTCTTTGCGTGCGAGTTAACTTTTGCATTTCAATGAGTTAATCCGTCGGTGAGGCTGGGTAAATATACAAAAACAACAGTGTATTCTGTATCTCGTTACGTCAAACATCATTTCTGCAAGACCTTATATTGAATAAAATCCAGAGACTCGGTAGAGTCTCGGGACAAGTACATTTGGCAGCGTCGTTTGCCCGAGACTCGGCCGAGCATGTTATCTCTGAATAAAGCAAATTCGATGGTGGGGATAAGCATTTTCTTTAATTACGGAGCCCAGAAATAATGTCATGATCTGAAAATTGAACTGGAGACTAATTTCGTTGGTCCGCGTTGATTGAGCCATAAATCATCACGATTGATGCCGTAATTGCTGAGAAAAAAATTGATTTTGAAAATTTGATGCCCATCAAGACCGATTTTCATGAAAGTCAATTTTCGATAACAGAAGCGACGAGTTTCTATTACACCGCCGTAAAGTCAGCAGGTCAACTTTCGGTTTTCCACTTTTTTATCTTGAGACTCGGCAGAGTCAATATTCTACTTTACCGATATTGACGTTTTAATTTAGTCAAAAGATTTATAAAACAAATGTACTTGTCCGGACTTTTTCCCCGTGGAGTGGATTTCAAATTTCGTAATGTCTCGATTTTAAACAAAAAGACGTCTCATGGTCACAATTTTAAATATATTAGATTTTTCCGAGCTGCCTGGGCTAGGAAGCTATGGATTAATTATACGCTCACTCTCGGGCAATGTTTATACAACAGCATAGACAATTTCTCTCGTCGGTTAAACCATCCACGCGGTAGTTCGGGCGGACAAGTTCTGCTTGTCTTCTGACAGTTTGGATAATAGCCCGAAGCGTTCAGTGCGCATCGATAATTTATCAACAGGTGATTAATTAGGTAGACCTAACTATATAGACGGTAGAGTCTGGAGACTGTACTCTCTGTTTCTCTTTGTTTCTCGCAGTATGTTTGTTGACTTTCCAGTGCTAAATGCTGAAGATCCCACTGCAGATGCAATTTATACTGGCGAATATCTGTCCTATTTCTCGCACACATATGTACATTGGACCTACTACATGTATATATAGCCAAGCGCAGGGTGTGACGGCCGCAGAATCCGGTTGGCGAACCGTGTCACCACTATAGCTGGTGGTCTGCCGTGTTGTTTGTTGGTACAAGCAAGAGTAGAACAAGTAGCAAATATACGCGTTTCTACATGTGTCTCCGAGCGTTATATCACAGGGAATCCCGTGGAAAATTCGTTCGTTAATTACACGCTTTCGCGAGAAGAACCTCTGTGGCACCTCATAATTATCATTAAAATCCTCACTAATCTGCTTTTTATTTCTCCTCAAAGACCGCGTCATATTCGTTGTTTTTTAATTATGATTCCTTAATATGGAAGTACGTGTGAAAAATAAAAGGATCGTTTGTGTAATCATCGCCGTTCTGCACTCACGCCATGTTGCTTCTGATGCGCAATAATGATGAGAGTTTCATTCCATTTTCCCTTTTATTATTAGAATATTCTTTTAAATTTTTTTGCAACGTTTTGTTCCTTTTATTTTATCGCAAGAGCTTTTTTTAGTTGCAATAAAAATTTAAACGGAGTGCGGGTACAAGATTGAGAATATTGGAAACGTGTCGTACGATGGCTGATTTCTTAGGTCCCTCGTATGTCAAGCGATATTACCTCTGGGCACAATTTGTTAGTTGCCACCTAACACACCCACGAGAATACGTCTTCTTCTTCCTCCGCGCATATGCAGTGCCCATCCATGTTCGAACAGCGATGCTTCACATGCTTCAAACTAATGAAATCTACTTCCGAAAGCTATTGAAACTCATTGAAAGTCTCACAGGATCTTGAGAATAGTTTTGAAAAATTATTACTCACTATTTACAGGGCTAAGGAAAGCCCATATATGCTCCAGAAAAAAGATCAAAATTCTACACGTGTACCATACTGCGAGCTATGTTAACATTAGAATATCTTACGAAAACCGCGATGCAGGCTTCGCAGCTTTTTAGGAGGCATCACAGCCGTCACTGTAGACGAAAAACCTCGTCTCGTTCAGCTTGATGGATGTCGGAAATATAAAGGCTTCCTCGAATGCTCTCCGAACTGCAAAGACTCCATTTTTCTTTCTCTAAGTTGTCACTCGATTTGCGTGCAGTAGGTGATCGGGCGTGGAATGAAATGGCACATATGCGAGCAAGCAGAAGTGACGGCAGTGAAATTAGTGACGTGAAATGTTTTGCTTGAAATAACTGTCATTGTATCTTTGCACCCACGTTGGTACACTTACATTTAGCCACTGCATTGACACACTGGGTCAACGAAGCCTGCACTCAAGAAAAATACTGTTTTCGAAAAAGGAATTATTTTGAAAAAAGAATAATCGTAATTTCCGATGTAAAATTTTCAGGCCCTCATCATAATATTGCTGAGACAAGTAGAATCAATACAGAAAAAAATCGGTCGGGGTCAGAAAGACCCAGTGTGTCAACGACGGGATTGAAAATAAAAAATCTCAGATTTTTTTCTCGAAAAAATGTTGTGATTGGATTGCACACTGTTTGAAATTTCTCAATACGAACGTTCCTCATATTCGGTAGAGAAAATAGCATCTACCAAAACGTGCTTTCACTTCGAAATGCCGAGAAGTGAAGCTCCAGGAGAGTGCATACGTACTTGTGACTACACACGGGTATAGCATAAAAAGCTGACGACGCGATGAGGATACATTTTCGCCATGATCATTCCAGGCCTTGGTACGAAGAGCAACCGCAGTGTGAAAGAACCTCAGGCGCACCTTTTGCTCGCTGGGGATTATGCCGACGTTGAAGAAATTTCGCATTGACGGAATTACGGGATGAAACCGTATACGCTGAAATTTCATATTAGATTGAGATTTGTCAAGTCAAGATTTGTCGTTTGGCTATACTATTTTTAGCCGTTGTATCATTCGCCGAATAATAATATTAAATTCGGATATGAATGAGATAAAACGATTTTATAGCAGAATTACGTAAAACAGATTACGTAAAAAATCGATGGGATGGATTAAGCGGTCTGGAGATAGAGGCATGAGCAAACGTATGCATTGGCTTGTTCGAGATCGTACACGTGTTATGTTCATGTTTCTCTTGCATTCGTATAAAATGATATTTTAAACCCATAGCTCCCATAGACTTGGACTTCATTCAAGACGCTGTGTCGACTCTGTTTCCATGCCAACAGTGAAACTCCCATCCTCATTCCGCGTACCACACGTTATGTCGTCGTTTCATGCATTATCGTCCAGACCCACACTCTCCGTGCACCTTTTCAGAGCCGAATTTAATTTATTCACGGCGACCGTTCATTTGGATCCTTATCAAGAGATACAATTTTTTTTTTTTTTCGATTATGAATAAATATATAATCTCCTTTTGCAAACGTCTCGTCCTCTGAAAATGCTTGGTTTTTCCTGTGGAATTTCAGTATTTAGTCATTTTCGTTCACAATGTTCATCTCAACAGTTGTCGACAATGAATTTTGTGATTTTTAAAAACTCATTGGAAAAATGTTTCGTCAATCGTGGGCATTCCATTGTCAGGGATAAAGGAATTAAAAAGAGTTGCGAAAATTCGATACAGCGGGAAGCACAATTGTCCTGAAATACATAGCCCGAAAGGATTTAGCATTCGACGCAGAAAATGAGCGTGAAACGGTCTGTCGAAGCGTCCAATCCAAATACACGCTCAATGTGTGTAGGTAAACTCGAAATTTTTTGAAACTTGATTGTCGCATCAACAGGGTGTGTTGGAAAATGAATAAAAGGCTCGTTTAATCTGGAACGCATCGAGCGTACATATGATGACGCTTTTCACAATCCTCGCTGTACAATGCCCCAGTAATTTTCAATTCAACTGGGGAAATTATAAATCTAGATGAAAATGTGGAGGATAAACGATCCCTTAAACAATACTGCAGCAGGGCAAGGGTGTGTACATTGGAAAAGTAATGAAAAGTGCATATACCCTGAATTTTAACTGCAGCCGAGATATACGTCGATTTATTCGTATTTAGGGGTGTAATAAGCTCCCGAGGATTGTAAGCTCGAGAGACTTCTATATTTGTATAGGGTGCGCATATAGTAGTTTCAACCGTTTATATACGATTCTCGGTTGCACGGGTAATACCGAACAATGGACATCGCAGTGAAGTACTGAAGCAAAAAAAAAATGTCAAATTCAGAGATTTTCCTAGGGCATAAATTTCATAGTGACTACTACGGAATTTCGCGATCCAGGCTGCGCTACATCCTCTTGCTCGTAAAAATTATATGAATCGAAATTGGTCGTAAGAAGTCAGACTTCGTTTTGGTTGTTGTTATGAAAGTTTCTTTATTAAAATGCCACAGAAGTCTAGTCCAAGAGTCAATCACGCGAAGAAAAAAACAGGATGCTCAAGATGCACGGTGCTCAAATCTTCCTCTATGAGGAACTATATTTTTAATTTTAGCTTCCTCAAAGCTTGAGCATCTTGCATCTTGAGCATTTTGAGGAAGCAATTTGCAGATTTCAATTTGCACCGTTCTTTGTATTTGCATTTAAATTATAAAATTCGAAAATTTTTCTAAAAAGTAAAGAGGAAGTATGGACTTCTACACAATATAGTAGAAAATTTTCAAAAATCGAAGAGGTTCGAAAATTTCAAAATGCCGTAGAATTTTTATTTTTCTAGCAAATCCAACAAAATTTCCAGAGAATGAAGAGCTTGTATAGATTAACATCTGTGCAAAACGGGAGCCCTGTAGCTCAAAGCATTCTCGAGTTATGAACGTTTGAATTTTACAGTACCAGAACATACACACACACACACACACACATCCGGACAATTTTTCTAGATATGATTTTTCGATGTTTTGGAACATTTTAAGCGCATTGACATTGAAAACTGTAAAAAAAAAAATTTCACCGTCACATAGCTTTCCTCTATGAGGAACCAAAATATAGATATTTACACAGAGGGTTTGATTAAAATCTAGCGACCCTTATTCGCTCATCATGAGTAATAGAAAATTATACCCCTGCGATAGAAAAGAAAAAGATAGCTCGTATTGGTGGCACACAAGTGTAAGTTAGGCACACTTTTTTCTTGGCATCCACCCTCCGCTTACTAAGAGGGTTCCGAAGCTTTCTACTCGGTGAAGAGTTAATTGAGCAGAAAATCTTGACGTCCAGCATAACAATAGCGGTGCAGGCTGTTCCATGAACGAACCAAGTTTAATTAAACTCGGAATATGATTCCATAGACAGGCGGTATACTTTCGGGAGCCGACTGAAATGCCAATGGATGAAAAAATACTGTGAGTCAGTTTGTGTGATCAAGTGATGCTAAAGACTCGTGTATGTGGTCAAAAAGCTCACTCTAAATATTTGTTACGTTTGTGCGATGATGGATGTGTCGAGAGAAAAAAAAAGGTCGAAGAAATCGTTATAATTACGACGTCGGAAAAGCCAAGATCTCATCCCTCAAAAAAGACGCGCGACTACGTTCGTATTACTCGAAATTTCGAGACTCATTGCATCTGATAAAATACCATAAAAAATCCTCTTACCCTCGAAAACGCTCAATTACGAAAGTTTGTTGCAAAAACGAGGTTACTCGAGATGTTCCACGATGAAGTGTCTGTACCACATGGAACAGCCGTGGAACAGGTCGAATTACAGAAGTTTGACATTGCCAAGGACTTTCGTGGCCATGCGAAAGACTGTGGCAAATGGCAGCAGTGAGAAAGATCCCACCTGGAGCTTTCACCCGCGATTTCAGTCTCGAGAATTGAGAATTTTTCTCGCACCACCCACTTATTTCTCGTTGTATAGTTTGCTGAAACGTTCATCGCCAGAAATTGAGGCTGTGGAAAAAAAACTCGCTGGAGATGGTACAAAATTTGAAATAACGAGAGTCACAACCATCGTAATAGGGGGAGGCGAGAGAGAAACGAATAACACTGGGAAGTGAGAAAAAATTAAAGAGAAAAGCTCCTTCATCTGATGTACCGCAAAATATGCCGCTGCATGCGTACCATTTACCGCGAGGAATCTGCGACGAAGAAGATTCGGCAGATGGATATGAAACTTTGGTGTGAAAGGGATTTCGTCGCGGTATCGTATATGCTTCGCTACAAGGAACCGGTGCGAGATAAGATGGGCTGCGTGGGACAGATGAAGAGGGAAGAGAGTAACAATGAGAGGGAAAATAAAGGATAGTGCAAGATTGGTAGATAAGGAGACGGATCGAAATTAAACATCTATACGAGAGCGATCGCTGAGAAGTGATGACGAGACAGTGTACAAAGCAAAAGAGGAAAATGTAAACGGCATGAAGTTTCGAACACCAATCACTTTTATTCGTGTCGCAGTTGATTCCTCTCCTCCTGGTGCATACGTCTTTTTGTCTCTCCACTCGGCGCTTTCCTCTTTCCATTTGATTGGAATAACTGTACCAAAACATCAGGATTAAGCACGTTGTATGCAAAATTTTCTATCGATAGAATTCCTTTCAATTTGCACCACACAAAGAGAATAATGATATCTAATAGCTTAAGAGGTTTCACCATGTGAAAGTCGAGATATTCATTTATAAAAATCACAATTTTCAGTAGTTTCTCATAAGAGCGTGTGTTAAAAGTTTCAGTTTTCAACATGATATATTTTGATTTCTAAATGGTGAAGCCTCTTAAAACTTTGCATACACTTTTATGTAACATCGAAGAAGCTTTATTTAGTTTTTCAAAAAAATCGGTCGTTAAATTTTTTCGAAACTTTGTTTATTATATAACAAATACAGATTACTTCGGAAAATCTTGGATTTAGAGTATGTTGTTCTTTAGCCAATTTGTAAAAGCTTTTCTTAATGAAGTTACGCTCGCAAACCATTTTGTATGTAAGAAAAAGGAAAAGAAAAATTTAGATTTGACCGTCGCCATACAACGTCCTTAATTTGTAATTCGATTTATTTCCATTACAATCCTCCGCAGTACTATAACGAAAATGGATCTCTCGAACGGCAGTCGAGATACTGATCCAACGAGATCGACAGGAAAACAATTGCATTGCGGCAGCGAGTGAACAAGCAGAAGAAGAGATTTGCTATGGCTCTGGCGAACAAAAGTGAGGAGAAATGAGAGAAAGAGAGAGCGTGAAGAATTAGAATCGTTGGGAAAAGGAGACGAGGTTCGTATCCGGAGTGTTTGCTCTAGGGCTAACCAATGAAACTTTCCCATCGCCGTTATTTTTCCACAATGATAGATGCACTCCGTCAAATCCACTGTCCCTTCCATCAACAGCGGAAATCCGAATATTTCTCTTTGCGCTCACGTGGAACGTAAACACACAAGTATGTGAATCGAAGACTCGCGAAGCATTAAGAAAGAATCCTCCTCATCAATAATATTAGGATCTGGATGAAAAATCTCCATTACCTAATGGGAAATCCGGCGATGTGCAAACTTTTCACAGTGACGTTGATTAACTATTTCGTGCCAGGCAGCAATCGACAAGCATTAATCGCAAAAACTGGTTAGCACTTTGAAATCACTCTGATCGATACAATTCACAAAATAGAACGCCGCGTCGTCAATGGTTCCATCCAAACAAAATTCAACGCACGTCAAGTTCGATTCCATCGAATCCCCAACAGTATTTATATCCAGAAAAGTAAAGCCTGCTGTATGATGGCATTAAATTTAAATTCAAGCGAGGCCAACCCTGTCAAGCGGACAAACAAAAGTTCGTCAGCGATCAATCCCGTTTTCGCGTTATTTGTTTAATAAATAAATTCAGGCAGTAAAACTCATACATTCCGTAACGTGTAAATGGAAAAAAAACTCGTACCTGTAAATATACTCGTTAAGAAGAAAGAAGGGAAGGTTTTTGTGCTATATAGTCGTGTCGGCTTGCTCCTGTTCCTCCCCCGAGCCCCTCTTCTGTTCGGCTTGTTTGGGATGAGTACTTTCAAGCCGGATCAAGCGCCGACGAGCACTTAGCAAGCTCGTCAAGTTTCCAAGCTTGCATAGGAACATCGAGATGTACGTCCGTCTCCCTTCTATCCAATGCACTCCGCATCTCTTCTCTGCTCGCTACCGACTCATCACGTCCGGGCTATTTCCGATAATGGAAAACGCCTGAATGTTAATGGCTCTGCGTGTAAGCGTCATCAACAATGTATAGTCTTACTCATAATCCACGCAGTTGCATGACTCATTCTACTTGGATAGAAAAATATTGTGCGAGCTGCGTCATTTTAACGGACCAATATACCAAATTTTTCCATCACGATTTATAATGAATGAAAAATTCAATTAATAATTTACGTTCACGCTGAACATACTCAGTCATTTTAAATAATGGGAAATACGAGAATCTTCGGCAGTCGTTTTCGATGATCCGTGATTTTAACTGAACCCCTTACTTGTCACACTTCTGTAGAATTACGTACTCGCCACCATGGGGTTGAATTGTACCCCAGTGACAAAAATTGTTATAAAAAATGAACTATTGAATATTTCGACTTGAACATTGTTGTAGAACATATTGAAAGCTTCTTTTAAAAGATTGTTTATTTTATATAGCCAAAAATGAAATTTAAGTACACTAAAAAAAAATTCTAAAACCAACAAAAGTGGAAAAATGACTATTTTCCTAGGCCTGGGGTAGTTTGTACCCCAAGGTGGCAAGTAAGGGTTAAGGATGTTGAGTCCCAAATCGCAAATGATAAGAAAATTCTTAAAATGTATTATGTTTTTGTATCAAGAATTTTTGTATCAGAACAAATAAAATTTCAGCCGATAGTGTCAGAAGGTTTCAGAGCTGCCGTTCCAAAACATGCGCTATGTTACATCCGAGTCTTCAATGAGTAATTAACGGCGTTGTATTCCATAGTCCGCAAATGCAGGAGAACGAGGTTCGTGTTACGCCTTTTGCCACGCCGGCAAAGGCTAGTTCGATGTAAGGTCGTCCAAGAAACTTAACTTTGCGTAGAACAGCGCCGGGACCAGCAGCTCAAAAGTTTTAGCAGAAACTCGTGTATCGTACGACAAAGTGACGACATGGGCTCAAACTTTTCCCGAGGGAAGCGTCGCTGGGGATTTCCAGTCAGTGCTCTCAGAGCCTACTACGTTATTCCATTGTTTCAAGGAGTGCGACTTATCTTGAACGTGGAAATCTGATTAAGTTTCACTCCTTGATCACGAATTAGAGACGCGACCCATCTGACACTCTCAGCTCTCGCTTTATTCCTGCTAAAGCGTGTCGAGCCTCGGATAACGTCTGAGCCGTAGCTTTAACATTCGAAAGGAGAAACAAAAGGATTATTATGTTACAGAGGGTCAAGGGAATGAGAATGGAACTTCACTCGGTTGTTGAATTGAATGAATGTCGATTGTGTTATCTGAGAAAACGAGTATCTCTCATCGTGTTAAGGACGTTGTATCACGATGCCCAAATCTAAATTTTTGTTTTCAGTATTTCTTCCATGCAAAGTGTTTTGCGAGCCTAAGTTGATTAAAAAAAGTTGTTAAAATTTGACCAAAGCACAACATACTCTAAATCCAAGATTGTCCGAGGTAATCTGCACTTGTTATATAATAAACAAAATTTCGAAAAAATTTTACGACCAATTTTTTTGGAAAACTGAAGAAAGCTTCTTCGATAATACATAAAAATATATGCAAAGTTTTAAGAGACATCACCATTTAGAAATCGAAATATTTAATGTTGAAAATTGCAACTTTTAACACACGCTCTTATGGGAAACTATTGAAAATTTGTTGATTTTTATAAATAAATATCTCGACTTCTGCATGGTGAAACCTCTTAAAATTGCGCGAGCTATTAGTTATTACTATTCTTTTTGTCTGGTGCAAATTAAAATGAATTCTATCGATAGAAAGTTTTGCATACAACGTCCTTAAAAATTGAAACGACATTATATTTTGGAGTAGAGTACAAAGCGCTTCAATTTCCCATGGCGATATTTTTCACTTTGACTAATTATAATTTATGCAGTTGAATTGGATCATTAACGCAAATCGCATCGTTACATCATTTAATTTCCTCGCGATCAAAATTGGAGAGTACAATGCTACATATTTATATATATTGATAATAAACGACCTATGTGCAGCGTGGTCTTGTCTCGAATACCGAACGAGCTTCCACAGGGGAACTCTAGCATAAATTCCCTGATTATTTGTCGTTACCACAGGGAGAAGCGGGCCCTGCTCTCCGCGAAGCATAAGCCTAACTACGGTCGTATGGTAATAGAAATGTGTTATTTGCATCCCCACGCGGTTCCCCTGTTAGAAATGCAATTTTTATAATGCACATGTAGCTTGATACGGTAACGGTGCGCGGGCTATAAGCATGAGTTGACATTATGAGCACGCAGTGACTGCCGAATGGTTTTTCCTGCTGAGGAAAACAACGTATTCCGTGAGGCGAAGGACGATCACGGGATCATTCTTTTCCTTGTGGGAATCGTAACCGCGATTCTTTGCACGCTGCAACCACGTGAATACTGCCTTTTCAGCAGTAACAAGAAACGATGGCAAATATTTCAATATTTCAACACTCACATTGCTCAAAAACTAGGTACGAACTTAATGTCCGTTGAAAAATGGAAGTACAGACTTACACACAATATCTTACAAAATTTACAAAAATTGAAGCGGTTAGACGATTTTTCAAAAAACTCAGATTTTCGTAAAATTCAAAAAATGATAAAATTGAAGCCGTCGTTCAACTGATATTTTCCAAATTCAATACCAACTTTCCTGTTATGAGACTCTATTTATATTTAAAAAAAAATTGTAATTAATCTTAAAATTTGTAGAAGTTAGAGCGGTTGTGCCTTTTTTTAGAAAATTTGAAAATCAGAGAACGAAGAGCTTCTATAGATTAATATCTGTGCAAAACTGGAGCCCTGTAGCACGAATCGTTCTCGAGTTATAAACGTTTGAATTTTACAGTGCCAGAACATACACATACACATACAGACATTTTTTCTAGATATGATTTTTCGATGTTTTGGAACATTTTAAGCACATTGACATTGAAAACTGGGAAAAATTTCACCGTCACATAGCTTCCTCTATATGAGGAAGCAAAATCATTTAGATCTAAGTTAAAAAAGAAAAGATTAGATTGCGTGAAATTCATAAAAGTTCTTGAGCTACGAAAATAGCATCGCCTTCTGTAAGGGAGAAAAATTCAGGGAAACGTATCTGAATATTCTTCCGTACAACATTGTTTTCTCAAGAAAGCACACGATGTTTCCGAGGTATCCCGAAAAAGATGGTTGAAATTAAAAAGCTTCGCCATGTGCTCCATATATTCTGTAAGCACCGCTTGTATAAACAAAACCCAACATGTAATTCCGATATAAATTCCACGTTGAGCAGATTTCCTAGGAGAATGGGCCAAAAAGGAGGATAAATTATGTTGTGGAGTCGAAAATTTCTGGACCATGTATCGCGTACGGCTTAATGCAGCATCATAAATACATACATACATGGATATGCACAGATACGAAGAAAAAGAGCGGAAGAGAAAGAGCTTTTAGTGGAAAACGTTTATTTTTATAGCAAAAAATTCCATTTTTTCGGTATCGTGCAGAAAAGAGCAAAATCCAATGTAACGTTTGCGGACGGAAAAAGTAATCAGAATCCTAAAACTTCATTGTTTTTTGGGTTGTCAACATTTTGTCCTGCGTTAGTTTTTATTAAACGAATGATTCTAAGATATTCGTTAGAAAAATAAATAGAGTGTCAGCTCGTTAAAATTGTACCACTGTTTATTCGTATCTTATCTTTTTCCTTTCGTTAACCCTCAATAACTTATGCATAACGAGAAAAACAAGCGGAGGAATCGCGGATGAGCTTACGAGCATCGAGCTTGCCGGTTAATGAAAGGACGCATAAATAAAGGTGTCTTAATGGATCGCACCACCGGCTTCCTGCAGTCGCGTGAAAAGCGTCCTTTGCCAGCTGGTGGTCGTGTTAATGAGGTCGTTACTTTACGACCTATAGAACACCTATGCGGAAACTCTTCTGCTTCGCCCCATTCGAAAAGGCCCCATTGGTGCCCTTAAGCTTGATATAATATTACTTCGGAAATAGTGCCACATTGAAAGCCTGTAGCATTGGTATGTAGCCGCGGAAAGTACATAGATACATATATTAGATCGTTGAGCAAAACTTTTCGATGATTATAACGTTTCATATTTCTCGACATCTAGCAACGTTCGAATTTTGATGCAAAATGAAGTTCGTCGTTTGACTGAGTCTACTAGTGGCAGTAATTTATCGATTTCTCGAACTGGATGAGTTTTTGCTTCCTCATCAAGGAAGCAATGTGACGGTGAAATTTTTATTTTTTTCCAGTTTTGAAAACTGCTAGAAAAATACAAATTCTACGGCATTTTAAATTTTCAAAAAAGGGCGTCGGCGCTCTAACTGCCGCAAATTTGAAGATTTATTATTAATTTTTTTTTTTTTTTTAATAGAGTATTATAATAGGAAGGTTGGTATTGAATTTGGGAAATATCGGTTGAACGGTTTTAATTTTATGGTTTTTCGAATTTTACGAGAATTTTACGTTTTTTTGAAAAATCGTCGTGCGTTAAAACATCCATTCGCACTTCCAGACTCTCGATCGATAGGAAGTTTTTTTTCATGTACATTTACACAACGTCATATTGGCGGATTCGCCCGTGGGAATCTCGCAATTCGAGGATTCTAGAATGGACTATGAGCGTCGCTGTTCTGCTATCGTTTTACCACGCAGATAACCCCTTCGGATTTCTCTTGTACGGGAGTAAGCAGTGTCGATCCAGTAACAGATTTCCTGCAACATTTCCTCATAGCTGCTGCTATATTACGAACTAGCAAAATTGATCTTCCCGAATTTTGTTCTTTCTTTTGTCCTAAACATCACGTGGTTCTCGAGAGCGTTAGATTTTGACCGCTTGGGAAAATATCCAATATCTTGGTTCCTATACACAGACGTACACCGATGCAGTCACGTGTACACAACAGCTTTGTACTTTTTCTCCGATACCTTGAACTCTCCAAGTTTTGTTCACATGCATCATTTTTCTAACGTACGTCACTCAGCAGACAAAAAAACAACAAAAATCTGTACTTAATGTAGTAGATACTGTAGGTTTTAGAATTAGTGTTCAGAATTTAATATAATTTGGTACAGTAGTAGATTGTGATTTGAAAATGATCCAGTCAAAATTTCAAAAGGCTACAGAGAACCAGAAAGAAGATATTTGCATTGGTAATTTCGTACATTTAAGGAAAATTGCAACTTTTAACACACGCTCTTATGAGAAACTAATGAAATTTGTGATTTTTATAAATAAATATCTCGACTCCTGCATGATGAAACCTCTTAAAATTGTGGGAGCTATTGGATATCACTACACTCTTTGTGTGGTGCAAATTTAAAAGAATTCTATCGATAGAAAATTTTGCATACAATGTCCTTAACATTGAGTCTTATGAGAAATCTCAGTTTTCATTGTATTTTACAATGAATTCTGATCGATTCTTGAAAATTTGACTGCATATTTTTCTTATCATAATCCACTACTGTACCAAATTTCATTAAATTCTGAACGGTAATTCTAAAATGGACAGTACTACCTTAAGAGAGGTTTGATGTCAAATGACTCAGTAGAATAACGTTTTTCTCACCTTCACCAAGTTGAGTGCTTTCGAACTGAAAGTTCATTAATCGTGCAATGTTGATCCCTACATTCTCATACATTCGCTGCTGTCTGTATGGTTGGGATGTAATATTTGGTAAAATATTGCAGTTGAGTGCAAATCTGTGTAGAAGGAGCAGATTTGAGCTCGTGGAAGGCACGGACGATGCATGCATGCTCATTTTCATCACCAACAAGCTTCAACTTTACTTTTCCGTACATGTATTTATTTAGCAAGTATATAAAAGGTGCGGTGTGCGAATGGACCAAGTCTGCTGCCAGCGAAGGATAGTGCGGTGGTTAGATTAACTCCGCCTGCAGTTTTCGAGTTATCGATCGCAATATACGATCACAGTCCCGAGGGAATGGGCTGCTTGCTCTGGCTACCGCAAAACTCGCACCACACCGGAAGTCTCTGTCTATTACTCGCCATCTCTCTCTCTCTCTCTCTCTCTCTCTCTCTCTCTCTCTCTCTCTCTCTCTCTCTCTCTCTCTCTCTCTCTCTCTCTCTCTCTCCTATTCCTCGCACATACACACACAGACTGGATGTGTCTCTCTCCCTCGCGATATATGCGTTGAAATACATTCTGCCGATCTCACTGAACTCAGCCTGTGGACAGATCCAATTCTATACATAGCGAAGTACGACGTGTGAATTCTACCAGAATATAGTTGTTGCCCTGCCCATAAATTCACTGACGCGGTATTCCACTAAAAGTGAAGCAACTTTATCGAGGAAAAAACAGGTCAATGGTGGATGCCTGTAAAAATTCGGATCCTTGATAAATTTCATTGTGATTCGGAAAGAAATGGAAAATAAATGAAATCAGATCCGATCTGCTTTGATGGATGAATTTCAAAGAATACATTCGCGAGTCTTTTATGAATATACTTTGATGCTGCAATGAATGTATCGAAAAGATATTGAGTATGATGGAAGAAACTGACCGATCGGTATTTAAAAAAAATAGAGCACGAGAGAAAGCAAGCGGGATAGGGAGATCGGAAGAGAAGGCAAACAATGAAAAAGGAAAATTGAGTTTCACGAACTCTCGAATCGACATACTTGAGACTGGTTTTGTATTCGTTGAACGAGGGCAGAAATCGTGAGATCAGGAGGGACTATGATTAGAGTATCGAACGTGCTCGTTGTATACGGTTGCGCATAGAAAGAGGGAAGCAATGATCGCGTTTTCGATTGTCTTTTCCGACCCTGCAAATAACAATCCGCTTGCTTGTTACTTCGAATAGAAATCACGTTTTTTTTTATTCTGACTCTATCCTCAGACTGCTTCCCACTCGTTGCTAGACGCAAATACCAAGACTTTCGCCAAGGAAAGACTCGAAAAAGCTTTTCGAAATCGAAAGCTCGATCGAGTGTGCTCTGTATTCTCTGCTGACACTGCTTTGTACGGATATTTCGTAGACCATCTCTAGATACATAGAAAGTAAAGTACCTTCGGATATACCAACGTGGTCCAAGATAAAATCTAAATTCTTCGAAAATTTCGGTTCAGATTTCAAGTGACCGACCCAGTCTCTCCACAATTTGGTTATTCGGATGCTTTCCGCCAGTATTTTGCAATTTTTTAAGTTGCAAGGCCGAAAAAAATCGTTTTCTTCACGATTTTTTTTCTCAGAAGGCAATTCATTTGTAGTCGTAGCTTTTGACTTTACATCGGCATTCTTTATTTCCAAAAATATTGATTGACTCTGCTCCTGTAAAAGATCTCCTGGAGGTCCTCAAAAAAAAGGTGTCCGACGATGAGCACGAAATGTTCGTTTCGGATTATCGAAAATAAAAAAAACCGAAAAGATTCTTTTAATGGATAGATGAGTCTAGGTATTGACCAAAGGAATAGTTGACATTTCGATTTTTGACGAGATGGCGGCTCCGAAAAGACAATATTTCCATTTTCGACTAAATTTTTTTGGTTTAAGTGTTTAAAAAAGATACAAATAATTATCAGAAATCTCATTCCTTCCATCAATACCTAGATTCATCTATCCACTAAAAGTATTTGTTTGATTTTTTTTTTTTTCGATAATCCAAACCGGAGATTTCGTGGTCACCCCTTTTTTGAGGACCTTCAGGAGATCGTCTATAGGAGCAGTGTCATAATGAATATTTTTTAAAATAAAACATATCGATGTTAAGTCGAAAGGTACGACTGCATGTACGCCCCTTTACATATGTTGGTCAAATGAACTACCTTTTCAGAAAAAAATCGTGAAAAAAACCATTTTTTTCGGCCTTGCAACCAAGTATAACCCCTCAAGGAACTACCAGTCACACTTTTATGGCCGCACGGCGATTGTCTATATAAAGGATACGTCGTTGCACAAAACGACACATTTTAATAAAAGATGGTTCGATGAAAATGTTGATTTCCCGATCGATTATTCCGAGTATGCGCCAGAATCTTCTGTTTTATTGCATTCCCATCGTTGCGTATTCGCCCATGTGCAAATTCGACAGAGAAAAGTAGAGGATGCATACAATATTGAGACGAGATGGTATACATATACGCAAGTACGACAAAGACCATCAGAATAATGGAATAGAAAGGGTATTCCCAGTGGATCGGTGAATAAAAAGCGACAAAACACAATCAAGCTTTCTGCTATCGCGAGAGTAACGGAGATACACTGAAACGAAAACAAAAAAACAAAAAAAATTATTGGTGCGCTCGAAAGTGAACGTTACCGTGAAAAGAGCTTCTATGCATTCCGATCGTGCATCTCAATTTTGTGTCGGTCAAATTTACCGCCCTTTTGTCTCTCCTCTTACGCGGCTATACTCTCGTACTAACAGCACTTGAAAGAGGAATTTTCACTTTAAAGTGTACAGCTCTCGATAGTGAAAAGGATTACAATGGATCGAATAGTGGGCGAGAAAGAGAGTATGGAGAGTGACTAAAACGATTGATTGTTCGACACTTTTGTTCCTGGAGAACTAGTCAGCAAATACGTGACTATTTTTATTTCTCCGATGGTCTCGACGTCACATGAGAAGAGTTGTACATTTGATAACGCTTGTTAGGCAATTCAGAGAAGGAAATAAAATGCACTAAAATGCAATTGATTGACACAGAGAATTCATTTTGTTATTTGAATTAGCGAGACGCATTCTAATGGAAATCGAAAGACATTATTCCACGCATATTTTACGAGGGATTTTAAATATTTGTAAACATCAATCTTTGCTATTTCGGAAACGATTATTTCGAGCCGCGTTTACTTAACGTATCGCACCATCACAAAACGTCACGTTTCGTTAAAAAGTTGAAAGACAAAAACAAAAGAAACGCGACTTCAATTTACACGCGTTTAGATGGGAAAAATAAAAAATGGCAAATTAAATATCTCAAATTCGAAACGTCAGAAAATTTTTTTTCATAGGAGAAAACTGTTAGTTTTGGTGCCAAGAACGTTTATACAAAATTTTGAAAAAACCCTAAATAAAGTCGTTTCGTGATAGTAATATCTTAATATAACCCAATTTTCCCCCGCTATAAAAATAGAGAAAATAATTCAATCGACAATATCATCGGTTTCGTGAATCACCAAATCAACCACGATGAAAAGCATGAATACTGGAACGAGGGAAAAAACAGTGGTTTAATTCCGCTAAGCAAATTCAAGCTTCACCGCTTGTATAAAGCGTTCCTTGGAAGAATAATATTTTCCAAAGTTTTTCTCGTCAGTATATATACTATATACGATCATTTAAATTTTTTTTTTTTAGCCTCCCTGCTCTCAAGGGAGGTTGAATTCTCCGAGTCAGAAATGAAAAATTCTTCAAGTAAAGACGAGTTCAAGTGGTTCCCGAGCTCCCATACTTTGCTGGTCTTTTCTTCTTTTTCTCCACTCTTCTTCTCCCTCTTTATTTTTTCGATGACTACCGCAAACTCACGAAAAAGCTCACGTACCTTAATACCGAGCACCGTTCTTTGCGTACTCGGTGGGACTTCGCCTCTTAGCGAATTTTTCATTGTAAAACGCTTCGTCCTATAATTCTTCGAACTCTGCATCATTGGTGCATGAAAAAAGACGTATAGGACATAGGTCGTGAGTCGGTAAGCATATATATATAAAAGTTTGAAGGGATTTGTACCCGAGTGAATAAAAAGGGATGGAGACGATGGTCGGAATTGGCATTGGCGAGAACGTGCAGAGCTTATCGAACGAACGTGTGCACCACATCGGATTTCATTTGATTCACTCTCCAGGGCGATAGTTATTCGAAATCTTACTAGAGACTACGCCAAGACAAACCACCGTCTTCGCGCCTGGCAGCGGGTTTCTTTCGTCGTTCGTCTCCTGTCACGATGTCTCTTGTCATTTCACGTAATCCCTCCTGCTCGGGAGATTCCCTCGGCGAGAGATGAAGACATAAATTGCTGTAGCACATTGAACGAATGAAGAGACAGGGCAAAAAAAAAAACGTCGTGGGGAAAGGGACTGCTGGCAAAAGATGATGCAAAAAGGAGTTGGAAGAGCTTCCAAACACTTACCTCCCTCTTTCCCGTGAAAGCATATCGTTTTCCTCCATTTTTTTCACCCTTCTACCAACTTTCTCTTATTGCATTTCATTTTGAGTATATAACAGACGTAGTAAGATTCTGGGTGCTGTACGAGAGAACCTGCGCGCCGGTGTAAGATATTGCGTTCGTAATGAAGAACGAGTCCGCGTCGTTTATGTAATATATATGAAGTGTACTATGCTCGATAGACATAGCAATGATATAGACTCCCGAGGCGTAAAATGAAATTTTAAGAGGTTCTCGTAAAAGAGAGTGAGAGTGAGTGAGAGAGTAAGGGGGAGACGACGATGGCAACTCTTCAGGGTATAATCGTTAGAAAAGTAAATTAGAACATCCCTCCTGCCCAGCTGGTATACCATGTAGCTGCGATCATTACTACTCGCTCACACTTTGCTGTACGATCAACAGAGAAGCAGACCGGAAGAGAGAGAGAGAAATATACAGAAGCTTTTGTAACTCTCGTCGGATTCCATTTCGATCTCACTCCAACTCGCCTCCCTCTCTTTCTTGAATCCTGTGCTTTCTCCCAGAGATAGCCGCTATTTCTCCAAGGGCTTACACCCGATCCTCCCGAATGCCCTTCAATTACAATGCTTAGCGCGGGCTTATACATCAGCCAAATGTTCATGATGCATTTTTCCTTTTCCCTAACAAAAAGTTAATAACCACTCGCATCCGATCATGTGTCATAATAAAAAAAAAGGAAATGCTGGGCCACACTGATGCATATTTTCAGTTATGGGCAAACGTGAAGTTGAATTCCCTTCCATGCTAAAAGCGATAACTAATGTGTCATAGTTAGTGACGCAGAATAGAAAATACCGAACTATACCGACATTATCCTGTGAATCCAAAAACCGTGTGCGTGTGTGCGAAAAACAAAACGAGATGAATTATCTCTCGGTTGTCCATAATAAATCATCCCGAGCATCACCGCCAGCAATATATTTTTTTTTTTGCCTTCTGCTGTCAACGCTCGTATGTAGCTCATGTCAGTGTGCCAAATGAAATACGATTATCGCTGCAACTCCACATTTGTGACGATAAATATTTGTATTTTCTATTTCTCTTCCCTCTCGTCGAGTCGTACCAGCGATACGAGTATCTATTTATCAACGACATTACATATTCATATAGATACTCCGATTAAGTGAAGTTAGCAGGACAGATCATGTTTTATCGCCGGGCCCGAATGATCATCGGGCCTAGTGATGTCACAGTGACACGCCAATAAACGTTTTTTTTGTACGTCACAGCTTTCCAGGCGACAAGATAAACGACATAGAGAGTAGAAAAATTCTGAAAACGTCAAATTTTCATGGTTCCGCAAAAACAATAACAATAATATTAATAGCGAAAAAAATTTACATATCGGAAATATGATTTACAGTTAAGACTAGAACGGTAACCTGGGGTCAAAAACGACCTCAGGTGACTTTAAATTCTGCGTCCTATCTCCCATCGTTCTCCCGTTTTTTATTGTTTTACCGCATTTTTACGACTATTTTTTTTTTAAATTCAAGCAAAATTGTGCCAAATTTCGGTAACCTGGGGTCATAAATGACCCCAGGTTACCGAAATAGATAAAAAAAAAAAATAAGGTTACCGTTTTAGGGTTAATCAGGATTTAACATTTTTTATCATTTTCTTTGATCCTTATTTGCAGGGAGGTCCAGCTTCCGCCTTTCCATTGACCCAGACTCTGTTGAACATTTACGGTCGCAGATCGGCCAGTCCTGATGACCCCATACACAATGTCCACAATCAGGTTTGTAATTTAAATGCTAATTTCTGCTGATAATATTCGACGGATGAATTGGTAATATTGACGAGACACGCAGCATCGAGAATATTTAATGTCGTTCGGAACACGTATGCCTTTGCTGATTCAATCGTGCCCCCTCGAATAGTCGTAAGTGCCCGCATAATAAAATGCCATTTCTTCTCCCTTAAAATCTTATTTTATTAGCAGATAACCAATCTTTAGATTTCTCTTGTGAATTATACTCAGCAGCAGCCTTTTTTAAATCTCGGCTCAATAGCGAACCATTTTTTATGCAATGCATGAAAATTTTATGCAAGTGTTAATAGCTTCACGTTCCAGTTAACGCGAACGCGCGCTCTCATTTCATAATGGAGGCTGCGAAAAAAAACGTTCAGATCGTTTTACTCTTCAGTTAAGTTTTTTCTTTCCGATTCTCCGCAAGCTTTGTGCTCTATCGATAACAATCATTTATTGGAAATCCTATCGAACAATCTTACGACAAATCAACGCTCTCTGAATATAAAAAATCGAATGATGGATTGTATATGCCTCGCCAATAATTGATCGAAAGCTCGAGCCTCGTCCATTTTTCTTTTATAACAAACATTAGCAAGACGATGCATTGGTGTAACAGAACACAAGATAGAAACACGATCGATCATAAGAACGCGCAACTCCCAGCCTCATCCATTACTAAATTTCGTTTAATATTCGTTTCGAAAATTCATCAAGGTTTTGCCTTCGCTGGATCTAACGCTGTGTCACCCAATCGGATAATGAGTTATATCCAGCGCTCATTCATCACATTATTTCAAATCATATTCCATGAATATTGACACGGGCACCTTCGATTTTCACTACAATAAAGAATCCCGAAATTTAAAACATTTCGCGTTAAATGAAGCATCGTTCGGTTACCGACACAATACTCTTCACAAGCTTACAATAAAATGTTAGATCCCTAGGGAAATGAAGCTTCTTTGCTGCTCCACGTTCCGGCAGAACGTCGTATCAAAAATACTCTCGCGTCGGTAACTTATCGATTGCGAGAAAGAAGATACGCAATCAGGGAGCAAAATAGCGTTCACTAGGGGCTGAAAAACTGACTGCATGTAAGTAAAGACGAAACTCGTTGCTCAAGAAAATAATTAACTATTTGAATTTGTAGCATTGCGGTTGCCCCATCGCATTAGCTGGTCAAAAGACATCTTATTATTTGTAATACTGTAAATAAGCCATATATGATCAATGTAAATATTATTTTATTAGTACAACAAAATTCGGTGATATTTAAGACGAACGTCATGATCATTTATGGATTATACTTTTTATTATGAGGTTTTTCGATCTCAGTCTGATTTGACTCACATTGTCTGAGACTCACAGTTGACATATTTGAATCGATTGCATTTTGTTGGCTATTGCAAAGGTTATCCGGCGCTGTCACACTATGTAATCACAGTGGCAGCAGCAGAAGATGCCAACTCATCAAGTAATTACTTTTCTGAGTTCATGATTTTTATCGTAATTGTTCGTGTATCCTCAATTTTTTTTTTGTTTACAAATAATCGTTCAAAAAATTTTTGGAAACATATCTAATCGCGAAAACTAAACATTTATGCCTTACATCTCTGTCGGAGCGAGATTCCCATAAGCCGTGTGTTAAAATTCGAAATTTCATTAATTATTAATCGTGATAAATAGTCAGTATGAACTCTCAAATTTTGCAGTCATTTTCTTGCATACTTAAATAGTCTAATAAAAAAATATCAAATTTTCATCTAATAATGAGGTTCCCGGCAAGGCAACTTCAATGGGAAATGTCAACTCTGTGTCGTTTTTATTCTGTTTCGAGAAACTAATGAAAATACTAAAAATTGCAATCCCGGAAACGTTGATTCAGTATTCGGATTGTGAAAGCGGTTTATTGGAAGCAGGAGATCTACATGGGAAATTGTTCGTATCCCAAGTTCCGATGCGTTACCATGACGAAGAAGCGAATAATATCGATATAAACACGTCATCTGCTCCTCGCAGGGAGGATCAAGGTGCTCCATGCTCCATCCTCGAGAAATCGTGGACTCTCCACCGAGGACACTCACAGAAGCCAATTTTGGTCGCGTCAAAACCAGAAATGAAGGCAGCTTTTCAACGAACTGCCTTTTCTTCTCGTTCTCTGCTTTCACATCTTCCATTTCCCTTCTCGTTTATTTCTTTTATGCTGCACTTGTGCTTGCGGGATGATAGAATGATGAAAGAAGTGAAAAACCAAGAGGAAACCGGTAGTAAAATAATAAAGGAATAAAAACAATTGGCTATGAAGAAAAAAGAAAAAATGAGACAGAAGAATAAAACGAGGTGCACAACCCTTGTGCTCTTCCGACACGCTCGGAATGCGCAAAGATCTCGCCATTTCTTCACGTTCTTCTTCATTTTTTCTTCTTCGCTAGAGTTTGTCTCAATTTTTGTTTCCTGCTTTTTTTTTACATTTTTCATTCCTCGTCCGCGGTTTTTTATTCTTTTGCCAATGACTGTATGAAACTCCTCGTCGAATATTCCGAGGTTCGATCAAGGTTGCATTTATAATTTCTCGAAAAATCCGATCTGCAGTGGATTCGACAATTATCATAATTGTTTTCCATTCATTTAAGTGGCCTTTCATAATGACGAGGAATTTTCTCGTCATTAAATTTCTAATTGAACCGAAATATGGATATTCCAGCAGATAGACTTTCAAAATTAAATGATTTGGTTATATTCACGCAATGCATGCACCTGATGGTTCCCAGTGCATTCCATGAAAACGATTTTGGTCGTAGAAATACGCATGGTATATTTCGATATGATATTGGGCGTGGAATCTCTCGGGATATTTGACTTTTATGCACGGGTCTCATGGAGCTCCAAGCTCTGCCAGATTCGAATTTTCTATATGACATTCAAAACGAACGATATAATATATCAGAGCAAATGAGGCTAATGAGTCTAATCAGTAATGCGCAATCACACTCGCACACGTGGGAAAATATTTCAAACATGATATAATGTCATGTACGATTCAACTATAGGAATCCCAAATCCAATTTATCACGATGGCATAAACGCAATTAACATGTGATCGGAAATTATTTCATTCTACTGTGCTATTCAAATGGTTCTCGAATAATTCCAGCAGATAATTCGAACATTGATATAAACAATTGAGATGAAATTGATAATAATAAATTATTCGGCTTCACGAGACTCTTCGAATTTTTTTCGATGTTTGGTTCTCCCAGAAAAGAAAATTAAAGTATTTTATATTTTTGACGTGGACAAATTTTCGTGGCTATCGGGAAAATCGTAAGGAAGAAACAGAGGATGGGAGGCAAAGAAAGATTGATTGATTTATTGATTGATATATTTATTATGCTCCAGCGAGCATTTAGGGCAATGAGATAACACATTCCAAAGTTAAGGACAGAAAGAAAATATATAAAAAATAATACAGCATAGTGGGAAAGAGCAAACTCAAATAAAATCAAATAGAATAAAATAAAATAGAATATAATACAATGCAATAATAACGATTTCCATAGAGTCATAAACATAAAATTATAAAATTATAAAATTATAAAAACTTAAAAAAACGGAAAATGCAAAAAAAGAACTAATGATGTAAGTTTGCTGTATTGGGATCAGTAACTCGTAGCTCATTTGGGTCCACGCCTGGTCTCGAAGCTTTCGGGCTTCCTGTAGAAATACAGAATGAGAGAAAGAGAGAGAGAAAGCGAGAGAGAAGGAGACCTTGAATCTCGACGCTCTGAAACCGTCTGATGTTTGAGGGAGTGAGAGAAAACGACAGCACTGCTCCACTGTTCACCGATTGCACAAACACATATATACCCGCTTGTACGAAGATATACCCTCGTGTGACTAATTACGGCTAAGAACTGTCTTCAAATATCTCAGCAATTAGCCCGTTGATTACATAGAGCATTCGGATCAATATCACTTCCGCTGATAGCTCCAGCATTGATTAAAATCATTAATTCAACCTCGTAAACGATCAACTAATAATTCTCGTCCGAGCCCACCTGAAAGCCAAGAAAACAAGATGCACGATGCTCAAATCTTCCTCTATGAGGAACTATATTTTTAATTTTGGCTTCCTCATAGAGGAAGCTTGAGCATCGTGCATCTTGAGCATTTTGAGGAAGCAATTTGCAAATTTCAATTTGTACCGTTCTTTGTATTTGCATTTAAATTATAAAATTCGAAAACTTTTCTAAAAAGTAAAGAGGAAGTATGGACTTATACACAATATAGTAGAAAATTTGCAAAAATCGAAGAGGTTCAAAAATTTCAAAATGCCGTAGAATTTTTATTTTTCTAGCAAATCCAACAAAATTCCCAAAGAATGAAGAGCTTGTATAGATTAACATCTGTGCAAAACGGGAGCCCTGTAGCTCAAACCATTCTCGAGTTATGAACGTTTGAATTTTACAGTACCAGAACACACACACACACACACATCCGGACAATTTTTCTAGATATGATTTTTCGATGTTTTGGAACATTTTAAGCGCATTGACATTGAAAACTGTAAAAAAAAAATTTCACCGTCACATAGCTTCCTCTATGAGGAACCAAAATATAGACATTTATACAGAGGGTTTGATTAAAATCTAGCGACCCTTATTCGCTCATCATGAGTAATAGAAAATCATCATGAGTAATAGAAAACTTGCCATTGTTCTGATTTATTCCCAAACTGAGACTGAACAAAATCCAGAATTGCAGTGGTGTGTTGACTCGACAGCATCGAAAGTAACGAATCTGTGTGAACAAGTCATCAGCCACTCGACTCTCCGTTCTTTCTTCCTTGGATTCTCTCCTGTCGTCATAAGAAATCGCATATCTGGTGCTAACCCACATTCGTCTTCCGCATTCAGCAACTCAGCAACAATAGACAGCACTTCCGCGGGCTGTTTGAAGGGGCATGCCGGATTGCCGCCAGAGAGAACAGACACCCGAGAAGGAAAACGGCGGTAGGCTCGATCGTCGTGGAGCATTTTAGCGAGAGATAGAAAGAACTGAAAAGCTCACGGGCTAAGGTCTCGCGTGATAGCAAGTTTTTACGTGCGAGTGATCGAGTGAAAATGTGTGGAGAAAATAAAACTTGAAAAAAAAAAAAAAACAAGCAATTTTGGTGTTTGTATGGAAAATAGACTCGAGAAAAAAATCGATGGTCAGGTTACTTTCGCACTTGGAAAGTTAATCGAAAAATAATTCATAATTTTCATCCATTCGCCGAATATCAAGTTTTGGACGGGCTACTATTTAGATATTTCGTTCCCAGTCCTCTGTTCAATGTACAGTGTCAAACTCTGAATAACATCGACAACCGGATATTACCACACGCGTTGCGCCGACTGTACACACATACGTCGGAAGTCAATCATTGTCTCGGCGCGAAATGATCGATTGGGTGTCTATAGTTCGTCATTCTCGACGTCGATTCAGCGACTACGTGAACGCTGTACCGATGAAAATTCGGCAACGCAGAAGATGCAAACGTTCGGCCAATCCCGTCGGTGGTTTTACTTCCATCATCACCGGACGATCATTTATCCGGAAAAATAATCGCGACGCTTACCGTAAAAATGATGATAGCGGCGATATTCATAATGAACACGAGCAGCAGCATTTTTACGACTGTTGTTGCTGGATGAGTGTGAGTTTTCAATGCAGAAATGTTTGATTTGTATAAAAATTTCTTTTTTTTTCTGGAATGCACGAATTATCCATACGATCATTGAAAAATTGATACTGCAGCAATTTAATTAACTCTAATTAAATATTTCAATATTTATAGAAAAAATTCACTTATTGAAGTAATTTACTTCCGGAAAACGAACCCATTTTTAACGTCCTTTCACGGACCTCGCTCTCGAAATTCTTCGTTTTTGCTTCCTCATAGAGGAAGCTATGTGACGGTGAAATTTTTTTTTCCAATTTTCAATGTCAATGTGCTTAAAAAGTCGCAAAACATCGAAAAATCATTTCTAGACAAAATGTCCCGATGTAAAATTGTAAAATTGTAATAAAATTGAAACCTTCATAACTCGAGAACGGTTTGAGCTACAGGGCTCCCGTTTAGCAGATGTTAATCTATACAAGCTCTTCATTCTCTGGGAATTTTGTTGGAATTGCTAGTTTATTTTTGGATTGAGTTGAAATACAGAAAACCTCCGCGTGTTTGAAAGGCGCTGATGGCTTTTCGAAATAAACCTTAGCAGTCGAACGGTATACTCCTGGATTATACAGATCGAGTACGTATAAATATTGTAGTGGCTCAAACACACATCCGTGTATTCACACACCGATTCATTCGTATATAAACATACGTCTGAATACGTGTGGGTGTGTGTGCAAAAAAATTTGTTTTTTTTTTATCGAATTCGTCATGATTTCCCAAGAGACTTCTGCTTGTTTTCGAATTCCAAATTAACCCTTAATGGTCACATGGGGTTTATTTAACCCCAGCCGCTTTCGACCGACGATACGTAATAGAAATTTTGAGAAAATGAGACTTGTGACTCTATCGGTAGTTTGAACCTTCTAGTAGGGAGCCACATCTTTATTATTTGAAAGGGCCCGTTAATTCAGTTTTACACGCTGTAGGAAGCGGACGGTGTAAAACCTGGGGTATACTTTTTGGAGCGGTCGTTAATTTAACCAGTCCCACCTAAAAGCATGCTATTCCGGACTTATGAAACCATTTTTTTTTTTTAAATTAAAAATTACAATTTCTGCATCATTTTTTGTAAAAAAAGTCATTTTGGCAGAATTTTTTTTTCGCAATTTTTTTAATATTGAAAATTGCACGAATTAAATACAATCATCATGGTCGCTACTCAAGGGTTGATAATACATTGTAGTATTTTCATTTTATTTTTTTTAATGATTTTTCAACTATTTTTCGTCTTCCAATGTGAGTGGGGTTGATAACCCCAATGACTATTACGTCACAATCTGGAGATGTGACTATTAAGGGTTAAATTGAATGTGGTTCTGCAATTTTTCAATGAGAATCATCGCTTTTTCTGTTCAACTGCAAACAAGCGAAAAAGTCGCTCTGTTTTCATGTAGTTTTCTTTATTCCACTGTATCTTTGAAGCAACTGTTCTCGGAACAAAAAATATATTTGGAGTTTCCTGTTTTCTCGTCGCTTGTCGATCGGGAGCGATCGGACGCGTTTGATCGAAGCTACAAAGTCCATCTGCATAAGCTCATGTTGATGGGGTTAGCTGGTAGAGCAAGCAGCTAGAACTTCCGCATGTAAATATAACTCTCGATGTTTTCGATGCTTTCAATGCGTTGGTAGCGCGAGAGACGAACATGTGTTTTGGAAAGGATCGCTGGTTCTCTTGACCGCGATAACACATTCTTGGATATTCTGGATGACGTGGAAAGCTTCTTCGTTGTTCTGACGTTTCGAGTAAGAACATAAGCTAACGGAGCTGAAAACTATAGCTCTTCCGGGTTAATGATAAGCTATTGAGGAAATTTTCACTAATTTCTTGCATGCCCTTGAAAAGCTTGCTTGCGCGGCATATATATTAGAAGGCTTTATACGTAAAGCTCAGTTTAATTGCTCCAAGCGTATCGAAGTTGTATTAACGTAGGCACGTAATCTCCGTAAAGGAGGAAATAATCACCGGAGCACCTGATGGTTAAACCTATGAATGCTATTGGATTCTCGTGGGCTTAAATGTAAATGTAAATCTCAGGGTGTGGTGTAATCAACCGATTCGTCACGTCTCAGACACAATTGTTTAGAAACCTTCGGAAATTAACACGGAAACAAAGTGGACCGTGTAATCGTCGTTAACAATATATTTTGCTTCCTCATAGAGCAAGCTATGTGACATTTTTTTTCCAGTTTTCAAATGTTCCAAAACATCGAAAAATCATATCTAGAAAAAATGTCCGGATGTGTGTGTGTGTGTGTGTGTGTGTTCGGGCAGTCTAAAATTTAAACATTTATAATTCGAGAACGGTTTGTGCTACAGGGCTCCCCTTTTGCACAGATGTTGATGTATACAAGCTCATCATTCTCTGGGAATTTTGTTGGAATTACTAGAAAAATACGAATTCTACGGCATTATCAAATTTTCAAAAAAAGGGTGTCAACGCTCTAACTTCCACAAATTTTAAGATTTATTACTAATTTTTTTTGTTTATAAATAGAGTATCGTAGTAGGAAGGTTGGTATTGAATTTGGGAAGTATCGGTTGAACGGTTTAAATTTTAGGATTTTTCGAATTTTACGAAAATCTGAGTTTTTTGAAAAATCGTCCAACCGCTCTAATTTCTGCAAATTTTGTAAGATATTGTGTGTAGGTCTGTACTTGCTCTTTACTTCATAAAACAGATATCGAAATTATATAATTTAAATGAAAATACAAAAGAAAGCTGGAAATTGAAATTTGCAAATTGCTTCCTCAAGATGATGCTCGAATTGCACGATGCTCTAAGCTTCCTCTATGAAAATAAAAAATATGGTTCCTCATAGAGGAAGATTTGAGCATCGTGTTTTTTAAGTATGTTGGTGTGTGCGCGTGTGTGTGTGCGTTAGCAGATGTGGAAAGCTCTTACAGGCGATCGGACGGTTGATCCCTGCATAGCTATACCGGTTGACCGCATTGTCAACTGAGTTTCAGTATCACGGAAGCCTCTCAAGGGTCTGACAAATCCAGGATTTTATGCGATTAACTCGTACACTCCGGAATACCTTCTCGCCTATTCCTCCAAATACTGCGTGATCTTCAAAGCTCCTCTCCCTTCCCTCTCCCTTTTACCTGCATGCGCTCCGTCAACATATAATTGTGTTGACGACACGATATCAACAACCCCCGTTAATGCCAGTGACCACCTGTTAATGCGGTTGTCATGCAGTCCGTGCTTTGCCTGCATCGGACGTCAGTCGTTCGCGTGATGAACAAAGGCCAAGACGCTTTGCAGCCGGTAAAGCATTGGCTCTAGCTTTCATACACGAATAGCTTAAAAATGATTTTCCTCAATTTGCAGTCGAAATTTTCTCTCAATGCTGCACAACAATCGAAGGTTTTTAACGTTGAAGTTTGTATCTTCATGATTTAAAATCACACGTTAGCTAATTATTTATACCTTTCCATTCACGTTCGTTATTTCATCGATTTACAAACATTTCAATCAACAGTCTCGCGATGTGGTTTGAATTACAGAAAGCGAGATACAGCAACGCAGGAGTCGAAGAACACGTGCCACCTCCACCCTCGCCTCCACTAATCAAAGAAACTGTCCATCTCGATGGTGTGTCCAGACCAAACTCAGTCGAGAGGATTCTTCATCCTGAAGGAGTCCAGCACATCCTCGCGAACCATGAGACATTGAACAAGGTGAGCTTTTCAGAACAAAAAGTGTTCGCTACATTCACGTCGTATCGAACGTTAAAGAAATTGAAAAAACTTTGCCTCATCGGTTCAATGTGAACTAACATTTTTCGACGCACGCGCACTGACCTGTTTCCCATCGCCATCTGTGCTTCATTCATTGACCAACTCCTCAAACTCCGCGAATTAGGCAACTCGTCGATAAAAAACTCCCAGGTAATTTCTCTCTTTGCGAATTTACTCGTTGCCGATACTACAATTTCCTAGGCAAGCTTTGCATCTGCCAAAGACACCGGCATTACCGACCGTTGAGGCTTCAGCTCCTGCTGGATAGAAAAAATGTGCGAGGGAAAAAGCACCACTCAACCAAATATCCAGACTCGCCTCTCAGTATCTGCTATCGATATCTGGCAATGTAAAACTCTTTTCCATTTAAAATTGGTCGGTACTCGAATGCCGTTCTTCGTCAAGAAAGACTCAGACACAAAATTTAATCAATAAACCCTTATTGAAGCCTTCAATTTTTTCCAAACATTATCGCGATCTTGCGAGTTGGTACCAAAAGTCTCAATTGCATGGAAAAAAAAACTTTCGTTAATAGGAATTTTTTTTGGAAAAACTTGCTCCTCCTTTTTAAAAAATACCTCCTTCTTAAATCGTTAAGGTAATCTTATCGCCAGGCCTCAATCCAAGGGATTTCCAATTTTTGTTCTAGCTTCACTTAATATATTTTAATGATTATTTCTGTGAAACTTCTGCGTTGGTTATCGATTTAATTACACAGAAAAAAAAATGCAAATTGCGTATTTTTGCACAGGAATTTTGAGACGATATACAAAAACCCAACTTTCGGTCGCTATAAAAGTGCTTACAATAGTGGGAATCCGTCAGATTAAAAAAAAAAAATCTGATTTAAATTCTTGACACTTGTAGCAATCCAATGTGCGTTTAGAAAAAAATGATGCTCATCGACTTATTTTTTATGTAATATCAAGTTAAACTGAAACTTCCGTTCCGGTATTGGAAGAATCTCGTCACGATAAAGAGACGTCATTTGAATTTCTACATATATTTCATTGTTTTGACAGATCGACGTTCAAAAGCATTGAGGTAAAACTTGTCTGGTTGAGTAGTAGAAAGAGATGGAAAAAAGAACCAACGGTGCCTAATACCAAAACTAGAAATACTACGTGAATCGTTGAAATACATATTTTTCATTTTTCTAATTAAATGTGAACGCTCATTACATTATTTGCACGTGGAAAATTTACGTTATTGAAAATTGTTTTTTTAACATACGTTGAAAATGTCAATTATGCAAGTCTGACGTATGATCAGTGGTATGACTAGTGTGAAGCGACAAGACTACCTTAACAACAACTAAAAGGGAAGGGTCGATTTCTAGCTTTCGAAATCTCTCATTAAGTGGCAGCACAGTCGTCGGTTGAGAGGGTAAGCGCGAAAGCTCAAGCATCGGTCGAGGCTCGAGCGTAACACGTGTACAAACAGTTTGCTCGGATCTTTGCAACTGGTCGTCAGCGTTGTACAAGTTTGTAGCGCAAAATAATTTCCTAAGCTTGCGTGGAGTAAAAAAAAAAGTGACTTATTCAGTGATTCGTTGACTGATTCGTGATTACATTTTTTTTTTTGCACGACATGAATTATAAAAGTAGAATGTAAGACCATGGTCGTTAGAGATGTTGAACGCGAAACAGAGAAATCGTGTGATATTGAAAGTTGCGACTTTTATAACTTCAGCGTAATGAACGAGGACCGAAACTTCGCAGGTCCGCGCCGCTCGTTTCCTTAATATTCTCCGAACTCTCAGCTCTGTCGCAATGTTTCATTGTAGTGTTTGACCACAACTGGGTCAAAGTGATTGTTTCAGTGACGCACACTCCGCCACATCGTACCGAAAAACCAACAAAAAAAAAACTCTTATTGCCCAACAAATCAGTGCAAAGTTTTCTCGAGAGACGGAAAGACTCTCGACAGACTATTTTCTAGAAATGACGATAGTTCTACGTTATTCGCTGCTAATATCCCATTTCGGTAAATCCTTGCGTTCTCTTGTTATAATTCCTGATGTCATTTAGATAAATTACCGATAGATGTCACATTACGGAAAAATAACGTCTGCTTTGATGACCACTATAAATTCCATACTGTCCTGATCTTCAGAGCAATTTTTATGCTTGCTCGACCGACTTAATTCCCTTTTCCGAACGTTTATAAAGTTTCACGAAATTCACAAATTTTCTCAACCGTTGAGATACCGTGGCTGAGAAATAAATTTCAAAAATTCAATCTCACAGTTCTTAACAAATATCATTGAGTCAACAAAATCAACAAAAAATGTCACGAAATTAATTAAATTTTTATGTCTGGAAATGTTTATCCCGATATCAACAATTCCGATCTCGAGGATTCCAAATAAATCGTGATTTATTGAGAGTAATCTTCCGGAATTATTTTTTTTGTAATAATTAAATAATTTCGATAGTTTCCCGTGGCCCAAGATTTAAGGACGTTGTATGGCGACGGTCAAATCTAAATTTTTGTTTTCAGTTTTTCTTACATACAAAATGGTTTGCAAGCCTGAGTTGATTAAAAAAAGTTGTTACCAATTGACTAAAGAACAACATACTCTAACTCCAAGATTGTTCGAGGTAATCTGTGTTTCGAATTCGAAAATTTCGAAAAAATTTTACGACCGATTTTTTTGAAAAATTAAAGAAAGCTTCTTCGATGTTACATAAAAGTGTATGCAAAGTTTAAAGAGGCTTCACCATTTAGAAATCGAAATATTTAATGTTGAAAATTGCAACTTTTAACACACGCTCTCATGAGAAACTACTGAAAAATGCGATTTTTATAAATAAATATTTCGACTTCTACATGGTCAGATCACTATTTTCTTTGTGTGATGCAAATTTGAAAGAATTTTATCAATTGAAAATTTTGCATACAACGTCCTTAAAAGAAAGAAAAGTCCGAAGAAAAATGGTTGATTCTGGTGGGGCTGACCAAACGTTGACTTGATCTACTCATTGGATTTCAACGTGTGCCCGATCAGAATCAATCCTCCCATACGAGCTTTCCCCGCACCATTTACCAGACCTAAAACGTCAATTGCAAAATTTCCCAGCTCAACTCGATACTCGTAAACTTTTATTATACAGTATTGCAAAACACTCGAGCTGATGTAATAGCCTGCGACATAAAATGCATGTCGCCGTTGAAGATTTTTACGGTTCGCGATACGAGAGCCAAGAGCGTTAAGAACGTGTACAATCGCTTGTACCCGCACAAATGTTGCTTTTAAGCTCGAGCATGACTCTCGTAGCTCAACGATTTAAAACGTATGAATTCGAGTTCTGCACGTGCTGCGTTCGACGACGAACAACGATGGTGGAGAACCTTGAAACTTTTTCTGCATGGGGCTTACTAATGCTCCGCATTTAACGCTGCATTTTTTATGGACCATTTGACATGGTCTTCGTGCATTTAATACCGGAAATCGAGTCCGTGAAAAATTAACTCGTCTAATGCGAATAATTGATTGAATTTATTCCTGGCATTTTTTTTTACAGTTTCTTCGAAATTTTCGGCAAATTTATTAACAACGTGACAGTTTGTGTTACTTCCTAGATAACGGGTGAATCATTCATTCGGAAGCTCCTTTATTTCTGTTGGCGCAACTTGCGTCAAGTCATTTTTCAGGCCTCAGGCCAATTCGAACTGTACAATATTGGACTGGAACACGAATATCTCGCGAGAAATTTATTACTACGCGAGTCTTTATTTATTGCACCGAGCTATTCGTTTCGAATTCTAGCCACGGGAGTTTGCTCGTTTTCTCAGGAGGCATCGTATCGTCGAGTCGTTACTTTTTCGAACTCAGTCTCTTCGTGTTTTATCGAAAAAAGAAAAAAAAAAAACAATGAGCGTGGAATCGAACGTATTTTTTGCTTCTCAGCCATGTGCTTCATTACTGATACAACTTTGCCATGTTTTATGGAAATATCGAAAGGAAACAAAAGGATTTGAGGTCGAGTCGCGTTGCAAAAGAGATTTAGGGTTCTGTGGAGAGAATCTGAACAAAAGAAAAGCCGACAGAGAGAGAGAGAGAGAGAGAGAGAGAGAGAGAGAGAGAGAGAGAGAGAGAGAGAGAGAGAGAGAGATGGGAGCACAACGAGGCTTGAGAACAATCGAACGTGCCCACCCATATCAGAACGTCGTTTTTAGCGTTTTATCCACGACTCGACCTAGTTAAGAACCTTCGTACGTCAAACTGTATTTTATCGCATCTACTGGGATGAAATCGAGCCACTTGGATCCGCTTGAGCTTGGCCTGAGAAAAAACCATTCGTGTTGAGGAGTAGAACTTATTGAGACTACGTTCCATGGATAAATCTCCTCTCATGGGAAGACAGATAATAATAACTTGTAAAATACAAAGTTTAGTACGTTTTGCTTCCTCATAGAGGAAGCTATGTGACTGTGAATTTTTTTTTCCCAGTTTTCAATGCAATGTGCTTAAAATGTTCCAAAACATCGAAAAATCATATCTAGAAAAAATACAAAAAGAAAAAGAAATTATGGTAAAAGGAGAACGCTGTCAAAAAATATTTAGAGGTTCCTCATCGGCCTCATAGTTTTCCTATTTAAATAACATTGATAATATTTTTTTCATCTATCATTATCGGAATTTTTCACCCCATGCCATGTTGCGGGGCCATGCACGCGGGTTTTTGTAGGAAATTTGATTGGCTACAAAAATAGTCTGTTGAGAAAAATCGTTTTAGTCAACTGTTTCCGAGTTATTACTATTTAAATCGAGATTTAGATAAAAATATCTTCTTAAACCTACTTCGCGACTAATCTTTTAAAGATGTAGTAAAAACGCGAAAGACCATTGCGTGTGGAATTAGATGGACCATAACAATGTTAATGCATACTTTTCAAACCATCACAATAACTGACGTCTTCAAGTCGATAATTTTTTTATCAAGGATTCACATATAAAAAACCTTCACCCATCCCAACTGAAAAAATTACACACCCTAGTGGATGTGTGTATGTTCTGGGACTGCAAAATTCAAACGATCATAACTCGAGAACGGTTTGAGCTACAGGGCTTCGAGTTATTTGCAATGAAAAGTTTTATACACTGGAATTGAAAGCGCGGCACTTCAAGCTCGACGTTTAGTCATCGAGACACAAAGGAATGCACAAATGAAAAAATAAAAAACAAAAAAAAACAAACGCATCAACAGTGTACTCTGTTGTATATCAATCACGGATTTTGCTCTTTCAGTGAATACTCCATTAGTATAAAAAAGCCAGGGTTTGCTGCCTAAAAGTTGAGGGGCTGGAGAGAGAAAAAAGAATGGTATCGGGAGAGCTTCACTCGTGTGTACCGAAAGGGAGAAAAAACATGATACGTTTTTGTGTGAAACGTTCTGTTGGACTTTGTGGCGCAATTCGCATGTGATGTAAACATTGCACGCCACTGTGGGACTTTGCTAATGTTTGAACGGAGAAACGTTCATAGTATCCAATATCAGTGGCGAAACTGTCAACTGTGACGAGATAGAACGCTCCATTCTTTCAGTCTCTGAGCTTCGGGGCTTTTAATTAAAGTCCCGTGACGCTAGAAGCTTTTTTCTTGCCCTTTTTTTCCTTTTTCTCGGTTTTCCGTTTGCAGATCTCATCTATGAGGATCTTTGCAGGAGCACTGCTCCGACGATTGAAAAGTCTCTCAAAACAGTATTCGTAAAATAAATCGACACAATTAACTATTTGTAATTCATTAGTCAGTCGAATTTGAGGCGTGCAAAATAATTCGAAGAGAATGAAATTGCTTTGAGGGTGAGAATATTGAAGTGTACTAAATAAATAAATTCTTGAATAAACGCGTCGCTCCAACGTGTTTATGTTTCGATCGAGTCAGTTTAATTTACGAATTTACTTTCCTTAGCAGGCAATGCAAATTAATTTGAACGGCATTGCAATGAATTGCTTAACATCCCGGAGTCGCTAGCTTCACTTTGTTTCATCCGTTTCTATACTGAATCTTTATTTTCTCATTGCTTTGATCCTGCACTCATTTGACTTATTTCTCCAGCTCCGAGTTCTTTAGTCTCTCGTCTCTTTACCCTTGGTGACGATTCACTGTCGAGCGGACACAAAGCTCTGGTGTTTTTAGCCACAAGTCTCGAGTCGGTCAAGAGTACAACAGAGATTCAATGACTCCGGAACCATTCTTCATGCATTTCTTTCCATTTAGTTCTGCCGCTCAGGATTCCCAAAGTTTTTATGAATCAAACGGAAAACCATTTGTTAAAAACGCCGGACGTAGAAGACAACTTTTCTAGAAAGTAAAAAGAAATTACAGACTCATACACAATATTTTACAAAATTTTCAGAAATTAGAGCGGTCGAACGATTTTTCAAAAAATTCAGATTTTCGAAAATTTCGAAAAATCATAAAATTTAAACCGTTCAACCGATATTCCCTAATTTTAATACCAACGTTCCTATTATGATACTCTATTAATAGAACAAAAAAAATTAGTAATCAATCTTTAAATTTGCGGAAGTTAGAGCATCGACACCTTTTTTTTGAAAATTTCAAAATGCCGTAGAATTTTTATTTTTCTAGCAAATCCAACAAAATTCTCAGAGGATTAAGAGCTTGTATAGATTGACATCTGTGCAAAACGGGAGCCCTGTAGCTCAAACCGTTCTCGAGTTATGAACGTTTAAACTTTACAGTGCCAGAACATACACACACACACACACACATCCGGACATTTTTTCTAGATGGAAAAAAAATATTTTCACCGTCACCTAGCTTCCTCTATGAGGCGGTAAAAATGCTGTTTGATATAAACGACGAAAGAATAACTAGATGGAATAGTTTCACCTGAATAACGACATTGGACTTGTATGCACAAACGACATATTTCATAACTGGTTCGATCGAATAAAAGGGTATGTCACTGCCAATCGAAAGGTTCGCATCGTTGCGTGACTCGCTGTCAGATCCGACAGCGAACATGCGAAGCGAGCGAAATCCTTGCTGATAGACATTTTTGTTTTAAAAATTGCGAAAAATTTATTTTCCATGAGAATGGCGAATACTTTGTTTGAAAAGTAATGAGAGCAACGCGCATCGAAATATTTATATGGCTGTGGGGGGGAACACACACATGTACGTGAGGATTATATCGCTTAGTGAATCCCTTCGGAGCTTTTCGTCCGATTGATGAAAGGGGTGGTTGAAGGAGAAAGGGTGAGACACTCTACTGCGCTACTCGTCCACTCTCTCTCCCTCATTCTCCCTTTTCTCTTTCCTCTTTTCACCCCTATGAGAGAGCGAGACCCGGCGACTGAGGCTCCGGTAACCGGCGAGTTGTGTGTAGTTTGCACGAGATGGCAGGGCAGTGCGCCTCGCTTTCGTTACCATTCTTCCTTTCCTGGCTGAGACCTTAAACTTATCTTCATCCATCGCCTTCTTCTTTTTACTGAGGCTGTTCCATAATTTCTCGCGGTTTCAAAACGATATGGTCGCCTGTCTGCCGTTTTCTTTCTGTCTCTTTTCCCCTTTCGCCCTTTCCAACATACTTAAATGCCTCATTCCTATGAAAACAGAAACGAACACACATTTCGTTCTTTTCATCCATAAAAAACCTTTTTCACTCGCTCTTCACAATCGTCTGCGCTTGAAGCCCTTTTCTACTCGACTCTGAATCAGACGATATACGTGCCTTGTTCTCCGACTCTCGTTGCCCATGTTGCGGGGCTGTAGTACGCCGAGCCTCAGTGCGCTCAGTGGCGTAGGTCAGTATACGCGGATTCCCCATAAAACCCCTTACCCTCGGACATTAAAGTTTCATTGTCAATATCCAAATATCTAATTCTTTCGCGACGTTTCGCTCAAACGATTTAATTACTTCCGGAAGCTCTTTTATTCGTTCGAAAAACACAAACATTTAAAAGTTGTCATTTCGTCCTTGTACTCTGCCGTTGTGTGACATGCCACCGATTAATATTAACGTTATTTTTCGCAGCGCGTATGTGAAAAACTTTGAAGTGAAATTTCGCGACAAAACTTGAACCTTCACGAATTATTCAGAGAAACACGAATAATATATTTGCCTACTTTTTTTCTTTTTCCTTTACCGCTCATTTGTTTCTATTCTCTCGCGTGTGTCCATCTCATGGAAAAGTCCAGCAGTAGCTGCGAGAGTGTGTTTGCGTGTGAATATCGACGGACGAGAAGAGAAAATGGGAAAAAGGGAATATTAGTACAAACTCGAGCACTATTCGATGTTCACAGTCAGGGTCTTTCGTGCGTGTTTACTCGGTAAATAAATCATTCAAAATGCCATTACTATCGACCACTTCCGCGATCTTGACTTTTCCAGTTTCGCGTTTTACGTGTGCGCCTGCTTGACAGCGGGATCGAATTAGTGCCGCAAGTGGAAACATGATTATGAAACTTTTAATTAATAAAAGACAACGAGTTTAATTTACACAGTGGAAATTTCAGAAATCCTCATTTATCGACTTGACGTTACGATCTGCTACGGAAAAGTAACTCGAAAATATGAACACGTATTGACATATGGTGAACATTACTTCGCGATGGCCATCGAAAATCTCGTGAATTTATATCGACAATTTGTTTCTTTTTTCTATTCTCTTATTATTGAAATTGGATAATTTTCTAACGTGAAAAATTCGTATATTGTGAAGAATAATTGAAAATTACAATTGAACGATTTCCCACCATTCCGTCATGAAATGAAAGCTCGTGCGAGGGCATGTAATCGGTTTTGTAAATAAGCGACAAAAGGATATAATCCGATTTAGAGGAAGAAAAATTGGTGCGAGCGAGTGACATTGTCGGCCATCTCACTGGGTACGTTCAAGAGCACTGACGTATTATTCGTGACCGCGTCGAGAATCGGGTCGGCTCATTGAAACTCGTCCTCCGGTGCGAGGGCGATATCGACCGGCGCAGTTGTCCGGGGAGCAAAAGCTCGTGGATATATAGACCGGAGAATGGAAAGGGGTGGGAGAGGAGGATAACATTTAGCCCAGAAACGTGCGAACTTGTCGGAGCCACCACCATCGCGCTACCACTTCCACCCTTGAGGCGAATATCCCCGCTCGATTCGAAAATTACTTTTGGCACATCCCAGACCACATCAGCACCCAAACACTCATCGCGATTCACCACGTGCGCCAAAACAACTGGCCGTTATCATGGACAACGCGATATGTTTTGTCTCGATTTTTTTATCACGTGACCTGGATGAACCTTTGCCAAGAAATCTTGGCAAAACGTCCACGAACAATTGCTACGCTCCATGTCGTGATCCTCGTGAGAAAAGTCTTGGAAACATTTTTCCAGAGATTTTTCACCTTATCTTACGTTTTTCCGAAGCTTTTTAATCGGTGATTCATTTTTTCTTCGGAAATGTCATCATTCGAATGTTGCAGTCCTCGTATAAACTCCTGGGTCTGTTATACTTTTCGCAACGTAATTAGCCACCGAATGCAACGAGCTCGATATCAATGGGATCAAGGGTGTTGAGTCAACTCGTAGAATTAGCGACGATCGTCACAGAGTTCAGTGAATTGCTAATAATGCTAATTAACCGGTAAGCAGTCGGTGGTACGCAGTCGTGATAACATCGATGCTGCTCTGAAGTAGGCTAATGGCTATGGAGGCTTTCAAATGGTGCGTGTCCTCGTTACGACGACAATTACTATTTGTTGGGAGCTGAAGCGATATACGAAAGCTCGTTTACACTGAATGTTGCGAGATTGGTCACAATACACAGTTTTGTGGAAACCCGCGCAGGCGAACCGATAATGCTAATTAATTAGAAGCCGCGGCCAAGTTGGAAAAATTCTGCATGCATTTACATGCATTGAAGCAAAATGAGTAATTAATTGAACATTGAATACGCCCAGTCAACAATGCCACGAGGCCAGTGTTTCGATCACCATTCGTCAAACAGTCCCATTTGTCAAATTTGACAACAGCTGCATTGACAGCTTCGTTTCAATTATTTTTCCGCGCAAATTCGGGCGCGAATTTAATCGTCGAGGTTCAACGACCGAAAAGTCCGTTCGACTTTTGGATCGTCGATCACTTGCCAGAGCCGAAACTAATAACTCGTCCCATCACAAACGCGCAAGTATTCAAAAAAAAAAAAAAAAACAGTTTGTCATTCCCCGCACCGTGTCCATTGCAAAAATGAAATCCTTTGATCAATGTCGAGCTAAAGAGCAGTTTACGCTCAGGACGAAAAATTCACTCGCTTATTATCAACCGCAGCTTAATTCCCCGAAATAATCTCGACACTTTACCCAAGTCTCTCAAAACCCAATGGAAATCTTCACAACCGACCTCTAGGTCGATTAGTACGATTTCGCAATGATTCGATAGTCGGTAATATATAACCAGAGACTGTTCTACCGACGCAGGAAACAACCCCTCGCGACAGTAGAAATCTCGCAAATGAGATGTCGCGATTTTCTCTTCCGTTGGACATTGCTCTTCGGCACGAAATCATTTTGCAATTACGGAAATGAGTCAATGGACTTGAACATGATTCAGTGATAAAAAAATAAAAATAAATAAATAATAACTATGTGGAACATTGTAACGCGACAATAAAACAGCCTTACGTGCGCTCAAGTACTAAAAACAAATAATTAATGAATTCGTTAGATGAATATTATATAAAAATATGTCTACAAATTAGTCACTCGCTCAGGAGAGATTTTTAATAAAAAAAAATTAAAACACTTATTTACACGTCGTCTTAAAAATATTATTATTCGCGAAGTAAAAAAAAGTGTATCGTGAGTTTCCGGTGATAAGAGTTCCGATATGCCCCCTATTATATCAGCGAGTCCAGCCATGTGCTCCATTTGTGCACGAAGCAAAAAGCCTCATCATACGAAGAAACTCGTGCGCTTCGACTCAATCGTCGACACCTTTTCCATATCGGATTTCAATTTAAATGGCAATCAAAGGGTAAGCGTTTTTGCTAACTCTTCAAAACTCTCTGCCCGTACTTGTCGCTCTCATTTTATTTATTCAACGTCATATTCAACTGTGTCCATCAACGATAATTGTGGGTTTCAAGATACAAATCATAGGACTGCACGATGCACAGAGTCAGTTCATCAAGGGATGACCTTTGACTTAGGGCATTTTTTTCTGTACAGAATACATAAAAATGAAACAATTGCTTCCTCATAGAGGAAGCTATGTGGCGGTGAAATTTCTTTTTTTTTCCAGTTTTCAATGTCAATTGTGCTTAAAAAGTCGCAAAACATCGAAAAATCATATCTAGAAAAAATGTCCGGATGTGTGTCTGTGTATATGTTCTGGTACTGTAAAATGTTTTGCACAGATGTTAATTTATGTACAAGCTCTTCATTCTCTGAGAAATTTTTTGGAATTGCTAGAAAAATACGAATTTCACGGTATTTTGAAATGTTCAAAAACAAGGTGTCGACACGTTAACTTCCGCAAATTTTAAGATTTATCACTATTTTTTTTTAATAAATAGAGTATCATAATAGGAAAGTTGGTATTGAATTTGGAAAATATCGGGTGAACGGTTTAAATTTTATGATTATTCGAATTTTACGAAAATCTCAGTTTTTTGAAAAATCGTCCAACCGCTCTAATTTCTGCAAATTTTGTCAAATATTGTGTATGAGTCTGTACTTCCTTTTTACTTTCTAGAAAAGTTGTCGAATTTATATAGTTTAAATGCAAATACAAAAAAAGCTGCAAATTGCTTCCTCAAAATGCTCAAGATGCACGATGCTCAAAGCTTTCTCTATGAGGAAGCCAAAATGAAAAATATAGTTCTTCACAGCGGAAGATTTAAGCATTACGCATCTTGAGCATCTTTTTTTTATTCTCTTTATTCGAAATGTGTTTTTTCTTTTATGAAAAATTATACTTTCTGTGCAGTAAAGATAGCTCAAAATTCATGGTCACCCCCCATTTATTTTCCTGAAACGGTGTTTTTTCGATTTTCGCTGTCTACATGCGTGAAAAATCGGTTCGAAATCTTGGGACACGAATAAATTCTTTTGTGTTTAAGCAGCGACATGATATCGTGAATCTGCAGGAAAAAAAAACCACCGAAATATCTCATGGAAATTCATACCTTATATGCTTGGATCTTGCCTCATGTATTTAACAGGTGAACGCGAGAATCGAGATTTATTCTTTGGAGATGCGTCTTTCGTTTCTTTTTTTTTCACAATTTATGTACAGAGTTGTTGTTAATTCTGCCGGTTCATTGAACGATACGGTGCAAAATATTATAAGGATTTACGTCGAAAATAATCAAGCACTGATAATACATTTTATTAAAGAATCAAAAAATCATTTCTCCGATGAATGAAGAATGCCTTCGAATTTTATTATCGAATCTAAACGATTTTGGCATTATTTGGATGTTGCAGGTAAGAGTGACGTCTACGCGACATCGCACATCGTCGGATAATTCCGTGAGTAGTTTATCTGGCCAGGAAAAAAAAAGAAACAGAATCTCTTTCATCAGGTCCTCACGTGCACTACAATGCTAGCCTCTGTATGATTTACATGAGCAGTCTATAATATTCGAAAGGAAATGAAAAAAGATTCTGTCTGAGTTTCGAAGTAGCAATATGAGAATTGAAATGATCGTGTTCACCCCCTCCCCCCTCTCCTTTCGTTTCGCTGTCGTTCTTCCACTTGAGATATTTCAGCAGTCGGTTTTATGATGAATATGGCCTTCCACATTTCTCCCCTCAGTAATATTTACTCAGCATACTCGGAAACTCTCGCCCGATTCATCCAGACGAAGAGATATATCTCGTACTCTTTCTCGAGACCAGACAGTTTTTATTAAAACTATTTCAATAACAAACAGAAAATTGTTATAAAGTACATTTTTCGTTTTTCAAAGATCTTGGCAATCTTTGAGGCTTCACATTTTTTCCGCGACTAAACAAACTTGAGAAAAAATATTTCAGTGAGTTGTCGGTTCGTTTGCTAGAAAGAAAAAATGAAAACGTCGTCGTAATGACGGGAGATTTCTGGAGCAGAGACTTTTTTTCAAATTCCTGCAGACAAGAGCGAGGAGATTGAAAAACAAAGATGGCCCAGCGAAAATTGATTGCCAACTTTTCCGTCTCATCCTGAAATTAAGTTTTATCGAGTTCCATCGTAAGGACAAACAATTCCTTTGCGAAAAAAACGATTATGCTTTGTATCAAAGGCTCGTTCTCACTTTAAGGACGCTGTATGAAAAATTTTCTATCGATAGAATTCCTTTTAATTTACACCACACAAAGAGAAAAGTGATGTCTAATAGCTGGCGCAATTTTGCGAGGTTTCACCATGTAGAAGTCGAGATATTGATTTATAAAAATCACGATTTTCAGTAGTTTCTCATGAGAGCGTGTGTTAAAAGTTGCAATTTTCAACATTAAATATTTCGATTTCTAAATGGTAAAGCCTCTTAAAACTTTGCATACACTTTTATGTAACATCGAAGAAGTTTTATTTAGTTTTTCAAAAAAATCGCTCGTAAAACTTTGTCGAAATTTTGTTTATTCTATAACAAATACAGATTACCTCGGACAATCTTGAATTTAGAGTATGTTGTTCTTTAGTCAATCTGTAACAAATTTTTTTCATGAACTTAGGCTCGCAAACCATTTTGTATGTGAGAAAAACTGAAAAGAAAAATTTAGATTTGACCGTCGCCATACGACGTCCTTTATCAATTTTTGACGAACATGCTCTCTCGTAAAATATTGAGCTTCCTTTTCTTCGAAAAATAAATTTAAATTCCCGGAGAAATATCTCGGCTGAGTGAAACTTATCAATCATCCAGTTAGCGGTTATTTTCTTCCAATGGTCCGGAGCTCGGAGTTAAGTATATAAGTGAAATCTTCGACGCCACTGGATAAATGAAAATACTCTAGGCACGTTTCTTATCAGAACCGACCTAAATTACGATAAAGAGTATATTTCTTTGGCTCTCTAGCACACTCGCTGATAGTTTACTGTTTTCTTCACGTACACGCGAGCACGCGTTCTTGCGTTTACGGTTTCCACTTCATCCGATGCAACACAACACAACTCTTTCTCTCGAAACACAATCTGCCCTAACACGGCTATTCCTAGGAATTCCAAGTTTGAACTGCATGCTCCAACCATTCCGTTTCTTATGCATTTAGATGCGAGCATGTGCTGCTTCCATTCTTCTTTTCAAACTAAGAATTCACACTCGCTTTATTCATTTTGGATTATTCGTAGACGTGATAATAAATGTACTAAATTCAGGCGAAATAGCTACGCTGAGAATCACTACAAACTGTAGTCTTCGTCATCAACGTTCTCATATCGCGAAGAAAAGAACCTTTAATTATTTCCAGTGATGCAATCGATATGGTGAAAAAATATATTGATAGCCATATATACGAGGGTCAAACACAGTGGAATGTGAATCAGTCGCGATCGGTGAAATACAAAATATGAAATTCCGTACTTGACTGCAGAAAATTAAAAAAAAAACGCTGCAAATTGCTTCCTCATAAGAGCCATGTTAAAATTGGTAATTTTAAATTACTCGTTCGCAATAATTGGCCTGACAACATACCCTGAAACTTTGAGAGAGTGTTCATTGCATCTTAGATGACACCCTCCCGAAGTCTCATTCGTATCACCGGTTTTTTAATTCACTGAAGAGCCATCTTAAAAAAACTCGGATTTCCGTAAAATTCGAAAAATCATAAAATTTAAACCGTTCAACCAATATTTACCAAATTTAATACCAATTTTCCTATTAAAATACTCTATTTATGAAAAAAAAAATGAGTAATCAATCTTGAAATTTGCGCAAGTTAGAGCGTCGACACCCTTTTTTTGAAAATTTCAAAGTGCCGTAGAATTCGTATTTTTCAAGCAATTCCAACAAAATTTCTCAGAGAATAATAAAGAGCTGGTTTGCACATCTGTGCAAAACGTGAGCCCTGTAGCTCAAACCGTTCTCGAGTTATGCACGTTTGAATTTCACAGTTTCAGAACATACACACACACCATCGGGGCATTTTTTCTCTATATGATTTTTCGATGTTTTGGGACATTTTACGAACATTGACATTCAAAGCTGGAAAAAAAAAATTTCACCAGTCACACAGCTTCCTCTATGAGGCATCAGCAAAAAAAAAAACAATAAACGGATGTATTCGTTCGTACTCAGAGTTCCAACGTGGCTGAATTTTATCGAAATAAAATACGTGTGTATACGATCCGTCGCTTTATTTCACCGCAAAGTTTACTTTAGACGGGATGGACGCGTTGTGTCAAGAGGCGCAGTCTGCGAGTAAATATAGCTACATATTTTACTTGTAATAATGGGAAAAAAATCGAGAGACTGTTTCATGTACGGCATGCTGTTTGCGGTTGGAGAAAAAAAGGCTGATTCACAGTGCGGTGCATCCCAATTTTGCAATCCACTGTTTTCCAATTTTTATTCGAGTTCTCTCTCCCTTGTTATTCGTTCAAGGAATTATCTCCGCGGCATATACAACGGAGCTTATCGCACAGAGGTAAATGTCGACACGATATACACAGAAAATGGGCTGAGAGCATTTCGAGAATATGAAGGAATTAAGTTTGATTAATTAACGAAAATTTGAAATGACGGTGTATTACGCTTTCCCTGGTGCAAGCCAGTATTCTTTCCGGACAGAAGCATAACAAAGTAAAAAAGAGACGAAAAGAAGAATAAATGAGACGGAACGAGCGTTACACCGTATAATATCTTTTCCGCGAAAATTAAACGGCAAATCTCTCTTCTCGTGTGTATATATGTTCCGACTGTACCTCCCGTTGGGAGCAACGAGCAATTTCGCGGATTCAGGCAGTGAGATAGAAATGTCTAAAACGAATCGAGCGAAAAAGACAGGAAGACACGGTAAAAGAGAAAAAATAGGACGAGAGAATGTGTTGTGAATGTATACGTGGCTACGAGTTAAATGTTAGCGGCCCCGCAATACGAAAAATCGTATAATTGGCTTCGCGAAAGAAAAGCTTTTATAGAGAAGAGAGATGCGGACGAGTCGCAAATGTAGACTGAAACACGCCAATTCACACAAGCAGGCGTGCTATAAATTAATCCTTACTTGCCGCACCTCTGTAGAATACGTACTTGCCATCATGGGGTAGATTTGTACCCCAGTGACAAAAATTGTTATAAAAAATGAACGACTGAATATTTCGACTTAAAAATTGTCGTAAACACATTGAAAGCTTTTTGAAAAAGATTCTTTACTTTATATAGCCAAAAATTAGATTTAAGTACACTTAAAAAAAATGCTAAAACCAAGAAAAGTAGAAAAATGACTATTTTCCTTAATAGGCCTGGGGTAGTTTGTACCCCAAGGTAGTAAGTAAGGGTTGATGAATTGTTTTGTTGAAATTAAGAAAGCAGACGGATTTTTGGACATTTTTTTTGTTTATTTTGTTTACAACTATAATCTGTCACAGGGGACATTCAATGGTTCTGATGTTAGGAGTTTATCTTTTGTTTAAGGGGATGACCATCGCCGTTCCCACTATTGGTGTCGTGCTTTTTTTTTGACATTGGATCCGCAAGTGAAAGCGAACTGGCCAGATGATATTTTCGTTGATACGAGGAGAGAAAAAACTTGTAATTTTTATAGGGATTTCTGGAAAAAATTACCTTGCTTTCTAATAAACGTGATAAGAACTGCCAGCACGGTAAAATTTACGGTGCTGCATCAGAAAAATGCATCACATTTTTAATTTTGTGCTGCGAAATACATTTTTTTTTTTTTCTAAGCAAGATAGTAATTTTTTTTATAAAAACCCATAATTTTTGTGACATGCATCTATTAATAGTGCATTGCAAGTAATTTTGCACGGTAATTTTCAACAGATTTTTCTCTCTGTGTAATTTTTTGGAAATAAATATCGCCGATTTTTTCATTGAACGTCTCAGGCTCTCATGAGTTTTCAAATTGTAACACCGCATCCACCATGTGTATGCATCATCCTTCGACGTTGTATCGACAAGATCGTGTCTTTGTCAACGTTTCAAAGAAAGGACACTTCTTGTCGATTCTCCATCTCCGTATCTCAAACGCGCTGACGCAGTGATCTTCTATATATTCGTCTTTGCATTTAACATCACTCGGCAAATACGTGTTAAGCTTTCGATATCACGATAATATTTTTCGCTTATTCGTGCGTTTCCTGTTTCGACACATATCCGAACATGGAGATTCTGCCATTGCAAAAAAATTGTGCCGCGTCATCCGTCGTTCATAGCGCATCAGAAGTTCAAACTTAAAAGAAGTTTCTTTTATATGCTGATCCATAGCATATCATTTTATGAGGTACTTCTTTTTGGAAACTTTTGGTTTATTTTTAAAAGAATTTATATCTTGCTCAAAAAAGTTACAAGTCGTCAGTTCATCCTTTCAATCCGTTTGTACGGTGATGCTCGAAATAATAGAGGAAGTGAAATCCGCACGTTCAGCGAACCAACGGATACATTGGTTCGAATACTACTGTTTCGCAATGTTACAACGGGAACTCGTACGAATGAGCGTTTGAAGCGAAACATACAAATGTAAAGTTAAAGGTAACGAAGTTTGTGCATTTGACGTTGCACGAATTGTGAAGCACAATGGAGGTCTATTTCAATTGGCTTGATTCAATTTATAACGTCAATCACTTTCGGTTCGACCAATTTCAAATTCTCCTCTGTATTTCTCTTTGATTTTACATAAGCTTGATAATTGTGTGATGTGACAAGAACCACTTTCTGACAGTTTCAATTTCCTCCCATGCCGCTTCTCTATACTTATTTCTTGCATCGCATGTGCACCAAAAGCTTATCAACAATAAATTCAATGGGAAGTCTGAAATGTACTCACAAATATCGCGTTCCCGTGCGAGTTGTCGATCGACTTGAGAATTTTGAATTGCAAATCGCAAATGGTGAGAAAATTCGGAGAATTTTCGTTTTTGTATGAAGTATTTAAGAGATCTGTAGCCTCGGGACGAGCGCTCGGGACAGCAGACGACAGAGCTGTTAAATGTACTTGTCCCGAGACTCTACCGAGACTCTACCGAGTCTCTGGATATCACTATTCTCTTTATATGGTGCAAATTTAAAGGAATTTTATCGATAGATAATTTTGCATACAACGTCCTCAAAGTAATGACGATAGAATTCTTAAGATTTGGTATGTTTTCACATGAAGTATTCAGGAGATCGTGTACAAATTTCACGACGATTAAAAAGCTATTTATTGACCAAATAACATTAAAAAGTTTAATGGGCATCCTTAATAATTTCGAACAATGTTTCTGGTCAAACTTTTCTAAAATTTCTAACAAACCCTGAAGCTTTACGCAGCCTTTGATCCTTGCTGCTTTTATTCGGCAGGATTAAATGTTTTATTAACTTTTGTCAGTCGAGGCACTGCTGCGCAGTCTCGCGAATCGCCCGCGTACACTTTTTATTCATGTGTCAAATATAAAATATGTACTGATCCATGGATGTAAAACAAATCCATCAAATTGACGGATCAACGGATCTCGATACGCACCCCCATATGCTTGGCTAAAAAAATAGTTACACTTGCGATAACAAAACTATCGGTTCTCCAAAACTCTTTTTCTCATACACGCTCCAGGATATATATAGATGTAGTCTCACGTATTTCTATACATTGGAGTACATGCTACGGCGGAGTGGAGGGTACTATCGCGAGGGGTGGATTCTCGTGGCGCGAGGTGGAGGGTAGATCTTGCGCTGTTGACCGAAGCAACCGGCAGCATCCCTCCACTGACAAGGGCAAGGGGGTGGCTTGGCGCGTAGCGAAACGGCAGTCACTCGCGCGAATCGCGACTCGCGGGACCTCCTCCGGTTCAACTCGCATTTGTCATTTTTTTCATATTTTTCTTTATCGTGAAATCTCCGGCGACCACGTTTTCTCCGCGGCGGTTATAAATTTTCGTCACTGTCGACGTTTATTTAAAGGACGTTTTTCAACGTCACCATTTTTTCAGTGACAAGCAGTGACATTGTGAGGGTGCCGCGTTGTTCGGAACGCCGAGCACACAATTTTTACATTTCATTAAAAAAAATTTAATCCACCAATTGACGAGCCGATCTTCGCTGTTGTTTTTGTAATTTTGTAATTCATTGTTGGCACAATCAAATTTTTACAAACTTCATCAATTTTTCATCGTGATGAGCACAAATTTTCGAGTACGATAAACAGAAGTGCGCGAATGAATTTTCACTTAATGAATATTTATTAAACGGTCAATTTAATTATTTGACAGTCTTGCTGTAAATAAAGAGAAAATTATGACCCGGGTGACGTCGTATTAGTGGATATACAAGCTGCTCGGTGCCACGTGGGTGATAAATTGCATGAACTCGAGAATCGTTATCGCCGAAAGGCATCGCTTACAAACCTGGAGTACCAATGCGGATCACGTGTGTCACCAGTCTTCATGGGAATGGGCTTTAACGACAAAAAGCTCCGGAGATTACGAAGATTGCGGTTTTTTGGCCGCGCTAAGGTCTACCTAACGGTCCGATGGCCTCAACTGGTACGTTTATATGTCTTTTCGAATAATATATCCATCTGTCTTCTGCGACAAAAGAATGGAAGAAAAAACCTGACGTTTTATCACTCTCTAGTTTTCTCTTTAATTCGAAAATGGCTAAAATGGCCAATGGGGGTTTTATGGCTTTTCAAAAAAATGCCAGCATCTGTCGTTAAGAATGACGAAAAAGTCAACCAAAATAACGTGAGAAATAAGAAATTGTTTTTTACAATTTTATTCAAACGTGTCATTGATTTATCACAAATCGTTTAGTTTCGAATCTTTGGTTTCATTTCTCTTCGTGAACGTTTTGTTTTTTCATTCACCCGACGAGAAACGACTATTGTCACACCGCGGGTTATTTATTCTTGCTGTTCGCTCGCTTCCCTCGTGTATAGAGCCCTCCAGGATACAAAGGCCGTCAAACCTCGCAACTACTCGCGCTCGATTCTTTAGTCAAAACTAGAAGGTAGCACCTCCAACAATACTTGCTAACGGTGGAATTGAGCTGGACTATGGCAAACATTGAAAAGTTCGAATTTAGCCACTTCACCAAGTTTTCACCATTCTGGAGATTGGATTTGGAGAAGAAGAAGCCGGCATTATTTTGCTGACTGAAAAGATGTTTCCTCAGCAGCCACAAGCTTCTATACGTGACCAGTTAAGCAGAGCGTACGGAATACGTTGCGAATTTCTCAGCATTTTTCCACGTGCATTTCAGACGCTACGGCTGTGCTTGCTCCATTTTTTTTTCGGCAGAATTTTCAAATGAAAAGTCTTGAAAAAATGTCAAATGCTGAATAGCGAGTCTTTAGAAATTAAGTTTACGTTTCTGCTGAATCAATTTTTCTGCCTGGCCTTGTCTCATTTGGAAAAAGCCAACGTTATCCTCGCATAAACCTATATTTTTAAGCCTTAAGGGTCATGCTTCCAGGTGGGACTGGTTAAATTAGCGACCGTTCCAAAAAGTATACCCCAGGTTTTACGCCGTCCGCTTCCTACGCTTTCCAAAACTGAACTAAAGGGCCCTTTCAAATAAAAACGACGAGGCTCCCTACTAGAAGGTTCAAACTACCCGTAGATGGTGTCACAAGTCCCATTTTCTCCAAATTTCTAGCGCGCATAGTTAGTCGAAAGCGGCTGGGGTAAAATTAACTCCACGTGACCATTAAGGGTTAAAACGCGTAGATGGAATGGTCAAAGTAAATTGCGAGGATGGAAGAGAGTTCATTGGCTGTTTCTTTACATGGGAATGACGCTAATATGCATTAGTACGGTGGTGAATTGAGAGAGACAACCGTTTGCCGCTTCGTTACGACAAAATTATAGGCTCAACGATAAGAGCAGCAGTATATCGAAACGCTACACGTTATGCAACGCGTATATAACGTTTTATAAAATTTGATATAAATGCAAGCAGAGCACAGACGTGCATGAGCTAATCCGATTCCGGGAGCTTCCCGTTCAAGAGCCCGGCTAAAAATCAATGTTTAAGGGCATTTGGGATGATGAGGGACGGAGGACGGATTTCCCGCTCGGAGTATTTAAGGGAAATAAACAGTACTTCGGATATGGCGAAGCGGCTCATTTCGTAAATCAAAAGAGACGATTAAACAAAAAGAAAGTTTCAAGCTGCCCGAGCTCATAGCCTGCCCACGAGGACACTACGATTTAAAACAAAAAAGGAGAGTACAATCCACTCTATATATGTAGGTGTGGACCATCTTGGACATGGAACCAAAAGGACGGCGAAAAAGGAATAAAAAATAGTAATAGTTTGAAGAAAAAAAAAGCTGGACAAGCAGAGACCCTTTTTACGAGAAAAAAAAAGGCAAAGAAAAGAAACGCTCGTCGCTCCATAATAGATCTCATTACTTTTATAGCCGGGAACATACATCTAGCCAAACGCGAAATTGCCGGGTTTCCGGAAAAGCTCTCCTCGTATCCCGTACCAAGTTGGGTCCCTTCGTGTCAAAATTTCAAATGGCTTGCGCACAGCTCTTACTTCATCCTCTTGAATACCTTGATTTTTCCTTTTATATCAGCTACTCCACCTCTTCCCGGTACTTTAGTCCACTCTTTCGTCACTCTAACGAACTCGCGCCCCAAGTTTACTGAACCGTCGTGCATGCACGGGACGATCAATTCTCATGCCGCTCTCTGCGCTACGATCCAACATTATTATTCCTCGAAGGAAGAAACCCGAGTGAACGAAAACTAAAATATTCAATTGAGTTTACGTTCGAGAGTATCGGAATCAACCTTTTTCTCGGATTACAATTTTCACCGATGACTCGTGCCAACAAAAAATTCTTGATTAATTGTTGACCGTCGAAAATTCCGGAAAGAATTGCTCGTACGCTCATAAAATAAAATCAAAACTTGTCAAATATCCACCATATATTGCTCGCAAATCGATCTTTTCATATCGGGGATGAATATACTCTCCGCATGTCAGAAAAACGAATCACGAATGTTCATGGTAATGGCGTGTTTGTCTCTTTGTTGTTGAAACGATCTGCTTTTTTACCGGTTTCGTACCATACAGTAATGTGAACAAAAATTCATATCACGAGGGATTGCTTCCAGCGTGAATGGATATATAAAAACCATCAGTGAATCGATAACCAATGAAATTCCAAAAACGTTGCAAATTGAAATTTGCAAACTGCTTCCTCAAGATCCTCAAATCTTCCTCTATGAGCAACTCTATTTTTAATTTTGGCTTCCTCATAGAGGAAGCTTTGAGAATCGTGCATCTTGAGCATCTTGAGCAAGCAATTTACAAATTTCCAATTTGCAGTGTTTGTTGTATTTGCATTTAAATTATATATAATTCCGACGACTTTTCTAGAAAGTAAAGAGGAAGTACAGACTTCTACACAATATATTACAAATTTTGCAGAAATTAGAGCGGTTGGACGATTTTTCAAAAAACTCAAACTTTCGTAAAATTCGAAAAACCATAAAATTTAAACCGTTCAACCGATATTTCCCAAATTCAATACCAACCTTCCTATTATGATACCCTATTTATAAAGAAAAAAAAATTAGGATCAAATCTCAAAATTTGCGGAAGTTAGAGCGTCGAAACCCTTTTTTGAAAATTTAAAAATGCCGTAGAATTCGTATTTTTTTAGGAATTCCAACAAAATTTTCAGAGAATAAAGAGCTTCTATAGATTAACACCTGTGTGAAATGGGAGCCTTATAGCTCAAACCGATCTCGAGTTATAAACGTTTGAATTTTACAGTGCCAGAACATACACCCATACATCCGGACATTTTTTTTTAAATATGATTTTTTGATGTTTTTGAACATTTTAAGCGCATAGACATTGAAACCGAGAAAAAAAAATATTCACCGTCACATAGCTTTCTCTATGAGAAAGCAAAAAATAAGGAACCTCAGCATTATTTGGCAAGTTGTTTTTTCCTTTCGCTATCGCGTCTCTTACTAAAATAGTCCGATGAAGGTATTCGAAAGAGAAAGCCGAACGTCCAGGCCATGAGAAGTTGAGTGTTTCAGATTAAGCTAAAGGCTAAGCTGCGAACAATTAATTAAAACGTTTTTCATCAACATTTCCATTACCTCGAACGAGATCTAAAATACATCTGGACCAAGTAAAGTTTTAATGAAATTCAACTAATTTCGCATACTCCTTTCGCGCGGGCTTACGAACGCCAAAAGTAACTTTTCTGTTGTTGTTATTACGAGCTTCAGACGAGTAAGAGAAAGATTTCGACGCAACTGGTCCGCCACGTACTCGTGCCAACACTCTACGCTCTGCATAATAATGAGGAAATAAATTTTCGTTCGTCCGACAGTTTATTGAAATAAAATGCTGTCAGTGCTCCTGGATTTCTCTAGGCCATGAAAAATTGACGGATTAATCAATGTGTCAAAATATTTTATCGCTCTATCCAGACATTCAAATATCCTAACACGATCCGTCAATTCTTCTCTATACATTTTAAAAAATCGGTCGTAAAATTTTTTCGAAATTTGGTTTATTATATAACAAACACAGATTACCTCGGACAATCTTGGAGTTAGAGTATGTTGTTCTTCAGATAATTTCTAACAACTTGTTTTTAAGGAGGTTGGCTACATACGACAATATAATAAGCATTTAATAAAATTTGGTGATAACATTCTTTAGCATTAAATACGGCGACACAATTTTTTTCAAATTTTTTGTCTACATAGTTTTCGAATAATTGGAGTTTACAATATGCAATAGATATACCTATATATATCTAAATCCTATGCTTATGCATGAAAACTCTAATGTGCAATTACTCGAAAACTATGTAGAAGAAAAATCTCAAAAAATTTGTATATTTATATTTAATACTAAAGAATATACTTACAAAATTTCATTAAATTCTAATCATTTCGAATTTTCCTATGCTTTTACCATGGCAACATCGTTGTGTGTAGCCACCCTCCTTAATGAACGTAGGCTCGCAAACCATTTTATATGTAAGAAAAACTAAAAACAAAAATTTAGATTTTACCGTCACCATACAACGTTCTTAACAGCGTCGGGATGTCCAAAGAAACCCTCTCACAAGTTTTCTCGCATTTATATAATTTGCCCCAATCGCTTCTTCCGATCGCATCAATGCTGTCTGAATAGATTCAACGCGAGCTCGACTTAATCAATTCCCCGACTTTTCATTGAGCTCGCCATGTCTTTACAAATAAAGCTTTTACACAGAGAATTCTGCTGCGTAGAGATTAGATTCTTTCGTTCGAAATCATTGACCACCAGCAATGCAAAGTCCAGCTTTGACCCATGCTTGGAAACGAACCGTCTAAGGAATCAGTATTTTGAGTAATTAATTACTCTTTGCGCAAACTGACAGCGTGAATGTCGCAAATACACTGACTTACATGGAAGGTGAAAAAAACTTTTTGTCCAATTTCTAAGCCATTTTGATGCAAGAAATACAAGTTTCAATTGTATGCGATTTGGATTAGTTCAACGTTTCAATTGCTCATCATTCATAAACGATACGATCGATCCATCGAATTCCTTGGAATAGTGCAATCCGTGGGCAGCTGGATAAATAGTGTAGCGAATACAAATAAAAACGATGGACAGGTGATTCACCGAAAATAGCGTTAATATGTTATGGATAAAATGTGAAGGTCGAGTTCACTTGAACGATAGGTTTGCGTGCGTTTAAAAAGGTTTTCTCTCAGATCGATAGGCACTGAAATACTTTTAGAGCTTTCCTGAGAATACTGGTTATTGAGAAAATTGTCGATACACAAGACGAAGAAACATTTTGTTGGTGAATGTTTGCGTGTGAGTGCGTGCACAACAGAAAAAACTATGCCAATTGAACTCGCGATCGATCAACAGTAATTGAACTTTTTGGCTCGAAGGATCTTCGTGCCATCTGGAAATTTACGTTTTCTAACGAAATGGTATTGATTTTTATTAGCAAAATGACGTCAACAGCGACTCGGAGCTTTCATGAAAATAATGATTTAACGAAGTGATCGTATTTTGCGCGTTGGGCCTCGTGAAGTTTGTCTTACAGAACGTTCCGCAACTAGTTCCACAGGTTGCCATTGATTGTAGGAAACATGTTCATTTTAACCCTTAATGGTCACATGGGATCAATTTTACCCCAACCGTTTTCGACCAACGATACGTAATAGAAATTTTGAAAAAATGGGACTTATGAAAGTTTAGCATAATTTAGTGTCGGAAGCCGTAGGAAGCAGACGGTGTAAAACCTGGGGTATACTTTTTGGAACAGTCGCTTATTTAACCAGTCCCACCTGAAAGCATGCTATTTCAGACTTATGAGACGATTTGCTTTTTTGTTAATTGAAAATTACAATTTCTGCATCATTTTTTGTAAAAAGAGTCATTTTTGCAGAATTTTTTTTTCGATATTTTTTTTTAATATTAAAAATTGCACGAATTAAATACAATCATCATGGTCGTGAGTCAAGGGTTAAAAATACATTGTACAGTGAAAAAACAAAATATAGTGTAGATGAGCGATCAACGTGACAGTTATAAAGATCGCGGGACAGTTATAAAGAAGGTGGTCATAAAGTTTGCGGTTATTTTAAACGATATCGCAGAAAATTGATCTTATATAGAACAACAGTGTTTAAAATTTAGAGTGCAAAAATATATGCGAAACAGTACGATCAACAAATGTACTTGTCCGGGTTTTTTTTACCGTGGAGGGGATTTGCCATGATTTTAAATGACGAGAATAAAACCAAAGCTTTTGTCCTTGACTCTCGCAAAATTATTTTTGGATTCCATCAGTTTGATCAATATCTTCCCCTCCCGTGCATCTTCCTCTCCTTCGGTAAGCGGAGCTCAACGAACACGCGATTTAAAATATTTATTAGTGAGTGCACGACAGCTGATGGGTGCCTCGTCATCGACAAGAAAGGTACTCTGTAGAAATTGGTAAAAAACCGCGTGAATTGACACCCTTCATTGAATTTTTTCAAATCGGAACAATTGCGGGAAACTACACTTTTTCATGAAAAGATAAAAAAAAAAACGTTTCCGTCCGAAAAGCTTCGCTATAAATGTAGGAACAAAAATGCATTTTTTTTGTCACAACGGTGAGGCACTACGTGCTAAAAATGATACTCCGGAAAATAAACAGTTTAGGAGAAAGTTAATTCATTCCTATACGAATTTATATTCACACAGTCCTCCTTCAAAAACTCCTTCCAAAATGCTGCCCCTAAAACTTTTTCCCTTCTCGAAAGATCAACGACCGACCATCCCACCATTATCGTTTACACCCCAATCGGAACAGTAGTTACACCCCCGGATGTAGATAAGTAGAAGTAAAACGTAAAAAAAAAAGCATGGAGGGAGGAGAAGAAAGAGACTCTGAATGTATATAACTCCGTGAAAAGTAATTAGCCTAAATTAGAATCGGCAATTGGCGAGGAGAGCGTCTCGAGGTAATCTAAAGACTTCTTGTACCAGAGTCTCTAAAAAGGTACTACTGTTCGTGGATAATAAAGTCACTTTCTACAAATTGCAATAGAAGGAGAAACTTTGGATGGAGATTTTTCGTGTGCAAGATAGAGGAAAGCTACTTTTTTTCTTCTTGTTTCCTTTGTTTTCGATCACATTTTTCGTCGAAATTTTGTTGATGCACTTCGTAGTTTTTTAAATACTCGTTTACCCGAGCTTTCACGATTGAAATGCGATCCCGGGCAGTTTCTAGTGCACTCGCACGATGCCAAAGGACAAGGCTGGGCCGAAAGTATATACACCGCTGCAAAGGCATGATTTTCTCGCAGCCTCCGAACATCGCTGACGACCATCCATTTTATTCGCGTTAGACTTGTCTGAACAGAGAGCGAGAAACGTCGAGTCTGCGAGTCATGAAGTGACTCTAACGAGCTATCCAGACCAACTGTCCAACGACTATTGGATTAAATACTTTTATGTCTAGCCGGCACTGGATTAGGCATACATGCATGCACCATTGTCTCTTTAGCAAAGTTGAATATACACTGACCTTAAAAATGTGCTTCGAACGAATCCATTCAATTGGCGCTCACAGTTTTCGCTGATCCCGACGAATCAATTTGCACTCAATGGCAGTTCACGAATTCGGGCACTGTTGGCTGAGGAGAATGTAAACTTTCTTCGAGAGGAAAAAAATTTCGATTAAATACAATAAATTTTATTAAGCAAAAACTTAATCGTTCCTGAAACAATTATAGATGGCGAGATTTCATTTCTATCACTCCGTGTGTCATTTACTCGTAATGATGATTGACGTATATATGGAAAGCTCATTATGTGCTAGTCTGAAAAAGAGATTAAAAACCCGCAGGCATTTACTTCGAGGACTTTAATAAAACGGAGGATTTCAGAGTAGGAAATGAATTTCTGAAAGTGGATATTATTTCAGCTCGCGGGCCTCGTCATATCTCCTCGCATCCTTTGGAGTTTGCGAGAAATCATTGCAGTTTCCCGAGATCGTATAAACTTTATCTCGAAATATCTTCAACCTGACCCACGTTAGTCATTATAACTAAATCCGAGCCAATAACTTACTCCTATAAATTATAAAGCTATAAATTTCAGCGAAAGTGGTTTTTGTATTATTTCCAATTTTTTTTTACATTCATAATTATTGTAATAAAGATATGAATTAAAAAACGCTGCAAATTGAAATTTTCAGATTACTTCCTCAAAATGTTCAAAATGCATGATGCTCAAATCTTCCTCTATGAGGAACTATGTTTTAATTCTGGTTTTCTCATACAGGAAGCTTTGAGCATATCGTACATCTTGAGCATCTTGAGGAAGCAATTTGCAAATTTCAATTTGTAGCGTTTTTTGTATTTGCATTTACAGACGTACAGACTTATACACAATATTTGACAAAATTTGCAGAAATTAGAGCGGTTAGACGATTTTTCAAAAAACTCAAATTTTTGTAAAATTCGAAAAATCATAAAATTTGAACCATTCAACCGATATTTCCCAAATTCAATACCAACCTTCCTATTATGATACCCTATTGATAAAAAAAATTTAGGATGAAATCTTAAACTTTGCGGAAGTTAGAGTGTCGACACCCTTTTTTGAAAATTTTAAAATGCCGTAGAATTCGCATTGTTTAAAGAATTCCTATAAAATTCTCAGAGAATGAAGAGCTCGTATAGATTAGCATCTGTGCAAAATGGGAGCTCTATAGCTCAAACCGTTCTCGAGTTATGAACGTTTCAATTTTACAGTGCCAGAACACACACACACACATCTGGACATTTTTTCTAGATATGATTTTTCGATGTTTTGCGACATTTTTAGAGCGCTGACATTCAAAACTGGAAAAAAAATAAAAATTCACCGTCACATTAGCTTCCTCTGTGGGGAAGCAAAACCGTTAATATAAAAAATCCCGCTTCAGCAAATAGTTGTATCGAGAGCAAAAATAATTGCTGGGAAAGAAAGCTCCTGCCGGGGTAGAGTTATTCGCGATGGAATCGAATGGTTAATACACTGTGTTCGAGAGTTAAGTAGAAAAGGGAACGTCTGGTCAGACAATATGAGGCTGAGGAAGCAAATTAGCTGTTCTGCGCATCAAGCTTTCATCAACACGCTCTCGTTGACCTCCACATTGTTCTCGACATCGAACACGAACGTAATTCAAGTTGTAAGCGCGACTAGAACAAAAAGAAGGAATGTAGGGTATAGAGGGTTGAAAAAGGCCAATTTTTTCACGATCTATCGTTCTGCGAGTAGCTCTTTGTTTGGGAACAATAAAATTCAAATAGCCCTTCCGCCGAGCATCCACGTATTTCATCGCGTTTGATGTACTATCAACGTCACAGTGTAAAAAATATCGAACTTCGTTCGCCAGTGATGTTTTTGCTATGTTTCATGATCGACGAGAGTTGAGAAAAAACTAACAGCGTTTCGATGTAAATGTAAAAACTATACATTCATATTTTTTTCAAATAGTTTTTTTTTTAAATACGCGTAATTCTTTTTTGGCTGTCAACGGTTTGCGAATGTTTGATGTTTCGATATATTGCTACGAAACAAAAGAATGAGATATACCATGAAAGTTATTCTCGTTTTTTTAAGCATTCGGCGATTGGATTTTAATTTCAATTCGAATACAGTTTGCCATTTTGGTGAAACGCAATGCAAAAAATTTGTTTGGAACGAAGCTTGATATCGAGTGAATAATTGCTTGGTCTCATAGGCCAAAACGCTACGAATTATCTGATAAGTTGATAGGATGGAAAAATAAAGTAAATTTTATAGCGCAATGAAATACTGTGTAATAAAGAAAGATGAAGCGTTGACTTTTATGGAGTCGCCATAAAGTATGATTTACGAGATTGTCAAGGTGCTTCCCAACCACCAAGATTTTTCCTACGTGACTGTTCTCCCTTGGATTTATAAAAAGTGAACGGTATGTGTCGGTTTTAAAACGATGCATCTTTTGTCTTTTCCGCTTTGCTATCCTCCATCCCTGTATTCGTTCAATTCCAACGCTTTACCTCACGCGAAAAAAACGCAGGTGTACATCCTGGTACACACCGCTTACGTGAAAAATTGTCTCGGTCAGAAAGAACGATTGTTGTTTACATACGAATATGTACATAGTCGAAGGACTTTCGATGTCGGTGCGGATAATACATGGCGACGATTAATCATGAATTTACTCGCCGTTCTCTTCGATGTGACTTTAATCCTCTGAGACTTCAGCCTCATTTATTATTGATTATTTGCGGGATATGGAGTTCCAAATGTAGATCGAATCGGAGGACAATTGATGACCTTTTTGGTTTTATTTGAATAAATAATTACACTGTCATTGGTTTCCAAGTGAAAATAACAATTCCCTATTGTCCCTTACTTGCCACACCTCTGTAGAATTACGTACTTGCGACCATGGGGTCGATGTACCCCAGTGACAAAAATTGTTATAAAAAATGAACGACTGAATATTTCGAATTGAAAATTGTTGTAGAACATATTGAAAGCTTTTTTAAAAAGATTTTTTACTTGATATAGCCAAAAAATAAATTTAAGTACACTAAAAAAAATGCTAAAACCAACAAAAGTGGAAAAATGAATATTTTCCTTAATAGACCTGGAGTAGTTTGTATCTGAAGGTGGCGAGTAAGGGTTATATCAGCAGTGCAATGCGGTTGAGTAGATTGTAAGCTTTGAGACGATGTTGAAACTTGCATCGTTGGATTGCAACGAAATTCCGTTTTTTCTTGAGCAGATCTCAAGATTCTTATTCGATATTTGGTCAGCATAATGAAAGGATATTTTTTTGGGATCGAAAGCGAAAATCGGTATGAAAATTTTCATGGTTCTTGAAATTGAACAAACAATGAATGGAGACAGTATTTTCGTTGGTCCTCAACGTCAGTGTCATAACTCTGAGTGCAGCTTTGAGGCTCGATGATTACGGCCCGTTTCCAATGAGAGAGGGAAATTCCATGGGCGTGTGTGTTGGGAATAAAATTAATTGTCATTTTATTGGTCGAATGTGGGATTATTTTTGATGTAAAATGAATTGATGCTCCAGAGGTTCTGAAATACCATAGAGCAACTAAGAGCAACGAAACGTGAAGTTAAACCAGTGAGCTTTCGCTATTATATACGAGGGCTGAATGCAAACCACGATTTTCTATACAGACGCACGATGGAATAGCTCATCTTCTGAATACCAGGGATATTTCCATCTCATTCTTCCTATACCAGTGAAGGACTATTTCCTAGAGTCCGTTTCGATCGAGTGAAATCCTTATTCTCGAACACGACTCGCATGCAAACCTCCTTCTTTCTCGTTTAGTACCGCATGTATATGTGCATGAGTATCTGCATGCGCATACGTAAGAACCCCATGGAGATTCTCATATTTCTGCAGAAGCGTTGCGTTAAATCCTTGCTCCTCAATGCGCCGCGAAGAGTCCTCAGAGATTCTCATATTTCTGAAAGCGTTACGTTTAAATCTTGCTCCTCAATGCGACACGTCGAGTTGCGACACACGTGGCGAACCTAACGGGGAATTGAAACTCCTTCGCGTGGTTCGACGCCTCATACGTGGGCTTAAACTTTCCTCCTATTCTCACTGAGAACTTGACTCGCCGAATATGATTTATCTATTCCACTCTGGAAATCGAGGTTCCAACCATCTATTACAATGCACGCTTTTCAATATACGTGTATACATATGCGAACCGATAGAATCACGTCAAATGTAGACTGTCTGCTCATTTCCGAGTTCGTACCTGGTGAATAGATCAGCGATTCAATCGACGATGGAATATTTTGAATGGAGTTTGTCGTGTACGATTGGAATAATTCAATAATCTTCTTATTCTTCTATCTTCATATATCACATATGATAGGGGAGAAGCGGGCAAAGCTGAACACCCCCCCCCCCCCCTCCTCCAAAACGTGAATTTTCTTTTTTCAGTGAAAACTTAAAAATTCTTATCGTCCGTTACACAATAAAATGCTATTTTCTATCGGCAAAGCTTTTCATTATTGTTGAAATAATCGTTCTCGTTAGAACAATTTGAAAACTTTAATAAAAATGATTTCTCTTTCTATAATTGTTGCCATTTTTCAATTGTTCTGCATGCGGATGACGTTTATAAAAAAATTTACTAGTTTCCGGCAGACGAAATGAGGAATGCTAGATTACACCAAATTTTCGGATTCCCAAAAACTTGGCGAATTTTATTATAGACTCCATTTTCGATTTTTGATTGATATACGAGATTGCTGTTGTGTTGTTTGTTCGGAGCAAAATATCGCAGTCTCGTTGAGATCTCGCTAGACATTTTAGTGCGAAAAAAGCTGCAGTTAACTCCAGGACATTAATGTGGAGTTCCCGTTCTTATTTGGTCCAAAAACCATTAATTCTCCTTTTCCCCAATCAAGCGCCCCAGCCCGAAAGGCATGCGTCGGACAAAATTTCCATGCTATAGTGGAAATTATTAATGGAATCATCAGCGATTTTAATGTTACCTACCCACTAATTAAAATAAATAAATAAAACTATTCCATGACTTTTAAATTTCACTTTGATTCGCATTGTCGATTATCATGATCGAGAGCAATCAATTCTTACAATAAACAACTGCGTAACGTGAGAAATCCATTGTCACGCTTTACCAAACTCTTTGTGCGTTGGTTCATATATAAATCTGAATGACACGTGTAAACATCAAACTGTGGGACGTCTCGACGACAAAACCCGCGAGAACGAACAGCTCTCGATGGTGGTTGCGTATCATGAATCAACCATCCCTGTAATATCCTCGATCTTTCCCTCCAGGGAGGGATTGTCGAGGTACGCAGTGAGCGATAAAGAGTGAGTTGTGTCTCTCGATGTTTCGCTTTTTTGTTTTTTTTTTTTTTTTTCGAAGCCAATGAATTCTCGTGTCGAAAGCCGTTGAATTGTGTTGAGTCAGCTGATATCCGGAGCAAGTCAGAAAAACCACGATCTATCGCGTACATGTACGAAACCCAATATTTTCTTCAACAATTCTCCGATTCGTAAATAACGATAAGGCGTTGAACAAAATCATACACGCAGACAATTGCATACATTCGTGACCATTTCCAAAAATTTCTTCCAGAATTGTTTCACACCCAAACGATTTTTGGATAAAAATAAAATTCTCGTTATAATTCACTGAAAGTTTCTCGATAAAACGAATGTATGGAGTCGAACTGACAAAAATGGTGTTATTATTATACAATAATCAGTTATTAATCGTATTCAACGAGAAATCAACCATTTCGAACAACATTGAGTGTTCGGAGTAAAATTGGACCACGGGATCGAGACAATGGGGGTTTGCGTTATTTCCGAGTCGGTGCAGTGTACAGAGAGAAGCTGCACTTGCTCCGAGACTTTATTCACCTGATAATCGTAATAGCTGCAGTGAAAAAGGGAGAGGGAGAGAGATAGATAGGAAAAGGGAGAGATATCACGCGTGGGTGTATATGGCGTAAGGCCTCGTTTCCATCGGAATTGATGGGCGGCTAGCCAAGCCATCTATAGCCAAATGGCTGGACGGTTAGCGCCACCTAATGTTCGGCGATTTACTATATACGTGTATCGTATGCTTGCGGGATGACTAGCAATCTATCCACTCTATATATATATATATATATCACATTATACATATATTTATATTAGAATATACGTTCAACTGCTATTAGCGAGATGCAACAGTTTGAGCTACTTAATCGAGTTGAGAGATTACACTAAACTGAAATTTCGTTCGGAAGTATAGGATCATTCGTAAAAGCCTCGCCACATTCCCTCTATCGGCTTATTCATCTCTCTCTCTCTCTCTCTCTCTCTCTCTCTCTCTCTCTCTCTCTCTCTCTTTAGCAGTGAAGCTAAGTTTCCTATGTGTTTCCTTTATTTTATTTTGTTTTATTTTATATTTTATATTTCGCATGTGAGGTTCTTATATTTTTATGTTTTATTTTATGTTATGCTTTATATCCATTATCTTATTTCACGCATTGTTTCATTTACCCTCGATCTGTATATATTTCGCATGTTATTTTATTTTGTATTATTTCATATGGCCTTATAGTTCTGAACTAAGACAATAAAGCAATCAATTAATCAATCAATCTCTCTGTCTTTCGATACGTTTCCTCAAGAAAAATAGAAACGTCAAAAGAAAAATAACACTTCAATGGTCAAGGCCCTGAGACTAGTTTATTCGAATCAACTAAAAGAAAATTAATTTGAATGAATTAATAAACGGAAATTTTCATTACTTTTCTGAGGCTGCTGAACATTAACGTAGAAGCGATAAAACGATATATCGGCAGTAAATCAAATTTTCTTGATTCATGCGTCCAATTGCAGGGCTTTCGGAAGCATTATCGAAGTAAGTGCACGGAATTGCCGAGCTACACGAAGCATCGTTTACCATGCAGTACGAAAGTTTTTCTACAATCTGATGTGGTAGGAGTAGAAACGAAAAAAAATATACAATTGAGTTATTAACCCTATTAATTACACCTCCAGATTGTGATGTAATAGTCATTGGGGGTGTCACCAACGTCATTCACTTTGGAAGGCGATAGATAGTTAAAAAATCGTAATAAAAATAAAATAATAATACTACAATGTATTTTCAACCCTTGAACAACGACCATGACGATCGTATACAATTCGTGCAATTTTTAATATTAAAAAAACGGTGAAAAAAAAAAATTCTGCAAAAATGACTTTTTATTACAAAAAATGATGCAGAAATCGTAATTTTCAATTTAGAAAAAAAAACCTTTTATAAGTCTGAAATAGCATGCTTTCAGGTGGGACTGGTTAAATTAGCGACCGTTCCAAAAAGAATACCCCACGTTTTACACCGTCCGTTTCCTACGACTTCCAAAACTGAACTAACGGGCCCTTTCAAATAAAAACGATGTGGCTCCCTATTAGAATATTCAAACTACCGATAGAGGCTGTCATAAGTCCGATTCTCTCAAAATTTCTATTACGTATCGTCGATCGAAAGCGGCTGGGGTAAAATTAACGCCATGTAGGGTAAGGGTTAAGACCGGAGGATATTAATACTTTTCGTATTAATATCATACCGAATGAAACAGATGCGTGCCATCCCGGTGCATTCCACGTTCATGCGTCTCACGTATTATACTTTATGGTTCGATTGCTGGAATATATATTTCATGTTTGTGCGTCGATCTCCGCGCACACATATTCCTCGTACAAAACCTGCGAATACATAGTTTATGCCACATCGTGCCATCTTTTCCACACACGATCCCGCTTCTCACACATTCATACCAAATTATATACTTTATTTACACATTTATGTATATATGTATCTTCTCAATATATAGACATTTATATTTATACATTTAGCTACGTAAAACGGTGTCAAAGAGACATTTTCGGATGGGTAGCAATACATAGTTTGGTAGCACACATGCATCTCGGTTATATTGTTGCCATAAATCTAGCAAGCGGTTCACCGGCATTAACCCCGTACCAGTGTATATGCAGTGCCCCTCCTTCCGCACTTCCGACAACGTGCCGGAAGTCTGCGTCCGATAATGCCTCTTTTACCGCGACTCTGAAAACCAGGATGCACCAGGACCAGGCAACGGTGCTCCTGTCGAACCTCTAAACCATTATTTTCTATATAAAAATGTTTTTATTTCTTTATAGGCATGCATGTGCTGTTAGGTTGAATATTATTTCGCTGTTAGTAGATAAACTGCCCACTGATTAAACTGCTGCGCAACCCTGCCACCTTCTATATTTTATCTCTCTCTCTCTGCTTTCTCTTTCTGTTTCGTAATATCCGGTGACAGGCATTGCGCCAGTAAAATAGATTTCATGAATTGAAGGTCGACCACATCCTCTATACACGTTTTCCCAGGACAAACATTATTTGATGCTGGTTACTGCAAATTAATAATTAACAGGTGCATTCGTTGTTTCTTGTTGACAATTTTAAATGTTTACGTAAAACTCATGCAACAAATCGTCCGTTACTATAGCCACTAATAATCTCGACGTTCATTTGACAAAAAATCGTCCGTGTCTCAATTTCTATTTTAACTCGTGCGTTTTACGAAAAAAGCTTGCGGACCAATGGCAGAAACTTCATTCCATATGATGTATTCATAATTGCTATGTTTGATCGATAATTCGTTAGATGAGACCTCTTGCCGAGGAATGCGGCCAACATTCTGCAACGAAGATCATACAAGCTCCTGGTTAGGTAAAAATTGAAAATATCAACTATGAAAATCAACGCTAAACGAATCAGTAAAAAATCAGACGGATATATAATAATAAGACTCCTCGGATAATTTATGCGTTATCGCAAAACCGTAATATGTTCAGGACTCATATTTCACGGAATTTTCCATCGGAATTAATTATCGAAATAATGAAGAATTCACTACCCGATGTTGTTCCTACTTTATTACAATCATTATTGCTGTTATTATTGTCATAAAAATTTTACATGCAGATCATGAAATGCGACTCGATCGCTTAATTACCGTGGCTTTATTAATAACGCATTACTTCTCATCGATCAGTTATTTTAATGAATTTCGTTGGTCCAAATTCCAGATAAAATGTAATCGTATCATTTCGATTCAACGAAACTTGCCGTTAAAAAAATAATTGGATTGTTTGAAAATGCAAAAAAAAATATCTCACGTTCATTCAACTTGTATAAATCCAGTTTCAGCGATTCGAATATTTTCATATTTCCATTGAATGGAAAAACATTTCAACGAATGTAATAAGCAAGAAAATTAATTAACAATTATTTTACTACAATTTATACGAAAGAAATGAATTGAATTTATCTCTTTATATTTTTCAGAGTCACGACAGCTGGCAAGGCCACGACAGCGATCAGGTGAGCTCATTAAATAATAAATTACTGTAAAACATACAAATCATCCAAATTAGACGTAAATAATTTTTCCTTTCACCCATCGCATTTATCATGGTTGTGTTGTAAAAAACTCTATTTGTTCATGGTCAATGCAAAGTAAGATCTCTATTAGCATGGAATGTTTATTTTTCACTAGATTTTAAATAATTATCAAGAAAGCGAAGAGGAGACTCGACGCCGAGTAATAAAAATACAAATTTTCATTTCGTATTTAATTTAATATTTGTTTAATTAATTTATTTATTATTCATTTAATTATTCCACTAAGAGAACAAGACCCATTTTATTTTGCTATGTATCATAATTCACGATGATCCAGATTTCGGGGTTTCCATTGCAATGAAAAACGCATGCATGAGGGTATCAGTTAGTGCTTGAGTATCACGTTTCAAAGGGATTTGGTGAGTAACACGATCGATTTTGACCTGACGCCAAATGCCGCTCACCGAAGTTTCATTTCCTACCTACCAAATAATTGAATCGGAATTCGGCTTGGAAATTTTCATTTATACTGAGATAATGGAAAATAAATTATTCGATAATGAAAAAAAAAATCGATCAGTGTAATTCCATTGGTTATCGCCATTTTTGAAAAATAATTGTTAAAACTCGTGAGTGAATGGAGCGTGGAAACGTGGAAAAAACATTATTAGGGTATAACAAAAAATACACGCGGTGGTTGCAACAAGTAAAGTTGATAAAGTCATAAAGTTGAAGAACAAATGAGCAGGAAAAATTCCGAAAATGCTAGTAAATGAACGGCGTTGAGGTTCAATAATAATATTAAATGTCGGAGCTAATATCGAGAAAAGTGACACTTTTCGTAACACTTTAAACCTTAATAGTTACACCTTCAGCTTGTGACGTAATAGTCATTGGAGGTGTTATCAATCCACTCACTTTGGAAGGCGACAAATAGTTGAAAAATGGAAAAAAAATAAAAAAAAAAAATTACTACAATGTATTTTGAACGCTTGAGTAACGATCATGATAATTGTATTTAATTCATGCAATTTTTAATATTAAAAAAATGTCGGAAAAAAAAATTCTGCAAAACTGACTTTTTTTTTTACAAAAAATGATGCGGAAGTGGTAATTTTGAATTTAAAAAAAAAATCGTTTCATAAGGCTGAAATAACATGCTTTCAGGTGGGACTGGGTAAATTAGCGACCGTTTCAAAAAGTATACTCCAGGTTTTACACCGTCCGCTTTCTATACGGCTTTCAAAATTGAACCAACGGGGCCCTTTCAAATAATAACGACGAGGCTCCCTACTAGAAGGTTCAAACTACCGATAGAGGTTGTCATAACTCCCATTTTCTCAAAATTTAAAATTAAACCCATGTGACCATTAAGGGTTAATGGATAATCGAGATTTTTATCGGCAATTTCTAGACCTCACCTATTTTTATTAAAATAAAGATTCCGTCAATTGACCGAAGAGTTTACTCAATTTTTAATTGGTCTTCCCATTTTGAAATTTCGTTTTTTCTGTATGCAGACTTTCGTTTTCAATCGCATTGCTAATTTGCACGGTCAAACTCACTCGTTGCTCGATACGCTCATTGGATAATTCGTATGTACGCGCAGCGATCAAGTCGATTAATTGGATTCAGCAGCAAACAGATTTTTCGTTAGGATAATTAACCTTCGGGTTCAACGAGTTTTCGGATGAAAATGAGGAGCAAGAAATCCTTAATATTTATATTATCCTTAATATTTAAATCCTAAATATTTTTTACATACCTCGAGAAATAATAATTTTAACGATAATCCTACTTCATAGCGGGCAGATCCTTTTTCCACAACGAATATATCGTTTTTTGTGAGAGAATATCGCATTGAGCATGAGACAATAGAAGCCTCGATGCATGCATACCAATTCGAATGGAAAATGCAAATGTTTATTCCACGATCGTCGCTGTATTTTTGTCGAACTACGTTATTATTGTAATTTTTATCTCATAATTTTGAAAGAGCGAATAACACTGTAAAAGTAGAGCTCGTAAGGCCATGTAACGATGATGGTTCGTTAAACTCTCATTAAGAGCAGTTGGAACATGGGGATGCATTCGAGTTTTTATATTTTCGATAATAATGACATTCTCGTTAAAGTTGAACCAAGTGAAGTAATAAAAATCGATGGGGCTTTTGAACGGGATTCGGTGAAAATTTTACTGCGACCATGTCGACAGTCGTGTACAGATACGTCCACTGGATTCGAAGCTTCGTCGAATCGAGGCTTATGGTTGAACAAACCCGATAAATTTGTTACTTTTTTTTCTTTTTGAAAGTATAACAATCGTAATTATCACTAGTTGGTGTTCATTGAAGCAGAACACAGTGCATACGAGTCTCTTGTACTGAGACGACTCACGGCGATTCGAAATTTTTACGTCAACAATTAGCAACACTGTAAACACCTGCTTGTCAGAAGCTGATTGAAGGCTTCATAATTAACCTGGGTAAACATTTCTAAACACAATAAAAACACAATCATATAATTTTCCAAATATATAGGGATCGAGCAACAAAATAAAAGTAAATGGATCAATGGAAAATGATGAATTTGCTCATTAAACTAATGAGGAAAAAGAAATCAGTAACCCTTAATGGTCACATGGGGTTAATTTTACCCCAGCCACATTCAACCGACGATACGTAATAGAAATTTCGAGAAAATGGGAATTATGACACCCGCTATCGGTAGTTTGAACCTTCTAGTAGGGAGCCTCATCGTTATTATTTGAAAGGGCCCGTTAGTCAGTTTTGGACGCCGTAGGAAGCGGACGCTGTAAAACCTGGGATAGAATTTTTGCCATGGTCGCTTATTTAACCAGTTCCACCTGAAAGCATGCTATTTCAGACTTATGAAACGTATTTTTTTTTTCTAAATTGAAAATTCCAATTTCTGCATCGTTTTTTGTAAAAAAAAAAAGTCATTTTTGTAGAATTTTTTTTGATATTTTTTAAATATGAAAAATTGCACGAAATAAATACAATCATCATGGTCGTTGTTCAAGGGTTGAAAATACATTGTAGGATTTTCATTGTAATTTTTTTACGATTTTTCAACTATTTATCGTCTTCCAGAGTGCGGTTGATAACGCCCCCTATGACTACTACGTCACAATCTGGAGGTGTGACTATTACCGGTTAATAAAATAGTAACATTAACTGAATCGAGTACAAGATATTAGCGATTTCACGTTGACCATATAATTGCAACCCTAGCTCGATACTACGGGATTCGACGGACCGACAGCAAAACTCAATTCATTGTATTCCATCGAATGATTCTCTTCAGGCTTTCCCAATTGCATTTTCGGATTGCTCAGAGTCTGGCGATTCGATTTAACTTCGATTGAACGCCAATCGATGCATTTTTTATAAAGTTACAGAGCGATAAACGTCGTCGGTCCGATAGACCGACAGTGTGTGTAAATAAGGTACCAAAAGTTACAGTGTGTGGCGAGCGCTAAATAATTTATATCATTTAATCGTCTAAATTGACATTGCACATATTTTATAATCATGAGCATATCATGTGTAGATATAATCGTAGCGAAGCGCACGAAATGCTCAAGAGAAACATCTAACCACCAGTTTCGAAGTGAAATAACTTTTACAAGTGTCTCGGAGACTCAGCAAAGCAAATTGACAGTAGAAACTATGGAATAGGATTCAACGTTTGTTTCGACTAATCCTGTTGGCATGCGCGATTCCGGTAGCTGTATAATGCTGATACGACAATAATGTGAATTTACGATGTTGAAGTTTGCATCGCTGGAATGCAACGGAAAATTTAATTTTTATTCATTATTTTGATAATTAATGCACTTTTTAGATTTTTTTTTTTCTAGTAAATTCGCTTTTCGAATGGCAAAGAATTCTGTCATACTGTTCTTGACATATACTGTCTTAAATGTTGCGCTCTTTTTTAAAAAATAATCAGTTTTCGTAGCATTTCAACGATGCGAACTTCAACATCGTAATTTTAATCGACGTGTTCTGGAAACGCCATCAAGCTCATCCTTCTCTTGACTGCATGCAATAATCAGTCCGCTAACTATTGAAATAACTTCCTGAGATTCAAGCCACTGACTAACCAGCTTACCGGATCCGTAGGTCAAAGTTAATCACAGTGTAATGTTGTCTTGGAAAATTATACCAAAATAAAACGAATGCGGTATATGAGAAAATCTATGAAGTTCCGTTTACTTTTTTTTTTGCGATGAATAAATAATTCTGGAGAGTATGCATCCAGGATTTCGTCGCTTTTTCTGGCTCTGTGCCACTGTTTCGTCAATACGGGGGTTCATCGCGGCTTCAGAGACTTTTGGGAATAATCCGTAGACCGCATACAATATGCTTTATGCTTGCGTACACCCATGCGTGAGGGTTGGACGTGTATGACAGGGGAACAGGGAAAATGACAAGGCTCGTCGTCTCGATGAGTTTTGAAAAAAAAAAGAGAGAACCGAGAGAAAAAATGACGGGGCTTTACCACTGATAGACATTCGACTCTCAGAAAGGATTGAAGGGCTTTCACGAGCTCTTTTTTTTTATTCAACCACCCTTCTTTTATCTTACTCTTTCAATGTTGTCTTCAACGACTCGGAGCGTGTAGCCGACATTGCCTTGTCGCAAGTGCATGACTGGAGGAGCAGTCCACCAGTTTCTACGTGCAACCGCACGACCCTCTTTTCTTCTATTCTACCTTTTATGCCATACCTCTCGTTCGTCGTATATACAAGTCGCGTGGCCGACTTACCTGGTGAATGTTACCTTTATATCTCATTGCACGTTTTCTGCCGCAATCTTTTTCTTCCTCACTCATTCGAGATGTTTGCAGTAATGTATTAATCCTTAATAATTACACCACATTATGACGTAATAGTCGTTGGGGTGGTATCAACCCCACTCACTTTGGAAAGCGATAAATAGTTGAAAAATCGTAAAAAAACAATAAAATAAAAATACTACGATGTATTTACAACCCTTGAGTAAGGACCATGATGATCGTTTTCAATTCGCGCAATTTTTAACATTAAAAAAATGTCGCAAAAAAAAATTCTGCAGATGACTTTTTTTTTTACAAAAAATGCCGCAGAAATTGTAATTTTCATAAAAAAAAAAAAAAAAAAAATCGTTTTATGAGTCTGAAATAGCATGCTTTCAGATGGGACTGGATAACCCGGCGTGTGTATACTGGGTCTTTAAAGGAACAGTCAAAATTAAAAACTCGAAATTCTCTCTTATGGATAGAGGGTAGGCTTCGGCTACCCTCAAATTTTTGGGTGTGTTAGTGGCTGGGCCATGTAGTAGACACTTCAATAAATAATCCAGAATTTTTTCAGATTTTTTGGAAGCCTAGAAAACTTTGTAAACCAGACTGATTCCTAAAGTACCCAGTTTACACACCGGGCTCTCGAAAATTTACTATATACACACACCGGGTTAAATTAACGCCCGTTGCAAAAAGTGTACCCCAGGTTTTACACCGTCCGCTTCCTATGCCTTCCAAAATTGAACTAACGGGCTCTTTCGAATAATAACGATGAGGCTCCCCACTAGAAGGTTCAAACTACCGATAGAGGGTATCATAAGTCCCATTTTCTCAAAATTTCTATTACGTATCGTCGGTCGAATGCGGCTGGGGTAAAATGAACACCATGTGACCATTAAAGGGTTAAATACGAATTCTGTATTTACGCAGATGGAAGAACGTTATAGAGGTTCGGGGAGATGTACTTTTGTACAAAGTTCTTATTGACGATGTCGTCGAATGACATTCTTTCAACGAGAAAAAAATGTCGACGAGCCATGGTACGTGATCAAAGATCCTCAAAACAACCGAGACAGAAATTCTTGTCAGTTTCCATTAAGAAATTAGCGACTATGACCGAGCATTTCGAGTCTCTGCTGACCTCACTTTCTTCGCACTTCTCTTTACGTCATTCTCTATTTTCACCTTATTTCTTCTTCGAGGCTTACCTTTTCCCGGAGTTGCATTATCCGAACGAGTTTTATTCCCAAACTGCTCGCCCTCTCGTCTCTCATTACTATCGCTTCTCGTATGAAAACACTTCTGTGCACGCGAATGTCTCGTTTCACGTATTCCCATTCGATCCGAAATAATAAGGAAAATTTTTCCACGAATTTGCTGAGAAAAAAATCATTTTCTTGTTTATATTGAATTGCAAATTAAAGGAAGATTTACAAAATCAGCAAATCAAGAACGAACGCCGACGAACGCATAGAAAATAACTTTGTCTAACAAAAGCTTACATTTTCCCTGCCGCTCTGCTGCTCTCTCTCTCTCTCTCTCACACACACACACACACACACACACACACACACACACACACACACACACACACACACACACACACACACACACACACACACACACACACACACACACACACACACACACACACACACACACACACACACACAGAGATGCACTCTTTTTCTTTAGCGTTGAAAGGTTTATCTATTTTTTAACATTGTTTGTGTTTTTTTTTGTTATTAGTGTTTGATTTTTTTTTCTTTTATCGTTTTTACATGTTTCGCCATTATCAGGAGAAAATGGAGTTCTCGGACGACTTGGAAATTGTAATACCAGACCCTGTCGAATAAATCATTAAAGCGATTTCCTTTATACGTCGCACAATGGAGAACGACCCACTAAAATCAACGTCGAGAGATTTCAGCTGCACAATTCATCAATAATTCAGCCCCCATTATTCTTTTTGTTGTTGTTTGCATTAAAATTTATTGACAATAATATTCTTTTGGTATCATCGATAATAAAGTTTTATTCATTCATGTCAATCACGAATTAATAATTTCTACCCTGTACCCACAATCACTGTTTTTTTGTCTTTTTTTTTTCTTATTGTTCACAGCTACGTAGTGATTATTATTCATAAAGCACTACCTCGAATATTCGTTTCCAAATGGTTGTGTATTTTTTTTTCATATTTTATGCATCCACTACACGTGGAGTCAAAATACCGTAAAAATGCATGCATTCAATATTTTATTTTTCAAACGTAGTTCATTATTCATTACTGCCAAAGATTTTTTCGTCTGCGCGTAGGAAACGGGCAAACAATGTATTTGAAAAAAAAAGTTTTGCTCCGAATCAGTCTCGAAAAAATTGGGGAAACTGCGGATCGTGGTTCATTAGTAATGTATGAAATAGAAAACAGAGAAAAATGTGATTGTGCATGAAAGTTTGCTGTTTATTTAAATTTGAGTGAAATCCATCAAATTTGAAAGTTGGGTCGAAAGTTGATTTTTTTTTTTATTGCATTTCGTAACGAACTGCACTTTTCGGGGATCGCGAACTTTAGCTCTGTGAAAGGTTTATCGAAATCGGGCGAATGGTTCTCGAGTTATGAACGCCTTTCCAAATGCACAGACGCACCAACTCTTTTTCGCCAATAGATTTCATTTATAGAGTCCACATATTATCCAGATTTATATCCCTTTTATGGGAAAAAAGCCCAGACAAATACATTTGTTTTATACATCTTTTGAATAAATTAAAACGTCAATGTTGATAAAGTAGAATATTGACTTTCACCGAGACTCTGCCGAGTCTCAAGATAAAAAAGTGGAAAACCGAAAGTTGACCCGCTCACTTCACGGCGGTAATAGAAACTCGTTGCTTCTGTGATCGAAGATCGACTTTTATGGAAATCGGTCTTGATGGGCATCAAGAGCTCTTTGATTGTGTCGTCTGCGCGCATATACATACACGCACACACACTGAGCTGTTTGCATAATTTTGCCTGTGCAAAGCTTTTTCTAAGCAATTATGGCATCAATCGTGATGATTTATGGCTCCATCGACGAGGAGCAACGTAATTAGTCTCCAGTTTAATTTTCAGATCATGAAATTACTTCTGGACTTCGTAATTCTAAAAAATGTTTATCCCCACCACCGAATTTGCTTTATTCAGAGATAATATACTCGGCCGAGTCTCGGGCCAGCAGACGACGCTGTCAAATGTACTTGTCCGGAGACTCCACCGAGTCTCCAGATATGAGTGTATCGACAGAACAATAACCTCGCGAAAGCTGTTGTCCTATATGTAAATTTGAAGAAGACTCGAACCATTTTTTCTTTCCATCTCACTTTACGATGTATGGGGATGGAGGATATAAATGTATGTGTTCTATAGACACAAACACACATACGTTAGCTTGGGCAAGCATCTTAAGCGTCCTCGGGCGTTTTAACAACCAAGCGGAAAAGCTCTCGTGATATTCTTCGTTGAAATTGCCTTCCACCGTAAGTTCTAAAGGTTCGTTCAAGTTTCCGGGTCGTGTAGCTTGGAGGGTTTGGTACACGCGAGAGTTATCGTGCTTATATCCAAATGCAAGCCCCTCTCTCACAGGTAGTTCATTATGCATATGCTCTACGTATGTATATAGTTTATGTGGGATGCGAATGGCCATGCGAGCGCTGTACATTCGTGCTCGATGAACGATTTCACCTTCATTTTCCTCATTTCTTTTGCCTTCGCTTCTTTATAACAATCATTCAAGAAAGAGAGTGAAATACGAGCTCTGCATTGGAAACTTTCTACGTCGGTATAATTTACGTACAAGTATTATTTTTTTTTTGCCCCTATGCTTCCAGTCGATAAGACCTTTTCAACTTTTATCAAACGAAACGAAAGGAAAAACGATGGTGGCTCGAGTTTTGTCAAACGCACCTTTCGCACAAAGTCGTCGCGGCTTTTCTCCTAGTATTTCGTGTATCGAGTAGTAAATTTAAACGTCGAAAAGTTTGGTTTTTCAAACGATCGCAATTTCAGGCCAAATTCCGTTCGAAAATTCGAAAGGTACGGTAAGAATTATTCATTGTAAACTTTCCTTTTCGTATCGTCACAAAAACTTTATCTGGAAACGAGTCACTTTGAACACGGAAATTCCAGGTGAAAAAAAAAGTCAAAGTAGAAACACCGATTCAGAGAAATGAAAAATGGTTTCATGAAAATTGAAAACTATTCCTTATTCTCATTTTTTTTGCTTCCTCATAGAGGAAGCTATGTGACGGTAAATTATTTCTTTTTCTAGTTTTCAATGTCAATGTGCTTAACCCTTCTCGTACAGACCTCGGCCCAGGACCGAGAAATACCACACGGGGTTCAGCGGCCCCCACCGATTTTTGAACGCCTGCAGACTATTTGCTCGATTTCAAAAAATCAAAAATCAAAATGCAGCTAAACCATCTGTCAAAATTGTATAATTTAAATGCAAATAGAAAAAACGCTGCAAATTTTGCTTCCTTAAGATGGTCAAGATGCACGATGTTCAAAGCTTCCTTTATATGAGGAAGCCAAAATTAAAAATATAGCTTCCTCATAAAGAAAGATCCAAAGCCAAATTTAAAAAGATAGCTTCCTCATAGAGGAAGATTTGAGCATCGTGCATCTTGAGCATCTTGTTTTTCTGTTGACGGTGTAACAGTTTTCAACCTTTGGAGTGCATACTGTGTCGTTTTGACCCCAACAATTTTCTGTCGCCGATTGTTTCGCATTAAATGGCAACGAATGTTTTAACATTTAATTTTCGTCGAAAAATAAATTTAGGGCCATAGAACATCGATAATTTACTACAAAAAACGTTTCTACAAAAAAAAAACAAACAACAAATGCATATTTATCGGAATACAACGATTTGATCACGCCTTGGGTCAGATTGACCCAATATGCAAATTCCAAATCATGAAAATCATTAACACGAAATTCATTAATCGTTAGACTATGATTCGTATTTCGCATTGGGAACTGAAAAAGAACCAATCAATTGTGAAATAAAAATGTATTCCAAAAGACGAATAAAGTGTTTCGAGTTTCTAGCAATCGATATGTTTTTGTTTGTGTTTATATTCGTAAGTATTCTCGGGCTTATAACAACAGAGGTCGCCCGCTGTGTGGGGCCGTTTAGTGCGAGTGACCAGCTGTGATCCTGCCGAAAAGGAAACACAAAAACACAGAGCTCAGCAACTGTGTTCGCCTTCGCTCTCAGCGTCTGCTAAACTAGCAAATATTTCTCTAGCTGGACGATTTCTTTAATAAATACTGCGCCATGGCGTGTGTATTTACAGAGTCAAAATTGACACAAGTTATTTAATACGCGGTAGAGCTTTCAAATCGATATTTTCAATCATTGATTTATAGCCTCGGTATGAGAATTTAAATGCGAGCACGTAACGATCCAATCTGGCGGAGCTATCGAGCCTTTAATCGTAACTTCGTGTACGCTTGAAATTGGCCAGAAAATAACGAGCATTGAAAACGATTAGACGATAAGAAAAATAAGATGGTAGCGAAACGTTTCTTCAAATAATTTCACGAACCCAACTCCCTTGGCCTATTTGAATTCTAAAAAAATGAATTTTTATGTTATAAATGTCATAACTTTTTATCAAATGACATTCAAGCTTCACCAATAAGTTTTTCGGAATGCTGAGAGTCCGGCGTTTCGATTTCACTACAATTAACCCCAGATAGACGCATTCGTTGAGAGGTTACAGAACAACGAATGTCGGCGGTCCAACAGACCGGTTGTGTAGGAGTAAGGTACAAAAAGTTACACAGCGTCCAGTTAGGGTTAGGTTGCGTCTGCACGATAAAGAATCGTCGATGGAGTCAATGCGAAGGCCTAAAAGCACCTTGCATTCGTTATTTTTCACTGATGTGTCCAAAAAAAATTTACGAGTTAAAGAGAACCGCGTTGAGTATAAATTTATTGAGAATAAAACTGCTGGGTTGAAAAAAAAACTGAATGCTTGAGATTCCGTATCGATACGCTATAAAAATTCTCCATGTCAAACGATTTGCCTCACTGCGAATTGAGGATTCCAAGTTACAAATACATCCACATGCCAAAAATATATGCTCGAGCATGAACCTGTATTCCGCCTTGACCTTGATGGAGAAATTGCATAACGTCGGATAAGTCGGATTTCGCCGTTGCCGTTCTGCCAAAAAGAATCTTGGGTGTAAAAAAATCGAGTTCTGTCACGGCGTGTGCAACGGGATAAATCTCGACATATCTAAACGCAGCCTCCATGTCAAGATCGCTAGGTTGGAGTTAGTACGCGATGTGGCCGTCCGGAGGCGCAAGAAGCGCGCGATCGTAGATTTAATGCTTTCGTGAATTTCCGTAAATCTTCGTTAACCCTCGGCGTTGCTTCGAGGGCCAACAAGTGTGTTGTACCGGCGAACGAGCAGTGACGAAATATACGTGTGTACACACAAATCTTACTGTCAGCGACACGAGTTACAAAACGGTCGATCGGGGGGTTTTTTTTCGCTGTCAATCGTTATCACTCGTGGTAAAAAGTTTTCAAGGTCTTTTTATCGCTTCTCTACCTCAAACGGCTGTCGTAGTGAGTTTCGGCGTTCGTAGAGAAGGATTCGGACTGTCGTTGGGCTTCAAGATATATTCGTTGCCAATTAGAATAGCCAGAACGAAACGGACGGGTTCACAATTATCGAGAAATAAATAAATAACTTTGTCTGTTGGTAACTTGTTTTTATTTTTTCGAATCGGAAATAAAACGTGCCGCAACACGTAAGAAAAAAACTGCCGATACGATGTTTCCACTGCGTTGACAGGAGGTGGGGAAAGATTATATACAGCAGTCTCCCGCACCGAGCAACCGGTACAGTCGAGCTAGAAATACGAAAAACGCGAGCACAATTGTGTAGCCAATGAAACTCCTACAACTCGATTCCCACCGTTGCGCGCTTTATTTACGATAAAAAGAGACGAGAGTATGCCAACGATTGTATAATCTTTTCTGATCGGGTGTCCGAACGACTGTTATAAATTAAACTCTTATCAAGCACACCGGAGTATTATGAGCGTGCGTGTAATTGTTGCGATACGTTCGCAATATAATTACGCGTCTTCTTCTCGTGTACTATATCGCATGTGCATTAAAATATCAAATCCCCATACATACGCACGGCCGACGTAATACGTGGCGGAATTTTCAGTGATTGGGCCTCTCGTAACGCGAGCCAGAGAGAGAAGGAAAGCGCGCGGAAGAGTGGAGGTAAGGTGGCGCGGGGCGGGGGGGAGGGAGCCCGAAGCGAACGCAGCCATGAGATCGACGCCGTTTCGTTGGTAGTCGGTGCACGAGGCTACATAGGGCCGAACGGGGCACACACGTTAAACTCGCGTCTCGATCTCTTCAACACACACATATCGGTGTATACATATAGACTCGGGCACATCGGGAGTGTAGTACACTTTACAACCAACCTGTTTTACGCGAGACGCTAAACGCCAACTCGCCGATCGTTCCTTACACGTTCAGTTTCGTTCTTCGAGTTGTGTGTTATTTTTTATACACCGGAAAAAAAATCACATTTCCTGCGTTTCGTGAAATCAAAGGACTCGAAATGTGACAGTGAATCGTGTTTATCGTGAGAAGTATTCGGTGAAAAATAAGCACGAGAAATAGCGAGTGGCAAAGAGCGCCGAGGAAAATCGCCGGGTGACGCGCGCCGATCGTAACGTTATTTCGTGTGTTTGTTTTCTTTTTATTATTTTCGTTGCTCGCTTCTCTAAGATTCATCGGGATAGATTGTGAGTGATTCTTGTGCTTCTTGTATACCAAGGGATATGTGCTACCTGATGAGAAACGGTGCAATCGCGAGACGTCGTGCGATCCAGAGGTCGTTCGTGCTCTTTGGGTGTTGGCCCTGAAAAACCGGCTGTGATTTTTTTTTATTCATCGACCTGTTTTTTTTTTTCACTGTTTCTTATCATCGTGAACGTCGTCGCGATCGGTACAGCGCGCGACATCTTCGTACACGCGTTTAAACATAGGCATGTCACTTTGTTCCTCTGTATTCGTCTTCCTCATTTTTCATTCGATTTCGGCAACAATCAAAGTCGTCCCGATCTCTCGATCGACCTACCCCCCCCCCCCTCTTTTCTCTCTGACAGGAATGTGAGAGCTCTGTTCAGACACACGTATAACCAAGCAGCTCATACGAACTCTCGAGACAAACCAAGATTATTTTTCAAGTGGGGGAACCGCGGCCGCTGCCACAAACGACTCGCGAGTGTGTACCCTCTCGGAGATATAAACGCGCCTCAAAGTTAGGTTAGGTTCGCTCTGTACTCGCTCGACACCGGGACGCGCAACGTTCTATAAACGTATATATATATATATACAGTTATATATCTTTCTCTCTCTCTCGCTCTGATGCTCTCTCTTTCAGGCCGATACGAAAGAATTTCTATTTAATTATTCGCAGTGTCGGCAATTCGAATTCGATTTCCTTAATTAGTTCATCGTCCATTGCAACGTGCAATTATTATGGAAAATCTGTTTCGAAGTAATCCATGCTCGATCTTTTATAAAATTCTTCGAATTTTTTAGTCTAAGCGAATACGTATACAGAGAATTTTCACATGAACCACAAAATTCTGATTTTGGTAGGCCAGAAGTTTCTTTGGTAGGCACCACGTGTCTCAATTGATCGAGGAATTTGAATCGCGACGCCGTAGGTAGGTAGGTTACGATATTTACGATCTCGAAGCGTTTGATCGCGGTACCGATCTCGTTTGAGAATGTTTGTTTTCTCGTGTCACTGGCTCGCCGGAAAAAAATTATTTATCGAATCTCGGCGCACATTTAGGCTTCGTAAAAAAATGATTCGATTTTTTTCTTCTTTATTTATCATTGAAATATTGCGCTACATTTCTTTTTTCTTATTTCGGTTAAAATTTTGAGAAACACTTTGCTCTTCGATACCGTCAACGATTTACTTTTTGGGAAAATCCAACGATCCATCTTCCCAGACAAATGTACAAAGTTTTAAAAACTGTTAACTTTGTAAATGAATGAAATAAATAATTCCAGGTATTCAGAATTTAACGTCATATGCGTCACTTCAAGTAAATTCAACGCAGTCATTACGACGTCGAAGTTTGCATCGTTGACACGAAAAAAAAAACATTTTTTTATTCATGATTTTTATAATTCACGGATTTACTCAAAGTTTTTGAATTGATTCGATTTTCAAATCGTAGAAAAATACTGCGTGAAAAGTTTCGTACCTTGCTAGAAAAAAATTGAGCAATTTGGAAGCGTTCGAGTGTCGAAAAAATCAGGTTGCTTGCGATCTTAAAAGCAACATTATCAAGAGATGCCTCAGCGGCTCGAGGCCAAGTATTAAAAACAAAGCGTATCGTTCTTATTAAATCGTTCTTACGCGAAAACGGGTTGACGGAAAAATTTCATATTAAATTTGAATTTTTTACGATTTTTTATCTTGCGAATGGTTCTTGGTTGAAAAAAATCCGTTCAGCCAATCCAGAGAAATCTAACATTTCAGATTTTGGTCGACCGTTTCGGGAACTTCTCTGTTTCTCGGAGTTTCTTGGAGTCAAAAGAGCGTAAGCCGCGTTCGTTCGCGTTTGAACATACGTCTTTTGCGAGACTGGTATTATATACACCTGTTGTGCGATACGTGAAAAATTAATACATTTAAAAAAGAATTGGGATCCAGTACGACTGCGACCTGACCCTCGGTCACGGTACTTGACTCCAGCGTCTCCCACTCTCGTTTTCACAAGTGCCTTTTGCCCCTACTCCTGGCAACGCGTTGCCATGAGTGTAACACCCACCTGCATGCCCATCGCTTAGGGACTTGCAAGGGGCCCTAGAAACACGAGTGCAGCGATGAGGGCATGCACGTAACCACCACGAGTGATACTATCTTTCTATAAGGCTCCTCATTTTTCTTCTTTTATATTGTTTTTTCCATAAATGGGACAAGCGCTTTCGAAACGTATCTTTTGTAGCTAACGTTCAAAATACAACTGGTTTCTCTCGAGCGACAGTTTGTAACGTACGATCGTAGAGCCCACACACAAGACACTTGATAAAAAAAAATAATTAGAAAAAAAAAAACATTCGAAATTGATAGGGACAGTGTGCTCCGAGTAATTTTTTTCGGACTGTAGGAAAACGGTTTCCGAAATGGAGTGAAAAAAAATTTTAGGAATGTTTCTATGACGTTTTCTTCAAATTTTAAAACAAAAGCATGAAAATTGTCACCTTTTTGTTGAGTTGCATAACATGACAAAAATCCCGAATGCCAGTATCGAGAAATCGTGACGACATTGAATCTTGATCGGAATTTGAATTTTCGAGTTAAACTAGGAAATGATTTATTGAATTTTTTTGTAGGATATTTGGAACTCGTGTACATAGACCGTTGGTGTTTACGACAGTGATAACGCGAGTGAAGTTTAGTGAAAAATCCAGCAACGTCCAGCGATTAAAATGTTGGAGATATAGATCTGATGAGCGTTTCGATTGATTTTTTCATCGTTACTTCTGCTTGATACGCGGTATACACTTTGATCAATCGATTAATTGACAATAAATCGGTGGAAATGACCACGCGAAGAAAGAAGAAGTCGCAGGATGGATTCCTGAAGAAAGTTTCGAGCTTGTTTAATCTCGACACGGTGAGTCACGAATTTAAAATTGTCGCGCATTTTTTACCGATGATCTTTGAACTTTTTTAGTCTCGTCTATTCAAAGATTTCCCAATTATGGTGAAGCACTTTAACGAACTGCGTTTCGATCTGAATTATTCGATTGTTCAATACTTATCGAAAACAATCAGTTTGGATGAAATTTAATTTTTTATCTTCTAGTCTGTGTGTCGAGGAGAATTTCGACTTACTCCCTAATGATGTACAATTAAAACTCGCTGAAGAAATCGTTAAATCATTAAGATTTCCACAATTCGACGGCCGAGGGAATTATTAACAAAATTTTAGGCTAAAGTAAAAAAAAATTATCGACCCACGTTGAAAAATGACTTTATCAGCAGCAAAACGTGACTTGGATTCATCGAAGTGTGTTTGAAAAAAAAGCTGCAGCTTTTCTCATCAAATGGATATGAACGGTTTATATAAATGGCTCTTTTTCTCAGTTCGTTATCTTCGCGACGTTAAGAGCAGAAAATAGGGGATTTGCGGACGAAGCAATCGAGAAAATGAAAGGAGAAGGTTATACATATATATATACGTGACTACTGTAATATAATAGAATTATCGAAGCGTGGTGAAAAAAGCAGGAAAGACAGACATGGAGTGTGGCAAGGATAACTGAAAAGGATCGTTCGCCCATTTTTCTCAGAGAGTCATACACGAATGTATGTGCAGAGACTCCTGTCTCATTGCTAAGGGCTTTGAAATGCTTTGTGTGTCACGCGCAGCAGCTAGACATACTGGCATGTCGATAAGGGAACGTGCAATATCCAGGTTCCCTGTGCTACGATATACAAGGTGTCCCACCTCTCGGATCGTTAACATAAGCTTGCGTTTGGTGTACCGACTTTTAAATCTCAAGATATATCTCATGACGTTAAATTGCCAACAAAAAAGCTCCCTACAGCATTTCGCGATTCTCGATAGGTTGGTTCTTAGAGCGCGAGAAAAAGATCTATCTGATTTTTTGAGAATCGTCTGTCACGCACTAAAAGAAGTGACACACATAACAGCATGACACAAAAATTGTAAGAATCGTTATCGCCTTTCGGTTCCCAAATGTGTCGGCGTAATTAAGTTCGCCACGGAATCTCTCCGCCACCTAACATCACTTCCTTTTGTCGTAAATAGACGTGTACATTGGGGGCGTTTGATGTCAGCTTGTGTGTGCGGAAACGCTTTGAGGTTCGCCGAAATCTAGACCGCGCGCTGATCCAACGACAACGAAGAGGACGGCGAGTCAACGGCGCTTGTTGTTCAGAGGCTTTCCAGGAGCCTCCATCATCCTATATCACTGTGCATTCCGTTGTTGAATTCCGAACGGTGTCCAGGGGCGTGGATTTGAACTGGTTTCCACCAACAGGCCCAATCTCAGGACCTACAAACGATATATAGAGAATGTAATTGGGCGACGAGAACTGGAGGAAATGCTTTGAGTTTTCTGAACATTCGTGAATCATGTTTCACTGAACAAATCTTCGAATCTGTTTCGATTTTCTCGTGAATTTAATTTGACGCTATAAATCATCAGCTTCGTACAAGTTTCACCGTCTATCGTGACGTGCACGCACGCAGTAAACACGCGAGATGAACATCGAAAAAGAAACATACAATTTCGCTCGTCCTCTGTTGCAATTTGCATTGTTAGGTCAGTATTTTGAAAGACCAATAGGTCTCAATTCCTTGCGATAAACCTGACCGGATACTATCAAGTACCTACTGGCAGTCAGTAATTCAATTAATTATATTCACTTACACGTTCATATTCCTGTCTAATCAATCACTCATTAAATATTCGACCGTGAAGCTGACGTTTGCAAAGCGACTGTCGATCCTCCAATAATCACGGCATATGCACAAATCTCCGTTAGTCCCGCTGACGTTCGAGTCATACGTCGTGCTAATTATCGTCTCCCACTCATTAATGATTTCATTACGTTCCTAACATTTCCTCTCCCATGGATCGATATAATGCGCGAAAAAGGTTTTCATGCTTTCAATACGCTTATCGTTCCTATCCATTCGAGCCAAGCATAAAGCATTTTCTTGAGTGATGGAAAGTTCACTTCAAGTTACACTTGAACCCAATTTGAATCCTAATTTTAAAAAACACCAATTTACATAAATCTAAGCGTCCAAAGAGTCAATAGATAAAACGTAATTTTCCAAGTTCATCTTGGCCATCCGGAAATATTTAAATGCAACCTCGCGTGAATCGTAGTATACGTTTCTTCTCCCAGTAATGGAGTTGTTTCCACGACTAAATTTTATCCCTCGTTTATGCTGCGCATCTATTTTCTTATTACTGTTATATTGCCGTGCGTTATGCAAAGGCCATGATCATACTCCAAGTTGCGATGTAAACACTATGAAGTAAGAGAGAAATTCTCGGTGCCGAGGCCAGGACCAAAGAATATACGAGCGTGTACTACGAGGTCCATTAGTGCTGCTGTGTGTATGTTTACATCGGTATAAAGTCATACAAGATACAAGCAAGCAACACTCTACGCTCTATGGCAAAAGTAATTAATTTCTAATCTATGCCAAGTTCAAGAGCCTCCGTGAGCCATTCCGCCGTGACTTTGAGTCCGTGTCACGGACTGTTTTATCATACTGAATATTGCATAGTGTTTAATGGCTTTCCATTCGTCATGAATCAAATGGGCCGATGCAAAGTGTAGGACGTACATTTTTAATTAGCGACAATCACCAGAATTTTTTTATTTCGTTCCGTAGGAATTTTTGCTCTGTAATATTTTTTCGATACAAGAAAAATGGTTTTTTTTGTTGCTCTTTCGATTACTCAATTACTGCCAGTCCCAGCGTGGCACTCTCCAATTTAATTGATTTTTATTGCAATGGAATATACATATTCGCTATGCGAACTTAAAATTGATTTTTTATCAACGTATGCGAGTGCTTATTACGTGCGAAGCACAATTGCCAATTTGGGTTCTATATTCTAGGAATTCGGTTGGCCGAGAGACTCTTGGTTGCGAATCGACGCCGATGATTCGAAAAGCAGCTAACAAGAGCCCTTCGTTTAATATACGCGAATTCGGCGCGTTTTTGGATGATACTGAAGGTTTAAACGTTGAACTCCAATGAAAAATACTTTTTCTATTCATTGTTTGTTGTATTTCAAGAACCATGACCATTTTCGGACCGGTTTTGGGTTTCGATTCCGAAAAAAGATCGTTTTATCGTGCTGACCAAATATTGAATAAGAATCTTAAGATTCGTCAGAACTTGACTCGTCAATAATGAGGACCTCATAAGGACCAATCGTTGTTTGTGTTCTCTCATTGATAACGGAACAGAGTGAAATGCGTTGAAGAAATATTCCCTATGAACCGGTAAATCTTCTGAGAGATAAAAATTCCTTGCGAACTCCATCTCTGTAAAATTTTTCCTCATATATACGCAATAAGGCCATGAGCTTCTTGTTCACTTTTTCAGTCGCAGCACGCTGATTAATTAAATTTCTTTGATACACTCCTTGCGTTAATGTGTGCGAACTACGAGTATACATGCACAAGCGAGGAGCACATTCGATCTGTATAAAAGACCACAACACCGACGAACAGCAAGAGTAGCGGATTCCAAAGGGTTCTCCATTGCGTATCAGGTCGCAAAATTCCCAGGCTGGCTAACCTGTCTTCTGCTTTTCGTTTCGTTCCTCGAACGCTACGCAACAAACCGTACGCACGGCGTCACGCTACATGGAATTGCTAAGAAAAAAAGAAGCAAAAACTAGTCTCGTCTCGTATATACCATCTCCCTCTTCATCAATTTATCGCTAGGCATTCTTCCATTTTTCTTCTGTGTGTACCGTAACGTCGTCGAGAAAAGTGGTGTCAGCAATTCGTTCATTTCACCAATTTGGTGCTCTTTTCACCATTTGGATTGATGGAAATTTTATTTCTTCTTACATATTGGCGAGTCATCTTTTTTGTTTTTATTCGATTTATTATACGGATAAAAAATTAAAAAATTCTAACAAAAAACCGAAATTCGTATTTGTTCATTTTGTTCTACTCTCAAAGTATTTTCTTAAGCCAGTACTAGTCTCTGAGGATGTGGATAAAATGAAACGGAAAAGTAGAGAGCGACTGTCCAAAGAAACTCAAAGGCGGAAACGTCTTGGCACAGAGAAAAACTCGGAAAAATCCATCTTCCGAAATCCCAAGGAGTTCATTATTTTTACAGTTTCTTGAGCATACCAAAGTCTTTTTGGCAAGGGAAATAGCTCGAGGAAAAAACTAGAGGATTTAGCGTCAATCGCTATCGCATTTTCACCCGAGGTTTCGGAGTTTCCCGCTTGATAAATCCTCCGCAGTACGCCTCCTGATCGGGTGTCGAAAGAAACATTCAAGCATGCATCAATCTAGCTGAGAAGTAGAAGGACGCGGCTGAGTACAATTCACCCCTCAAATGGGTAATGGCTCACATCCTTTAGATATTTGGCAAGTTATATACGTGTGGGCGGGTATGCATATGTAGATATATAGCTGCGGCGGATATGGGGTGTTGAACGAACGATTGCCCGTGAAAGTTTGCAGCAGGTTCGAAGAGAGACAGCCGCGCGAGAGGAATTTCCTGTTTCTAGAAAACGTCAGTGTGTGCAGGCACGTACCGAGTGGTATAAAAGTTCAAATAAGGCGGTTGAGTTTTCACGATTTTGGGCATATAGGGGCGTCAGGCAAATCCGTACAGATGAATCGTCTCTCTTACATCCACGTTTCCCTCTACATACATGTCGTTCGTGGGTGCGTGTGTTTGGGTGGAAAGTGTATACGACGTAGCATTGTCCGGCACTGCTCTCTCGTACAAACTCTCCTTTATTTTCGGGCAAATTGGACTCTCTGAGAAATTGAGTGGGCGATTCCAAAGAGGGCTAGAGAATTTCACTGTTAGGTTATATACACCCCCCCGTTGTGGAGCCGCTAGGAAGGCATTCTCCAGTCTTGGTGAACGCGGGCTGAGGGAAAATAGAAAACGCAACTAGACTCGAAGAGGGCATGGAAGAGGGATGCTCGCGAGAGAGAGAGAGAGCTTCATATTGCTCTTTTTCTCCGGCATATACCGCACGTCTAGCTGCGCTCCAGAGTGCCGACCGACAGTCGACAAATGGATCCCCCCGTTTGTATTTCCGAACGTATTTCACTCGAACGGATAGTGACCAGCAGAGCCTGTCACTATATACTTTGCCGTGTATTTCATTGTGTATATATAGCTAAGCAAAGAGTGTACGGATTCGGGCGCGCCAAAAGCATATCCCACCACTCTGCTCCCTCATTCTCTATTGACTCGATCCCCTCAAACCTTCTTTACTTATTTTTTATCATTGTACTTATACGAGCCTCCAAACGATCCGCCCGAATAGAATTTTTCTTATTTCTCGAACATATGTTTGTACGGTACGTCGTCGTTGTTTTTATCACAATCTAAGCAAAGAATTTCGAGATAACAGAGTGCGTCACTCATCGTGGGAGAAACTTCTCCGTCACCTCGTTCCGCTAATTATATTATGCTTTCTGTTAATGAGACTTTTTGAGTCCACTCTTTTATCGCTGATCTTTATCCACTCTGATAACACATTCGTCTCGATCGTGTTTACTCACATTTCTCGTGATAATATCTTCAGGCTGTCAAAATTCATTGATAAAATTCCATTCATATATACGAGATCGTCTACGTCATAGATTCATCGTTAACGTTTGTTTACTATCCAAAGACTCTTCGAGTGACCCTTCGTCCGAAAAGATTTCAAGGCTCGAAATAAAAATCGTTGGCACAAAAGACTCGAACGTTTTCGGATTTTTATATTCCACCAAGTAAATTTGGTCAATTCGACATTTGAAAGTTATTACTCTCATATCTTCGGTAAACCAAAGAATTAGTGATGAAAACAATTTTTGAAACGATCGACACATTTCAACATATTTTTGCGAAGCATCGAGTCAAATATTTGTCATTTTATTTATTTCCTCAACAATATATGCTTGTCTACAGTTTTCAGTTCTGATCGAATTTTTATAGAGATGAAAAATATTTTGGCAAAACTGTGATTTATTCTGTTGAATTACACGGATCGATTTTGAAATTTGTAAAAATATGAGGAAAGGGATTTGCTGGACATTTTTCGTAAACGCGTTGACTACAAAATTGTCTAACTCCTGAACTGACGAATTCGCGTATGAAAATAACGAGGGAGATTCGTAATTGAATTTCTAGACGCGAGCAACGATGCGACGTGTTAGCTGATGCGAATAATTAAATATAACGCCACATACGTTTTGACATCGAACGACGGGCGTATATCATTGCGAACTGAAGAAAAAAAGGTTTGCTGGCAAAGACGAGAAAATGAAATCAACGAAACGAGAACGTCGTCTCGTCCTTGACGTTCGTTCAATCATTCCGATGTACCAAAATCTGCCACGCGCTCTCTTTTTCTCTTCCTCCCAACTTTCGCATATAAACGTGATGAAGAGACATTTTGGTCCCGTCAAACATGGATTTTCTCGCACCTGGTGCAGAGTTCTGTCCTCCTTTATATGAGAAAAACCGTTTGCGCATCTGACAGGAACCTCCGAAAAGAGAGCAACAGTGAAGAAAGAGAGGAAAGAGAGAAAAAGAGCGAGATGGAGAGATGAGAGGAAGACGCGTATTACGTGTTTCAGGCGAATGAATTATAACAGCCATTTTCCAAATCCTCGTGGGGAAGTTACGCCAAAGTACCACAAAAGGAAAAGAGAGAGAGAGAGAAAGGGAGAGAGGGAAAGAAAGATTGGAGAAGAAATAAAAAGAAGGATGATGCTGCGCGCCAGAAACGTGCTCTGTTCATACTTTATATCTCGCGGATTCTTACCCACCATCTCACGAAAGCCGAGAGAAGTCTGGCTCGTTCGTGGGGTAAAAAAGTGCCAAAGAATTTCCTCCAAAGTCTTCTCGCTCCCTCTCCCTCTCTCTCTCTGGCTCTGCCGGGCGACCACGTTAAAATACACGGAAAAATATATGAGACATCGTGGACGGGTTTTCGGTCCTGCTAATTTTCACTCTTTGGATATATTCCCCCATTTTATTCTATGATGTAGTACCATAGCTTTTCCCTTTAGCACCACCAAGAATAGCCGATCTCGCCGCTTCCTCTACCATATGGAATTACTAAATCTACGATCTTCGTTCTATCACTGAAAATCGTGCTATTTCGCGAAACAAAAGATATTCCATCATCGTTTCATTATGATCGAATATATTCACTTGTGTTAAGCTCCATTTTTGTAAAACCAATGGCACACGATATTTCGCAACGTTCAAACAAATACAAAGTTCTTTGGCTATTTTAGCGGCAAATAAACTGAACCCAGAAAAAAGATCTACGAAAAAATGTTACTCCAGAGTATTGCGAACGGTTTGAGATGAAGTGAACGTTTGTAGTTACTAGTTGAACAACTGAAAATGAGGAAAATCTTCCCACAAACGATTATAAATGGTTATCAAGACAGTGAGACATTTGTAGTGGATTTTTGAGCAACTACAATTAAAAAAATGCACTACAAACGACTTCAAATGCTTCTAGAGCAAGGAAACTATTTCATAGCGATTCTCGAGGATCCACAAACGAAAAAAATGTTTTATTCCAAAGTATTCCGAACGGTTCCAGAATAAGTAAACGTTTGTACTTTATAATTGAAGGAGTGCAAATAAGAAAAGTCTTCTGAATCCAAACCTAGAACTTGTTGAATGTATCAAAGTAATTTTTGGCGAACTGTAAACGGACTGCAAATGGTTTAATAACGAGCAACTACTAAAAAAAAAAAACTACTAAACAGCAACTACTAAAAATTATAAATAAATAAAAATGATTAATCAAATAACTATTACCAACAGAATCTCGTTCACTAGAAACAACTATACTAACGATTTCTCATACAAATCAAACGATAGAATTGCATTTCTTTAAATCCGGGGGATGGCCATTTTTGGGTGACCCATAATGTTTTTTCGGTTAAACTACAAACTATTTTCCCTTGGTGTGCCTCTCGTTGGGAAAACTAACTCAACTTTACTACCACGCGTTCCATCTTTATGCTGACAAAATAGTTTTGCATAACAGCCTGCGCTCGTGTAACAGAAATCTCACAAACGTCAAGCACTCACGCTTTCGTCCTGTGTCTCTTTCCAGAGATGGAATTAATTATGACGTATTTCTGCGGATCCAAAATTACGTCTCTCCAGTGATTGCGATGTTTGTAAAAACACTTACGAAAGGAAAGTCGGTTTGTTTACTCTTTCAATGTGGTAGGCCGCCGTGTTTAAAGTTACTCGAGATAATTGCAAAAATAATTTCCTATTCGAAAAATTCTATGCGAAAAACTCTGGAAGTTTTGACGCGATTTAAAAAAGTTGCTTCGTGAAATAAAAAATAGAGACACACGCCGTTGCTTATTTAGATTTCGTCATTTCTAGGGACCAACTTTTGCAAAATGTTTTTTCATGTCTCGTAAAAAGAATACTCGTTCTACACGAACTTTCGCTGCCGCTGTAATGTGAGCAGAGAGGTGACGCTCCAAGACCGTCGTTCGTCCTCGTAAAAACCTAGATATCTCGTAAAAAAAAGTAGTACCTCTACATAGATAACTGTTAATGGAACGGCCAAGATGGATTCTACATGTTGCGAATATTGTGATATTGTAAAATTGCGGAGTTTCATTGACAAGCATCAAGATGCTTGCATACGTATCTCTACAGTATTCCCCATCATTGAACTTCACGCCCGAGGATTTATCGCTGGACGTATTACGCGTGACAGAGTCGTGGCAAAGCAGGTTTTGACGTACAGGCCGTACCGGTAATCCATGATTAGAATTTTTGAATTCGTTAAACTTGACGAAAAAATTATCGTCCGAATATTTTCGACCTGCTTCGTCAAACCAAACGTTTCTTCGTGTCGTTTTCGTAAACAGAGAAGTTCAGCCTTGCGACTTTGTTCGTGCTCCGAAGGTTAACGTTGAAAGAAATCTTGTTCAGCTTCCTGCTCGCAATTCATGCATACAAGGAAGACGTAACTATAAGAAATTCCGAGCTCTTGAAATCGGCTATGAGGAAAATATCTCGGATCTCATGGAGCACAAGAGGCTGTTTCATATTCCATGGTATCCGCACCAAACCTCTCGTGGATTCTGCGTCGAGAGGTACAACTTATTTCTTCCATATTGTCGTTTTCCACCGTATTCGTCAGTCGTTTTGCTTTCTTGGCACTTTCAGAATCCATACATCGACTGTGCGAATAAATTATTGAGTCTCCTTTCTTATTCACCAAACGGTGACTTTCTGGCAAGTCAATATGACGAAATAAAGAACAAATGACATAATCAGAGATTGCAACGTCAAGCCGCGACAAATATCTCCATATATGTATTCAAGAATTTCATCATTTTCTAAAACTGTGTAACATCTTTATTTTACACATTTATTCAATAGTAGGTCCTCCGAAAAAATTGTCCAATTTTTATGGGTTAACGCTGCAAATAAATCTTTCGTAATACATATTTAAAAAAAAAAGAAGAATTTCGCTGGATACGAACGATGCAAACTCCAAAATGACGATATTAGTCACTTGAAACCATTTTTAAAACTGTTTCACCTTCGCCCACTGACTTTTAACACTGTGTAGCCATTCCATGAATAATAACGCATGCTACGGATTTTATCACTGTATCGCTGTGCATCGTAGTTGTTTGCATCAACAAAAATCTTATCTTCTTAACAGTATAACGCACAGAGATAAAAATCCTCGTTGAGTAGACTGGTGCAATGTCGTTTCTAACAATCTCATGCGATCTTCATTTTCTGCTCTCTTTTCTCTCTCCCTGATAACGTTTTCTTACGAGCTTTTTATGCTATCCAACATATATCCGTAAATATATTCAAGTGAAGTTCATAGCTCGATATGATGAATTTGAATGAGTACTCGAGGGAAAAGACGTGATGAACGTTCTTGATGTTATTCAGTCGCCTTCTCTTCATTCTTTCGTAATAAATATCTGAAAATGTAAACTGTTTCAAAAACACCTGCAATTTCGTAGTCAACTATTCAAAAATAACGAGCGATGGAAATAAATGTCCGATTTAATTTCTGGATGTGGTTACTTCTGTATCATTACCGTTTTAATAATGAAACTTTTGAATTCTCCGTGTCTATCTGTCCTCGTGGCTCTTCAGGCAGAAAAGCCAGAGAGCCACGATGCCAAACGCCAAAGGATTCGTCAGAAGCTTTGGAAAGTCGGACACAGGTTGCAACCGCAAAAGCCACGCACGGTCCTATGTATGTGAGCCTATAGCAGCTCGGCTACCGCTTTTTCGGTTTCCTTAACCTCTTTTCCTCCTTCTGCACAACGCTTTAATTAGTTTTCAACGGATATTATCATGAGGAACGTTCGTCTGGTCGCTGGGTATACTCCCAGATTTTCTGAGCCTTCTCACATCCAAATAAAAATGTTATTTCATGGACAGAATTGTATATTTTTATATACACGTACGAAAAGGCTGGTGAAATATTAATTTTGACCATCTGAGATTGCTGCTCGTGAGGCTTTCGTTTTTTTGATGAATTTCCATTCTTCTCAATGAAGAATGAAAGAGATTCTTTTTTGTTTCTACTCTTTTCAAAAAGTAATGGGAAATTTGAAAAAATCTCTTGTTGATATTGCGGTATGTGTCGCAATTCTCCGTTGTCTTCTTCCAGAGACCGTGATGCCTACATAAAACTTTCGCACAATACGTATGAGAATACGCGACACACCGAGACAGAAGTATTTTTTAAATTTCTGGTACAAAGCCACCGCGCACAAAGACGCAGAACTGTTGTTTCCAACGTCAAACAATTAAGGGTGCTCGGCTGCCATCCGCCATTATGAGGCGTACTAATTAGCACGCGATACGTAGGCGAGACAAAACCCTGTCACGCGAAGCGACTCATCTGCGAATGCACATAGTCTGCTGATTACGACGATCGTGCAAAAGCTATCGATCGACGCGTACGAGCAGATCAGATGATTTTTTTCCGTGCTCCACATTATTTTCCTTCCCATCGCGTGAAATTTAATTCGTTCCACGGGCCTGAGCTTGACGCACTCGGAGGAACGATGAAAGTAATAACAAAAGCAGCCCCAAAAGTTTTTCGATTTATTGCATTTCTACAGCCCGTGTTTTCGAGCTATACCTTCATCGGTATCGCGATCGGTGGAGCAGCTCAAGGGATATGTGTTATAGAGTTCATTCGCCCGAAGCCGATGAAATCCTCCAATATATACACACCTATGCATACTCTTGTATAGGGATAATGTATTTTTTTTTTTTCGTTTTTCACGTTTCGTCAATATCACGCCCTTGTCGTGCAAACCAGTCATCCGTGGTAACGAGAAATTGATTGGATGTTGTTCGTACAGCTGAAAAAAGGAAGTTGGAGGGAGGAGGGAAGGGATAAATACGAGTGCTCAGACGCTATTTTACTGAAACAGTCTAGAAGCTATAGGATTTTAACACACGTGTCACGTTGAATAACAGAAACGGAAATATATCGTTCATACTCATCACCGCGATTCCAGAATCTTGGGGAATCATCTCGAAGATTTATATCATTCAGCACTCATGATAGGACGTACGTAGATTCATCTATTCGTACTTTTTAATCATAGTATCGTAGCGTTATATAGAGTTTAATATTAATAGAAGTAAAATAACCTTGGTTTGGGTTAAATCAAATTTGCCTGCTCCATCCCGCATGAAGATATCTGCCTGAGGAATGAGTTACGAAAACAAACATCCAACCCTACACTCACTAATGAAACACACACGTACACACTTGCAAAATATCTCTCGATATTTGCGGCTATGATAAATAGTAGAGCCGGAGTTTCGTCTAACCGTTCGGATCCTCGTTGTTGCAGGCACACACACCACTTCTCGCTGCGGACACGAGACATGTGAGTAGTAAAAAGACCCTCTCGTGAATTCATTTATTTTTCTAGAGATCCGAGAATTTAAAAAACGACGTTTAATCAATTGGAATTATTCGTATCGTGCCGCATAAAAAATCCATTGTGCTGCATTGCTAAACTCATCCGAAACTGGTGAGAAAAAACTTTGTCAATTTCGCGAAATTTTGAAACTACTCGTCATTTTGCCATCTTCTTTTTTTTGGCCTGTCCAAATTGGCTGGTGTCACTACCTCTTTGGAATTTTTACGAGACACATGCCTCCGGAATACCTTGCTCCACGCTCGAGCTTTCCTCGTCGACCCCATGCACATTTAGGTGCCTTTCTCGTTTTTCCTCTCTTCCTCCAGTATCATTTTTCATCTAATACGTTCGCTCTCGGTTCGCATAATGAAAATGCAACAATCGTATAGACACGTGATTACTTTTTCTTAATGAATATCCATTTTTATGAAACTTCATCAGAGGAAATCTATTAATTCCATTTGTTGTTCAGCTTCTATAACGTTGGGTTTCCACTTATGCTTTTTGGAACAAAATTGGATTTTTTTTTCTTTCGTATTATAAAAAATTTCGAAAATCAACGAATTTATACGTACATTCAATAATTCCATTACGGTTCAACGATGAAAAATGTCTTCCTCGCGTAACATTCACTTTCATTCGGGATAAATATTGCTCGGTTTGTAAACAAACGTTACAGAAGCCTCTTCATCACCAAATTTGCCAACGCATGACAATAAAACCTGTAAAAATGTGAAACATCGACGCCACATCAATCATCGTCTTTTGGTCCAATAGTGACTCTCTTGAGATGATCGTTCATCACTCGATCGCTTAGTTTCTAACCTCAAAATATAATTCCTCGTATATTCGCGTTTATTCATTCTCTTTCCTTTTCTCTCATGTATCTTCGCGCTCGTTCATCACTGCGGAATTTGCCTTAATTTGAAACTGACTGATAACCTATATAGATGCGGCGGTGTCCTACACGTGAAGGAATGTATGTTGGTCCCTCGCCTGTTCCGAAACGGTATGTCGCGACCACTTCGACACGTATTGCTCAACGAACACGTTTTCGTCCTCTCTTAGCGGAGCCGCGTCGCATCTTCCCTCCTCCTATTCACCCTATACCGTCTTCTGCATTCTCGCTTTTCCCATTTACCCTATTCACCACTTATGTCCCTTGGTATCACACCCAGCTCCCGCCACTATACTTCTACGTCTACTATCTCTTGGTTCTCTTCGCCCAATTTACTTCAGCGCCCTGAGAAATTAATCAAGCAAACTTTGTCGATGGTGCCGAGTCTGACACTTGGCTGCTGCTGGTTCTCACACTTTAAGGCTCTCTCGCTCTCTCTCTCTCTCTCTCGCGGTCTCGTTGATGCCTCAAGACTTTTCTCAAATATATGTTGTACATCTAACATCTGGATACTTTGCAAACATAAAATCCGATAACTCACTCCAAATTGGTACAATTCGATTTGCTTCGATTTGGAATTCAGCAGTTTCGAAATGGTAGTGCTGGTTAGTCGTTACAATGATGAAACGGTAGCGTTAATATTTTGGGATATATGCTCGCTTACACGAAGGAAAAGAAATTTTGCCTTGGAAGTGCTATTCGCACTGCGATATATTTTGAGCTTGTCATCGTCAACTTGTCAAAAGTTTTCGGCTGTCAAAGCAAGTTTTCGTGTAATCTTTTTTCTTCCTTATTTTACTTGATCAAGAATAAGGTTGTACGTCACACTCCGTCGTCACGCTCATGAAGACTTTGCTCTCGTCGTCGTCGTCGCGTCGCCTACATTCGTATCTAACGGAAAACACCCTCCAAGTTTTCGACTCGCAAAACTTTGTCAGTCTCATACCCTCTTTTTGATTCTCTGTTATTCGCCGATCAAGATACTCGCTTTGCTTTTCTCTCTCATCCTCTGCCTCATCCTCGTGATACTTGCAGCTGTCGCAAAGATTCATGGGGAGAGGATAACGCATTAACTCGATTTGCGGGCCATCCAACAGGAAAATTTGCCCCATCGTTGGGATACGAGCTTTTGACGGAATTCGGATCTTTACGAAATAATACAAAATAAGTGGTAAAACGCCAAGACCGATGGACACGTGTTTCGTTCATGCGAGATAAAAATCCAATAAACGGATTAGGAAAATTTTCACTCTTCGTTGTTAGGAAATGTTTCTCCAGCGAAAAATAAAAACACAAATTTATGCACGAAGTTTTCCGAGGAGCTTGATCGTTAGCAATGCATTGATTAATTAATTCTAAGTGTTCTACTTTTCATAATATGTTAGAAAGAGCAGATGAGGCGTTCAAATTTTCAACTCGGAGTATTTTCTCTCGCATTTTCTTTGTGCGATCTCTCTCTATTTCTCGTTTTCATGCTCGGGCAACATAATAGTCGTGGACAGACAAGAGGATGCTCTGAACGCTCCACGATTCTATATATCAGTTGCCAAGAGGGCTGACAAACGCACGCGCTGTCGTCACCGCCGCGCGATCCTTCTGTTTCCCCTTATGTTGAGATCGCGCCCCTACCCGCAAATTAGCCAGATTAGCGTTGGAACGCCCACGCGGACAGCGAGTTATCATCTTTGGTACTGACAGTTTCGCATACACTGAGAATATGATTTACATTGTATCGATTTACGTCTGTGTTTCCTTCTCACGAAGTTGCAGAGTTTTTTTTGTTTTCAATAGGAACAGCAACGGAAAAAGTTGAATAGTTCTGCTACGGGGTTCATTGACGAAAAGTCATGAAGAGCATCGACAGGAAACATTCGTTTACATGATTTTCGCGTTAACTCATTTCTATGAACCAAAAACAACGATGGAGAGAAAAAAATTATGGTTTTCAAAGTAATTTGCACTTCCGTTGTCCTCGATTTTTTGCCAACAGAACGCGCGAAGCATGTCCCTTCGTTTCGAGGAAAAAGTTTGAAATTCCATCGTAAGCAAGATTGACTTTCGCTTCGAATTGTCCTGAACAAAAAGAATTTTTTTCTCGCTCTTCTCTGCTACTCTTTTTTTTTTCAATTTTTTGTTATCGCTCGTTTTTCTGCTGCTGGTCGTTAACCGTTGAGGCTTGGCCGACAAGACACTATAGCGAAGAGACGATTGCAGCGTCCGTTAACGAACGGACCACAATAATCACGCGCACACTGCCATCCATATGCAATTCCCATTCTGTATGTAATGGCGGATGCCACGCTCCTCTTCGCGACAATTCTTCCCGCCTGCATCTATATAAATATACGAGCATACTACGCGATTGAGAGAGATGTATATTTTGTGGTCACTCGGTACACGTTACTGCTAAATCCATAACATGTCATCCGGACATTCGTTTTCTCCATTTGCCAATCCTCTCTTTCTCCTCGTCTCTTTATATACCTTTACGACCTCCGATCGCGAGTTTCTGTCGACGTCGTTACTCTTTTCCCAACTAAATAAAAACCTACTTTTACGATGATCCTGAAGTTTGCATCGTTGGAATATTCAACGACAATATATTTTTTATTCATTATTTTGATAATTAATGCACTTGTTCCAATTTTTTCAGTAAATTCACTTTTTCAATGGCAAAGAAGACTCTCCCTTAATCGTTAACTACTGCATCTCAATTTTGTCCTCTGTTATAAAAAATAATCACTTTTCGTTGCATTTCAACGTTATATTTTACAATATAAACACGAAACAGGGCGATGTTGAATTTTGCATCGTTGGACTGCAACGAAATTCCGTTTTTTTTCTTGAGCAGATCTCAAGATTCTTATTCAATATTTGGTCGGCACAATGAAACGATATTTTTTCGGGATCGAAAACCAAAATTGGTACGAAAATCGTCATGGTTCTTGAAATTGAACAAACAATTAATAGAAAAACGTATTTTTCATTGTACCTCAACGTTGCAAACTTCAGTGTCATGAAACAAGGACTCCTTAAAAAAAAAACTTCAAAGTAACTCACGACATATACCCCGAAGATAAACAAGGAAAAAGAAAAACAAAAACAGCTGAGCGTTCATCACTCTGTACAATTATGCCCGAAAATAAATAATTGAAAATATTATACGCAATGAACTTAATGATCGATCGTCATCGTCGTGGATTAGCAAGAAACATTATTACTGCTCCACATGATTTTTTTTAATGCGCGGATAAAAAAAAAACGTCGCGATTCGTGCCGCAAATACGATATGGAACGTTACGTATGTGCCATTGGCATTATTACGTATGCGGAACCGGTAACAGAACACGAGAAAAGAGACAATGAAAGATCGGTAAAAAAAAAAAAAAAAAAGCGAAAAAGGCGGGGGAGACAAAAACACAAAACGATGAGACAACGAGAAATGCGTCATGTTTCTTGGCCGTGAGGGCTTTCAGAGAGATTACATAAGTTACTCGTTGCAACCCTCACTTTCGTAGCAACCAAGTGTGTGCGTGCGCTCGCGGTTCTCCCGCCTGTGTGCGGTTGAATCCACTTGTTCCGGAGTTCCGGATGAATTTTTTATTCCATTTTTTTTTTACCTTCGCGTCGGGAACCCACGTCACCGCGAGGACGTTTACGTTTCTCTCCTTTCTTTCTCTCCGACGTCTCTAGCAGGTGAATTTCGCACTACAAATACCTATGTATGTCCTTCATAAACATGTAGATACACACCATATATATATGTGGTGTATATGTATGTGCATGTAAATGCGTTGACAAGTTTTCCAATTTGCTCGAGCGTAGCTCTCTCTCCCTCTCTCTCTCTCTCTCTCTCTTGTGTCGGAGCGTTTCTATATCGCTCAGCTTGATTCTCCTCGATACAAGAAATTTCTATGCAAAACGCCTGCCGAGGTTGAACGGAAATTGGGATGGATATGCCCCGTATCACCGCGGAGTATTACGTCGAGTTGCATGGCTTTCCCACCGTCTCCTCAATATACATATACGTTTACGCAAACCGAAAAGCGTTACTCTTTCTCTCGTTGTACATCTTTGTTACAGCTTTACCATAGTTTCGATATATCTCTGACATTTATTATATTTGTGCTTATCCCCCAAACTATACGCCAAACATGTGAAGAATTTGTTAAGGGGCTTTGCCCTAGCAACACGTCGCAAAAAGCTGAATATATTCACAGAAACGACATCGGGCATGAAATTTTCCGTTTTCTTTGACGTTTGAACTATAACTATGGAAATACACGAAGATGGGTACGAACGGGTACGAAAAAAATCGAAACAAGAGATCGGAAGTGTAGAAATTCCTTATTCGTACGGACAAAAGTATTTCATTGCTTAGATAAAACAAAATGCTCGAGATGGACGATGCTCTAATCTTGCTCTATGAGAAATTATTTTTTTTTATTTTGGTTTCCTCATAGAGGAAGCTTTGAGCCTGATACGCATCTTCTAGCAATTCGGAGAAAATTCTCAGAGAATGAAGAGCTTGTATATATTAAAATCTGTGCAAACGGGAGCCCCGTAGCTCAAACCGTTCTCGAGTTATAAACGTTTGAATTTTACAGTGCGAGAATATACATACACATCCGGACATTTTTTCTGGATATGATTTTTCGATGTTTTGGAACATTTTAAGCGCATTGACATTGAAAATTGGAAAAAAAAATGTTCACCGTCACATAGCTTCCTCATGAGAAAGCAATTGCTCGAAATCCCTGGAACTTTCAATGTGACATTGTGAATTATGCGAGTATGGGCGTGGTGGCTTAATATTTCAAGATAACACGGGGATACCAGTACGTATTCGAACCTGAATACTCTAACAGAGAAACTATCCTCGCGGGTACGTGGCAACTTTTTAATTTGTTGTGTAAAAATAATAGGATCCTTCGGACCTCTTTGAAATTTGAGTTACTCAACGTCGCTGAGGAAATTGCGCACCTTAATCTTGTTCAATGTGCCTGGAGAGCGCTTGATGAGAGAAAAACGAAAATAAAGCTCGTTCAGTGGCTGGTAGTAACGAAAAAAAATAATAATAATAAAACTAGCGTAGAGAATGTCTCATTCATCAGGTTTTAGTATCTACTTCCGGGCAGAACGATTAATAGCATTCCTTTCAATCGATAAGCCGTTTCTATCAATGCGATACCTTTGCAGATAACTGGACATCGAATAGCTCGCAGCTTGATTATTTCTCTTTGTTCCATTAACTTTCTTTATTTTTTCTTCGTAACAATCTCGCGCGAATAAAGCTGATGGACTTTTTCTCTTGACCCAAGAAATTCGTCCATCACTGATTTTACAACAATCTGGAAATGCAGCTTAGACATAGAAATCAGACCAGCAGTCGTGTGCGAGGTTAGGAGACATTACAAAAAAAAAAAAAAAAATGAAAACGGTTTAACACGCAGATTAATCCTCGACGTATCCACAGCCTCGTAAATTTCTTCCAACCCAAGTATAAACGCTCGGGACTTTGCGTGAAAGGTATCTTTTCGCACTTGTCTCTTTCTCTTTCGCTCTCAAGCTGACAAAAGGGTACAAAGTCGCACAAGCTTAACGTTATCCCCTCACGCTTGCCCATCGCTTTTTCTCACCACTTTTTACGTCCCCTATTCTCTTCTCGTATGCAGCCATTTCTACCCCTGGCTCATTCAACGTGCTTCCTCCTTCTAACACCCTCTTGTCTTCCGGTTTTTTCATTATTCCTTTCCTTCCTCCTTGTCATTTGTTAATTGCTGAATTCTCGGCTCCAAATCATTTTTTATGATTCCGTTTTTTTTTTTCACTCGTTCTCATTTGCATTTTAAGGGTGAAGTAAATGAAGGCATTTTCACGTAAACTGTGGTGTAAATAAAATCCTCCACCGAGCTTCTCTTCCTACCCTTATTGGCTCTGCGATACATACACTGAATAAATTACGAGGTTTACGTCGGGTATACTTGATGCGAAGCTACCGTTGCTTTTCCGGAAATACCCAGTAGGTACCGCCTTGTAGATAAATAACCAGGAAGAAATCATCAAGTGCTTTTCTTTAGCAAATATTTTTTGTCCCCATTTACTTTGGACGTATACAGATGCCGTCGATTCTGTCGGGTTTCTCGTTAGTGAATATTTATGTCTTCTCATCATTTTATTCGCTGAAATCTCGTAAAAGTGAAAAAAGTCTCCGATTCGATGAAAACAGCTCTGGGAAAAATGTTCTTTTTTTCTTTTTTTTTTTTTCCTACTGTCTAGAGCGCACTTTCGGGGCATTCCTGAATTGAGCATAGTTCGGAAAAGCGAGTTTTCTTGGAGAAGAAAAATTTGCTCTGAAACGTAAGAGAATCCATGGATGTGCTCCAATAAAGACGTTGCGAAAGCAACCTTTGCATAAGACCCAACTCACGTCTCCTTACCTCGGCTAGAATCACTTTTCTCCCCCCTTCTTTTTATCACAAAGAATAACTGCCAGCACTGTGTAGTGCTGCGATGTCTTTTTTCGCGGAGCTCGCTTTTTTCCTCTTAACGTGCGACGTCAAATCGTCTTGCCTCTTTCCCTCGTCAAGGCTCCTCGTTTTCACCGCTGATGCTGCACCAAAGAATCTTATATATCTTTCGGAATCTCCGAGTAGTCTCTTGAATGAAATAAATTAAAATGGAACTCGAATCAACGCGATTGACTGACGCAAACACTAAACATTTGAAATAAAAGCGAAATTTAAATGCAAACATTTCCAAGGCTGCAGAGACTCGTCTGTGTGCTGGCTTTTTTACTGCAGAGTCGAGGTGAACTAATATCCCACACACCAACGTCAGCCAGGACTCTTTCCTAGAGTCTAGACCAACTAGTTGTCACGCCGTCCGGGCCGGAAGAAAATTTTTCTTGGATTTAAATGTATAAACAAAAGTCTGACTGCAATTAATATTCCGCACGTCACCCGCTTCATTCCGTCCGGGTCGGCTTGGATATTATCTTTTCTTTCGAAATTTGTTTTTACTCTCTATGTCTACGGAGTGTCTCACACCTCCAGTTTTATCTTCTTTTCTCGTTGCACTTTCCGATGAGCTCATTCGGACTTTTTGATTTTACTCTGAGATTCTTCGTCCGAGTAAATCCTCCGATTTCTCCCAAGCTCAAAACTTCTTTACAGGATTTGAGTCCTTTTAATTGATCTATGAATAAATTACCCTCCAATTTTCCGCGCCTAGTACAAGTTCGACTTTAATTCTTCTTTCACTTCATCGAAATCTTCTCGCAAACCTTCCACCCGATTGCTCTGTTCTATAACCACGAGAGCTTTCTAACCAAGAAGTTACCAGCTTCAAACTTGCACTTATTACGCGACCATGCGTTGCCGTGCAAACGGATCAACATCTTTCCTCCGGTCCTTAAGGGGTGATACTTAGTTGCAAGGCCGGAAAAAGTCGTTTCCTTCACTATTTTTTTCTGAAAAGACATTTCATTTTAAAAACAAGAACCTCCGGTCACGTGAATAACAAGAAATTTGTTGATAAATCGATCACGTTTTGTCGAATTTTGTCAATAAAATAATTTTCGCTTTCAAAGTCACAAGCTCAAGAAGATTCCTCGATCTCCAAAGGGAGATCATTATTTTTTTATCATTCCAAGCCTTTCTAATCTCCAACAGCTTTCTGGGATTCTTGGTCCTGAAAAAGTGCATTATCTTATACGTATATTCGAAGGCATTATGTTTCATATACTTAGAAATTATAGCGTCGTCAGCCACGTTTTTCGACGCATAAGGCGCCAAGGTCTAGCCGAGGCAATTAGCTGCAGGCGTCCGGACTTTGCTTGCGAATTTACTGGACATATATTCACTGAGCCTCGAGTTTGGACTGTTTTGCTCTCTATATACGTACGTCCAAATATATTGACGTATATATGCTATAACTTTTGAAGCTTCCACTACGAGGATCTATGGATGAAGGGTTCTTCCGCAGCAGTTAAAAACTCTCGTTTCTCTCGATCGTAGTCTCGTAAAGTTGGAGATACTCCAATTTTCGTAATGCACCACGCCAAAGCTCTCTCATATCCTCTTCTCTTCCCCTTTGAGTGTTAGGGTCGTTAGAGTGATGCTGGTTCAGCAGGCAAAGGTGAAAGTAGTAAAAAGCAGGAGACTCGAAAACGAAACAGAAAAAGCACGATACGTATTCGATTGAGAAGACCAGAAACCACCTGTAACATTTCACTCTCGTCAATTTTTCAACTCATTCATTATTGAAGGATAAGTTTGCGTAGAGGCAAAAAATCAGACTCATTGATAAAGTTTACTCTTATTCACGGCTTCAAGGTTACAGACCCAATGGTAACGAATTTAAGAGTTTTGCAGCTTCCCTCGCTAATAATTCACGACAAATCTTTTTCTCCACCGTTTTTATACCCTTTACTGTGCTTTTTCGTATCATGAATTTTCTCGCAACATACTTGTTCGTCTTAGACTCTCTGTACATGAATAAACATTCAAGGCAATCGACCAAAACTCAGCAATAGACATCCAAACTCGTGCTTATAGTGTGCACGTGAATTTGTCACCTCTTTCGCCATCACGATCCACACCCTCATTAAACTTTCGTCTCGTCACACTTGGGTCCTCCACAAATATAAATTTATACATCGGATTGGGTACACATTGCTCTGCTTTCAGCAATTATCCACACCGACCAACTTCTCTCGCCTCAACCAAAGACAGACCGACTTGGTCCGCGTGTGTGTATTTGATTTCTCGATCAGTCACCGAACTTAGGACCACGATCAACGTCGTGGCCTGTTACTAAAATGCGATTTAACGCTTCAAGAAATTAATCCCAAGATTTTCGCTTTCCGTTTTTGTCAGCCAATAATTTATAGTAATATACGATATTTTATATATTTATAGTTAAGTGGATCGTGGATACGTTTGTTTAACTTCGAAACTGGCAAAGTTCCGAATTCTCGTGTTGGACCTCACGACCTTATAGATTTTCTTACATTTTCACTTACGTACTCAATTGTTTCTTCGAAAGCAAATATATCCTTATGTTTATGTATTTACATACGCGATGAAAAATCGACTTTGGTCACCTGATTCCGTCAATTATCGAGCCACAGTTCCATTATTCCCCGCAACAGCTGTTCGACGGACATTTTTACAAAATCTCGGTCTGCAACGACCGAAATGTTGATCGTTAATTACATCACCTTGTGCTTAGCTTCTCGAAAGGTTGCCCCATCGCATTAGCTAGTCAAAAGACTTCTTATTATTTGTAACACTGTAAATAAGCCATCTATGATCAATGTAAATATTATTTTAATAGTACAAAAAAAGTCGGTGATTTTTAAGACGAGTGTCATGTTCACTTATGATTTACTTTTGATTATGAGGTTTTTTCGATCTCAGTCTGATTTTACTTACATTGTCTGAGGCTCACAGTTGACATATTTGAATCGATTGCATTTTGTTGGCTATGATGGTAAAGGTTATTCAGCGCTGTCACACGATAAAGTAGTAGCAGCACAAGACGCCAACTGATCAAGTAATTAATTTTCTAAATCAATGATTTTTATCGCAATTGTTCGATTATCCTGATTTTTTTTTGTTTGGGAATAATCCTTAGGGTTTTCTCAACATATCAAAATTTTTTTTGAAAATATATATAATCGCGAAAACTAAACATTTATGCCTGCCGGAGCGAGATTCCCATAAGCCGTGTGTTAAAATTCGAAATTTCATTAATTATTTATCTTGATAAATCGTCGGTAATGGACTCTGAAATTTTTCAGGCATTTTCTTGCAGACTTAAATAGTCTAATAAAAAATATCAAATTTTCAACTAATAATGAGGTTCGCGACAAGGCAACCTTTCAAGTTTTTTTTTCAAATCCACAGGCAGATAAATCAAAGTCGTTGTCTGCGACCTCCACATTCGGTCGCTCGCAGCACTGCTCGTTTATTTCATATACAAGATTACGTGATTGTTTTTTTTTTTTTTTTGTTGTCAAGAATAATTCTCCGACTGTAATACAAGACGCGAAGCGACATGCTCTGTATAAAATTTCCGCGTTCTGACCACGCGGTGAAAACAAGTGCAACTCAATACCGCGCGGTCGTTAATACATAACACGCAGATGTTGCTTAGGCAACGACGCAGAGGACGCGTGTCCTCGAACCCGAGGCGCGTGTCATTTTCTCGCACAAATACAATTTTTTACGAGTATCATTTTCTTCAAGTTTACGATGAAATAGAATTTTTTCAGCACGCAAATTTAATAATTGTCGAGCGGGAATGAAAAATGAAAATTCACTATGGCATGTTACAGGGGCGAACGAGAGTTTATCCCTCTCATCCGGTTTTTCTCGACAAAAAAGTTCATTTTTTGGATTCTGTGCGTGTATTTGGCAACTCGTTTTAAGGAAAACGAAGCGACGTGCACACGAAAACACTTTTCACAATTTTCTTGCAACCAGCGCACATCAGCTCCACTTTTCCATAGTAATTTGGAAAACACCGTTCTCCATTCTCTCCATTACGAAAATCGACGAAAAAAAGTACCAAAGCAGCTCTCCACCGAGCATTTATACGTCGACGTGTATAGACGTTCTTATGTATTCACATCTACACGTGTACCTTTATTAGGCCAAACCTCAGACTCGAAAAGGTCAGGATTTTTCGAGAGTGCTGTCGACAAACCATGCGAAAGACGAGAAGAGTTTATCGCAAGTCGTTGACTCCACGACTTGAATTGCAGCGAATGCATTTTTGAAAATTACACCGTTTTTTCGGAGTCGTTGAAATTTTTGCTTTCCGACCTTTTCGACGTTTCTTTCTCTTCACCCACTGGAATTTCATCGTTTTAATTCTGCCCTCGTTGTTGCCAGAGGAACAGGGGCACGATTTGGAGAAGAGCAACGTCATGCATTTATAAGAGAGCCCAGTATTTTCGAGAATTCTGGGTCACAAGCTTCGAGGAACATGCAAACTTTTATGATAGATACTTTTTGAGGATTTGTTGAATGGACCAAAACTTATAATTTATAGAGAAGAAAATGAAATTCTTGACCTAACCTAAAAATTTGCATTTTTCTATTAGTTTCTCGTCTCCTGCGGCTAACAAGATTTTCAAAATCCTCAAGCGCTGTGAATATATTCAAGATAAATCCTCGATTCACCGGAAATATGAAAAATTGAAATTTTTTCATTTGTTGCTCTCGGGGAGTAGATATCGCATATGGGCATCGAGCATTTGCCTTTGCTCACGCGAATTGAATATCAATCCAATCGATATCTGCCCAAAGTATGTGTATATCCTTTTCCCAACGTTGAGATTTTCAGAAATTGTTCGCTCGACGTAGCGTAAAGTCTCGACGGCTGTTCCCATCGAAATGTCATGAAATTTCACTCTTGATAGGACTCACATTCTCGTAATGCTCGATCCTTTCCCGCTGGCGAACTATGTCGTACGATACGCTCGAGTTTCGTGCTTATGTATATAAAATTGAATGGGCATAAAATATTCAAATCTCGTATCGTAAGTCGTCGCTTCAATAACATTAACTTTCTTTCCGTCAAATAGTGATTTAATTTTTTTTTCATTTTCGGCTGCATTTTCTCGCGTTTCAATGAGCGATGGAAAACATCACTGGGGATCAGATAGAAATGAGAATTAAGGATGATGGATGACGGCTACGTGATCTTTACAAGAACTATTTTCGGCTAAGGTTTCCTAATACAAAACCGACTTCAAAATAGTCATTTTATTACTTTAGAAATATAATCCGTGAAGAATCGATGTTTTCATATTATTTTATTCATAAAAATATGTTTAATAAGTCAATTTTGACTAGCGTTGTACATTTTAAAACGAGGCGTTTGGCAACGTACGAAAAAAATAGCTGACGCCGTGCTCGGTTATGGGTTATATCGTGTGTTTATTTTTGAATATTTCAATCGATTGTTAACAGTAAAGTCCAAAAACTAAAACACGTATATACTCCTGGGTATCCACGGAATACATCGATCTGTTTTTCATTATGAAATCTTAGGAATAATCACTGGAGAAAATAAAAAAACTTCTGGCTATTCTATGCTGGTGGGTACAAGTGTCCAAAAACACTGGAGATTCAATAATTGATTACTGCCGAACTAGATGGCAAATAATATCAAAAATTGGCACATCGATTCGGTACATGTTTATTTACGCTACCAAAAATGTTCAATCCTTTTTCTTGGACCACTCAAATTCATCGATCATCTTTAATAAGCAATGGATCGTAGATGAAAATGAAATACTGGCTCCATCTATCAGCGTGTCGAGGCTGGCGAGCGATGAAATGAAAAAAAAAAGAGCAGCGTGTGGGGCAGTGACAAGAAACACCTCTGTAAGTCCCCCACTGGCCGCGAGAAGTTATTTCGGCAGCCACATCGATGTGACAAGCGAAGAACGTTTGCTGGCCCTGTACTCTCTTTCTCTGTCTCCCGACGAGTGTATTTTCACAGTCAGTTGGAAATAGTCGTTCTAATATCGTTACCGGGAATACGCGAACGGCTCCTCGCACCGGTGAGCCGGTTGGTGTGACTCAAAGTGCGAATATAGCCGATGATGACGATCGCCATAATCATCATCGGACCTAATGATGAACAAGAAGCTCGAGCGACCAAAGTGTTACATAAAAGTTTAAGGATTACCGCGAACCAGATGAATTCCGATCGATGACAAATCTTCTTCGCTTTTTTTTCATCGAATTCCTCCCGAAGTCGCAACAAAAAATAAAAATAAACGGATCGATAACTCGTGCATAAAAATCAATTTCCTGATTCACAATTCACCGGTACATCCCCATGCGTTCATTTCAAAATCCATGGGCTTGCGCACATAAAAAATAAACTGTGACGATCGTAACGAGTGGAATGTACAAAACCTTGACAGTGAATGAACTCGACCTGGCAATGGAATAATCGCGGAGCCGTTACAGTGTGTTTCGGTCTGAAGAACTACTGGAATTTACTCCGATCCCTCGTAAAATGTAGTCGCTCTTTTCATCATAATTGTAATCCACACCGCTATTTCCACGTGTCTATACATATATCTATTGAAGCTCTATACCATTTGGCCTTAATATATCTCACTTCGTCGACCCGTCGTGCCTTCGAATGCTACGTAACGACAAAACATGTTCCTACCATTTCGTAATTCACAGTAAAATAATACAACCGCGAATATATTCGATTGCGCAACGGTGAAATTCGAGCTGCATTGTAACAATTATAATATTAATATTAATCCAGATAAACGTGAAGAGTGAGAGATCGTTCCTCGGCGCTAGAAATTGCTCGAATATATAATTGCCGTCAGAGCTTCGAGCAAAATTGCCTCCTCGGAAATGGTAATTCACTTTTAGTCAATCCTTTCATCAATGCATGTCATTCTACTCGTATTTGTGACGAATTCCATGCTTTGCAGTGTGGCTGGATCTTTCGATACAGAGATTGCTAAATAATTCGAATTATTTTATCAAGCTATTCGTTGAATTTCGAACAGAGAGGAATTTAGATTTGAAAAATAAATGCAACGCGAACGGTCTTTGCAAGAAATTGTCGTATTCGTACTTTCTTAACAAGAAAAACTGCGAAAAATTTAACGATCGCGTGTCTGATGCGAAACCAATGGGTTTCGTGGATGCTCCGCGAAATACTGCTTTCGAAAATACATGGAATCGTATTTTACGTGCGTGTCGTCGAACCACGCCCGCGTCACTGATATTTCCGGAACGCACGGACTTTACCAAACGGTCGAAGCATTTGTATGTATACCGCTCTATATCATCGCGGATATTACAGTCATGTATACATGCATCAACAACAACGCAACCAAAGGGCACAATCTCAAAGCCTCACAAGCTCAATTCAGCCGCTTACGCCTTTTTGTTTCCAGACAATTGATATTTAAACGCTTTAGTGTGTTAATGTTCACAGAGTTTGTATATATTCGACTTAGCAAGTTCCAGAGTGTATAAAGTTATTTCATGAAGCATTTTGCCTGCCGCAAAGCCCTTTCACTCGAAACTATGCGTCCCTACGTAAAGCCGCGTGCGCGGTATTAAGTCCTTGTGAGTAAAGCGAACGTGTCTAGACCACTATAAAATTGATGCGAACCACAGCGAATTTCCTTAACAAAGTAAAGACCTCACTGCCGCATACATAACTACGTATACATCCGTCGATGTCGTTCAATTTTACGAGTCACACAACGGATTTCATCATAAAGCTGAAATTTGGGAACAAGTAGAGAATGCAGTAAAAATTTAATTCCCTTTGCTTGCCGATAGCTTTTTCTTTTCAATTTTCTTGAATCTCGTATTCTCGTTCTGAGGATATGTACCGGGCGGTGAGAATACTTGCCATTGATCGTCAATCAAAAAGATGAATGAAGGTTGCCCTGCCGCGAACCTCATTATTCGATGAAAATTTGATATTTTTTTATGAGAGTACTGAAGTATGCAAGAAAATGCCTGCAAAATTTCAGAGTGCATTATCGACTATTTATCACGATAAATAATTAATGAAATTTCCAATTTTAACACACGGCTTATGACAATATCGCTTGGACCTCAACGTTGCAAACTTCAGTGTCATACGTTTAAGGTAAAGGCTCGACTCTCGCGAAGCCGCAACTGACTACCATTCAGAACCGGGGTGCACTCGATGTAATACACGACCATATATATATAAAATATATTCATGTATAATTAACATGTACGAAGCAAAAGTCTCGAGGGGCAGACAGACCAGAGGCAATCTTCCAAGGTGTCAGAATTTAATTACACATTTACGAGGCTTTAAATTTTCATCATGCCGCACGAGACCTCCCGCTTAATACAAGGTAGACGCTCCTTGCAGAGAGGGCACCACAGACGGAGATATGAGATTAATAAATTCGCAACGACAAACGTATATCTATGGATACTCACCGTAGACATTGCAGGGGTGCACCCTGCACTGTCATCCTTACACCATGCGGTAACTCATACATTGTATGTCGTTCTGCCAAGCTGGATGTAACGCTCGTGCGCCTGCTCGAGGCCTTAATACTTATTTTATATTGCAGATTATTCCATGCTTATTAACGACGAGTTAATCAGTTCACGCTCCACAATTGGTGAACTGAAAAAGTCGTACGTGTCTGTCGGCGTTTTTATTCTAATTTTCTCCAATCCATAAATCCAGGAACCTGGAAATCGTTGTTCGTAAAAAACTATTGACATTTGTAATATTTTCATCCAGTTGCGAGTTCAAACGGTTGAGCTTCGTATTTACTTCACTAGTCGCTTTTTGCTGATTTTATCTATAATCAGATTTTCACTCATCGTTGCTGAAGCTCCATTCGCTTGTTCGGTGTTCGCAGAAATTGTAATCGCTGAAAAAAGGCGCATGTGCGCACAGAGCTCTTCACGATTTTCGAGGCTCACAGCTTATTCACCAATATTACTCCTGCCAGAAATTGACTAAGTAAATGCAACCAAATCCCTCAACAGAATCGTACCTCTCAGTGTCTCGCATATGTAGCTTCACTCCTCGCTTCTATATTCTATGCAACGGGACAACGGGAGAGGTTTATGTCCCTGGTGCAATCAAAGCCAACTGATCCGGATTACGGCTATACGACAGCCCTTTCCCTCTATATTTCTGAATTTACTCGCGGGGTTAAACTAGATCGGGTCAAGCGCGATTCATCTTTGTCCTCTGTCTCTGGTTCTGTCTCTCTCTTTTCTTTCTATTCACGCCACTAGTTCTCTTCCTCTCATGCACCATTCATACAGATACGATTCAATTCTCTTTCGTATTTTCGATCCTCGCGCAGCAAATTTACTCGACTCTCGAAATCAGCTCAATGAGCACTAAATTTTCATGCTTGCTCAACACTCTGAATTCGCTGCGAGAATTCTCTCGTTTTCCATTGACAAATAAATGCCAAATATGGTCGTTTTTATTTTGGCAATACCATGCACTTTGTAGAAAATTAAAAAGCATCGATAAACGATGGTTGTTTGATCCTTGACCCTCGTATCATGAATCCGCGTTATAAAATGATTTTTTAAACTGAAGAAATAATGACTATGGAAAATATTTTTCGTTTGACTTCAACGTTGCGAACTTCAGCGTCATGTTGTCAAGTCCAGGATGTTATTTACGCGCTCTCGAAAGATCGTATTATTTTTGATCAATCAATATCGATACGTTGGGACAAAAGCGTTATTTTTGTTTGATCAATGATGTTTCAGGCAAACGGCGACGATGACTGGGATTATGAGGAAATCGTTCTCGAAAGAGGCGGCGCAGGGCTCGGATTCAGTATCGCCGGTGGTACCGACAATCCGCACTTTGGCAACGACACGGCGATCTACATCACTAAACTCATACCTGGCGGTGCGGCATCCGCGGATGGTCGTTTGCGGGTCAACGACACGATACTTCAGGTCAACGACGTGACGGTCGTCGATGTACCACACGCGAGTGCCGTCGATGCCCTCAAGAGAGCCGGAAACACCGTCAAGCTCGTACGTAATGAAATTCCGATAAACATTGCAACATATTTCATAAATAATATATCATTAACTTATTCCCGTCATTGAATCCTCCAAACGTTATTTCCACGATGGGAATCGTCGCACGAAATATTTTTTCCCTTCAAACCCTTCGAGTATATTTCTAACAGAGTCATGGTTGTCTGAAATTTCCAAAGGCTCAAGTCTTCATTCAAATGATGTCGTTTAACCCTTAATAGTCACAACTCCAGATTGTGACGTAATAGTCATTGGAGGTGTTGTCCCACTCACTTTGGGAGGCGATAAATAGTCGAAAAATCGTAAAAAAAATAATATAAAATAAAGATACTGCAATGTATTTTCAACCCTTGAGTGATGACCTTGATGATTGTATTTAATTCGTGCATTTTTTAATATTAAAAAAATGTCGAAAAAAAAATTCTGCAAAAATGATTTTTTATTTACAAAGAATGATGCAGATACTGTAATTTTCAATTAAAAAAAAAATCTTTTCATAAGTCTGAAATAGCATGCTTTCAGGTGGGATTGATTAAATTAGCGACCGTTTCAAAAAGTATACCCCACGTTTTGCACCGTCCCCTTCCTACGGCTTCCAAAACTAACCTAACGAGGGCCCTTTCAAATAAAAACGATATGGCTCCCTACTAAAAAGTTCAAACTACCGATAGAGGGTGTCATAAGTCCCATTTTCTTGAAATTTCTATTACGTATCGTCGGTAGAAAGCGACTGGAGTAAAATTAACCCCATGTGACCATTAAGGGTTAATTGATAAGCGACAATTTATAAGAAGAAGAAAAATAACACGTTACCTCTAAAGACAACCTGCGGAAAAATATACCGACAACCTTCCGTGAAGCCTGCGAACGAGACTCTGACAATTGCGCTGAGATATAAAAAAGAAAGCCGATAGTTTTCTTCGTGTCTGGTCTTTTCTGGTAAATGTCCAAAGTCCAATTATCCCCGGTATGGACACGACTGCAATGGTCTTGCTACAATGTAAGAAGGATATATCATAACTCGGAAGAGGCTGTCTTTAGAATTCCATGACACGCAACGTCGATTTCATTCTTTCATTTTCTTCACTTATCGATATTCTCACTGGGAAGGACGTTAACAGATATTACATCCGCGATATCGCACTGCAGTCTATCCCGATGGGAAGAATACCTCGCCACCCTTTCAAACAAGTCCAATGTTTCCTTTGTCCGTTTTTTTTTTTCTATTTCTGTCATTTCATCGTGAATTTTTCCTGAATCGCTTCCACAACTGTTATACGCCTTACTGAGATTTCGATTTATATATAAAGTTGGATGGGTAATTCCGAAAGATCGAGTCGGAAACTTCTCGACTTAGTTTTAGGGGAATTTGTGCCTCGCAAAACCGCGAGACTCGCGATCGAGATTTGCCTTCCGAGAAATAGAGTTATCATTATTTTTCGTTTTTCCTTTCCCATTTTTCTCCTTTATCAACTACTTTTCTCACTCTGAACGACGTCGAGATAATGAGATATATTTTGGATGGACTTTAGCGGCCGCCCAATCGCGAGGATCGAACTGCGTTGAGCATGCTCGAGCAAATGAAACTATTCGAGTTTAACGTCGTTTGACACTGATGACAAAATCGGAAAATCCGTTCGCGACCATTAATACTTTTTTGTAATTACAAAATTCACGTTATTCCAATATTGACGAGGCGTTACGAAATATATACGATTTTCGCTTTCCAACGAAAGCGAAATCCTTGACAACGTGAATTTTTTTTTAATTCACGAATTAAAACACACTGTGCTGGATCTCAATGTGTTTTAATTGAAAATTTTGCTTCAATGAATTTTGACAGTATGTGCGGAGACGACGTCACACGCAATTGATCGAAATCGAGCTGATAAAGGGCAACAAAGGGCTGGGCTTCAGTATCGCCGGTGGCATTGGAAATCAACATATACCTGGTGACAATGGCATATACGTTACGAAAATCATGGACGGTGGGGCCGCCCAGGTTGATGGTCGACTCGTTGTCGGTGACAAGTTGGTGGCTGTAAGAAATGCTCTGGTGAGTCATGTTACCAATTATTTGTCACATAAACGCTTGAGTCAGGAAGCAACGTCGAGCTTATCGAATTGCCATCGATAAACAAATCTAATATAATTTTTTTTCCTCGTCCAACGGTCTCACGGGTTCTTTCCGAATGAAATTAATTATATGCTCCGAATTGAGTTATTTTTTGCCCTATCTCTGCGCCATGTAGTGGTTCCAAGATTGAAGTAAAAATAAGGTGGTTCATTGAAATTAATCACTTCCAACGGTCACTTTGAATTAAGGGGGGGCCCATCAGTGACAAAACTAGTCAAAATCGGGACGTGAAAAAATGCCACGAAACCTATCATGATATTTTCTAAATACTCTGTTTAAATAAAATGTATGAATTTCGATGACGTTTCCTGTGATATTTATCCATAATTTATAATAAATAATATTATAAATAAAGTCTCAACTGACAAAAGTATTCAACGCCGTCAGTACGCAAGCGCCGAATAAGAAATTAATACAGCCTCTTATGACAGTTCAACATAACCGCGCGCTAGTCGCGTATTTTCTCGTGCGAAATGACAGACATATTGTATCCGAGATTTGCCCACACGATGACTTTCGCGATTAAGGTATTTCTTTCACGAACCGGGCTACTCTACAATTAACTGATTTTTTATTTACAATAAAGTAAAAGTGCATCCAATCATATTGCAAAAATTTCGAGTCACGTTATTGAACATTCAACGAAGAATTATAACTTTTGAAATCGTAAAATTTGTACGGGGCCCTATGGAGATTATTACATTTCTTTTCAATTATTTATAGACTCAATATCTCTAAGTTTCTCATACAAAATGCCTCACTCGTAGAAAAAATGATAAGGAATCCGAAACGACGATAAAAATAAGGGGTAATCGGATGTTCAACGGAAATATTCACGAAAAGAGGTGAAAAAAATCACAAGGGTTCTGTTCGGCAACACAAATTAGCAAATTGGCTTCGTTCGATGCGTAACAACTGACTGATGAATATATATATATATATATGCATATATACGAAGTACCGTCTTTGACACTCATCATTTTTAATATCGAACAAAAGACGAGTGCCCTTCTCATGCGCTCACAAAATACGGCCCTCCGCGAAAGGATTTCCTTAAATTTCTACGGAAAATCCCTGGCAAGCCACAAGTTTTTAAATTCCATTGAAAAGTTCACGATTTCATCTTTCAATACTTAAAATTTGAACAAGATCTCTCGTCTTTATCAAAAGGCATCATGTCACTTCCGGTGAATATGGAATTAACTGTCATGAGAACCATGTTAAAATAGGTCATTTTAAATAACTCGTTCGCAACAATTTACCTGGCAACATACCCTGAAATTTTGAGAGAGTGTTCATTACATTTTAGATAACACCTTCCTGAAGTTTCATTCGTATCACCGGTTTTTTAATTCACTGGTGAGCCGCCTTAATGATCAATCAACGAAAACGAAATAGAGATAATCAATTTACTGCTGCATTATTCATGGAGATTGAGGTTCGTCTTTTGCAGAATTATGTGCAAAGTTCTTCGCGACCTCTCACAGAGGTTTCTCGATTCTTTGCCTTGTATTAGTGTTTACTCATAAGAAGAAGAAGGAGATGACGACAAGCTGGTAACGAGAGTATACGGTTCAAAGTGCCAAAATGATTATTCGCTTGTTCTCTTTCTGGATTTCTCTTCCTAGCTTCCATCTTTTTCTTTTTCGTTCCGTATTACCTTAAAAACAAAGTTTACTTTTTATCCACTTCCGGTTTGCTTGGAACAGTTTGAAAGCTACGCTTTGCGGGAGCTCGAACTGAATCACGTGGTTTGAATAATATAACAAAAAAACGAGACCGATGATTCTCGTGTCTGGGAATTATTACTCGACATAATTCAAACGAACGGAGAATCCAATTCAATTTTCTTTTCTTTCGTATGAAATCAATTTTTTATTCGTCTCGCCAAGTTCCAATTTCTCTGAAAACGGATCCTCGTACTTTATCCAGAAAAAGATTGCATCGATTTTTTTATTTCGCTTCGTTCCACCATTATATTCGTTCTCGAAGAATAATGAAGTCACGATCGTTTGTCACGAGCCAGTTTTTCACGAGCTTATGTCTTCTACGATAGCGTGGTGTAACGTGCTTATGAAGACATAAAACGGAGAAAAGATCTCGCGTATAAACGACGACGACAAATGGTCAGTTTTTCATTCCAGTTATCAACCTCGAATAGTCAAAATTGAATCATTTTTTATAACAATTGATAGCAGTATATTTTTCCAGCTACTTTCGACGTAGAGCTCTTAAAGTTGTTGATATGAAGTTGGCAGAGCAAAACTCCGCAAATTATTTTTGTACGTACCAAAATTATGTGTTGCAATTGAAATTTTGTGCTTTTTTCGTTCAGTGGAAATTGGAAATTTCAATAAACATTATAATGATATGCTGTTTAAATGTGAAAGGTTTTAAATATATATATATTTTTTGAAAAAACTGTCAAATCCAAAATTTTTAATATTTTGGATTTTTCCACAAAATTCTACTTTTTGTTTCCGTTTGTATAATAAAAAGGGCTCGACAAAGAGACGAATGAGAAATAATAGAAAACTCAACTCTGTCGGATGCACGTGTTCTTTCAACCTGGATTATGTTTTTTTTTGGTTTTTTTTTTATTGCGTAATTTTAAGCAGACAGGAAAAAAACGCTTTCGAGATTTAGAGAGAGAGATGCAAAAGGCATAGGGCGTAGAACGTAGAGGAAAAACTGTTCGTAAGCCTGCAGGATCTGGTGAAAATGGTCACGTTGACCATTTACCGGCAGCAATCCCAGTCGCTACGTTGATGGCGAAACCCTTACGGGATCGTTTCGCGAAGCAGAAAACACAGAAACGCGCACGAGCTCTGCAAGAAGTGGTGACCTCTCCCAGACTCGTGTATAGCCCTGGGCCGGATGTTATTCCCATTCCTTTTCCCTAATCTCAACATATCTTTTTCTTTTTACCTCTTTCTCGTTATTTTTATTTTTCGCTCGAGGCAATTCATAAAGCAGTTGTGTAGGGATAATCACGCGATCATAGAAATGCATGTAGTTATAAACTTGATACGAAAAATTAAACGACCCAGAATCGCCTCAGAAATTCTAATGAACATGAAGGGGCAAAAACGTGTTTGACCTTTTTTATCGAATTATAATAATTTCATCGTTCAATTGAGTATCGAATTCGAAGAATTTTATTTTCATTTTCAATCTCATTGGGCTTGATTTTTATTTTTTCTTCGTCAAAGATAACAAAACTCAAAATTCGTACTTTGCGATTTTCTATCGGGCCAAGAAAAGTCATTTCCGAGGAACCAAGTAAATATCGAAAATCGCGTAAAACGAGCGACTCAACTACGAGGCTGCTCCCTAAGAACGATTCAGACAGAGTTTCACAACACTGAAGTTTGCAACGTTGAGGTCCAACGAAAAATACGTTTTTCTATTAATTGTTTGTTCAATTTCAAAAACCATGATAATTTTCGTACCGATTTTGGCTTTCGATCCCAAAAAAAATCGTTTCATTGTGCTGACTAAATACTGAATAAGAATCTTGAGATTCGCTCAAGAAAAAACGGAATTTCGTTGCAATCCAACGATGCAAACATCGTAGAACTTGAACATTTTTTAAACCTCTCACTGCCTTCCCTTTATTGTAATTTTTTTTCCACCAGTTCTCATTCGTAGTCGCCCTGTAATAACGATTGTGCTCACGATAATCATCCGCCGTACACAGACTTGCCTTCATCGTTCTCCATTTGTAAAGAAACTTCTGCTGAGACACTGAATTTATTGTTGTACCCATTGGACAATTCTTGAGATTAAGAAGCCGTGATTTTAGTTTCACTCTAATTAATGAGGCTAATGAATTTAGGACAAAAAAAAATCGCAACGCAGTCAACAGAGTCGTGAAAAATTCACGATTTTGTCTGATGATCATAATTCGAATAAATTCATGGCTAATTCGAGTTTATAACTATTTCTCGGTTTTATTACTCAACTTGAAATATCCTTGAGCAAAAGCTTTCCCAGTGTTCGTACAATTCCAGGGAAAAAGGCCAATTTTTGCGGTGAGAAAAAAGGGGAAAATATCAGAACAATTCATCTTCTCGCCTGAGTGGAAAATCACACCGGATAACCCGATAGAGTTTCTTTTCCCATATAATTGAAATAACGCTCTACCGTCTCTTTTATTTTACGTTTCTCCTCTTTTTCTCATGTTATAACCTTCCCCTTCTTTGCTCTGCCTCAACGAGCAAGGCTCCGTGGCTGTATAATACCCTGGGATCGAATTTTATGCTCGGATGCATATCTATATTGTATTTGCCATTGGTGATGCTTGATGCTGGAAATTGAATGAGAAAAATCAATTATCGGAAAGCTTGATACACCCTCTTAATCGCGGAGTCCTTCAATTTTTCACACTCCGTTTAAACGAACCTCAGCTGTAGGCTCGAGTTTTATTTCGATCGATTGGCTCCGTCGGATTATCCCCTGAGATACGTTCACAAAAGCAAAGACTTATTAAAAAATTTAAACAGCGGAATTTTTCTATGAATTGGTGAAAATTTTGAATTTGGAATCAAGATAGAAATTTGCTCGTCGGAAAATTCTCTCACCAAGCGTTTTGTGTGTGTGTTTTTTTTTTCGTTCGATCTTTTATTTTATTTTTTTGTTTTTTATTTTTTTATTTTTTTATCTCATCGTCTTGCTCCCTGTGTCTTTGACAATAGGGCGATAAAAACTTGGAGAACGTGACACACGAGGAGGCGGTAGCGACGCTGAAAGCGACCCAGGACCGCGTCGTCCTGTTGGTTGCCAAACCGGAAGGGACTTTGCCACCTCCGCCACCGACCTCGGACCATTCCGTTTCACCTCAACCACGTAAGAATCTTTCAAAGCTTGGATTTCAGCACAAAAATACACGTACACCGTAATGCGTTCATGGGATTGAAAAATTTGCTCTTTTCACGATTTTCTCGAAATATTATTTAAACTTCACTTTTTCGCATTTTGCTAAAGAAATTATTCAATTTTTCCATGTTATTATCTAAATATATTTTCTCGAGTACGAATCAATATTTTCTTGTTTAATCCTCGTACAAACGGAACTTGCGAGTGAAACGAGCGAATTATACAGGAAAGTAAGCTTGGTTTATATGATTGGAGATCGGAGATATTCCACTCGTACAGAAGAATATTTTCCCTTGAATATTCAGTCCCAATCGACCTCTCTGAGCCAACAAAATTTTGCTTGCTCGTGTTAATTGAGTAGACACGACCGAAATTCAACGTGCAAATCACATTTCGCAGCGGTATTTCATTTATGCACACACAAGTGCATATTCGCCCACTGCTATTACGGAGGCGATTTCTGGCTTACAATTTTTTTCACAATCCATCCGACATTTCGTCAATGAAATTGTAAAATTTCACATTTTTGGTTTTTTTTTCCCTGAACAAGAATCATAAAATTGCGTTTATTCGAAAATTCTTTCAATTTTCAATTTTAACCCTTAATAGTCACACCTCCAGATTATGACGTAATAGTCACATGGGCTGTTATCAACCCCACTCACTTTGGAAGACGATAAATAGTTGAAAAATCGTAAAAAAGATAAATTAAAAATACCACAATGTATTTTCAACCCTTGAGTAACGACCATGATGATTGTATTTAATTCGTGCAATTGTTAATATTTTAAAAAAGTCGAAAAAAAATGATGCAAAAATGACTTTTTTACAAAAAATTATGCAGAAATTGTAATTTTCAATAAAAAAAAATAAAAAATCGTTTCATAAGTATGAAATAGCATGCTTTCTGGTGGGGCGACCGTTTCAAAAAGTATACCCCAGGTTTTACACTGGCCGCTTCCTACGGCTTCCGAAACTGAACTAATGAACCTTTCAAATAATAACGACGAGGCTCCCTATTAGAAGGTTCAAACTACCGATAGAGGGTGTCACAAGTCCCATTTTCTCAAAATTTCTATTACGTATCGTCGGTCGAAAGCGGCTGAGGTAAAATTAACCCCATGTGACCATTAAGAGTTAAACGATTTTGGTATTTTTATTAATGTTATTACCAAATAATTCAATGAGTTTTAAAATGCCCAATGTTCATTGCGACAGTTATTTTTGTTTATTTTTCATCCAGTCTTAACCTCTTCGAGCCATACGCTATTGCTCACGTGCAATTCTTTCGAAATTTGGCAATGATGTAACATCAATTTATATTTTCCTCATGGCTCGTAGGGTCGAAAGTGCAAATTGAATGGTTAACGACTAATCGTTATTCAAAGCCCGCCTGCAGACATAACACAACGAATGAGATAAACAGGACTCACACATGATCGTTTTTTTTGTTTGTTTTCTGTTCCTCCGGGTCTCACAGGCAAACAAAATGGTTCGGTTTCAGCGCTGGAGAACAGCACGTTGACGTATTCGCAAGAGTCGCGTCACGCTTCCTCGCTAGCTCTTCACGGGGCTGCAACGCCACGAGCTGTTTCTCAGGAAGACGTATCACGGTAAGTTCCTTTAAAATTAATTAATAATCTTCCCGCCTCTTGCGAAAGGAAACTCATCGCAAAAACAGGAAAATACATCGATCAGGATTCCAAAAAACACAATGGACGAAATTTTTCCGCCCAAATGTGCAAAACGAAAAAAAAAAAATTTCGATTGCTTTTTCGCTTGAAATTTTCATGGGATTCCAAGTGAAGAGATCGATCGATTTGTAGAGTGGACTCGATCGTTCGTAGCTTGTGAAAATTTGAATTCGGGTGGGGCCATTAGAACGTGAAGACTGCGTGCTTCTGCAATGTTCTCATTTTGAAAAATCCGAAAGGAACTCCTGGCCGTTGGTTCACTCGTTGAATCGTCGATTATACGCCCTTTTATTTAACAGCAATTATTATGTACACACAGAGCTTGAGCGTACATGTCGAGAGAGTATAGAGAGAAACGTTGATTCTCACTTTCTCTCTTTTCCCATATACTCGAGTGTCTCTCAATTTCTGTCGCTCTCTCGTTGGATGGATCGCAGGGAATTAGTAGCCGGGTAAATTCGATCGAGCAGCTGAGCGATCCGGTCCATCCCACAGCCTGGACCGCAAAATTGCTACACCGAACGCTACTCTATCGCACTCTGTTTTGCACTCTCTCTTCGTCTGCCTCTTTCTCGTTCCAATGCTCGCTTAGGAAGACTGGTTAATTATACAGTCACAGGATTTCGTACGTTTTCGCGTGGGCGCAGGTCGAATTCCGCGTGAGAAGCCTCTGCATCCAGAACGATCCTTCCTGTCTCTGTCTCTCTCTCTCTCTCTCTTTCTCTTTCTCTTTCTCTTTTCCTCGGATGCTCAATGGCCTCCGCATATTGTCCGTTGATCCGTGGAGGAACCGGGGGAAGAAGGTCAGAGGATCAGCGGTGATGCGGTAGCCAGTGCACGAGCTAATTGCCGATGGATCAAGGGTTTATCTAATCGCGAACCGTCCGCGCATTGCTCAATCGTACTTCCCATATAGTATATATAGACGCCGATGGAGTATTCGTAATCAAATGGCGACCAGTTTCAGTTTACAAGCCATTTTCGTTAATTGTTTCCCCCAGTCTTCCATTTCAATCATTCTAAATTCCAGCAACGTCAAGTTGCACACGACTTTGTATTTTTCGACTGCCACATCGATGATCGATCGTTTTCGAAAAGCTCCATTTATTGATTTTACGAAACTGGGTTAGAAAATTTTTTAAAAGTTTTATTGAATAATCGCAATGCGATGCCTCGATATCTCTGTTGGCTCGACACGGAAAAGCACTTTCTAAATCGGTGAAAAAATTAGCAGTGCACTAAACAATTTGGAAATCCTTTTTGGCCACCTTGGAAAAAAACGGTTGACTCGAAAATTTTGATTGATCGATAAGTCGTGGGGCTCGTTGAACGGGAGACCCGGAGCTTATCTTGGTACTGAAGTTTTGTGGTTTAATCAGAATTGCTAATGACGTTTGGTCATTCGTGAAAATCCACCACATTATCCATTTGCCATTTGCCTTTTCCTTCTGCGATTTTTTTTTCAATCGTTAAAACAATGCACAAGGATACAGGTCCTTAAGGACGTTGTATGCAAAATTTTCTATCGATAGAATTCCTTTAAATTTGCACCACACAAAGAGAATATTTACATCTAATAGTTCGCGCAATTCTAAGAGGTTTCACCATGTAGAAGCCGAGATATTTATTTATAAAAATCACCATTTTCAGTAGTTTCTCATAAGAGCGTGTGTTAAAAGTTTCAATTTTCAACATTGAATATTTCGACTTCTAAATGGTGAAACCTCTTAAAACTTTGCATACACTTTTATGTAACATCGAAAAAGCTTTTTTTAGTTTTTCGAAAAAATCGATCGTAAAATTTTTTCCAAATTGTGTTTATTATATAACAAATACAGATTACCTCGAACAATCTTGGATTTAGAGTATGTTGTTCTTTAGTCAATTTGTAACAACTTTTTTTTAATGAACTTAGGCTCGCAAACCATTTTGTATGTAAGAAAAATGGAAAATAAAAATTTACTCCCTTAACGTTGGAAAAAGTCGGAAATAAGAGAAGCAACGAATGTGAGCGCCGGTGGTAGCAAAGTAAATTATGACCGACGGATAATGGTCGCGGAAGCTAATTTAAAAGTGAGAAAAAAATTGAAGTCTCGTTTTTCTTTTGTTTCTTTCGTTTTTATCTCGTATTATTTTATTTTTCATTTCCCTAGCGCATTTGCTATGATGAGTTTGCCGTAATAATTCATGCGGAGGTTCGGAGCCACGTGATATATTCGCGTTAGCGTCTTGAGCAAGTCCCAAATGCGAAAGAACGTGAAACCATAAGAATCGAGATAAGAATCGTGTCCCTCGCCGGATTACGTAGTCCGTGCCACTCTGAATTTTCATATACCACACCTTTCCAAACTAATAGACAGCCCAAAAAAGAAACATGAAAAAAAAAAAAACGGAGCCGGACGACCGCGAGAGTGAACGAAATAATTTCGCGAGACGAAAACTTCTCCGGCCGAAAACTTTCTCCACGAATAAGTCGGAATTAAGTTGGATTCTAGTCGAGTGAGAGAGGAAATTAGTTGGCTGGTTTTATCCAACGGACGAATTCACGAGAGAAAAAGGAAGAGAGAAAGAAGCTTGTGAGCGAGACGAGAATAAAATGGAAGAAAGATGAAAATTGTACTTGTGCACTCTCCTTTCCGAGAATGGAATAGGAACTAATGACACACTTCGAGCTCGTCTCCCTTCGTGAAAATTGCAGCTAGCAGGAGCAACTCATTATTAAATATTACTATTAATGAAATATTTCATCCGCGCGCTAAGAAAGTACCGAAAAAAGAGGAAACGGCGGCAGCGAAGAGAAACAAAATAAAACGGAAGATAAACTCACGAAAGTTTGCTCCTCTATACACAAAAACTTTTATTCGACCATTTTTTCTTCTTCCATGTCCGTGCCTCTCTTTATTCATTTCTCCGACGTCACAGAGCTTTTGGTTTAAGGGATCTTTTCAGTGTAATGGGCATGTTAATTCCCGATTTCAATAATTCTTCATTTATACGATGAATAAATTTCGATAATCACTCCCGTTTTCTCAATCCACCCAAATCAAGTAGTTCGTGGAACATTTTTTACATTTTTCACTCCAATTTTTCGAACAGCATGTCCGGCTGCTCGAAAAAACGTTTCAAATGCGTTTGAAGTTTCGAGGGTATCGAGTTCGCAAGCCGAACCAAATAGTCCGAATTCCCCCGACAAAATTCTTCGCCACGTTCATAAAATTGCACATTTTTCATATTTCACCCCGAGGCGATCCCTGAAATCGAACGAATATATTAAGAACGATTTTCCAAAAGATCGAGCCCACGAAAGTTTTTTTTAAGGATGTTGAGTACCTATGAAACTTGTTAATGTTAAAAAGTTGAATAAATAGCTTCTTAATCGTCGTGAAATTTCTACACGACCTCCTGAATACTTCGTGTAAAAACACACCAAATTTTGAGTACCCCATCATCATTACTTTAATCACCTTAAGGGTTGAAATAAAAAATGATAAGAAAATTCTGAAAATTTAGTCCGTTTTCGTATGAAGTATGAGGTCGTGTAAAAATTTCACGACAATCAGAGAGCTCGTTATGAAAAAATTACCATTTTGTTAAAAACCATTTTTTAAACAAACACAAAAAATATTTATCAATAAACTTTGTTTTGTTTCCGTTGTTTTCAACATATTGTAGAAACTAAAAAATTGAGAGGTAAAAAAAAAAACTTATAGCAAAGTTATACCAGTTACCAAATTTTCAGAATTTTCTCATCAATCTGGGACTCAACATCCTTAAGGTCCTAACAATCAAATGGAACTTCATTAAAAAAAAAAAGCGTTCTATTTAAATGCATTAAAAATCACGATCCGGATGCACGGGTCGATCCATTCTTTGCAATTCCAAATATAAATCTAAATTTGAGCTTTCGCTGCACATTGCAAGTGGACGGTTCTTTGGCACAGCTGTGTTCCTTTATCCAACCAGGATACTGTAACGTGGCTATAAAGTATTTTGAATATTTTCATAGATTATACACACACACTAATATCATAGCCTCGTATCCATGCGAATATAACTTTTAAGCACGTTCGTGTGTGCTCCATCGTCCAAATTTCACGGAGTATGTATCGAGAAAACATGGATGCATACACAGATGCCCGCGATTATGTCGATACGTGAGCACACGTTTCTGTTTACGCTATTTCGAAGATTTCAAGCAGATAGGAATAAATATTATGAAAATATATTCAGATACCCCGAAACTATGATCGTTCCCTCGTGTTTCGAACTGTCGTACCAGTTCTGTGTATGCAGCAACCTTCGGGAATATCGTTTACACAACTTTGTACACATAATTTCTCAACTTACTGGTTTTCGTATTACAACGAATTCAGGAATAAGATTGGCAGGAAATTAGCGAACTTGAAGGCGTTGTATGCAAACCTTTCTATCGATAAAATTCTCTTCAATTTGCACTACACAAAGAGAATAGTTATATTTAATAGCTCGCGCAATTTTAAGAGGTTTCACCATGTAGAAGTCGAGATATTTATTTATAAAAATCACAATTTTCAGTAGTTTTTCATAAGAGCGTGTATTAAAAGTTGCAATTTTTAACATCAAATATTTCGATTTCTAAATGGTGAAGCCTCTTAAAATTTTGCATACACTTTTATGTAACATCGAAGAAGCTTTATTTAGTTTTTCAAAAAAATCGCTCGTAAAATTCTTTCGAAATTTTGTTTATTATATAACAAATACAGATTATTTCGAACAATCTTGGATTTAGAGTATGTCGAGAAATTTTGTTTATCCTTTTATATAAAGTAGAGTTGTGACGCGTGAATTGGCTGTTGCTTGTCATCGCTTTTCCATGATTCCCATTGGTTCGCTATGACGTTACACAGCAGAGCTCGAGAGAGCTATGAATTTTGAAGTAATTTTTTTATGCTCCCAAATGTCACAATGACAGCTGGTCTTTCATATATGCTTATGACAACTGAGGTCCGTTCTCAAGAAGTCGCGAATGGGTGGGAACAATAGGAAATAAAAATTATTCTCAATAAATTTTGAAAAAAAAAATTATTTTATTGAAACTTGAGTAAATTATAAAAAATGATCTTTTATATTTGGTGAATTTTTTAAATTTTACGTACTGTTTTGAAAAATGTTCAAGTTCGATTCATTATTCAAAACAAAACTGGGTAAAAAGGTATAGCCCGCGAAGTGCGCTTTGCAATCGCCTAGTTATTTAAAAAATACAGATTACCTCAGACAATCAGACTCTAAATAGAGTATCTTGTTCTTTAGCCAATTTGTAACAACTTTTTTTTAATGAATTTAGGCTCGCGAACCATTTAGTATGTAAGAAAAACTGAAAACAAAAATTTAGATTCGACTGTCGCCATACAACGTCCGTAATTGTGTTGGTGCGACTCAGATAATGATTTTCATCATTTTTCTACGTTAAACCGATTCGGTGAGAATGAAATCGTGCAAATATTGCTATCGATAGGTGGGACATATTTTTGGGCTTATAATTGTTTAGTCGAAAGCGCGTTTGCTCATGAGGAGGGAATTGTTGGCACGGTCGCGCGGCAGTTAACCTACGAACTGTGAGAATTTCACTTTATATCTATATCGCGGTGGTCTTCGCGGATGCAGGCCAGGGTCAGAGGCGCAAAGGCGTCACGTGAGCTCGGAGAACAAGCCGCTTGCGTAACGTGCTATCTCGTTTGCCGAGCTGTTATATATATATGTGCAGATATATATTTAGTTCGTTGCACATTGCCAACAAAGAAACTTTAATCGCAAACGTTTAACACACACAATTACTCATTTTACGCCCTTTTCCTTTTCACTCACCGATATCGGTTTGTGTAAGTCGTACCATTTCGCGTTGTACACGAGTACAGTATGCTGGCACACATGCAGATAAGAACGATATGTCGTGCAGCCAGATGACTGTGACAATTCAGGCACGAGGAAACTCATGACTATTTTTATAAATACAACGAATACGTAAAATGTTCATCTATACATTTATATTATCGTTAAAAGGTTGACTTGTCGCGAACCTCATTATTAGATGAAAATGTGATATTTTTTTATTAGACTATTTAAGTATGCAAGAAAATGCCTGCAAAATTTCAGAATGCATTACCCACTATTTATCACGATAAATAATTAATTAAATTTTGAATTTTAACACACGGCTTATGGGAATCACGCTCCGGCAGAGATGTAAGGCATAAATGTTTAGTTTTCGCGATTGGATATGTTTTCAAACAAAATTTTGATATTTTGGAAAACCCTAATGATTATTTCTAAACAAAAAAAAATTGAGCATAAACGAACAATTGCGATAAAAATCATCGATTTAGAAAAGTAATTCCTTGATCAATTGGTATCTTCTGCTGCTATCGCTCTAGTTACAAAGTGTGACAGCGCTGGACAACCTTTACCACAGCCAACAAAATGCAATAGATTTCAATATGTCAACTGTGAGGCTCGGACAATGTAAGTCAAGTCAGACTGAGATCGAAAAACCTCATAATAAAAAGTAATCCGTATAAGTGATCATGACACTCGGCTTAAAAATCACCGACTTTTTTTTGTACTAATAAAATGACATTTACATTTTTCATATATGGCTTATTTACAGTGTTGCAAGATTATAAAATATCTTTTGATTAGCCAATGCAATGGGGTGAACAAAAAATCGTGACGGTTGAAAGATTTCACAGATTTAAAAGAGTCCCGCTGAAAATATGATTCTTGAGGAAATTTTTTAATGAAAGTTGTTGGTAAATCATTATCACGATGATTCATTGAAAAATTCTTGAAAACGCGATCGATTTTGGTCAGATGGGAATTTTGTGATTGATTTCCCATGTATGGACAAAGCAGACGTACCAGTCGAAATGATTGCGTGTCGATCTCTCGTTTAGTAGTTCGTACCTCGTTTCTCGAAATGAATCGCGAACGAGCTCCGGTGATTAAGTTTTCTATTTAATCCATGCGGCACAAGGAGATCAAGATTCCCTACAATTCGGGAGACGTTTCTGGAGCTGTCGCTGTGCAGTGCAGAAGTGGGAGCGTCGGCGGAGAATAAAGGTTTCGGTCAGATTAGCGAACAAACGGGAGGGCGGTCGTTACAGCAAAGTGAATCGGCAAATTTGTTTTTCTTCGTCTTGAAAATCCTCTCTAAATCGCGTCTTTTGGTTATTTTATTTTCTTCCATTACTTTCGTAGACACTCTGATTTAGGCAATTCTCTTAGATGTAGAAAAAGAGAAAATATCGAGACACCGAATTAGAGAAACAATGGGGCAAGAGAGACAAACTCGACTCCAAGTTTCACTCTCACTCGCAGCAGCCACAGCGCAACTTTCGAGACCGTCGAGTCAGCTCTCCCTAGTCACGTGCAGCTCGTACAGATAGACGTATCTATGGTGAATCGGAGGACAGTTAAGGCGCTTGAGAAACAGAATTTGTCGCACGCTGTAATGCCTTACAAGAGCCTCAGTGGTAGTTGCGAAAAGAGACTTATCGCTTTCGGAATCCGGATACAAATTGTCCGATTCACTTTCTGTCCATTCGAGTTTAATCCTAACAAGACCAGCACCGTTTCCCCCCACCGACGTCGAGATATTTGTCAGCCAACAACTATTTTTCCTACGATTATTTACACGTTCATGTACACATCGAAGAAATTCGTAATCGCAAAGTCTTCGCTGATCAAGTCTCGTATTTTTTTTTTTTTTTACGAATTGTGCATCCACGCTTGCAAATACAAAAAATAATAATACGAGGAAAACGGAAACTGTCGGGGGAACGCAGCAGAAAAATAGAGACTCGTCGATCCTACGGATGCATCCGATAGCAAGACGATAAGTGCATTGTTCTTGCGAGCACAAGGACATGTCCTCACGATATTGCGTTACGTAAATCCCTCAACGACGATTGTTACGCACACACACACACATACATACACCGATAAAGTCGTTGAGAGAGAACTCTATTTATATTTTGACGTAAATTCCGATTTTTGTCAGTATCAATTTGTCGGTCTCTGTCCTCGACACCAAAATTATATGCAGCAATTCATAATTTCCACAATTTTGCTTCCTCATAGAGGAAGCTACCTGACGGTGAAAATTTTTTTTTACAGCTTTTAATGTCAATGTGCTTAACATGTCCCAAAACATCGAAAAATCATATCTAAAAAAAATTTGCAGAGTGTGTGTGTGTGTGTGTGTGTATGTTCGGGCACTGTAAAATTCAAACATTCATAAGTCGAGAACGGTTTGAGCTAAAGCAACAGAGATGTTACGCTATTCAAGCTCTTCATTCTCTGATAATTTTGTTGGAATTGCTAGAAAAATATGAATTGTTAGTATAGTTCTGACAAATCTGACAGATGGGACCAAGCCCGTGCAAAGTTTTTTCTCAGCAATTACTCTATCGATCGTAATGATTTCAGGCTCAGGTGAAAGAGCATCGCGTAATTAGTCTCCATGTCAATTTTCAGGTCGCTCGACGACTCCTGGGTGTAACAGTTAGCTAAAATGTCATCGAAATTTTCGCCATCTTTTTTCCCCACCACCGAAAATCGATTTATTACGAGCAAGTATAGACTCGGCGAGCGCTTGGGACAGCAGACGACAGAGCTGTTAAATGTACTTGTCCCGAGACTCTACCGAGTCTCTGGATAAGTCTGTACTTCCTCTTTACTTTCTAGAAAAGTTGTCGAAATTATTTTATATTCCGTCGAAGTAAGCTTTTCCGTTGGTGCATTTTACATTGAATGACAAGCGGATCTTTGTGCACTTGAGTAAAAATGAGACATTTCTTTTTACCAAGGATATAAAATAATGATTTGATTAAAATTCAAAACTGTGCGACAATTTTTACGTCGAAGTTACTTTCGAGCTCAATTTTGCGAAATGCTAGAGTTTTATTCTCTCAATCCAACCTTTGTTCGTCCACCGTTTTTTCTTTCTTTTTTTTTCTCTCTCTCTCTCTCTCTCCACCTATTTTTCCACACGATTCTCTCGAGCGAGCGCTCATCGGTAGGGAAAAGCGCTTTTCCTCGTTATGACCCTGCCTCGCTTTTCTCTCCATTTTACCCCTCGAGCACACTTCATTAAGAAACGAGGAATTATGCAAAGAAGAGGGTGACGAGAAATGCGAGTAGAGTGTTCAGATAGAAAGTTGATGTAATACGGAGGCACATCTCATTCTAAATTTCCCACAGAAAAGAAAACCAACCGAAGACCCTCAAAAGCTCCTCGTGGCAAAGCCGAAACATCTGCCTAAATGCAACCCTCGAACGCAGAAATAAAGAGACAATCGTTTTCGATCTTTATTTCTTTATCAAACGAATTTTCATCACAGAGTTCGATGGATTTGACCGAACGTCGAATAAATTTCGTAAAATCGTCAAGTACGACAGATTTGAGAAAATAGTTTTCTTTTTCTTTTAGAAAAAAAACTTCTCAACCATGTCAATTCGCAATTATCGCTCAACCGATAGACTAAGCTTTGACAATTCGGAAGCTCTCGGAATTTCTACGTACGGTCCACGTCTCTGGAGTCTCAGTGGCGTTCAGAAGGCCCAGAGACTTTGCCTCTTCCTCGTTACCCCCTCGTGTAGAAGGAGAAGACAAGAGCCCCAGAGAAAATGACCGAACAAAAAGTTGATGATGTCGAGGAACATGGCTTTGTACGAATTCGCCATAAAACCCTTAATAACATGCACTGTATATATGGTAAATATACAAGTGAATATGCTCATGACTTTATGCTTCTGGAAATATATGCTCACTCTATATACAGTCGCGTATTTCTCATACATGTTCGTATTCGTGTACCTAACCACTAAAATTAAAGGGTTGACACTGTTGCCCCGTACGATCAAGCCAGTAGCTTTAAACAAGTTTCTTCCTTCTCTGCCGTTGTCTTCACTGACCCAAGTACAAGATCATCCATTTACGAGACCTTGCTGTGTCATGTACTGAGAAAAGTTGTTCAAAAGAAAGTAGATAAAACTTGGAAGACTCTCCCCTTTGCTCCATCCAGTGTATCAGCACCGAGCAACCTAACCAAGACAGGGAAAAGCAGAAAAGATCACGTGCTGAGGTTGGAAAAGTGTTTCGAATGTTTGGATCGTTTCCAGGAAATAGATCAAAGTCCAGCACGATTGAATTATATGTTTGATCGCATTTGCTAGTCAAAAGACATCCTATTATTTGTAACACGGTCAATAAGCCATATATGATCAATGAAAATATTATTTTATTACTACAATAAAGTCGGTGATTTTTAAGACGAGTGTCATGATCATTTATGGATTACTTTTTATTCTGAGGTTTTTCGATCTCAGTCTGACTTAACTTACTTTGTCCGAGCCTCACAGTTGACATATTTGAATCGATTGCATTTCGTTGGCTATGGTAAAGGTTGTTCAGCGATGTCACACTATGTAACTAGAGCGATAGCAGCAGAAGATACCAATTGATCAAGGAATTACTTTTCTAAATCGATGATTTTTATCGCAATTGTTCGTTTATGCTCAATTTTTTTTTGTTTAGAAATAATCATTTGGGTTTTCCAACATATCAAAATTTTGTTTGAAAACATATCTAATCGCGAAAACTAAACATTTATGCCTCACATCTCTGTTGGATCGAGATTCCCATAAGCCGTGTGTTGAAATTTGAAATTTCATTAATTATTTATCGTGATAAATAGTCGGTAATGCACTCTGAAATTTTAAAGGCATTTTCTTGAATACTCGAATAGTCTAATAAAAAAATATCAAATTTTCATCTAATAATGAGGTTCGCGACAAGGCAACCTTAAAAAATAAAATAGATCTCCAGTTTGCAACAAATTGGCTGGTTAGTTTGACATTTCGTACGCAACTTGATTAAACTCGGTGAATTCGATAATGACAATTCAACATGCTGGAATTTAGCGAAAAAATCATATTTCTCTCGTTTTTTTTCGTGTATAGCCGACGATTCCAATATCACGATTTTATAACTTATCCCCATGATAAAAGTAGTTAGCTTTTTCTTGACGTTTCAATTTTCTCACTTACGAGCTTTCTGGAATGAAATAAAAAAAAAAAGTGCAGCAATAAAATTTGCGGAAGTTGAGGAACGACGATAAAAAAATTTACAGACACACAGCCTTTCATCGATGTGTAGCATTATACTCATAGTAACTCCCTCGTGAAAGTTTTCTCGAGAATTCGCAACTCGTCATGGTATGTGGAGGTGGAAGACCCGCAGAGAGAGAGAGAGAGAGAGAGAGAGAGAGAGAGAGAGAGAGAGAGAGAGAGAGAGAGAGAGAGAGAGAGAGAGAGAGAGAGAGAGAGAGAAAGGGATTGAAGGAGTTAAAAAAGTGTGCAAAACGGATTCCCTAGACTCAATTAAACTTGTCGGTCTCACTTGGAGGCTCGAGGTAGACTTTGGGCTGTACGAGATGGGAAAGTGGGGGAGGAGTTCTAAGGTTGAGGGCACCATGACTCACGACAGTCCCGAGGGTGAATGCTCCACCTACACCTTGATATTTTATTTTTCTTTTCCTCTCTAACCCTGAATCGCTCCAAGAAGTGTAACGGCGTCATCCCTCATTTATCTTGCACCATTTTTCCATCAGCTTACCACTCGAGCGTGAGTCGTGGTTGAAAAAAAAAAAATAAATAAATTAGAACACTCAATTAAGATCAATGGATATTTCTGGAACGCATAATCGAAATATTCACGCGTCCGTGTTGATAAATTTCGCATCTGTTTGTTCATCTGTTCATGAATTTCCAAGCATCTCGACTCATTGACTAGCTGGCGTCGTTGACTCAACGTTTCGTCCACTCATAGGCCTTTCATTCTTCGTCAAATTTAAATCACTCAGAAAAGTTTGCGTAGTACGAATCTTTAGATACGTGGGCGGTAGTTATATGAGTCAAGACAATTTGAATGGAAAAATATTTCTATTCGAATGAAAATAAAATCAATGTCCACAGAAAACATTCGTCATTAACTCTTAATAGTCACACCTCCAGATTGTGACGTAATGGTCATTGGGGGTGACATTAACCGGCACTCACTTAGAAAGGCGATAAAAAGTTGAAAAATCGTAAAAAAAAATAAAAATAAAAATACTACGATGTATTTTCAACCTTCGAGTAACGACCATGATGATTGTATTTAATTCGTGTAATTTTTTATTTTAAAAAATAGTCAAAAAACAACTGTTTTTACGAAAAATGATGCAGAAATTGTAATTTTCAATTAAAAAAAAAAGAAAAAGTCGTTTCATAAGTCTGCAAAACAGCATGCTTTCAGAACTGGCTAAATTAGCGACCGTATCGAAAAGTATACCCCAGGTTTTACACCGTCGGCTTCCTACGGCTTCCAAAACTGAACTAACGGGCCTTTACAAATAAAAACGACGAGGCTCCCTACTAAAAGGTTCAAACTACCGATAGAGGGTGTCACAAGTCCCATTTTCTCAATATATCCATTACGTATCGTTGGTAGCAAGCGGCTGGGTTAAAATTAACCCCATGTGACCATTAAGGGTTAAACTTTACAGCTCGAAAAAAATATTTGCACGAATTTGATGAACACAGGATGATGATCAAAATGTCATTCGAATTTTTTGCTATTAGCAAATGCGAATGAACCGATCGGAATGGTGATTGCTTAATGAGTTTTTTTGATTGAATTTAAAGTGCTTGTTCAATTGAAGCACAAAATAAGATTTTGTAATTGAAACGTCAGGTTATGGGTAAGTGTCATTCACCGATCTTCGAGGCAACTTACTGCGAAATGCTTGACAGGTTGCTCATACAAAATGTATAGCTATAGCTAAGTGAGCCGATAAAACGTGATCACGAAACTCAATCGGAGCAACGCGTAGGAATGTTACAATCGTCTTGTGTACTTCGCCACGGGTCATTTAAGTTTTGTGTACTACCGGTGACCGAACGCGAGAATAGTTGCTCGAGGTGCTACATTTCCGCTCGAATAATTTCTCCTTTCTCACTTGGCATCCTCCTTTCTTCCTGTACACTCATAAAATTTATTTTACAATTGACTCTCGTTAAACATGATGGACAATGTTCGACAACAATTGCAACACGAAATCGAAATAACCAACGCGGAAGGTCGCGCGTCCATATTGACTTGGCTCAATTATAAATTTCTTAGAATAATTTAATAAATTCCTAGCTAGTGCTTATGCGATTCTGTTGTTCCAATTACATCGAAAAAGAATCAAGGACTCCGAGAATATTGTCGAAATAAAATGGCGGCCGAAATACATTCAAAGTAACAATGCTGAAATTTTCATCGATATCTCAAGATTCTCATGAAATATTTAGTCAGAACAATAAAACGATATTTTTTTTAGTATCAAAAGAAAAAATTAGTACGAAAATGGTTATGATTTTAAAAATTGAACAAACAATTAATAGAAAAACGTATTTTTCGTTGGAGCCCAAAATTGCGAACGTCAATGTCATTTCAAAGTACCACGGAGAGAAAAATCTGTTAAAAATTAACGTGCTGTTACTCGATCGTGATGTAAAAGACACGCAATGCAGTATTCATAGATGCATGTTACAAAAATTATGGGTTTTGATGAAAAAAATTATTATCTTGCTTAGAAAAAAATGTATTTTGCAGCACAAAATAAAAAATGTGACAACGAATTTTTCTGATGCAGGACGGTAAATTTACCGTGCTGGCAATTCTCATAACGTTTATTAGAAAGCACCGTAATTTTTTCCAGAAATCCCTATAAAAATTATAAGTTTTTTCTTTATGTATACATTTCCTTTTTCATTTATAAATTTACTTAGATTTTTGTATTAAGAACGTACCTTGCTACTTATACGAGAAGCCAGAGAGTGAATAACAGAAAAAAGTACAAAAGGAATAATCCCCGGATGGATGTTTCCCGATCGTTCTCCAGAGATAGCTAAGCCAAGAAGTTTTTGAATCAGTAGCTCAGAGTTCGAAATATTATATATCGTATTATGTACATCTATACGTATCTTAAGAAAAAGGAAGTCTATCAGTATTCTTCACGAGTCACCTCGAGGGGACTCCAAGACACACCGCATTTGTAATCGCATGACGCCCAATGGATTCTCATACACGTCTTGTGTCACTCTCGTGAGTCAGTCCAAGTTACGGCTATATAGTCGTTCCCAGCAGCGGTGGTAGGCTGTAGAACGTACCGTGTTCTATCGTTTCTCTTAGCATATACAATTTTCTCGTAACGTCGACGAATATTTAGTATTATACGTGCAACTGTGCTGGCCTGATGCTCGTTCTTGCTTGATCTCGATACACCAAACCCACTGCTTGGTACCAATTCGCAACGACATTATAATCGAAACTCAAAAACGTGCTATCGCCTTTGTTATTACTTCTTGTGTGACGTGTACAAAAATCGAAACGTGCATAAAGTGGAATTTCCTTTCCTCCAATGTGGGAGAATGAATAGTTGTGCCTCGTGTTGTTTTATTCTATGGAATTATAATATCCTACGAACGAAGATATACGATCGATTCATCTCCGAACAGGTGAGGTTTCCCGGGCTCATAAAATGACTTTGAAATTATTTTCTATGGGATAGCACTGACGAAAACAAGATGCACGATGATCAAATCTTCCTCTCCGAGGAACTAAACTTTTTATTTTAGCTCCCTCATAAAGAGAGCTTTGAGCATCGTGCATCTTGAGGAAGCAATTTGCAAATTTCAATTTGCAGCGTTTTTTTTTTGTACTTGCATTTAAATGAAATAATTTCGACAACTTTTCTAGAAAGTCAAGAGGAAGTACAGACTTATACACAATATTTTACAAAATTTGCAGAAATTAGAGCGGTTCGACAATTTTTCAAAAAACTCAGATTTTCGTACAATTCGAAACATCATCGAATTTAAACTGTCCAGCCGATATTTCCCAAATTCAATACCAACCTTCCTATTATAATACTCTATTTATAAAAAAAAAAAATTAGTAATAAATCTTAAAATTTCCGGAAGTTAGAGCTTCGACACCCTTTTTTTGAAAATTTGAAAATACCGTAGAATTCGTATTTTTCTAGCAATTCCAACAAAATTTTCAGAGAATGAAGAGCTTGTAGAGATTAAAATCTGTGCAGAACTGGAGCCCTGCAGTTCAAGCCGTTCTCGAGTTATGAACGTTTGAACTTTACAGTGCCAGAACATACACACACACACACACACACACACATCCGGACATTTTTTCTAGATATGATTTTTCAATGTTATGGGACATTTTAAGCACATTGACATTGAAAACTGGAAAAAAAAAATTTCACCGTCATCATATAGCTTCCTCTATGAGGAAGCGAAAAACAACACTTGATTCGCTTTTATTCCTCGCCAGCAAACGAACACGTCAGTTGAAACAAGGAATATTATAACTCGGGCTTATAGCAAGAAAGTGTTTGAATGCCATTTATATGCTTCGTAAATATAATAAACGTACATGCACATAACGACCCGGTTTGGTTCATTGTACGAGATATTTTTGTCGTACCGGAACTACTTTTCCTACTCGTCGTATCGAATCGATATATAGACGGGAGTATATTTACCGCAACAGACACAAACGAAACGAGGAAACAGAGGAACGCTCGTTGAATTCAGAAATTTCATATTACTCGAAGAGTAAAACGAATATCGATCCTCGGGGGTAAATGACCATGCAGTCTTATGGAAGAATCGATGTATATTTTTCTCAAACAGTCTGTCAGACTCTGCGATCGTCAGCAATAATACAAGACGCCATAGAGTCGTCGGGAAATTTAATGTCATCCAGCTGTCGCGTCAACTCCTAGGGCCATATAAATATGTAGTGGCAAAAAGTTCAGTGAGTCTGTTCCATCGAATGTTTGTCACTCGATCACTGCGGCATTCGAATAGATGCGATGCATTCAAATTCGTCATTGTTGCATGGAGAGCTCACAAATCATATGTCGTGCTACAGTAATTTAGAAACTTCCTTTCCGAACCTAAAATCTAGAGGAAGCTTTGATCATCGTGCATCCTGAGCACCTTGACGAAGCAATTTGCAAATTTCAATTTGCAGCGTTTTTTCTATTTGCATTTTAATTATATAATTTCGACAACTTTCCTAGAAAGTGAAGAGAAAGTACGGACTTACTTACATACAATATCTTAATAAATTTGCAGAAATTAGAGCGGTTGGACGATTTTTAAAATAACTCAGATTTTCTTAGAATTCGAAAAATCATCAAATTTAAACCGTCCAATCGATATTTCCCAAATTTAATGCCAACATTCCTATTATAATACTTTATTTATAAAAAAAAAAATTAGTAATAAATCTTAAAATTTGTGGAAGTTAGAGCGTCGACACCTTTTTTTTGAAAATTTAAAAATGCCGTAGAATTCGTATTTTTCTAGCAATTCCAACAAAATTCTCAGAGAACGAAGAGCTTGTATAGATTAACATCTGTGCAAAACGGGAGCCCTGTAGCTCAAACTATTCTTGACTTATGAACATTTCAATTTAACACTGCCAGAACATACACACACACACACATCCGGACATTTTTTCTAGGTATGATTTTTCGATGTTTTATTAAATGAATTAATTTAATAACACTTAATTAATTAAATACTTTTCATTGTTTTTCAATGACGTAGACGCATGTCTCTTGACTCACCATAAAATTCGATATAAATGTTAATATTTCATTCGTAATATTTGGAAAAATCAATTTTCCACGTGAAAATTGCACGAAAAAAAAACAACAAAAAAACGACGAATTCGTTTCATCAGCTGAATTTGTAGGAAGGTGAGAACGGGCGTCGTACATCATGCAGCCAATTTTTATCGTCCTATCGCCGAGGACATTCGATTAAACGTATATTTCCGAATATATATCTATGTACATTAAATCTGTGGCATATCGTAAAACGAGCAGTTATATTGACTTTGCGAGAAAATAAAATTCGCATTTTCCCTATCAATATTAGGCTCGAGCTGTGCTGTTTTCAAACTCCACGAGGTTTGTGATCTATAGTTTTTTTACGACGGAACAGAGAGGCTTGCGGAGCAAGAAGTAAACGAAGCGATAAACCGAATTGAATATCTCGCAGTTTGCACCGCAGTGGGTTGTTCTATGCTTCAGAGAATCTCGTTCCTCTCCATCTGCTCTCTATGCCGTTTCTTTCATATAACGATACCATAAAGTTCGAACGTGTCTCATCGCTAAATTGTTACGATTTGATACAACACCCACCACTACGAACCGCAAAAACTTTTTATAACTGTAGTTGTTTATGGATTTATTTATTTTTAATAATTCAACCTCGATAAGCGAGGCTAACAAATACGAGTGAATAAACCGCTCTTTGACAAATTTCCAAAGTGCGCGGATCGATGACTCGTCGTTCTGCTGCTTGAATTTCATGTCCCGTGGAAGCAAAAATACTCCGCCTGATAACTGTTCGTATGTTTGCCCCGGATTTTGACAGCCGAACATCATTTTTTTAACTGTCGCTTCGTCACGCACGTTTCATCCTTAAAAAACATCAATTGATAATATTTTTTCATTCAGCACCGATTTTATAATCATATTTTCACCAATTCACCCACTGAATTACGGTTCCAAATTTGTCCAAAACATTCCATGGCACAAAAATGAATAAACTCATCAATTACCTGGAATATTTATCCAGGAAGTTCGCATCGATTAAATGCAACGAAAACTCATTATTGTTTAAAGCAGAGCGCAAAATTTCTTACAGTCATTGCCAAGAACAGTGCGACAGAATTCTTTGCCATTCGAAAACCGAATTTAATGGAAAAAAACAAAATTGGAAAAAGTGCATGAAGGACGTTTGTATGCAAAATTTTATATCGATACGAATTTCTTTGAATTTACACCACTCTAAGAGAATAATGATATCTAATAGCCCGCCCAATTTTAAGAGTTTCCACCATGTAGAAGTCGAGATATTTATTTATAAAAATCCCAATTTTCAGTAGATTCTCATAAGAGGGTGTATTGAAAATTTCAATTTTCAACATTAAATATTTCGATTTGTAAATGGTGAAGCCTCTTAAAACTTTGCATACACTTTAATGTGACATCGAAGAAGCATTATTTAGTTTTTCAAAAAAAAGGTCGTAAAATTTTTTCGAAATTTTGTTTATTATATAAAAAATTCAGATTATGTTGGACAATCTTGGATTTAGAATATGTAGTTCTTTGTTCAATTTGTAACAACTTTTTTTAGTGAACTTAGGCTCGCAAACCATTTTGTATGTAGGAAAAACTGAAAAGAAAAATTTAGATTTGACCGTCGCCATACAACGTCGTTAATTATCAAAATAATGAATAAAAATTGAATTTTACGTTGCATTCCAATGATGCAAACTTCAACATTGCTATTTATTCCTGTTAAATCTTTGTAATAAAAAAAAAACAAAACAAAGTAAAATTCGGCTTCACCATCGTTGAATGTTCGTGTGCATTGAAAGTGTTGATAGAGATAGTAAAACGGAGAAACGATCGAGAGTTATATTATCACTAACGGAGCCACAGAGTGCTTCTGTTACACCAAAACCTCTGGTCCGTACATGCCCATATAAATACACACAGCGCACCATTGAAACTAACGACCGAATGGATTTGGAATTAACGATGATCGGTTTTACGAGCCATACAGTTAGTACACCCTGTACACGCAGAACCATACGGAGCAGCCTGCCCGGCGGACTAACCTATATATTTGTCCCTGCGTATGGAAGAAAATCCATATTCACGTATTTAGTGAGATTTTCGCCGGAGAAACAGCGGCTTGTGATCTGCTGCGTTCATTCGTGATCTCTTGCTTCACTTCGACGGGGCAAAAGTATTTGCCCCGGTAAATTATCGATCCTTCGTGTAGAAATGAGCCCCGGGCCGTTTGGTTTGAACGTTGTTCGCATCCGTCGACGAATTTCCATTCACCTAACTAGTAAACGATAGAAAAATCAGGTACGCGTACACGACTTTGAGAAAATATTCAAAGAAAGATTTTCATGCTTGAAAATCATTGTTTTTATCGCGTATCGTAAAAACAACAAAAAAACACCACGAAATCAGAGATTTTTTAATTTCGAGCTCCCATCGATCATTCAGCCGGACGATTGGCGATTATAAGGGCGTTGTATGACGACAGTAAAATCTAAATTTTTGTTTTCAGTTTTTCTTACATACAAAATGGTTTGCGAGCCCAAGTTCATTAAAAAAATTTGTTACAAATTGACTAAAGAACAACATACTCTAAATCCAAGATTGTCCGAGGCAATCTGTATTTGTTATGTAATAAACAAAATTTAAAAAAAATTTTACGATCGATTTTTTCGAAAAACTAAATAAAGCTTCTCCGATGTTACATAAAAGTGTTTGCGAAGTTTTAAGAGGCTTCACTATTTAGAAATCGAAATATTCAATGTTAAAAATTGCAACTTTTAACACACGCTCTGCTTATGAGAAACTACTGAAAAATGTGATTTTTATAAATAAATGTCCCGACTTCTCTTAAAATTGTGAGAGCCATTAGACATCGCTGGTGTGGTGAAAATTTGAAGGAATTCTATCGATAGAAAATCATGCAAAAAATGCACGAAGCACAAGCACAAATAAAACTCCATTCGCCTGGCCCAGAAGCCTTTGGCCAACATCAGCTTTGGTGATTCTTGTGGTCATACCAAACTCATGGTGTGTTTCGTCCCTTCGCAAACTTCTCTATCTATGGATCACCCTCAGAAATTCTAGTCCTTTTGGAATTAACAGTTCCTGCTGTATGTACCCAAAGAAGGGCGACGAGCACTTAACCGTTCTCACGAGAAACGCGGGACAATGCGGAGGCCACGAAAGCAGCAAGAGAGAGCGCAAGTGTTAAGGTCTCGGAACTCTATATTTGCCATCATTTGCGTCGTGTGGGCCAGGTGAAAAGCTGCATTTGTATAGAGCTTGCTAATCGAGCACTATCAGGTCTACGTACGTCATATACATACTCCAGTTTATACAAGCTACATAAAGTCTGATAGTTATGGTCCTCGTGACTCTGTGATAAGCCATGATGATCCAAGCATCCAAAGAACGGGCTTAATCCCCGTCGATCTCCGCCGATGATTGCATGGACTTTTCTTCAACTCGCTCGTATCGTAGGCGAAGTCAAAAACTGCAGTATAAATTTTACTCGTTTCCAACCTCTTTCTTGGTGGTACATGGCTCTTGAAAGCGCGTGGATTGTAAGGTAAACCTCGACGAAATGATACGTCGTTTGTAGCGCAGCGAAATTTCCTGCTGCTGTTTGGTGCCCTTCCTGTCATTACCCATTTCTCAATCGTAAATGAATCCTGGTCGTGGCTTTGCGGATTAACTTAGCAAACGCCATGAAGGTTTATATTTATTTATTGAAAAATGATTATTTTTGTGAAAAAATTATTGTTTTAATGAAAAACAACAATAAAAAATAATAAGATAATAATAAACAATAATAAGAAAATAATTTTTATTTTGGTAAAAATATTGTTTTAGGGAAGATAAATTATTCTTTAGATGTAAATAGTTGTTGTTTTAATGAAAATAATTATTGTTTTGATAAAAAAATTATTTTTTTGATGAAAATAATTGTTTTAATTTTTAGTAAAAAAAAAAATTGTTTCAATAAAAAAATGGTTGCGGCAACAGTCTTTGTCAATCATCGGATACTAACTTCTATTGAGTATCGAAGATGCTTCACCATCACAGCCTCTTTATTTCGAGGAGCCAACGAGATACATTTCCTTTTAACAATACTTCCGGAATCGTCACAGAACCAATTCTTCGTCTTTTCTCTCGCGCGTCTCTCCGTGTCGATACTTTCGATATGTGTATTTTATCGAGAAATCAATATGCCTCGTATCGCGAGACTCAAACATGCGGGAACGCCCGATAAAAGCTGTAAAAGCTTTTCAAAATATTCGAACAAGCAAACTGTCGTCTCGATAGCGAGATAATGCGAAATCCGATGATATGATTACAACAGAATCTACGAAATTTCTTCTCATTTCTTCTTCAGCAGGTTTTACTTACCGCTGAGAAACAAAAAAATTATAATAAAACATCATCGTTGAACGCTGCGCAGGCTATGGGTACGAGGAACTCTGGCGAATGTTCAAAACGATAATATTTGCTGGATTATAGAAGCCAGCAGACGTTTCGTTCGCGCCTGAAAGAGTATTTTGCTATAGTTCGATAAAACCGTTTCCCCGGAGGGTAAACTTCCAACCGCCTGTCACGACGCCGCACATACATTTTCCTCCCTCTGTGTACAAGCACAACCCGGTAAAGGGGAAAGAACCTCGACGTAACCGCGCATCGACGATAGTTCCTTCGACTCTTCCGCAATGTTGAAGCTGCGCTTGTGGTTGTTGTGATGTACGCTAATGCCCTCGAGGTCCTCCTGAGCGAAGGCAAACAAGCGGAGAGAGAACATCGCGAATAGAATTCCTCGATGCAAGCGGAGCTCCTCGTACTCTCTCCCTCTCCATCGATCTCCCTCGTTGCTCCGCGACTTGATTTTGCCAGTCCATGCAAATACAAATCCGCGTCAATTCACCGTAAGTGGGTGGTTCGACATAGTTGCAAAAAGAAAAAAAAAACAAAAAAACATATGTTGACGTGCCGACGAGAACGGGGCATGTACACACATTCGCACACGTCCTACTATATGGGAAGAAATTCCATGCACACATTTTTCGAACGTCCCAGCTTGGATCCCGATAAATTTAAACGGAATGCTATCCTGGCGAATAAGGCTATGAATATATGATTATAATTTTGTTTACATTCTTCACATTCTTTAGATACTTTCATTTTATTACACGGCACATGCTTTTTTCCAATAAACCCTTAATAGTCACATCTCTGGATTGTGACGTGACAGTCATTGGGGGTGATATCAACCCCACTCACTTTGGAAGACGATAAATAGTTGAGAAATCGTTGAAATTTTTTTTTTTTTAAATACTACATTGTATTCTCAACTCTCGAGTAAGGACAATGAAGATCGTATTTAATTCTTGCAATTTTTAATATAAAAAAAATGTCGAAAAAAAAAATTCTGCAAAAATCACTTTTTTTTGCAAAAAATTATGCAGAAAAATTTTCAATTAGAAAAAAACAAAAAATCGTTTCAAAAGTCTGAAATAGCATGCTTTCAGGTGGGACTGGTTAAGTTAGCGACCGTTCCGAAAAGTTTACCACGGGTTTTACGCACCGTCCGCTTCTTACGGCTTCCAAAACTGAACCAACAGGCCTTTTCAAAGAAAAACGACGAGACTCGCTACTAGAAGGTTCAAACTACCGATAGAGGGTGTCACAAGTCCCATTTTCTCAATATTTCCATTACGTATCGTTGGTAGCAAGCGGCCGGGGTAAAATTGACCCCATGTGACTATTAGAGGTTAAACCAAGTTTCTACGAATATTATACGTGCCACGTATAAAAATTCTCGTTGCGTAATATCGCGTTTCCTTCGAAAGGAATTCGTACATGGATGCTGAAATCAATTGAGATTTTTAGCGTGACGCTCTAATCAACTTCTACATCAAAATCCTCTATTTATAGATGTCGATCTTCGTTATAGTTTTTCGATTCGATAACCAAACTGCAAACCTCATACAAGATTCGCGAGCCTCATCCATCGTGTACGATATTGCTAATTATTTGATGTAGAATATATTTTGAAAGGAACCTCAACTGAATACCGTCGACGAGTGGGTTCGATTAATCTCTCAATCGCATTCCTTTTTGCTGAATCCATGAAAAAGCCGATTCGAAATAATAATATTTGTGTGAACCTCGTTCGAACCTTCCAACAGGTTTTTGTCTTTAAAAACAGTCGAACGAATACTTCTCACTCGAAATTTGCTTCATTTTAACCGGCGAGGTGTTAAGTTCTGCTTTTCATAGCAGAATATATTTTATTTATCCTCGGATGAACTTCATTGAATAAATCACATTCCAATAAAGTTATAAACCCTTTCGTACCTTGCATTCAAACGTGCAGGCAGCGTATCGGTTCGATACGCTGTGACGGTTTCGCGCTGGGTGCAAAAACCAGTGACGTTACTCTTATAAGGTAATTCCTCATTAACGAGATTTCCCGGCCGCGATATGACCCAATAAAAATGTTTTTTTCTTCTGCACGATATGGCAACGCGGAACGATGTTGAAGTTTGCATCGTTGGAATGCAACGAAAAATTTCATTTATATTCATTATTTTGATAACTATACAGTTTTTCCAATTTAAAAAAAAAAACAAAAATAAATTGAGTTTTCGAATGACAAAGAATCCTGTTCCACTGTTCTTGACAAACCCTGTATAAAATTTTGCGCTCTGCTTTAAAAAAGAATGAGTTTCCGTTGCATTTCAACGATCCGAATTTTCATCTCGATGCCGATTCTCTCACCATCGTCACCGTTAATACAACGTTCTGATTCTTGAGAACAAAAAATTTCAGATTTTTACCATTTTATTTCAGAGAACTTCGGATGACAAAAATTTCATTTTACATTGTGAATTGTCTTTTTAATTATTTGCCGAATCAAGGAAACATGATTTTTTGTATATGCTCTCGGAACGTGTATAAATTTGTTTTTTTTTTCTTTCGGCTGTTTCAGGTGAGTTTCAATGCTTCTTCTCTTCGATTGTCTATCCGTATTTGGTGAGTAAGTAAATTTAGGTTTGCAATCATAAAGATATAAACGGAATTAAAGAATCCAAAGCTCGAAATACAATTTCGAAATGCACGTTCTCTCTGCAAATGCTATTTTTTAATTTGCTAGTTTGCTACACAATTGATACGATGATCGATTGATTGCTCATTCCGAAAACTGAGTTACCTGCAAAATTGCGTTCATTCGTATGACGTTTGTCACTGTCCGAATGAGGGTCCACTAAATATCCATAATTGCTTATGGCTCTGTTCTTGCAAGAAGAAACGTGGGTATCACAAAATATGGATTCCGGAATGGATAAATGTGTAAACTCGTCGCATATGGAATTCGATTTAATCAAGTCAGAACGTCAATTAAGATTAAACTACGACAATAACGTCTGGTTGGGTTGTCGTCTCGTGGTTGTAGGACGCGAGATATATCCAAAGACGTAAATGCTTCCTCTTAGTAATTAGTTTCGAGAGGAGCTCGCATTAGGGAGTATTTAATTATGAGGGTTGAGCTGGTCTCTCTTATCGTCTTCGTGAGGTAGAAAGGTTCTCGTAACACGTAATACGTGAAGAAGGAAATGAAGCAAACTTGGATTGTCCATAATTTCATGCTCTGAATTCCCTCTAAGCCGTTGCCACGAAATCATATTTTCGTCACGTTGAAAAATCAGTTTTATCGCAAATTTCAATAGCTCTAAAAATCATTTTCTGCTTGACCCTTAATGGTGACATGGGGTTAATTTTACTCCAGCCGCTTTTGACCGACGATACGTAATAGAAATTTTGAGAAAATTGAACTTTTGACACCCTGTGTTGAAGCTTCCAGTAGGGAGCTTCATCGTTATTATTTGAAAGGGCCCGTTAATTCAGTTTTGGAAGTCATAGGAACCGGACGGTATAGAACCTGAAAGCATCCTATTTCAGGCTTATGAACCGATTAAAAATTTTTTTTTTATTGAAAATTACAATTTCTGCATCATTTTTTGTAAGAAGAGTCATTTTTGCACAATTTTTTTTTTTCGACATTTTTTTAACATTAAAAATTGCACGAATTAAATACAATCATCATGGTCGCGTTACTCAAGGGTTCAAAATACATTGTAGTATTTTTATTTAATTTTTTTCAACGATTTTTCAACTATGTATCTCCCTCCAAAGTGAGTGAGGTTGATGACCCCCCCCCCCCCCCCCTATGACTATCACGTCACAATCTGGTGGTGTGACTATCAAGGGTTAAGCGTACGGAACTCGGTAAAACACTTTCCCGTCTGATTTACACGTCGTCGAGTTGGAGAAACTCGATTTTTCCTTCGATACTCCCGCCGCAGTGAAACGCCCACCCCTATCTCTCTTGGAACAACGATCAAAGTAACAAAATCGACTCGTTGGATAGAGCAGACAAGAGAGACTGCCAGAACTCGAGAAGAAGGTGATCTCAAAACCTCCGAAGTTGGTATGTTCCCCGGTATATATAGTCAGAGTCAGTTGAACTTAGATGTAGTACTACGTCGAGTTATTCCCAAGTGGGATCAACGAGTGAACCCGCGAAGTTCACCGTGGCTATAATGTGTGCATAAAGGTGGTTTAAAAAAAAAAAATAAAAAAACAAAATAAAGAAGCAAGAGACGTAACCTCGACCGAACGTGAAACACGATCCCCCTATTCTCCGCACTAGCTTTTCTGTCTTTGTCAACTCCCACGCATCGTTATGAATCAACGGACACTTAGCCAAAGTGGCGCGGCCACGACGAGGAGAAAGCTGTTGGTGACATACAGAGGACACCCTGCGCAAAGCCTTATAGGCATTACGATCGATCTCTGTACACGGATGTCCCGGTGAAACGTCAGTTGGCCGAGTTCGTGGGACACTGCGCATCCTGCAATATAATAGCACACTCCACTTCGTTGGAACGAAGATGCCGAACAAAAACGTCCATTTCACCGTTTCAACATCTCCTCCTTTAATAATTACTCGATCGCAAAGGGAATCAAGTTTAGTCGGTTGACATTGGAGAAAAGGGAATGATGGGGGGCATGGAAGCTGATTCTGAAAAAATGGATGTAGAATGGAATAATTTAAAAAAAAATGTTTAGTCGGTTTTCGCGCGTCGCCGTAGCAAACGAGATGGGGAATCCAAAAGCTCCGAATACGCGTTTATCACTCGTTCGGATCTCTGCTACTTCGTGAAACTTTACACAGACACTAAAAAACAAAAAATCGCAGAGAAACGTCGTCATACATCAAAGTTTTACGCTCGCAAAGAGTGACGTGCGATAAGCATTCGCAGCAGGGAACGTAGCACAAGGAACACCTGTGCATCGCAAAAGGTCAAAGCATGGTGTTGGTGTCTTTGGTTTGATCGGTAACCAACATGCCAAAACTTTCAATGAAAGACGCAACTCGATATATATCTGTAGTAAACATTTAATAAATAAGGTTCGGAGACGACTGGGAGCTAGTGTCTGCCTGAGGCTTATCATTCCCTCGGCTGACGCGCTAGCTCTCCTGGTTTTTTCTTATCAATTTGATGGACGATCCACCGAGCCGTTATTTAGAAGATACGTCAACACTCTACAGAATATACTCGACTGCTCCGGGGTTTTCTCTCATCTTGGGCATCAACCTCGTAATCCGTGAGATAAGCCCCGAACCTTTGCTCCAACGAAGATGTCAAATCATATCAAACGAAATTCACCTCCATTAAAACGTCCCATTAAATTTCTGTTTCATGTGTCACTTTCGCAGGATTTAAAGCTTCGCTAAACTTTTCATTCCAAACGTTTCAACGAAGCGTACGTTTTTTGAGATTCATCTAAAATTTGAAAAAGCGATTCGAAATTGAAAGCATTTTCATATCAACTCGAATTATCTCGAGAAAGTGAGTTTTTCGTCTTGGGACAAAAACGACGAAAGTCGAAGCACTCGACGAACCGAAATTGCGTACGATGCTGAAGTTTGCATCGTTGGACTGTAACGAAATTCCGTTTTTTCTTGAACAGATTTCAAGATTCTTATTCAATATTTGGTCAGCACGATAAAACGATTTTTTTTCGGGATCGAAACCCAAAATCGGTACGAAAAACGTATTTTTCGTTGGAGCTCAACGTTGCAAACTCCAGTGTCTTGGAATTTTCAACATTCTCCAAAAAGTATGTCATACGTTTAAGGACACAGGCTTACAAAGTGTTTGCATTCTGCAAGCGAGCACGTAATAGTTTGTCGTTCTGTGTGGTGTACGATATAGCTACTTGCGATTTGGTGGAGACGGAAGTCTCTCGGTTACGACGATCGGAAAACTTAACCCCAGGAACAATGTCGTAATAATACGTCCCTGGGAAATTCTCCGAGTCATCCAGTCGTTGCACATTCTATTTTTTTCCCCTTTCCGCTCTTCTTCTCTCTCTTTTCGAGTCTTCCTTTCGCTGCAGCTTTCGGTCTGACTTCAACAGCCTCAACCGCCGACACTCATATCTACAGATACATCCTTCTGAAATACTTTGATTTACATATATTCGACAAACCCGACAATATTCCAAAGTCTTCGTTCCCTTCTGGAGAGCTTTGCTACAAAGAAGGTCCCGCGACTGCAGTTTTCGCCCTGGAGAATCTCCACCGTGTTCGCTAGACTTGCAAGGTAACTGGCACTGACGCTCACACTGCTGGCACTTAATGCAAGTCGAAAGCTTACGCGAAACCCGGGACGAGGGTAAAGCGTTACACACTTCGGGAAAACTGCTCCCTCTCTCTTTTTCGCTTTTCTCTTTTCGACCGAAGATTACCCTGAGTTTCGTAAACGTACAAGACACCTTTGTGCTCGAGTTTCGATTCTTTTCATTCGCTTTTTGTTTTTTTTTTCACCGGAACAAGCTCGCCGGAAGCTTTGGCCTTAATTATTTTCAGTTTGCGCTCTTTGCGATTAACAGAAATGCAGCACACAAAAAAAATATCTTTTTGCATACGGAAATCACTAAAAATCGTGTTTGATATGCAAACTCTGCAAACTCAACTCTGTAGCTCGCTTCTTTGTCGGTTGATCGAAATAATAATCACCGCCCGAAAGCCGAGGTACAATTCTCAGCGGGAAAAGCTTGCGATTAATGAAATGTTGGCGTTCCATCAACTTTTCATCACACGCCTCACAGCGGAAACTCGAATTATTTATTCCCATTGAGGAATTACTACACCGCAGCCAATCCTTACTCACGTACATCATACATTGCGGAATGTCGAGTGTTGGAAACGCCTCGAGGCTTTCGACTCGTAATAATAACCTTGGCGTGTGAAAAACGTTGTTTCATTCGTTCGAATATTTTTCACGCTTTTCGCACATACGATCTGAGTCCGACATACCGTTTGCATAACTCAACGTAAGAAAAATTATGCATTACACGGATACGTATGTGTAGACTCACGTAAATCCTGGAGATATTGGATTATGGGAATAAATGAACGTAAAACGCACGTGGCTCAACTCTTACGAGGTTTTTCCTTCGCTCATGGACTTGAACCAAGTAATGACTGAATTCCTTAGTCCGTGAACGGGCCACGGGCCATAGTGTATACAGATATAATGCATCGACTAACCTGCACTTATAATCCTTCCAATTTCGACTTTAATATCGGGCTGAGTGGGACGAGAAAAATAACCATGTCGAAAAAAGCTTCATCTTTTCATTATTTCTGCATATACACGAAACAGAAATACAAAATTGCTTAAAGTTACGACGTTATTCAAAAGAGAAGAGAAAAAATAAAAATCGACTGAAATTCGACACTAAATTTTGCGAAAAATGAAAAGACTATATATTTATTAAAAAAAAAAATTAGTAACAAATCTTAAAATTTGCGGAAGTTAGAGTGAGATTGAAATTGAATTTGAAATTGAAATTGAAATCTGGAAAAAAAAATGTTCACCGTCACATAGCTCTGTGAAAAAGCGAAAGAATTAATTTTCATTTATTTCTGCTGTTCCCAAATGTGCAAGATGTCGATTATCTCGGAACGACCCGACACATCCGTGGGGTTGATATCTCCAACGAATTTGTACATAGAGTCAATAAGCGAGTCAGAAAATTGAAGGGTGAACGAGAAGTGCTGGCAGAGCACGAACAAAAACTACAGTTATGATTGTCTTCCAAGTTGCAGAGGTTTGCACAAAGCTACTGCTCGAATTGGTGGAACAAACTATACGAGAAGACGGAACCAAACGGGACATGAATTCACGTGAGAGTTGATAACAAGAGATGCGTTCGCATCTCTGCGTACGTGACGATGAAAAATAAGTATCGCACTCCGCTGCACTTTTCCTTGGATAAATACAGACCAAAATTTATTTGATAATATTTAAAAAAAAACACACATTTTACGAAATGACATTTTTCAAAATAAAGGAAAACCGATTTTTCGGATGTTTGGAGAAGACCGAATTTCAAAGACACTAACTCTTACCGAAAAACTAAAACAGTACCTTTTTTTTACACATTCCTACGTCGTTTTAAACTTGAAGCCACTATATGAGGGAACTATTTCGAACCTCGTTTATGACTACAGCTCCCTCGTTCACACAGCTGAGAGATCACAAGGTTCTACGTGTGCGGGTTAACTCAAATTAAACATAGACCGGGTGTTTATCTGAAACTCGGTTGGGTGGCGATGAAATAGTAATTAACTGAGTTAAACGTTATTATAGGTGGGAGTTCTTGCAGAGATAGGATTCGAAAGTCTTGCGAGGTTAACAAGATGTTTTTTCACGTTAAACGATTCGAGAGCTTAAATAATATCTTAAATACATTATCTCGTCGCGCCCACTGCTGGCGGTTTGTTCTCAGAGATATTCCAATTTAATTTGAAACGGACATTTCTATCGTCTCACTTTTATTTCCACACGAATCAAATGTACAGCACCAAGAAATTATCTCCGGAAGCACGCGGTAGAAAAGCCAGGCCTTAATGGTCACATGTGGTTAATTTTGGGTGACTTTTGTCACCCTCTATCGGTAGTTTGAACTTTCTAGTAGGGAGCCTCATCGTTATTATTTGAAAGGGCCCCTTAGTTCAGTTTTGGAAGCAGTAGGAAGCAGACGATGTATACTTTTTGAAACGGTCGCTAATTTAACCAGCCCCACCTGAAAGCATGCTATTTCGGACTTATGAAACGTTTTTTTTTTCTTTTTTAATTGAAAATTACAATTTCTACATCATTTTTTGTAAAAAAGTCATTTTTGCAAAATTTTTTTATTCGACATTTTTCAATATTAAAAATTGCACCAATTGGATACAAAAATCATCATGGTCGTTGCTCAAGGGTTTAAAATACGTTGTAGTATTTTTGTTTTATTTATTTTTCAACGATTTTTCAACTGTTTATCGCCTTCCAAAGTGAGCAGGGTTGACAACACACCCCCAATGACTATTACGTTACAATATGGGGGTGTGACTATTAAGGGTTAAACACGTGAACAAAAATGATGTTTTTTCAATTGCACGGGAGAAAAGAGTGGGAAGTAAATGATCTTCCTGTACTGTTTTCTCTTAATACTAACCGAAATGGAAATATTTTATTTATGGCACTATCAGAATATTAGTCTTGGAACTGTTTACATAAAATATTAACACGAGCCCATTATAAATACACGAGGGGAAAAAGGAACAACATTAATGGGCTCTCAGGGTTGTTAGGAGAGAGGTTTACTTGAATATTTTATCGGCCCTTGGAGTTTGTTCTCCCTGCTGAGTGGGGAACGATCTGAAGAGGATGGAAGAATGTGAGAACGAGAGGGCGAGAGCAAAATCGCGCGAGAAGATGAATAACATCCCCATACTTTTTTCCTCATTTTTCTCCCTTATCTTGTCGCTTCTTGCTATAGGACCTCCATCGAGTCCCCTTATTGACGGGTGTTTTTTCTGCCGAAATATACGATACAGGACTGTATCGAAATTCCTCAGTCCTCGCCCAACATGAAAGTAATTAATCGTTCTACGTTATTACTTGGCGCGAAAATTGATAAGCGACTTTGTCATCAAAATGTCGTCAGTCAAGAGAGATAATGTGCTGGATGCTGTGCCATTACGACTAATGTAAAAAAAAAGAGTCGTGGAGAATATTGAGCACGAGTTATCACGAAATTCACTGCAACTGATAGAGAGCAATGACCTGAAAAAATATGATGGACAAAAATGAAACTTTTCACAAACCGTTGCTTCCTCCCACGATGTTTCGTTATTTCGATCCATGATGACGCAGTAATGGCGACTCTTTTCATCAAATTTTGCACCAAGAGTCGAACGATGCGGATGATGATTATGATTTTCTTTTGTTCGACAAAAAAACGAAACTGTGCCTTCAATTGAATTGTTCCACGAACGAACGCTTTTCATCGCGCTCAAGTCAAATTTATATTATTACTGAAAACACACAGAGCTACAAGAGCGTATACTCATCACACGTACACCTATAAATACATCCGTAATACCCGTCAGCCGAGAGAAGCTAAACGAGTTCGTTAAACTAAATTTCGAAAATTTCAAGCTACTACCTATCGGACATTTGAATTGTAAATCGGCGAGTCGTTGTCGTCGCTGATCTCACATTCGGGTGAACGAGTCACGTATATATATAAACTGCTCCAGTCGCAAAAACCTGCCTTTTGGTATCTACATATATATTTACGTATTTCCTGTCACGCTGTATATCTATACATTGTAGAATTTCCGTACGACACAATAGAGTCTGCACGTAGATACGGTTGAAAACCATTAAGGAACTTGACAAAGTTTTTCAAATCTTTCATTTTCCTTGACTAATTTCTCCCCCCGGAATGTTCAACAATGCCTCAACAAAAGCCTGAATGTTGGAGCGACCATTGTCTCAAATAAAGGATAACTCCATTACGTTGCTTCATACAAATGACTTTGGTGACAGATTCATTGAAAATTTTGCTTCATTTTCATGCTAAACTGATCGATAATAACGACGACCTGATGCTTCCCTCAGCAAGCAAATCAAGCTCAAGCAAATTCGGTGGTAGGGATAAGCATTTTCTTTAATTACGGAGCCCAGAAGTAATGTAATGATCTGAAAATTCAACTGGAGACTAATTACGTTGCTCCCCGTTGATTGAGCCATAAATCATTAGGATTGATGCCGTTATTGCTGAGAAAAAACTTTACACAGGCAAAATTATGCAAAAAGCGCAGTGTGTGTGTGCGTGTATGTATATGCGCGCATACGATGCAATCAAACGGCTCTTGATGCCCCTCAAGACTGATTTCCATGAAAGTCGAGCTTCGATGACAGAAACGACGAGTTTCTATTGCCGCCGTGAAGTGAGCGGGTCAACTTTCGGTTTTCCACTTTTTTATCTTGAGACTCGGCAGAGTCTCGGCAAAAGTCAATATTCTACTTTACCGACATTGACGTTTTAATTTGCTCAAAAGATTTATAAAACAAATTTACTTGTCCGGGCTTTCTCCCCGTAAAGGGGGTTTGCCATGATAATAATACTGTTGTTTATATTGATCTATGAGCATAGGATCGCAAGGTTGTTTCTTGCATATTGACAAATATCCCGAGGGATTCCTCGAGCTGCATAACTATACGTACACGAACGTACATCGAGAGGTATGTCGGCGTGCGGGTACCTCCGAAACCAGTCCCACGACTTTGCCACATACTGCTGGAAAGGGCCATCCGGATCACAATGCCTGGCATGCTCCTTGCAGGGATCCGGCGAGTGCAGCCGGCACTGCAGCCATCAAGCCAAACCAAAGGCCAACGATGTGGAGGAAGAGAAGTATTAGAGTGGGAATGGGGCAAAGGAATATCTAGGCATCCTTTTTTCTTAATCATCGATACGCGTTAAGAACGTTTTATGCAAAATTGTCTATCCAATAGCTCGAGCAATTTTGCGAGGTTTCACCATGTAGAATATTTATTTATAAAAATCCCAATTTCCAGTAGTTTCTCATAAGAGCACGTGTTAAAAGTTGCAATTTTCAACATTAAATATTTCGATTTCTAAATGGTGAAGCCTCGTAAAACTTTGCATACACTTTTATTCAACATCGAAGAAGCTTTATTTAGTTTTTCAAAAAAATCGATCGTAATTTTTTTTCGAAATTTTGTTCATTAACTAACAAATACAGATTACCTCAGACAATCTCGAATTCAGAGTATGTTGTTCTTCAGTAAATTTGTAACAACTTTTTCTAATGAACTTAGGCTCGCAAACCATTTTGTATGTAAGAAAAACTGAAAACAAAAATTTAGGTTTGATCGTCGCCATACAACGTCCTTAAGCACCACTGTTGTATATCGTACTCTAGGAAAGGGTTACCCGCGTCTTTCCACGTATAACCACATAGAACGTAAACTATCCTATCGTACTTTACGTTTACTAACTTTCTTCGCATACACTGCCTGTGCATATAAAATCTATAATATGCTTACCGGCATTTTCGATTCATACACTCTCGCCTGTGTATATCCTCCCGGAGACTGCATCATCCCCCCCGCTCCATTATTTCTGGAATCCACCTGGGAACGTGGATGCATATCCAACCGTTTGTTGCACATCAAATTCTCTCGTTTACCCATCGATTTTCTCTCGCAAGAAAAGAGACACTCGTTTATTCGATAAATAAACACGACTACTGAAGCAATATTATACCTAAATGTCCAAGTGGCTACACTTGACCCACGCAAAAGCAGGAACAAAGCATCGGAAATATTCGGTAAAAGTCGATAATCAACAACTTGACACTTTCCGTGGAATTTTTTATTCCTTTTTCAACCATATCAGCTCGTTTGGGTAACCTGAATATTTACGAACTGATTTAAACATTTTTGCAAAAATAAGCACACATTTTTATGGGCTTTTGGAAATGACTCCTCAGTTGAAACGCATCGTCGCTTTTACGTCTAGCGAATGCATCGAGACGCTGTCTGCAATTACCTCTATTGAAAAATCCACTTCTGGTACACACCGCATTCTTCGTCGTCATATTTTTACTCTTACAATGTAACAATGGGAGCATTCAGATGGTAAGAACAGACACCGTTAACGCTGCTTCTTCAATAGCGATGCGTTGCTTATTCGGGGTTCGATGCGATACGTGCATACATACACTTACTGTTTTATATACAATGCAAGTTTATACGTATTTCGAGCACTCGAGTTGCTTCCCCGTCACGCGGTCACAAAAAGCTGTAACGGTCAGGGGGCGGCCTCCAGGCACGAGGAGGTGAGCCTCGACTTTTCAAATTCGTCCGAATAATCATAAAGTCGTTCAGAGGCTGCGATTTGCTTTTCGTTTGTTTCAACTTTGAAATAAAATAGTTTCAGAGTAGGAAGAACATTTTTTTCGAGTAATGAGAAAAATCTGTTGAATATCGCAGCCCTGATTTAAATCTCACCTGGAGAAACGAAACCTCGAACAAAACGCTTTCTAAATGGGTTTTAGAAGCCTCCTCCTTCGAGCTAAAAATCGACCGATTCATAGCATACAGAGTCTCCATGGCGAGTTAAAAAGTTGGCTGAGAAATTAGGTTGGGGTTGCCGAAAAAAAAAAACTGTAGTGTACATCACAGCAGGCGTATATCTCCCTCTGGGAGTTCAAACATGTTTATGTGTGTGTGTGCATACGTAAAGATGAGGAATTCCGCTATAAATTGATCGAGTTAATTAGCCAATAAATTTCCCACATCATCGAGTTGGAAGGAATAAAAAAAAAACTCTTTCCCTGGTGACTCAAAAAGTTTTTTTTTTCAACGAGGTAACGATCGCACCCGAGAAATCCAACCGTCGAAAATCATATACGAATTGTCGTGAAATACCCCATGGGCTAATACCCCCCGATGCCTCAGACCCATGTGTATGTGTGCTACGGGGTCGTGAGATCACGAGACTCGCATGAGGGTTCGTACCAATTACACATGCATACATATCCATGTGGACGTATACCAGGTGGGGCATTCATTGCAAACAGGGTGACAAGAAAAAAATTGGTCGGGATAAAAATCGCAGGATTCGCGAGAGGCACGAAAAATTGATGTTCGAGTCGTTAACTGAGATTCTTGTAACCGTAATACTTGGTTGTTGCCTTCCTTAACCCTTAATGTTCACATGGGGTTAATTTCACCCCAGCCGCTTTGGACCGACGATACGTAATAGAAATTTTGAGAAAATGGGACTCGTGACACCCTCTATCGATAGTTTGAATCTTCTAGTAGGGAGCCACATCGTTATTATTTGAAAGGGCCCATTAGTTCAGTTTTGGAAGCCGTAGGAAGCGGACGATGTAAAATCTAGGGTATACTTTTTGGAACGGTCGCTTATTTAACCAGTACCACCTGAAAGCATGCCGTTTGAGACTTATGAGACGATTTGTTTTTTTGTTAATTGAAAATTACAATTTCTGCATCATTTTTTGTAAAAAGAGTCATTTTTGCAGAATTTTTTTTACGACTTTTTTTTTTAATATTAAAAATTGCACGAATTAAATACAATCATCATGATCGTTACTCAAGGATTGAAAATACTTTGTAGTATTCTTATTTCATTCCTTTTACGATTTTTCAACTATCGATCGCTTTCCAAAGTGAGTGGGGTTGACAACACCCCCTATGACTATTACGTTACAATCTGGAGGTGTGACTATTATCGGTTAACAAAGACTGGTCACGAAATATGTTGGAAAGGATTTTTGATATCTTTTGCTCGAGTCATACGAAAAAATGGTCATAGTGTGACTCGGCGGATGGGCCACCCGGTATATTTATGGACAGTCTAGCACAATGGACTAAACTACAAACCCCCGGTGGTCGTTGACGAAGAGGGGTTGCACCCCAACCAGCGTGTAGTGAGGATAGTGGTGGAACGGTGCCTTTTCCTTTCGACCAAAGTACGTTAGTCCATACCAGTTGGCTCGCGCCGTTAAGACCGTCGAGGTATATATCCGCGATCTCTCGTAGGCCCCACACCGCACTAGACGGGATTCGCGAGTCGCCGGCGTTGTTCTATCTTCCATTTTTGTTGTTGTTCATTTTCTTTATTTGAATCTTATCAACCCAGAACCCTATGTAACTGTCGCGAGCCGTTATATTCCCGGGAGATAATCGAGCTCAATGTGTGCGTGCATAGTCATAATAAAACGTATATGTGTGAACGGTTAATAAGACAATCTGTATGTACGTTGATTTGTCTCGTGAGAAACGTACGCATAAACGGGTAAGCGGGTGTCATCTTATATTATTCGCGAGTCTCATGATTATCACGAAATCGTGAGTGTCCCATGGGAGATATGCGGTGTCTTGTGTTTGCGCATTTTATGCCCCGAGGCAGAGAAATCTAGGGAATATTTTGTGTGTGTATATAGGTGTATATATTTGCGTGGATTATATGCAGCAGTTGGGTTTCCTTTGGTCTCTTCGTTCCTCCTCGTTTGCTGTATGCGATGCGCGGCTCCAGTTATCGCTGTTGCAACAAATATCGCGTCGACTAAAAATTGCCTTTATGACATTCACCCAACCATAAAACTTGTAGATAACTATTGATTTCCTCCATAACCCCGCGTATGGTTTTTACTTCCCATTAGAAATTCATGTGCATAAAAAAAACGAGCCCTCCCGAAGCACTGCGACTATGTTTATCATTTTTTACGACGCTCCGAATTAGTTTGTTGACTGGTGCTCCCACACGAGGTCATCGATTTTCATTACTGTCCTCTTTGCTGTTCTCAGTCGAGTTACAGTTTTATCGATTTTTTTTTCTCCCTCGACGGATTGTCCGTCGCAGAAAAAAAGCGTGTATCGATTCCGCTCGGTAATTCGACCTTCGCATTGCCTCGAGCTAATTCATGACGCGGTTCTAATGAACAAATTCCAAATATCGAGACAGAATAGTCACACGTTCCTAATTTGAATGGATAAATCGACGAATCATGCGTGTTATCAAATGGACTACACAATGGCCTGGAATGGCTCCCGATTAATTTTGCAACTCGTCATTAAATTCAATGTTTCATGTTTTTACGTTTTTTTTTTTTTTTTGCGCTCAACGAATTCAAGCGAACAATCTGACTCGAATTGCCCCAGTTTCCAATGACGGATTCCTCCGGTATCTTACTTTTTCTATCATTGATTTAGAGCTGATCTCGTTACGTTCAAGTTACAACCACTCTACCGTTACAATTGATAAGGATGGGACTCATAGCCCTCGGGACTATTAGTTATGGACTTGTCGTTCTTAATGTATACACCGCCGTGCGACTTGAGCATTATGCACCGAGCGCAGTCACTCCGCTGATAGACCAGCAGAACTTCGGACGATAATAGTCTCCGTGTGTACAGTTTTTCGCAGTCTTCGCACGCGGACGCAGACGGCGACACGCTCTTTTGCGATAATACAACAAACATTGCTTTCGAGCTCCATCTGGCCTTCTTCGACAATATTTCCAATTCTCTAGCAACCAGAAGGCATTGCCCGAACAATTCTCAACGTAGAATGACAGCAGTTACGCCTTTTTGCTCGTCCACATGGTCCTAGGTGTGCTCTGCACATGCTGACGCATATATATCGCGCGTGCAATGTCACGACAGCTCGTTGCACTTTCTCGTAGCACGTACGCAACTTAAACGGTATATTCTCTTGACTCTGTTCCGTCCACCCACAAAGTCGGCCGTCACGAGACTCTAGGGCGATGTCGATTAACGACTCATCCGGGATTGTGATCCGTTAACTTACTTTAGTGCCGTCGATAAATAACAATCTGCTTTAAAATCCCTTAAACATATGATCGAGCCTACTTAGCAGTCGAAAAACGTGAATACTCATTGGTATTTTTTAATTGAGACTATTTATACGTCTCGTCTATGTTCACGATAAAATATTTCGTCATTTTACCTCCTCATAGAGGAAGCTATGTGGAGGTGAACATTTTGTTTTTCCAGTTTTCAATGTCAATGTGCTTAAAATGTTTCAAAACATCGAAAAATCACATCTAGAAAAAATTTCCGGATGTGTGTGTGTGTGTGTGTGTGTTCTGGCACTGTAAAATTTAAACATTCATAACTCGAGAACGGTTTGAGCTACAAGGCTCTCGTTTAGCACAGATGGTAATCTGTACAAGCTCTTCATTCTCTGAAAATTTTGTTGGAATCGCTAGAAAAATACGAATTCTACGGCATTTTGAAGTTTTCAAAAAAAAGGTGCCGACGCTCTAACTTCCGCAAATTTCAAGATTTATTACTAATTTTTTTTTTCTATAAACAGAGGATCTTAATAGGAAGGTTGGTATTGAATTTGGGAAATATCGGTTGAACGGTTTAAATTTTATGATTTTTCGAATTTTACGAAAATTTGAGTTTTTTGAAAAATTGTCGAACCGCTTTAATTTCTGCAAATTTTGTAAGATGTTGTGTATGAGTCTGTACTTCTTCTTTACTTTCTAGAAAAGTTGTCAAAATTATATAATTTAAATGCAAATAAGATAAATAAAAATATAGTAGTTCCTCATGGAGTAAGATTCCAGCGTCGTGCATGCTTGAACATCTTGTTTTCGTTTAAGATCGTCGGAATTCGTACAGACACATTTTTCATGGCAATTTCTTAATCACGTACGGTCAGACGGGGTTGAGCTCGTCGATTCTAAAAATACGTGTGTTTGAATCGATATATATAAGTGTTGAGTACAGTTATACAGATGTGCAAGTTCCAAGGCGTTCCTCTGCCATATCTCTTGTACACCTCTCTGCAGCAGCAATCTGGGCTTGATCGCCTACGATTTACCTCGAAGCCATATAGAAAGTGCGGGCCGCCTCTACAGTTCTCTCTTTCTCTCTCTCCTCTCTCTCTCTCTCTCTCTTTTCTTATACTCAGAGATACTCATGCCAACTTTTCACGACTTTGCATACGTAAAATAATACCAACGCACGTTTGCACGTTCCTATCGCATTCCCCTTGCGAAAACTCACTGGTATTTCGCGTCAAAGGTTTTAAGCCTTCCGATCGCAGAGTTTGTTTTTTTTTTCTACGCTTCTCGTACACAACACTCGCGTGCATTTTCATCGCGCAAGAAACTTTTATAGTGTCGAATCAAAACTTATCACACCGCTTATCGCTTTATGGTGATTTGATAGCGGAATTGGTTCCATACCAACAACCACGAGGCAAACCCACTGCGATACGACCAACACGTCGACAATTCACCTCTAACTTTTATTGACTCGAAACGACATTAACTGAAAAAATTCTTCCAGAGCATACAATCCCGAAAATTAATTTCATTAAAACAAAATTAAGTTTTCAACGTTTTTTCGTATTTCATTCAAAGTCTGCAGAACGAAAATCAACAAAATTCTCTAGAGTTTACATTTGGACAATTTTATGCAAGACTTTGCTACAATGCGATAATTTTTTTTTACGTATCGACTTGATCAATTTTTCTTCATCCATAATCAAATTATTTCCATTGCTAAACATCGTTTATTACACTGCTCCTGTAACTTCGATATCATCGTATGATTTGAATCCTTTATGAAAAACACAGCCTCGTGCGATACCCTTTGGATGTTTCACGTCGCACGTTAGTCAAATACGATGTTGAGGCTTGCATCGTTGGATTGCGATGAAAAATTTAATTTTTATTCATTATTTTGATAATCATCCCTTACTTGCCACACCTCTGTAGAAGTACGTACTTCCAAGCATGGGGTAGGTTGGAACCACAGTGACAAAAATTGTTATAAAAATCGAACTACGAAATATTTCGACTTGAAAATTATTGTAGAACATATTGAAAGCTTTTTTTAAAAGATTGTCAACTTTATATAGCCAAAAATTCAATTTAAGGACACTAAAAATAAAAACTAAAACCAACAAAAGTGGAAAAATGACTATTTCCCTTAATAGGCCTGGGGTAGTTTGTACCCCAAGGTGGCAAGTGAGGATTAACCCTTTCGCAGTAAAGTGAAAATAAGATTTTCGTGCCATTTTGTTGAAAAAAAATGTTGACCCCAAAAACCATAATGTACCAAATTACAATGGAATCGATGCAGTAGAAATAGGTTGTTTTGACCCCTATGCGTGTCACTCACAGTCAAGAGGTTTTAACGCATTTTATACCATTTTTTTTCCTTAGTAAATTCGGTTTTAGAATGGCAAAGAATTCTGTCGCACTGTTATTGACAAATACTGTATGAAATTTTGCGCTCTGCTTTAAAAAATAATGAGTTTTCGTTGCATTTCAACGATGCGAAATTGAGCATCGTGGAGTCGAATTGAAACGGTACCCGCACACCAATCGCGTTTTATCGATTAAACAGATTGGCCTTTTGGTGGTGATTCGTTCTCATTCCGTGCATGCGTGCACACACACGGAATTTCTATGTTCGCCACATGCATTTGAATATGTGTGTATACCGATAATTCGTGATGTGGCGAGCTGATGCGAACCCTCGAAAGGCTCAATTTCGTTTCGTTCGGTGTGAAAAGTGTGAAGCAACCATCAATGTGCAGGCATGCATCATCATCGATCGCGCTTCATTCGTGTCATCTTTATATTTCGTTCCATGCGATGCCTCGCTTTTCTACATTCATTCATATTCTCAAACGATTTTTTTTCTCCTTTATTTCAATGTAGCTTTGTTGTGACTGCGGGCATGTTGTTGTGACAATGGGATACGTGTAGGAGCGGCTCCGGTCTATCTCGTAATTATTCGCCATTTTCCAGTCATGTAAACGATCGCCGTGGGCGGCATGCTCACGTACATCCATTTCTCTCAGTCTTTCAGATTTTCTCTTTTTCTCTCGCACTTTCTCTCCTTTTTTTTCAAACAGACGTAGAGAGACAAATCGACAGGGGAACCATGGGAATTTGTGTGTGCATACATGGTTGAAACTGTCGGTAATAATGCGTTTCTTTGCCGCTCGTTAAGGCATCGTTATCCCCAGCAACGCTCAATGGTCCCTTCGATCTCGATTGCCATCCAGCAGCCAAAGTCACGACACTGCAGCGCAGACTTGCGAATATATAAACATACTGTATGTGTCCACATTTACGTTTCGCCATGTATGAAACATCGCCGACTTTCCAGCCAGCTGACGACGATACTATTTTCTTTCTCAAGTTGCCCAACACAAGACTGCAATATATTTCGTACGTTGCTTTTTTTTTTCTTTCCTCCACTAAAAATTTTCCCTAGTCAGGAATAAACTGGCGGACAATCGAAATTTCACGGGAATTCTCCATCGACTAGCGAAATTTTACATGCTCCCAACTCTCGTTTGTAACGGAGCGAGAAAAAAAAGCCGTCCGCGTCGTTAAATCCTTTGTTCTTGCTACGCGAATATTATTTTTTCAGGTTTATCGGAAACCATGCAACTAACTCGACTTTCTCACTATTTCGCAGAAAAGTTGTTATAAGGAATGAGCCATTATACGAGAGAAAAAATCAACTCCGGAAACACGAGATACAAAGTTTCTTTGCACATCCATCATTGCGGTAAAAGCTCCAAGTAACGCGAAAAGCTCTTGAAACTTTGAAATCGACGAACGATTCATACAAAAATAATTAATTTCGTCAACTTTTCTAGAAAGAAAAGAGGAAGTACGGACTTGAATACAATATCTTAGAAAATTTGAAAAAATTGAAGCGGTTAGACGATTTTTCGAAAAACTCAGATTTTCCCAAAATTCGAAAAATCATAAAATTTAAACCGTTTAACCGATATTTCCCAAATTTAATACGCACCTTCCTATTATGACACTCTATTTATAAAAAACAAAAATTAGTAATAAATCTTGAAATTTCCAAAAGTTAGAACATCGACACCTTTTTTTTGAAAATTTAAAAATGCCGCAGAATTCGTATTTTTCTTGTAATTTCAACAAATTTTCAGAGAATGAAGAGCTTGTATAGATTAACATCTGTGCACAATGGGAGCCCTGTAGCTCAAACCGTTCTCGAGTTATGAACGTTTGAATTTTACAGTGCCAGAACATACACACAGACGCGTCCGGACATTTTTTCTAGATATGATTTTTCGATGTTTTGGAGCATTTTAAGCGCATTGACATTGAAAACTGGAAAAAAATATTCACCGTCACTTAGCTTCCTTTATGGGGAAGCAATGAATGAAGGGCGGTGTCTGAATTTTCTTGTCGTCCATATTTTTTCGACCAAAAAGCGAACGTATGATTTCGACGAATGGTCCATGAAAGTCCGATGACGATGAACTAGCTCGTGTAGCAAAACAAAGAAATAAACACTCGCTTACATGTATACTTAATCCGTTATGTGTGCCTGGGCCGCGCAAAGAAAGACTCGGGCCGTCGGGCGGAAGGAGAAGAGAAAGAAAGATCCTCAAAGCCATAATAGCCGGAGATTTCACATACGGACACGAGTGTCTGTACCCAATGAGATAGTTTGGCCTCTCGTGACTTCGTTACCGGGTCGTGGCGGCAGCAGCAGCAGCAGTCGTGCTCCGAACTCCCATGTGCGTGGGTGGAGATCGGCAAAACCGTGAATGACGCAGTGTCCGAAGGATATACAGAGTGTACAGTAATCTTTTGACCCCGCCGAGTACCTAGATAAAAAGGAAAAATGCTTAGGAGATGTCGGCGTGCGCGTGAGACGGCGTTATTTCCTTAGGCATCCGGAGAAGCCAGTCGCGAGACTTACGTCCAGATCATCGTGGCGTTTCCCCTACTCCCTCCTTCTTTAGCCTTTCCTTTCGCATCCCCCGCAAAACCGGCATCTGTCATTCCATGAACGACTCACGTTCCGGACAGTCGTTCATTTCCTCTCGTCTCAGTTGCATGCATTCTCTTTCAATTCCGCAACAAACAGTTTTTATGGAACACTGTGTTTCCATCTTTCTCTCATTATTTTCTCCCTCGATAAATTAGCAGTTGAAAGTTAAAAATCTGTACAATCGCATCAAAGTGCTCCAATGTGTCGTTACGTGTTATTAAAGCGTGGATTGACGAATCGCTTGATCCATGAGTCATGTATCATCGACGTTAATGGACTACGCCATACAAATGCATCGATCTCGTTCGAATTGTAATTCTCTCTCTCAAACGATTTATTCGGTACCTGCTGAATAGCCCAGGCTCACAGACCCACACGCACACACCCACGCACATGAGTTTAACGTGTGATTTATATTTCGTATTATATCCTCGAAACTGGACTCGTTTAAATCGATGAATAGCCTTTGTTTTTCCCGGCAGAGTAATCCCCGTCACTGTCTATCAAGTATATACTGTATTTCTATGGATTCTGATATATTCGCTCGATTTACACGTCGACACGTTTTCCTCACGTCCACTCTCCACGCCACACCTCTCCGCTAAATAGTATCGTTGCGCGTTGCGTGCAAATATATAAATTTGAAGTAGGCGTTACTCGAAGCGAGCGCGGCCGATTGAAAACGAAATTCTTCACCTACGAGCGATGGAATATGTTGACGGTAGTTTCAGGATTCGAGAAAATATTGTTGCAGAACATACGATGATTAAGTTTTATTTCTCCACCGGAAATTGACAGCATGAAAAATTGTTCGAATTTTCGAGGAGGATCTCTTCGGAATCGGGGTGATATTTCGTGGTACACAAGTTTCGTCTGATTTATACAATTTCCAGCCAAGATTAGAGGATTGCCGCGCGCTCCTGCCGCAGGAGTATATAACGCGTGTGTAGATGTTTGTTCTCTGTGTGCGTGTGTGTGTGTGGCTTTACTGAATATTTAGTACATGCCACAACGTGCGCCGGTTGCTGCGAAGTGTTGAACTCATAAACGTTCCTACGACCGCCAACATTTGCTCGGATACTGTTTCGCCACATATCGTCGTTGATCCTCCTCGCCAAGTTGTCTAAAAATAAGCCTGCCGACCACACCAACAAGTTCATTGGGATTTAGGCTCCAATCCGTACATATCGGATTATATGCTCGCGTGAAAGTGTGTCTGTTGAAAACGTATGGGTACCAAGGACGCGAGGGGTAACTCGTGACGATCATCCCGAAGGGCAGAACATTCTTGGCTTGTGAATCCGAGATCCTGGAGAGGCAAGATCAAGTCGAATAATAAACGCCCGAAAGTTGATTCGATGGAGAAACTCTAATTATAAAAAAGTGTTACAAGCATATATACCGTTTTCGTTAAGAGAAACTTGACTAAACCAATTTGCATGTGCGGGGAAACATTCCTCGACCAGAAATAAAAAGATTCATTTGACTCGTCGGGCCGCATTCGTTAATGAAATATTCGTGACAAAATGACGCGTAACCGGCAACAGATCTTTCCGATCGTTGGTCCATTCGCTACCCTGGGTCGTCGGCTACTCCGGGACAAACTCGTAAGAAGGTACGTCTATCCTATTTTACAGGGAAAAGAATTTATGTTGCTTGAGAAAAAATCCTCTGAGGGATTGAAACAAGGCTGCTTCTTTACTGTCATGGTATCCCCTGAGGTCAAACTACAGAGATCGAACCCCATAGGACTCTCGGCTCCGAGAGTCCTATCAAGCAGGCAGGGTCAATTTACTGTGACCTACTGATTCAGCCAAGACCACGTCCATCTATTGCGTTTTTCTTTTTTCAACTGTAATCTCTCCCTTGTTCGTTCTTTTCCTTTCTTAACATCACCACGTATAATTATTTCATTGAAGTACTCTTCTGTACATATTGCTTCATCCATTAATTTGCTCTTGAGGCTAGTGAAACGCGAATATATGCGAAGAGAGACGCTGCTGGTTCGCACCGCCACCCTGATCAGTAAGCAACAACTAAGATTCATCGGCATTCTTCCTAGATATACATATATATGTATGTCGAAGAGATGGTTGACCTCGTTCCATCGAACGCGGATTCCCGCAGCGCGGCTCTTGGAACACAGACAGATCGGAGAGCACATACAAACTGTGTCCTTTTTTGATCCAAGAAATTCCGTGTCTTTGTGGCTTTCCTATACCCGAGACATATACATTAATATGATGTGTCTGTGTGAACGTATACAATGTACATTCAAAAGAACTATACACTACCGGTCTCGAATGACAAACCGGATAGCAAAGTCGCGACTCTGCTAATGCGGAGCAGCGCGGTGAAACGTTTCGATGAAGATGCGCGCGTTGTCACTCGCGAAATTGGTCGTAAATAATTTACAGCTTCATCAAGCTTCGCGTTTCCTATAAACAAACAAACAAAAAAACAACATCAACGGAGAATCATTGATGGTCACCTCATGTCGGGTCCTCATATCTAGAGATTTTTTAAAGTCTCGGGACTAGTACATTTGACAGCGTCGTCTGCTGATCCGAGACTCGGCCGAGTATTCTATCTCTGAATAAAGTAAATTCGGGGGTACGGATAAGCATTTTTTTAAATTACAAAGCCCAGAAGTAATGTCATCATCTGAAAATTCAACTGGTGACTAATTACGCTGGTTCCCGCCGATTGAGCCATTAATCATCACGATTGAAGCCGTTATTGCTTAGAAAAAACTTTGCACAGGCAAAATTATGCAAAAAGCGCAGTGTGTGTGTGTGTGTGTGTGTATTGCGCGGAGACGACACAATCAAAGATTTTCGTGACAGTCGATCTTCGATGACAGAAGCGACGAGTTTCTATTACCGCCGTGAAGTGAGCAGATCAACTTTCGGTCATCCACTTTTTTATCTAGCGACTCGGCAGAGTCTCGGCAAAAGTCGTCAATATTCTACTTTACCGACATTGACGTGTTAATAATTTAGTCAAAAGATTTATAAAACAAATGTACTTGTCCGAGCTTTTTCCCCGTGAAGGAGATTTGCCATGATTCCATTATTGACTACAATTAAACGTCGCAAAACCTTCCTGCTATCAAATACTTATACACTCGTCGATACATGCTTGATACATATGGATGTATTTGAGAGACAGAGAAAAAAGTTCCACAGGTTATAAAATGCCCCGGGGTTGTAGGTCAGGGACGAGGATTCTTCGCAACTGTTACGCTCTGTCCCGGAACGGTGATAAAATCCTGCAGCCCTTGTCATCTCGTTCACACTCAACGATTTTCAAAGCGCGCTAACTGTATTCCCTGAGGGATCAAATCTCTGGAATGTTAAAAATCAATTACTCGTGTTTTATAACGTCGAGTTCCATGCTCCGCATAATAATTGTTTCTCATCCATCCAAATACACGCACTTTTCTCTTGATATCCACGTTGCTTTTTTTTTCTTGTTTTAATCAATGTGGTGAACACGTGCCGGATACTTCCGACAAGCATCCTGCTCCTCTCACGAAGACGAACTGCTGTCACATGTTCCAGTCTCACTTTGTCAAACGGGACCAGCTTCGAAGGGAATGAGAATAAAAAGGAAGTCAAGGACTCTAGCAGCCGCGCGTTTGTCTAGCCTTGAATATTCCAATCCTATTTCGTTCCCTTCTTTCGTTTTTCGCTGCCTGAATGCGTTTCCAGGCATTGAAAGAGAAAACATCCAGAGAAGAAAAAAACGGACACACGTGGAGCTTCGGTCTATATCTTGGGCAGACGATGGCAAGAGAAAATTGAATTCGGGGAAACTGTTTTTTGGAAAGTTTTTCTGTTGATTCGTGAGACGTTCATTCGTTTTTATGAATAAAATTAGGGATGTTGAGCCCCGAATCGCAAATGATAAGAAAATTCTTAAAATTTCATATGTTTTTGTATGAAGTATTTAATCAACATTAATAATTTCAATGTAGTCAAATGTAGTCTTATGGAAACTGGTATAACTTCGCAATAATTTTTTATTTTTGACCTCTCAATTTTTTGATATTTACAATGTATCGAAGGCAACGGAAACAAAATAAAATTTTATTAATAAATATTTTTTGTATTTGTTTAAAAAATTGTTCTCAACAAAATGTTAATTTTTAAATAACGAGCTTCCTAATCGTCGTGAAATTTTTACACAACCTTTGAAATACTTTATACAAAAACATACTAAATTTTCAGAATTTTCTTATCATTTTTTATGTCAACCCTTAAGACGGTTAAAATAATGATGACAGAATACTTAAAATTTGGTATGTTTTTGCATGAAGTATTCAGGACGTCGCATACAGATTTCACGCGACGATTAAGAAGCTATTTATTGAACAATTAACATTAACACGTTTCATAGGTACTCAACATCCTTAAGCCTACGAATTGGGTCTAATGTCGTTGAAAAAATAATACTCGCCAGAAAATACTAGAAGAATTTTCATTAGTCAAAAAAAGAAAGTCTCTTGGCCGGAGAATTCTTCTGAAGAGCATAAATCGTGTGCTGAGGTTACACGCCCCCGATTTCCATCGAACGAATGCACGACGTCTCCGTTGGGTGCATTTCCCCGTAACGCAGAAACTCTTCCACGCCATAAGTACAAAGATCCCGTCGCCCATATGTTTTTGCCGCAGCTGGGTACTTTAACCTCTTCTCTCATTTTTATTTATTTTTCTTCAGAAAAATCCACAAATTCCGCCGTTGTTTCGGTACATCTACCGGAAAGGCCATTAGTGCATACGACTTTCGGTATAAACACGTATCTATACTTGGAACCGTGAAAACCATTGCAGCAGCCGAACAACATTTATCTCCACTGAAAAATAACAAATTTAGACCAAAGTCGAGCGCTTTATATATCAAAAAAAATATCACTCGGTTGAGCCTAAATTACTTCTGACGTGCTGGCCTTCAAGGTCAAATTCCCCAAGCTCTACTTTTTCAAGACGCTATTTTAGCTCCAAACGAACAACAGTAACTTCATTGTTGTTTATTTTACTTTTTTTAAGTTGCTGCTCCTTTTTTTAATAGTTATTTTTACTATTTACGAAATTACTGCCTTTTTTCGTTGGAATTTTATACTCACCCTTCGGTCGCTATTGCATGAGGCTTGCATGAGGCTCAGGCAGTGTAAAACCTGGAGTATACTTTTTGCAATGATCGCTAATTTAACCAGTCCCACCTGAAGGCATGCTATTTCAGACTTATGAAACTATTCTTTTCCTTTTTTAAATTGAAAATTACAATTTCTGCATCATTTTTTGTAAAAAGAGTCATTTTTGCAGAATTTTTTTTTCACATTTTTTTAACATTAAAAATTGCACGACTCGCGATACAATGATCATGGTCGTTACTCGAGGGTTGAAAATGCATTGTGGTATTTTATTTTTTACTTTTTTTTTTTACGAATATTCAACTATTTATCGCATGAGTGGGGTTCATAACACCCCCAATGACTACTACGTCACAATGTGCAGGTTTGACTATTAAGGGTTAAGAGGATATTCTGCTGCTGGTAATGTCGTCTGCAAAATTCTGGATGCATGAAAAGCGGAGATGATGTTGTGTACTCCCATCGACATTAGGATTGGCAATTTATGCGTAGACACTCGCAAACACCGGGCTTTTTCTCCAATAGCTTTGACAAACGCCGTCTTTTACTATTTTAGACGAAACAAGTTCGTGATTATAAAACCTGTCCGTATATAGATATGTGGATATTACACCTGCTGATGTAAATAGGCCACGCCTTCCTCCTTTACACACGCTCATTCATCCTCCTTTCCTCTCTCCATACTTGTACTTAATTCTGTATATCAAAGTTGTCTCTTCGGTATGAGTCCCTAAGGGTTTCAGCTTTTATGGTACTGATCCAGCACCACGGGCAACTACATATATACATTGCTTACGTATATGCACAGACTATTCAACGTGAAATCGGTAATTCCAAAACTTCTCGTTTTAGAATGTGTGCTCCAAAATCGTATTGTGTTGTAAAACATTGAAAAAAAACGCTTCCTCGATGCTTTTCATATTACTTCATTGATGCCGACATTTTTGTTACTTCGTTTCGTGGATACATCGAATTTTGAATAAAAAGAAACTTTGTCACTTGGATGGGCTAATCAGGAAAAAATCTAAAAAGATTCTCCCAATGGGTGTAACGACAAATTTCAAGACAAATAAAAAATGACAAGTTCTGAAGCGACTGGTTTTTGGCGTGGAATGCGTCTAGGGATACCAAAAGACGACGACCTCCGACACCGCTAGTCTACGCGCCAATCCCGTGGCACCACGGGAATATATGCGCTTTGTAAGTCAACATAATCTTCGACCATGAATATCTTACTCCCTCTCCTACTCCTTCACCGTCGCATTCTTCTGCTTATTCTCTCCATTTTCTGATCCGAAATCTCTCCTGGTACGTTCTTTTACGTTTTTTGAGCGTTCAATTAAATTTCCGGCGTGTAAGTTTTGAAAAATATACATTTCCTCGGAGTTCACGTCGATTCTCTCGTCTGTACTGATCGCATTAAATAGTTGTTGCGACAAACCCTAAGCCGAGTGCATTTCATTGTAAATCCTAGAAACGGACAATACAGTCGAGCGAATTTGCGCACTTCCTTTGATAAACTGGGTTAACGAAAACACAATTCCATTCAGAGTTCAAATCGTGCGCTTGATGAATGCAGTTGGCCATTAAGTTTCTATAATTGAAGCAAATATTTTTCTCTCGTTCGACGAAATCTCATTTTTCTCATATTTTCCTCTGGAAACAAAGCACCAAATATTTTTTTTTTTTTTACCAAATGAACTGGAACTCGATTCATGAATTAATTTCATTATATTCGTGACTCATTCGAAAACACAACATTTTTCAAAGAATGCGAAAGTTTTTCGCATACTCTTTAGTCTCCGGAAAATTTTCATCATTTACAGCTCGAAGACCAGCATCATTTCTTGAGGCTCGAAATATCGTCAGCCCTCTCATACACTATCCTCATGACGTGCTGATGACACAGCTGCGACATCAGCGCATTTAGCAACGAACGCCGGAGCCCCCCGACGATTTTGAGAGAATATCCAAAGTCGAGGGTGTTGATAAGGCACACTCGGTTTAATACAAGTCCATATTTTACATACACCAGGTCGCGGTTCACACTTCCAACGCACGAACTATACATAACATTGATATTAAGAGAAAATTACCGCATAATTCAAACATTTGCGTCTCGATTAACCCTTGATAGTCACACCTCCAGAATGTGACGTAATAGTCATAGAGGGTGTTATCAACCCCACTCACTTTGGAAGGCGATAAATAGTTGAAAAATCTTTTAAAAAAAAATAAAAATAAAAATACCTCAATGGATTTTCAACTCTTGAGTAACGAGCATGATGATTGCATTCAATTCGTGCAATTTTTAATATAAAACAAATGTCGAAAAAAAAAATCTGCAAAAATGGCTTTTTTTTTTACAAAAAATAATGCAAAATTTGTAATTTTCAATTGAAAAAAAGGAAAAACATCGTTTCATAAGTCAGGGGTACTCCAGGTTTTACACCGTCCGCTTCCTACGGCTTCCAAAACTGAACTATAACGGGCCTTTTCAAATAATAACGACGAGGCTCCCTATCAGAAGGTTCAAACTACCGATACAGGGTGTTATTAGTCCCATTTTCTCAAAATTTCTGTTACGTAGGGTCGGTCGAAAACGACTGGGGTAAAATTGACCCCATGTGACCATTAAGGGTTAAACGGTTCGCCTCTCTTTATTTGCGAAAATGCTCACATTCATTTCTCCATGGAAGTCATATTAACACATGAACGAGTACGAAATACTCCGCTGATATATTTCGGTATAAAAAAATAATGTCTAAGGTTATCGGTTCGCTTGAACGATATTCCTAAATTTTGAAATGGTCCAGTAACCGGGGAGCAAGTTTGTGTATGCGAGCGATATCATGCTCTCTCTGGGTAAAACTGTAATATCGATGAACGAAGACCGAGAGAATGAGAGACAGCCACAGAGAGGCAGGAAGGCGAAACATGAAATTCAATAGAATTTGCATTTTACGAGAACACGTTTTCACGCGTTAAGGGAAACTAAACGATCCTGGAGAAAACGTCGAAAGCCTTTGCGAATCCTCATTCGCCCAAGCTGTGCGCAAAAACGCACGAGAAAGCAGCATATCACGATATACGAGACCCGAACAACGACTGCACATGTATAGTCGTACGCGCGTCTCTGTAGATCGACCAAAGGAACTTTATCGTTACCGCCTCTCATCTGTACGCGCACCCTTTACGATATGAGAAACCTTGCCATACACAAGCTCTATCGTTTGAACCCTCTAGTCATCAGAGTACGAAAAACTATATAACTCGAGAAAAGTCCTTCGTCAGAACTGGTCCCTCGGTTCTTTTTATATTTTATTTTCATTCTCTCAATATAGAAAATATCACAGTGCGAAGAGCATCGAACCAGAAAGATTCAAGGGTTATGAAACATCTGTAAAGGATCCTAACTTTTCGCGACGCATTGTATATACAAAAGCAGATATCTCCTTCAGTCGAGATGAAAATTCTTGGCATAGTTTTCCATTTTCGCTATTTTCAAAATTGCTACATTATTTTTCTATGCGAATTTTATTGAGTGTTTTCTTTTCAAGTGGACTTTATAGACTAGAGATAAAATGTTAATAATCTAGACATCTAATTTCACTGAGATACCTACAAAGGGTCATTTTTGTTTTCCGGGAGGAAACTTGTGAATTATTCATTATCGCATCAACTGGTGTATACCACTTTGCGTTATAGAAAACGTGAATAATTTAAACATCAATTTTGACGGAGATTTACAGACCCTCGTTCCTCCGGAAGAAAAGTCAGGAACTATTAATTATTACGCGCGTTATGTTACGAGCTTTGTAGCCAATATATGAATAAACTGTAGATCAAAATTTATTGAGATCGATGACAGGTGCTCCTCGTCCGAGCGGAATTTCCCAAATTATTAGTTCCATCGTTAAAAACGCTGCAAATTTAAATTTACACATTGCTTCCTCAAGATGCTCAAGATGCACGATGCTAGAATCTTTCTCTATAAGGAGCTATATTTTTAATTTGGCTTCCTCATAGAGGAAGCCAAAATTTGCAATTAGCAAATTTCAATTTGCAGCGTTTTTTGTATTTGCATTTAAATTATATAATTTCGACAACTTCGCTGGAAAGTAAAGGGGACGTACAGACTTATACACAATATCTTACAAAATTTACAAAAATTCGAGCGGTTGGACGATTTTTCAAAAAATTCGGATTTTCGTAAAATTAAAAAAATCATAAAATTTAAACCGTTGAACCGACATTTCCCAAATTCAATATAAACCTTCCTACTATGATACTCTATTTATAAAAAAAAAAAATTAGTAATAAATCTTTAAATTTGCAGAAGTTAGAGCGTCGACACCCGTTTTTTGAAAATTTTGAAATGCCGCAGAATTCGTATTTTTCTAGCAATTGCAACAAAATTTTCAGAGAATGAAGAGCTTGTATAGATCCGTTCTCGGGTTATGAACGTTTGAATTTCGCAGTGCCAGAACATACACACACACACATCCGGACATTTTTTCTAGATATGATTTTTCGTATGTTTTGGACATTTTAAGCACATTGACATTGAAAAATGGAGAAAAAAAATGTTCATCTCTACATAGCTCCCTCTGTGAGGAAGCAAAAACCGAGGTTTACGAGACTTTTGAAACTACGACTAGGGAAAATACTTTCGTTCGTAATTTTATGACGAAAAAATACAGTGAAGAATGAAACGAACACGCGATATTATAGTTCCGAGGTCGAAACGGACAGCAGTGAAAAGGATTGGGGGTGGGAAAAAACGTGAAGAAGGGGGTGGTATACATTTTCGTAACGCTGACCGAGAAGTTAGAGCCGTTCTTGCGTGCTATGCGCGTCCGTTTATATTACTATCGATTTGCTGATAGCCAGAAAGAGCAAAAGAGAAAGATAGAGTTCAGAGGAAAAGGGGGAGGTAAGAGAGACAGCAAGGGGAAACTCGAGGCGCGCATGGCGACTCCGCGGCCGCACCGCACAGTGGCGGCCTTTAATCCGTCGTCTCGACGCCCCCGCGAACGCCGAGAAACGTACAGGAAAACCCTTCGGCAGCATAGTCGGTCGGACGAGAACAGCGCATGGAAACTCGTCTTTCCAAGCAATAAAAACAAAAATCATCAAATTTCGTTAGTTGGTGATTTTTTTTCAAACCATAGCTAACCCCCAAAACAGCTCAGTGTTTGAAAACTTGCATAAATACACTTTAAATAAATTTACGCATGTGCACGTGTTCGTATAAGTTGAATTGTTGAAATGAAGCGAAACAATTGGACTCGCGATGGACGACGGACATAAAATAATAAAAAAGTGCACAAACGATATTTCCCGATGATTCTAGGCCGAATTTTTGTGCCACGCCCAGTGTATTTATTATTTACTTTTCCCTAAAATCGTGGAAGAAAATCATTTCCGTTTCAATTTGTTTTTCCGTCAGTCGCAATAACGACGGAAATGTTCAATCGTGCGCAAAGTGAATCATTGTTCGATCCATTGATACGACACGTAAAAACACGACGGAGCTCGTGAATTATTTACCTCCATATGGAGTGAGGATCGCGCACCTCTGTGACAACAGTTTCGCGATCTACGCTCACGCGAAACTCGAGCAACCCACCAATTCGGTTCATCACGCATATCACGTTGCGCAGCCACGTACAATATGCGTAAGCACGTTTCATCCCCCTTTCCACACCGTCTGATTCATCGGGAAACTGTTGCGGTACGTTGACTCTCAATGTGCGCTGAATCAACCATTTCAATCCCACTTCTTTCCTAATAACCTCTTCCTCATTGCGAGGCTATGTTTCTAGATTGAAAACAGTTTGCTTCATCTACTCTGACACCTGTTGACAAATCTTACGTGACCTCATTTCATGATCCTCAAGTTTGCATCGTTGGAATACGCAGCGAAAAATATATTTTTCATTCATTATTTTGATAATTAATACACTTGTTGCAATTTTTTCAGTAAATTCACTTTTCGAATGGCAAAGAAGACTCTCCCATAATCGTTGACAAATACTGCATTTAAATTTTGTCCTCTGTTATAAAAAATAATCACTTTTCATTGGATTCCAACGATGCGAACTTCAAGATAATTCAAGACTTTCTAATTAACTAATAAATATGAATTTTTACATAAGTTTTTACACGATATCTTAGCAAAATTGTTAACGAATGCACGGGAAGCAGTAAGATAAAAAAATTAGCGTAATTGAATAACAAATCAGAATAACATTGAATCGTTGGTAATTGTGATCATGCAAAATATGAATTTTCATGAAAATTTGATAAAATATCGGACAGGAAATTCGAATGCTAATTATCAAGGTCGATTCTATTCTGTAACTTTGATTTCATGACATTGACGTTTGCAACGTTGGGCTCCAACGAAAAATACTTGTTCTATTAATTCATTGTTCAATTTTAAAAATCATTACCATTTTGGTATCAATTTTATCTTCGACTCCTAAAAAATTATCGTTTTATTATCCTGACCAAATATTTAATAAGAATTTCGAGATTTGCTTAAGAAAATAGGGAATTTCGTTGCATTCCAACGATGCAATCGTTGGAAAGCAGCATCGTTTGATTTTTCAGTCCTGTCTCGCCGTGTTACAGATCTTAGAGCTTGCACAGTTTGGAACAACTTTTATCGCCATTTGTGGCAACTTTTATGGGATTATCGTCTCAAGAAGCCATCCTGAGGGATTTAGAATTTATCGCTCATAAACATACTTGATTTGTCATTCATGAATGGCCCGTACGTGGCTTGTACGAATACCGTCACGGGCAACGAGCAGTCAATTAACCGTGACGAATAATCTCGTCTAGTCTATAAACACGGTTTTAAATATTTAATGAGCAAATTATCAGATAGTCTGCAAATATCAAGCCAATGTGGACACACATACACATTCACACTTACTTATTTAAATACAAACTTGTACCGAAGCTACACAACACACTGATGTCGCACTGTAGCACCTAGTGAGGTGTAAGATAATCGTGAGTCTGGACCGAGAGCTATATGCAGTTTTATGACGCGCATGCATGCACGCTGTAACATCAACAAAAGCTCATTGATCGTCGATACCGCGCAGATAGCCAATCTGAAAGGAAATGGGAACACGTCTGTTGTCTTTTTTTTCTGTAATAAAAAAAATACTGTAAAGATAAAACTTCGTGGCCAGTCTTTTGCAATATTCAATTAAATATAATGAAAAATTAGTCGCATCGTTATACTCACGCACATTTGGTTGCAGTCGACACGTTAGAGAAAAGTTGCATAATTTAATGCGGAATAACGCACGACGATGAGGTCGTCTATCTCGTTAAGGAGAAATTTCGAGTCTGGTAGATGGTTCGCGATTCTGGAAAGGGGATCGGGGCGAGGGACGTCAACAAGCAACGAGAACATACCACCGTGTAATTTAATTTCGAATATCTGCATACAACGTCTATCTACGTTATTAACATGCGAGACCAGGCGGGCATACAATGCAATCGTCGAGATATAATGAAATTTTATCAGCGGTGCATGCAACTTTTTTTCTTGCTTTTGTGTAAAAGCTCCGGATAATATACATGGAAAAATATGTCGAAAAATCAACGATATCTGCAGTCATTAACGGTCCAGTGGTTCCTGTATTTACTAAATTTTGCTTCCTCATGGAGGAATCTATGTAATGGTAAAAATGTTTTTTTTTTTCCAGTTTCCAATGTCAATGTGCTTAAAATGTCCCAAAACATCGAAAAATTATATTAAAATATGTCGCACAGACCACGAGATCTAGGCTGAAAAATAAAAGCAGAAGGTACTTTTCAACGAGACTCAAACGACGCATCTCGTTATATATTCCTTTTATCTTGCTCTTTACAAATTTCTATTCCGCAATGACGTAATAATGAAACCTGAAACTTGGCTCTTACGTGCTATGGGCGTAAACGTAGTTCATCTTCCTTATACATTGATGATACCTCACAGAATTCAGTACAAAACAGACCAACTAAGTTGCTCGACCTAGCTGCTAATTTGTGGTCTTTGTTAGCGGAAAGAGAACCGAAGCTCTAGAAGCTGCAAGATCATAAGGTAGATTGTGTGGCCTCGGTACTTCTCTCAAGTGGTCAGAAAACAGAGGGCTCGAGCCTTTTCTAAGGCGGACTTTGTGAAAGCTCGTGCCCAACGATGCTTGTTTTACTAACTCATCGTCACGTCACGAACCCGGCTCCCTCAGATATTCTCCCATTATGCAGAACTGAGTCAAGTGAACACTCGTCTAAGAACCATTCGTCATATGTTCCTACGAAAGCCCCAATCAACATACGAATTTCGCGCTTCCTACTCGTCACAGATCTCCCCTGGTTCACAGTGGTTATCGCTGTTTATGTCTAATCCTCTCACCGCAACAATTACCTGTATACAATTTATGGAAACTTACCGATACGACATTGCCATTTTTTTCCCACTTTCGGTCGATTTCTTCATTTTTTTGTTTCATTCATTTGAACGCTTGTAAAGTTTAACCCTTAATGGTCACATGGGGTTAATTTTACCCCAGCCGCTTTCGTCCGACGATACGTAATATGAATGTTGAGAAAATGGGACTTATGACAGCCTCTATCGGCAGTTTGAACCTTCTAGTAGACAGCCTCGTCATTATTATTTGAAAGGGCCCGTTAGTTCAGTTTTGGAAGCCGCAGGAAGCGGACGGTGTAAAACCTGGAGTATACTTTTCGGAACGGTCGCTAATTTAACCAGTCCCATCTGAAAGCATGCCATTTCAGACTTATGAAACGATATTTTTTTTATATTGAAAATTACAATTTCTGCATCATTTTTTGTAAAAAAGTCATTTTTGCATAATTTTTTTTTTCAACATTTTTTTATATTAAAAGATGCACGAATTAAATACAATCATCATGGTCACTTTCATCATTTTTCACGATTTTCCAACCATTTATCGCCTTCCAAAGTGAGTGGGGTTGATAACACCCCCAATGACTATTACGTCACAATCTGGAGGTGTGACTATAATCGTTCGTCAAAAGCAACGCGACCGTTTTCAAGCGCTTTTTCCTTCACATTGACGAACGTCCTTATCATGGATTCATCCCAGTCAACGATGAATATCCAAAATGTATTCCTACGTACGGAAATGCAACGAATTCTTTAATCCCACCTGTTGCACCGTTCACACTAGAAGTTTCTGTTCCCACCGATACAATTTACATTCTTGACCATGTCGATTTTCACCACACGATTGAAAATGCGTTTTTTTTTTCGTTTTTATAATATATTGTTTGTTTTTTTTTTACAGAGAAGTTCGCACAGTAATTTTGAACAAGGGCACCTCGGGTCTGGGCTTCAACATCGTCGGCGGTGAGGATGGTGAAGGGATTTTTATATCCTTCATACTAGCTGGTGGGCCTGCGGATCTTAGCGGTGAACTACGTCGTGGTGATCAAATTCTAAGTGTTAATGGAATCAATCTCAGAACCGCCACTCACGAGGAGGCTGCGGCCGCCCTCAAGGTAAAAGTTCATGCATTTTCATTTTTTTCTTGGAAATAAATTAAACAAACTAACTTTTTCATCCTTTGCCCGAAAATAATATTAAGATAACAGTGCGACTCGCGAAAACGAGACTTTTTTCGTTGCTGTTAAGGAACTTTCCGAGTGTAAAATTTCGAGAATTTTTATGCACGAAACCTTGAGAAAGTTCCTTAACCCTCCGTGCATGGTCACACGTTCTAGAAATAACGCGACATAAAATAATAAGAGAATATCATGCTGAAAAAAAATTTAGACAATTTTCGAAATGGCGAAAAAAAATCAGCAGAGAGACAAGTGTAAAAAAAAAAAATTCTTCGGGCACCCCAAAGCACCGTTGCTGGAGAGGATCCCAACCGTTTCAGGCGCCAATAACTTTTAGTAATTCTAGCTCAAAGTTGCACTTGGGGTCATTGTGACCCCTGGTGATCACGGAGGGACCTTGATAAACTGATTTTAAATGTTTGATTAGTAGCGGACATTCTTCATACCCAACTCCATGTTTTTTTACGCAGGGTACCGGTCAAACAGTGACCATTGTGGTCCAGTACAAGCCCGAGGACTACAACAGGTTCGAAGCCAAGATCCATGATCTTAAACAACAAATATCTCAGCAGAATATGACGACAGGTACCCTTATGAGGACTTCACAGAAAAAATCTCTCTACGTGAGGTAAATATTAATTTTGCTTCCTCACAGAGGAAGCTATGTGACGGGGAAATTTTTTTTTTCAGTCTTCAATGTCAGTGCGCTTAAAGTGTTCCAAAACATCGAAAAATCACATCTAGAAAAAATGTCCGGATGTGTGTGTGTGTCTGTATGTTCTGGCACTGTAGAATTCAAACGTTTATAACTCGAGAACGGTTTGAGCTACAGGGCTCCTATTTTGCACAGATGTTAATCGATATGAACTCTTTATTTTCTGAAAATTTTGTGGGAATTGCTAGAAAAATACAAATTCTAAGGCATTTTTAAATTACAAAACAAAAGGTATCCTCTCTACTTCCGAAAATGTCAAGATTTTTCACTAATTTTTAAATTATAAATAGAGTATGTTAATGGGAAGGTTGGTAGTGAATTTGGGCAACATCGGTTGAACGGTTTAAATTTTATGATTTTTCGAATTTTACGAAAATCTGAGTTTTTTGAAAAATCGTCTAACCACTTCAATTTTTGCAAATTTTCTAAGATATTATGTACAAGTCGGTACTTCCTCTTTACGTTCTTGAAAAGTTGTCGAATTTTATAATTTAAATGCAAATACAAAAAACGCTGCAAATTGGAATTTGCAAATGGCTTGCTCAAGATGCTAAAGATGCACGGTGCTTCCTCTATGAGGAAGTTAAAATAAAAAACATAGTTGCTCATAGAGGAAGATTTGAGCATCGTGCATCTTGAGCATCTTGAGGAAACAACTTGCAAATTTTCAATTCGCAGCGTTTTTCCTATTGCAAATGGATATTCGATGACGTCTATTATGTCCTCTGATAACTGTTCAATGACATGAAAACATTTCGACCCACCGTGTCGTGGTCCCATTCTGATTTTTGTAATTGACAAATTTCCAGAGCACTTTTCGACTACGATCCCAACAAAGACGACGGCTTGCCAAGTCGCGGATTAGCATTCCGATACGGCGAAATATTGCACGTTACGAATGCGAGCGACGACGAATGGTGGCAAGCGAGAAGAGTGACTCCACAGGGCGAGGAGGAAGGATTAGGAATAATACCATCGCGCAGACGATGGGAACGCAAGCAAAGGGCACGAGATCGTTCTGTCAAATTTCAAGGGCACATGCCAGTTATACTGGACAAGGTAGGAGGATCGGTAAGAATAAAAAAAAACTCTCTCTTATTTTGTTTTTCTTCAAGCAAAAAATCAGAAACGATATTCCTTCGAGTTGCTGAAAATATTGGCAGAAATAAATCTTGTTTTTTTTTTTTTCTATTTCAGCAATCGACCCTCGATAGAAAGAAGAAAAACTTTTCCTTTAGCAGAAAATTCCCCTTCATGAAGAGCAAAGACGACAAGTCCGAGGATGGCTCTGATCAAGAACGTGAGTATTTTCCTTCACATTTTTTCCTCAGACATAAACACCCACATTTATGCATATATTTATGTATTAAAAATGTATTCCCGGTCGTGAGAACAAAAGCACGTTCGAACCCTGCACGTTCGGTTATTTATCAATGTGTTTCTTATTTTTTTTTAATATATATTTATAATTATCCATTTACATTTATATGTGTGTGAGTGTACGCCACATTTTTTTCTTACTTCACTGGTTGACAAAGTCCTTATATTTCTTTAACACGTTCTTTCGTCCCCTCGTCGTCGATGAGCATTTTTGCTGTTATCGTGTCCCCTTCGTTCCTGTTCGATGATACAGAGTCATTGATTTCGAACATTCGGTTTATTGTATGTATTCAGTTCCTGATCGTAAAAAAAAACAATTCACATTTGCTAATTTTTTCTTTTATCAACCGTGCCGAAAATATTCGATATCGCAATGTTTAGAAAGCCCGAGGGACTTGAAAATCGAGTAAAAAACAATCGGAGATTTCGTTCCGTGAATGATTTTCGTTGCACTATCTTATTCGCACAAATTCAATGGTCCATGCAAGATTATTTTCTCATGTCAATCCATCAGTAACGATTTTTATTTTTTAATAATTTTTTTATCGACTTCGTTCGAATCAATAGTTTTCAAATGTGATATAGCAACGTTTTGAGTGGCGAGGAAGGGCGAAGGGGAGACTGTCGATGGATAACTATGCGGGACTTTTTACCAATAGTCAATAAAACCACAAAGAATATATTGTCAATCGCGTGCATTCGTAGTTTATTCCTGAATCATTCGGATAAAAAAAAAATCGACGTTTCTTTCGACTATTTTGATTTGACATGCTAGAATGACATTTGTATGAAACTTGGCAAAGTCCGAACACCAATCTGAGAAGAAAATTGGAAAAGCCGTCGATAATATTGCTATGACAATTAGTAAATGGAAAATAAATTGGTCGAGCCTCTTCAGTTTCCCCTGCCAACGAGCCAAACTCCCGAATGAGCTTTCGTGATTTGTTTTTTTCGTTCCTACCATGTGAATACGTGACATGTGTTTTGTTTTGCCTGCTTGTGTAGGGTCGCCCACTACACCCGAGAATGAAAACGATCCTACGCGTAAGTATTTTACGTAAACAAAATGTTCGACCCGTATTAAACACGTTTCATTTGATTCCGCTTGCTTGTACCAATGAATCCACTCTAAACTCTCTGTTCTCTGCATCGTATCAACGTGTATATTAGTAACCCACTTCCTTCACTCGATTCTCACTCGCATAACTGACTCTCAATGTGCCACAACATCAAACCTTTCCCCTCTTCATTCTTCCAAATTAATCCTCGAGTTTCACATGGAGCTTTCGCATACAGGACGTCCCAGGTCTTTTGACTCGTCATTCGGTCCACTACTCAACTTTATATTATTGGCCATTTGACCTGGCACATCCTGTGTGTCCATTTACGAAGCTTCATCTCAAACGGAACTTTGCTACTCACGACCATGCGAACATTCTATTTGGGTATCATCCAACATGTCATCCAGCGATATTTACTTCCACCAAGTTTCTCAATTAAGGTGGCTCATCAGTGACAAAACTAGTCAAAATCGTGAAAAAATATCATGAAACCTATCATGATGCTTTCTAAATACTCTGTTTAAATAAAATGTATGAAATTCGATGACGTTTCCTGTTATATTTATCCATAATTTATAATGAATAATATTATAAATAAAGTCTTAACTGACAAAAATATTTAACGCTGTCAGTACGCAAGCACCGAATAAGAAACTAAGGCAGTCTCTCATGACAGTTCAACATAACCGCCCGCTAGTTGCGCGTTTTCTCGTGCGGAATGACAGACATATTGCATCCAAGATTTGCACACAAGATGACTTTCGCGATTACATTTCTCAGGAAAATCCCTGGCAAGACACTATTTTTTAAATATCATTGGAGAGTTCATAATTTCATTTTTCGATACTTCAAATTTGAATAAAATCTCTCGTCTTTGTCAAAAGGTATCATGTCACTTCCGGTGAAAATGGAATCAACTGTCATAAGAACCATGATAAAATAGGTAATTTAAAGGACGTTGTATGCAAAATATTCTATCGATAGAATTCTTTTAAAATTGCATCACACAAAGAGAATAGTGACATCTAATATCTCGCGCAATTTCAAGAGGTTTCTCCATGTAGAAATCGATATGTTTATTTATAAAAATCACAATTTTCAGTAGTTTCTCATATGAGCGTGTGTTAAAAGTTGCAATTTTCAACATTAAATATTTCGATTTCTAACTGATGAAGCCTCTTAAAACTTTGCATACACTTTTATGTAACATCGACAAAGCTTATTTAATTTAAAAAAAAAATCGCTCGTAAAATTTTTCCGAAATTTGCTTTATTATACAACAAATACAGATTGCCTCGGCCAATTTTTTATTTAGAATCTATTGTTCTTTAGTCTATTGGTAACAACTTTTTTTTAATCAACTTAGGCTCGCAAACCATTTTGTATGTTAGAAAAACTGAAAACAGAAATTGAGATTTGACCGTCGCCATACAACGTCCTTAAATGGCTCGTTCACAATAATTTGCCTGGCAACATATCCTGAAATTTTGAGAGAGTGTTCATCGCATGTTAGATAACACCCTCCCAAAGTTTCATTCGTATCACCGGTTTTTTAATTCACTGGTGAGGCGCCTTAAATGATGATCGCTTTTCGACATGTATACGTCGAAAAAGTTCAACAGTTTTGCCTGCTGTTGCAAAAAAAACTATTTAGACGGATAAAAATACGTGCGATGTTACGTATTCCGCTTTCGAATACCGACGGAGAGACAGAGGAGCAAATTTTAGCACCCGGATAAACAAAAACTTTTTACATGGCTCGTGTCATTGTAATTTTTGTCTGGTTATCGAATTTTTTTCGCATTCGGTTATGGCTGCAATATTTGCTGAATTAACTCCATGTCTCCTCGAGACACATCCTTCGGAACCATTCGTGCTTCACGACAATCTGTCCCATCTATGAAATCACTCGTATCACGGGCTCCTCCTCTCGCCAAAAATAACTCTATGGTATTTTTGTGTTTTAGCGTTCATGCTGTGCTACACCCAGGACGACACCAATACCGAAGGTAAAAATCAACGATCGATTTGACAAATTCCGAATAAAGTAAACTCGATGAGCATTTCCTACTTTTGAGCTGAGAATATTAAAATCTCCCTTGAGACATTCTCTTTTATTATTTTTTCATTCACACTGTGGTTCATCGCTGGTCGGTACATTTTGAAGCCTTTGTGAGAAACTTGCACCTCGACACTGCTCATTACGACTAATGTAACGAAAACTTTTTTTTTCATTTTTTTTACTTTTCTTATTCATTCAAGATTTGTCTTCCGCAACAGGAAGTAAAGAAATTTTATATCGCGTTGAGCTTCCCTATATGGAGGAACTGACTTTAGTTTATCTGGAAAAGGAGGGTGATGAGAATAATGACGAACTTAGTAAGTCGATCGTGTGGGAAAAGAGTGAAACGTTGTGTTTTTTTTTTTTGTACTCGAGACTAATGTTTGAATTGCGCCTAACGTTTTCAATTTTTTAAATTATTTATCATTGAGGAGAATCGATTGATTAAAAGAAAAATGAAGTAGCACTTGGCGCATTTGACAGTCGCAACGTGCATGTCTTCGACGATTTTCCTTAAAAAAAAAAGCCTCGCCCTTTTGTTGACTATTAATCACTATTTTTCGTTACCTCGATCGCTGTTCAATCTTTTTCACTTCAGTGACTACAGTTCTGAAGCTGTGTTCGTGAATTGTATTTTTTTTATTTATTTCATGTGCCGTAAAAAAAATGTTTTGTCCACTTGTTTTGCCCTACTAACCATCCTGTCAACAGAAACAATCGTTAATGCATGTTTTTTTTTCCTATCCCAAACGATTTACAGGCAGCGAAGAAAATGTCCTGTCGTACGAGGCGGTTCAACAACTCACCATTCAATACACACGTCCAGTTATCATTCTGGGACCACTCAAGGATCGCATCAACGACGATCTCATTTCCGAGTTTCCTGACAAGTTTGGCAGCTGCGTACCACGTAAGGAAACTCTATAATTTTCATTTTAAAAAAACATTCGACCTTGAACATCAAAAACTTCTCAATCTCAATCGGTTTGTCAACAATTATGAAATATAACTTTGTCAGAGTTTTTGTCATTTTCTTTTTTGAAGAGAATTGTTAAATTTTTGAATAAATAAACAATTTGTTGGAGATTTCTGACTCAGAGATTCTGTTGAGAATTTTATACTGCGGAATTACATTGACAATTGTTGCACCGGTAGATACGACGAGAAGTAAAAGGGAATACGAAGTGGACGGTCGGGATTATCACTTCGTCGCGTCGAGGGAGCAAATGGAACGTGACATACAGAATCATCTTTTCATTGAAGCTGGACAGTACAACGATAATTTGTACGGAACGTCGGTCGCCTCGGTCCGCGAAGTCGCTGAAAAGGTGTGCACTCCAGCGTCACTACGAATGATTCAATTTTCATAAATCTACTCTACAAGTGAACATTTTCAACTTTTTACGTTTTTCAACGGCATTTATAATTATTTTCTTTCGCCAGGGCAAGCACTGTATTCTTGACGTGAGCGGAAATGCAATCAAGAGGTTACAAGTGGCGCAATTATATCCCATAGCGATTTTCATCAAGCCAAAATCCACTGAATCCGTGATGTAAGTTTAAAAAATGTACTTTGCTCCCTGTGGAATATTTCTGTCGGCATATTCCGGTTCTAACAATCTATTTGATTAGAACTAATAGTTTTTTCTTGTTTTCTTAAGGAAGCATTATGGTTTATCACGTAAAAATTATTTTCCAACTTAACGGCATAAATTTTTGTGAACACGAAATTTAACTTGATATTGAAGTTGTCGAAAAATTTCACACCGATTTACCGACTAAGAGTGACGATATTTAATTTCAAAAAACTGATTTTTTGCACTCGAAACTAGGTCTTATGGCGCGAGAGCTACCGAGGTTCGGGTTTTTATTTTTTTGTGCGCGATAATCCCAACGCTCGTAAACGTAAACCTTCAGATTTCACCGAACACATTGATGCATGTTAAATATAAAGTTACCGATGAAATAAAAAAGAAAAATCGTATTGCACTGCTTTGTGAACGCGACGGACTACGATAACTGACTGAAGCAATTCGACAACGTCATATAATCAAATATTCTATCTATTGAAGCACTAGTACAGTGGATACGGAATACAATTGTATGCTAACTTTTAAAATATTTACTTATATATTTCCAAACAGCATACAGATCCATTGAATTCCGAAATATGCACGTATTCCGATAAGTGACGTTGTCACTTGACCTTTTTCGCTAAAACACTGCCGGACTCGTACAAAGTCTTTCTTCATAAAAATTCCGTCAGTTGAAACGTTCAAAACTCGGTAAAATTGGTAATAAAAAATCGAAATAGATTTTTAAATTTGTATTCTATAGTCGGAATTCAGCAGAATTTTGAAACGTTATTTTGACTCTGAAGTATCGATAGAACCTCTTTAATGCTATTTTCTACGTGTGAATAATTTGCAATAAATTTCGCAGGGAAATGAACAAACGCATGACGGAAGAACAAGCGAAGAAAACGTACGAACGAGCGCTCAAAATGGAACAAGAATTTGGCGAATATTTCACTGGTAAGAATACAATTTCATGTTTAAATAACTTACGCATTTTTAGAAAATCTAATTGGTATGAATCCAATGTTTACAGCGGTCGTACAGGGTGACACTCCGGAGGACATTTACGTGAAAGTAAAGTCAGTTATCGGCGAGCAATCGGGACCGAACATTTGGGTACCGTGTCGTGATCAGCAACTGTGACGTCCTGCCCCCCATGTTAGTCCCAGTCCCAACGCTTGGACCTTGCCTCCGAGACGCAACGAGTAACGAACTTTTGGCGAGTCGTTAAAACATTGAAATACTAAAATTGAAAACAAGAGGAAAAAGCTTGGCAGGGGAAACGAAGAAATAGGAGAAGAAGAAGAAAAACAAAAAAGAAAGACTCGAATGCCTTTTCTCCACTTATGTAGAACGAACGTTGTACCAAAAGAAAAAAAAAGCGAAGATCGGAACGAGGGAAGAATCCTTAAGCTTTACGGCGATGTAGTTTCCGTTCGAAACAACATTCGAAATTGCCACAGGAATTTGACCAAAATCTAAAGAAGCGATCCACTTCCAATGATCCTGAAAAATGAGCTCCGAGTTGTTGAAAAAAAAAAATATATATTATCTCGGATGGCCTTGTTTTTATTGAAAATTTCATGATAACGATTAATCAACAAAAAGAAGTGATCGAAGTAGTTGAGGATGTGGAACCGAAATAGATATTTCCATTACGTTTCAAGCTTTTTGTCCTGATCGTTTGTTCATCATCCCGTAAGGCTCAAACTTTTCGCAAATATCCAAAACGCCCCGCTGACATAAACTAAATTGCTGACAGCCGAAGATTCGGCGACGCTTTTTAACTCTTGACTCGCGACGGTGAGTTTATTGCAAAAGATAAAGAAATATGAATATGTATATGAATAAAGTGACCTCGAAAAGAGTATTAAAAGCGTGAACGAATAACTTGGGACGAATAGAACGAAGGTCTGCGCGACGGATAATTAGACCCGCCAAGCTTCGCTGGCTCATCGAGAAATTAGTTCTTCATTTACAATTGAGCGAAGCAGCGCGCGCACCATATTTTTTATTAATGTACTTAAAATCTCTGGATACCACAGTTATTCGTGTTGACGTTTGGGATACTAGGAGAGCAAATATAACACAAATAAATAAATAAAAAGCTATTCTATCCCCCAAATCCCAAGGAGGCAGAGCGATACTTCCGACCCAGATATATCGAGCTAGCCAGGAGGATAGAATTCTTTTCAAACATTATCTACGACCGAAATGCGAGATCTTAAAAAAAAAACCAACAAATTCGCTGCATTTCAGAAGCTATTCAATTGTCGATTTCAAAGACGACTCAGAATTATCCATACGTTCATACGAGCTGAGGTGGCAACTGTTACGATGCTGAAGATATTTCAGCCAGTGAGTTTCAACAACAAATATTTCCAATAAATCCAACACTCCCGTTCAAAAGCGACGATTTAATATTTCTCAAAGACTCGTTTCAAGTGCAGCCCGACTTACGAGAAACCAGCAGAATTCTCCTGGAAGATCGAAGCCTCCAAATTCCCAACACGCCCAATAATAAAACTATCTCGAAAGACACAACGTTCATTGGAAGTATTTGCCTCGAAACCTCAGGCTCGAGAAAACTCGAGACAGCATAGCTCACACACCTCACCCTCTATAAATATATTTATATATATATACACACCAAGAGACTCGGTGAAAACTTATGACATTGTATCTCGAACGCGCAACCTCACGATCTATCTGACCTCACTGGACAAATCTTTTAGAGCTAGAAATAGCGAATATATAATGTTTTGTACAGCTAGATAACTAAGCCAGTAATGGGTTATGTGCAACATTATATAGAATAAAACGGAAAATAAGAGAGGGCGAAAGGGGGGGGGGGGTAAGAAAAAACAAAAGAAAAAATACTATTGTAATTTAAATACCACTACTAAATTATTATTAATAGTAGGTACGTATTATTGTAAATACCTATGCCTGTATTGCGTAGAAAATGAGAAGGCGCAAAAAAGATGAAAAAAAAAAAAACAAAAAACAAACACAAAGAAAAAGAAAAAATACAAAATGTATAAGGTTTGAATGTTGTATGTAGGCCTGCAGGTAGTATTTCTGAAAGCCCAAGAAGCGCTACTCGCCAATTGGCATAATTGTTAAGCCTCGATGTAAGAAGGAGATTGAAAAAATAAGAAGAGAAAATGAAGAAAAAGGAAAAAATAAGCCACAATCGTTGAGTGTGTCCCCGATCGAAAATTCCCTATTGGTCTCCGAGCCGTTGTCCGCGCGAAATATCCTCGTTCTCGGATAAGACCCAGGAGACCCTCTACCTACTGACTCGAACAACTCGGATGATTGCCTTTGTGGGCTGGTTTTCCACCTGCTCAGTTAATAAAGAGAAATAATGCACTTGATCGATGGAAAGCATTACAGGAAACGTGCGCGTTCGTTCGTTCTCGAAATTGAGACTGGTCATTACGTTCTATCCCAATTTTCATTATTTAAATGAGGAGCGTAACAGAAATGTATGGAAACTAAGGAAATAACTGAGAAGAAAAATCGAAGGAGCAAAGAAGAAATAAAAAGCGAGATAGATTTTTAGAGGAAGAGCTAATAGTGATGATATTATTATGACGATTGTTTGTCAATTTAATTGTAATATAAAACTATATTATTATAACCGTATAGAATTATTATCATTTTTATCGACTATCTGCGCAGTTATAACTCGAAAAGGGTCTCGAAAAGCACAGAATGAATATATATTCACAACAAGTATGTACTGAGCAAAAAAGACAAAAACAAGACGAAACTAACGAAAATGTATCGTTGTCAAAAGTCATTCTACACAGATTGCTTTTGCCACGAGAAGGAAAATAATTATCATTCTTCACGTTATTTTAATTTCCTTCACTCTCCTCTCTTTCTCTGTCTTTTGTACGCGTCTGTCGAATGAAAGATATATATTTCGTGCGGGTATACACACCCATTGCGTTACTTTTCGTGCAATGGATCCTACAATTAGTTGAAACGGCTGTCGCAGAGCTGTCGAGTATAAATGTGAAATAATGACGATGAAAATAATAAGAAAGAAATAATAAAAAAAGCTGCAAACTCGAAGAGGAAACAAGGACCGCTGTACTCGGTACAGAGTTGACATGGTGCCCTGACAAACTAGCGAGGAGACCCAGGGTTCAACCGAATGAGACGGTATCTCAATGTAAAGGGAGCGTTTTAAACTAAAAACAAAGAAAAATACGAAAATAATGAAAAGAAGAATAATTATTACCGACACCTATTATACATCTCTATAGTCTATTTAATAATATTACTTATTGAATTATCAAACTCATGTTCACCTTGTTTCATCGTTTTTAAATAGTTAATAAACGTTTTACCAATTTTACGAAACTCGCATCTTTTATTTTCACAACCCCACATCCCATAAGCAGACGATTTAGGTCAAATTAATAAGAGAAACTTCGACCTGAGATGTGACCATCCAAGTATCCAGTATCGGACATCTCCACGATATGATGCGACCGAATCTTCACCCTTGACTTCAGACGCCCAGCAAACGAAGAACCAACGCCTGTTATTTTTCGTTTCGATTGTTCTTTCCCCCTCGAACGTTGATTTTATACGACAGAGTCATTCATTTTAACTGGTAAGCGACACGTGGAAGTATATTAGGACGAAGCTCGCTATTCTGCTTGAGGAAAGTGCATATACTCGAAGAGTGCAAGATAAACGATCTTGGATAACGATGAGGAAGCCTTGGCAATCACGTAGACTACACTAGACGATGAGAATGATATTTGTATTTTAATTCCATTTCTTTTACTTTTATCATGTTTCGTTTTTTCGTTTTTTCGTTTTTTTTTTTTACAAATCACAGAGAAACTCTCGTTTGCATTTCTCGCCTCAATACACATTATCTCGAACTTAACTCATGAAATAAAATATATATGTATGTATGTATATATATCTTTTATCCATATATCATTTCTTTTCGTTTATTTTATTTTTTAGTCGTTTGACAAAGCAGTAGCGTTAACACATCTAGAAGTTTTCTTGAATCTATAAATATGAGGAGAATAGTTTATGTTTGAGAAAATGTACATCGATGTTATTTATATATATGCATACATATTCTTATATACAGACATATATATATTTTTTAATATGCCTATACATAATGTAGTACATTAAAAAAGCGATTGGTAATTGTATATATTTCGTAGTAATATTTACATACGCGTTAATAAGAAGGCGTGCCTAACTGCGTTATCTATTATTTTGTATTCCGACATTAAGCTACGCCTAGACACGCACCAAACGACATAGTTCGAAATAAGTTTTCCTTCATTTTCAAACAAAATAATAAGAGTTACATTATCATTCTGCTTATTCGAATAATTATACATTCAATATACATATACACCTTGGATTACATCGAATTGTAGAACCGTTGCAAACAAAAATACTCCAAATCCGTTGTCAATTGCCTTTATATATAAAATAGTCGACTTATATACACGTACAATAATTTTTCGCTAAGAAAAGGAGATAAACAAAAAAAGAACCCCAATGAACGAGCATTTAGGTATTCGCTCCGTGCACAAGCGGCAGAGAGAGGGGCGGGGGGGGGGGGGGGGAGCTATTGACAGCCAGCGCGCGAGGTGGCTGTCTTTGTAATCACGTACACCCAGTTTTACTGTGGACAGTTGGACTCTTTGCGTAATTAATTCGCAAGTTTGGCTATTTTTGCACGTGTCGAACACGTACAAGTAACCGGCGATTATAATTCTAAAAAATCATGCGTAAATTGTGTACAATCTTGCGGCTGTCAAATCTGAAAGTGGGTACGAATAATATTCCAGTTGGCCACTAGTGAGTGGCGCTGGCTTTTTAAATGCACGGAGCGAATTTGGTGGAATATTATGTTCATACACAATTTTTATAGGCTGACAACCGATGCCTCCGGACTTTTGTATCATAATTTGTATAATACGTATGTGTGGATGTTTGCACGCTACGATGTCAACGCCACGCACACATACGCGCAGATAAATATTTGTATATGCACATTAACACGTAGGTAAAGGAAATTACACATCGATTTCCCTGAGACTGATTATAACGATTGAAATCTGTATAGAGCATAAAAAGTAACCATTTAATTGTAATTAATAATAATAGTGGTTGGTATTTTAATAGTAGAGTAAACGTAATAGTTTCTTAGTACACAATAGTTGGTATGTAATATTATTTTCTTTATCGTTTTAATTATTAAGACTAATATTATTGTTACTAGTACAACTATTTTTTTTTTTTTTTAATTTTCTATTTCTAATCCTATGCATTACACTTATTATTGTTATCGTTACAGTAGCAGTGATATTATGTAAGCTTGAAAATGAGTTTTCCTCGTAATCTGTAACACGTATTAATTCTAAAGATACTCAAATATTGTTTAACTTTATTTAATCGTTATCAATAGCGGAGTCTCGCAACACCCTTCAAGAATAAGTACGTAGATTTTCGGCGAGAATAAATGAGAAGAAAAGGAAGAGAAAGACATTTTTGCTTTATACGATCCTACTCCATAAAATACTTGCTGTCTTTGTTTTAATCTCGGCTCTCACTTGTCAACGATTTGTTAGAACGATTCTCCTTGATCGACCAATGTAGAATATATATCCTGATCGAAATTTCACTTAACGATTAACTAACGTAGCCTTCGTAATAACGTTATTGCACCATGATTATTATTCGTTCAGAATCATCACTGGACCCTCAATGGCGACGCCAACGATCCTACTTTTTTTTTTCTCTTTCAGAGCCATTCTTCAATTGCATCGTAAGCTGCTTCGTCATTCAACAGAGGAAATAACTTGTTTTTTGTTTTCTCAAATTGCACTTCCCAACTTGTTAACGATAACAAAAAAGAAAACGTATTTACACTCGACTCATCTGTTGTCCACGTGTTCGGCAATATTAAAGAAAGAGAAACAGATATAAATATTCTTGTGGTAACATGATCGTGCTGATTATACACAGTCTTACAATAAACCACGAAATTTTCGTACGGTTCCACAGTTTACTTTCGAAAATTCAGCACAAACAGCTTCCTTGGCTCGAACTTAATCTTTCGAGCCGTTTTGTTATCAGGCTTTCGTTACAACGGATAAACTACCCGTGCACAATAATTTAGTTATTAACTCGTGGTTTACAAGGTCAACATTAATAATTGTATCCAATAGTAAATTCTGCCTTGTTATCGCACTCTACGCCCCTCTTTCCATCAAGAAGCTTTCTTTTGTCAAAAGTCATAGAAATGATTTGTTTCACGGTCACTGTGCGTCGTCGCTGCGGTAAAGATGATTCGACTCAATTTTCTATTGTCATAGCGGCAGTTTTCATTCTAAAAGCGCTACATTTATTTAAGATCCTAAATAAATCAGACCATCTTCACCATCAACTTGCTAATAAAATATCATCATTCTTCGCAATATACATTCTGGAATAAATACTCTAATAATATAATGTCACAGATCGCTGCTTTGTTATTTCTTACCGTTCCTCCGTGTAAAAACTATCTCACATGTGTGTCATCACCCTAATTTCAATTGCACCGTCCAGACAACATTCGCGAGTCGCCTTTGCACCCATTTCCAACTTATTTATTTCCTTTCAAATTGCACAGACTTTTTCTTTGTTTAATCTTAAACTTTTTTTCGTTGGATCGAATCGATCGAATCAAAGGGCATTTTAGTTTTTAACTGCCGCCTGTCTCTTGCGCAATTTTCTCTCTTGTTTTAGGGCGACTCGCGAAGAATTACGTTTTTCTACTATTTTTTGAGATTTCACAGAAATGGAGGTGGAGGGTTTGGTGCTCTGGAGAGTGGGACTCTCCAGGGACTCCTCATGTCACCTCAAATTAATCACAACACGCTCGACACTCAGCAGTGATCTGACTTTGTCATTGTACTTAATTAATGTTACTTTAGATCCGCGCACATTTATCCTCTCGCCACCGCTCAACAAGTGACAGCAACGCGATTGTTCCAGGAAGTCGTGAAGCTTCAACTCTCGCATTACATCCCGGTGGGCTATCGAAGGCGGCCCGGATGGAGCTTTCGGATTAACTTGTCGCAAAAGTGCATCGCGACTCTTTACTCTCAATGCGGTCATAAGATCTTGCAGCAGTACCCATTTATCCGGATCGTTAACGAGAGTAAACAGCACCGGGAGATTAACGTCGCTCACTTCCATCTCTATTTCCTCGAGCTCCGGCTCCGGACTCCCGATTGGAGGATCCTCCAACGGATTATAGCCTGTTTCTTCAGGATCTGCCAACACAAATAAATGGACATTTAACAAGTATTTCCTTTTCAATGAAACATACAGATTTCAAGAAAAATCTGTGCCTTCCTAATTGATTTACGGACGTTGTATGGCGACGGTCAAATCTCTATTTTTCTTTTCAATTTTTCTTACATACAAAATGGTTTGCGAGCCTAAGTTCATAAAACAAAGTTGTTGCAAATTGACTAAAGAACAACATACTTTAAATCCAAGATTTTTCGAGATAATCTGTATTCGTATTTCTATAATAAACTAAATTTCGAAAGGGGAGACAGTGGTCCAGTGGTAACTGAACATTTTTTTTTAAGTGCTTTAAACTGTACTCTCTGTGGTTCGAAACCCACGTTATGTAGGTCCACCGATTAAGTGTAGAACAAAAGGAAAAACAATTGTGGAATAAAAAAAATTGAGGCAAAAATGAAGACATGTAAAAACCCGAGAAGGGCATGCATGGAAAACACCACTACTACTAATAAAATTTCGAATAAAATTTACAATCGATTTTTTTGAAAAACTGAATAAAGCTTCTTCGATGTTACATAAAAGTGTATGCAAAGTTTTAAGAGGCTTCACGATTTGGAAATTGAAATATTTAATGTTGAAAATTGCAACTTTTAACACGCGCTCTTATGAGAAACTACTGAAAATGGTGATTTTTGTAAATAAATATATCGACCTCAACATGGTGAAACCTATTGGATATCACTATTCTTCTTGTGTGCTCGAAATTGACAGGAATTTTATCGATAAAAATTGTTGCATACAACGTCCTTAAATTTTTGAACTTGAATTGAAAATCTGAAAAAATAAGTATTGAAGTTTTAAAACGTACCAAAAATCGAGGAAGGTCCACCGAAGCTCCATGGAGTGGTGAAACGACCTTGTACGTCATTTAGATGGAGTTCGAGGATGCTGTAAGCATCGGTATCGACAGCCAGCATGAGAGGCGTTTGGCCAGAATATGTGGCGAGCAGTGGATCCGCACCGTATGACAAAAGAAGTCGCACGAGCTCCGTAGCACCATTTTCGGCCGCTTCGTGTAGAGGTCTGGAAATTTCATTTTTTTTTGTCAACGTCACTCATTCAAAGAGTTTCTACTTAGGGGTAAAAAGAAAGCACATCAGAAATTATATGAAACGTTGCAGTACCTGATTCCCCCGTTGGCACTTTCGCTCACGTTTGCACCATAGGCCAGTAAAAGTCTCGCTATTTCCAGGTGACCTCTCGAGCAAGCTTCGTGAAGCGGGGTGTAGCCAGCATTGTCTTTCGGGCTCGGGGCACTGCTCAGCTTTTCCAAGCAATAGGCAGCAACGTCCTGAGGATAATTAACCGGCAAAATTAGTTGATCTAAAAATAGAAAGGCAGTGGCACAGTGGTAACGTGCCCGGCTCACAACCAGTTAGCCCGGGTTCGATTCCCGCCGACACGAATGGATTTTTCCAAGTGTTTTAAACTGTACTCTCTGTGGTTCGGAACCCACATAAAAAAATGTAGGTCCACAGTGTAGAGTGGAAGAACAAATAATGGAAATAATAAAAACCAGAGAGGATGAACATGTAAAGGGCCGGGAAGGGTATGCATGGAAAACAGCATTATTACTACTACTAAAAAAAAAAAAAAAAAAAACAGGGATGCCTCGCTGGAGGAAAATGTCTTTACTAACCGTATAGCCGAGCCTTGCGGCTCGGTGCAAGATTGTTTCGCCAACACCTTTTTTTATGACCCAGGTACGAATTTCCGTCTGGATATCGGCAACAGATTCCGCATTAGGTCGTGTGATTATTGTCTGGAATGAAATAATGGAGAAATAAGTTTTTGTAATTCGGTTAATTGATGAATCTCGAATGATTACAATGCAACGGAAGCTACGACGAATACATACTCTTTTTCGTTCCTTCGGTGTCGTCTCTTCCTTTTTCAGAGGTTTCTTCTTTTTACGGATATAGTCAAAGCCGGAACGGAACTTTCGTCTCCCTGTTCTCAATTTGAGTTTCTTCTTGCTAGGAATCTCGGTATCGTCGTTATTGTCACCTTCCGGTTTGCTAATTTCCGGTTCTTCTTCCTCCTCCTCGTCCTCCTCTTCCGCCGTAGCAACCGCGACTTGTTCCTCCTCTTCCTTCTTGACTTGTTTTTTCAAAGTCTCGAGTGTCTTTGCCGCTAGTGATTTAATCAGATCTTTCCGTTTCTTCGCTGTCAATAGATGGCGCTTCGAGTTCATAATGGCTTTTTGGCTGCGCAATATGCCAACGTTTCTCAATCTCGTAACAACTTTCTGCTTCAACTTTCGCGTTCTCCCGAGCAAATTGTCGGGGCTCTCGGTCTGAGAATCGTCGTCTTGCGAGGTGTCGCCGGCATGGTTTTGCATTGGCGGGGCAGAGGCGGGTCTCTCCTCGCCGAAGACCTCACGGATCGTCGCCTGTTTCTTCAGCACCCTCGTTTCCGTTCGCGTTCGACTTTTCAAGACGAAAGTTGAAAATTCGTTGGGCAAAGCGTGATTGTTCTTGAATGTGTTACGAAAATTGTTAACCGTTTCTTTGCGGAAATAACCGAGGAGATAAGAATCCGTAACGTTTATCGGTTTGGTTGATTTGTTATTTTTTACTGGTGTTTTACCCTTGACTTTTGTTGGCATCTCGGTGGATACGAGGGGCGTCAAGTTGGGTGTAGGAAGTAGCTCAGGCTCGTTGGTCGCTTTCGGTAAAACTTTACCGCCTCTCTCGAGTTTCTCTTTCAACTTTTTCTTCGCCTCCTTTTTGCCAGCCCCGCCAACTTTACGAGCTAATAAATCAACGATCGAGCCACTGCTGTTGCTCTCGACTTTGTTGTGACGCCCGGATGCTTTAGGCGGACACGATATCGTTGTCGAGGATGTGGCCTCCTCGTCGTCAATTTTGCTACTGCCAGTACCCAGGCCGCTTATGCTGAAGCTGTAATTTGACTCGAGATCACTGTCGACGTTGCGTTTTCTACCAAGACAAAGGTCCGAGCTGTCCATCGATACCGATAACGCGGGTGAGCCCGGATCAAGATCCGGCAGGGATGTCGATAGCCTGTGAAATCTCGATGGCTTTGAAACGGTTATAAGTCGAGGTGGCATTCGAAGCGATTTCTTGTAAACATAAACTTCTGCCTCCCATCCGGGTCTGAAATCGCTCCCGTCGCCAAACAATGGTTTTGGTGTTTGTTTTTGAGCTCCGCCGGGGCTTCCTTTGGCAGGAGGACTACTTTTGCTTTCTTTATCTTGTTTCACTTTGTGCGGCGTCGTATCTCTCGAGCGTAATTTCATACCTTCCTTCACAACAGCCGCGCTCGTCGACGATCGTTTCCTCGCTCTCAGCCTATGAGCGACTGACGTGTCTCGAGCGAATTCTGCGCTAGCGTCACTCTCCTCATCACTCGAAGACTCGCTCCCGCTCGAAGACTCCAACTTTATTCTACTACCTCGACGTATCCGCCTCTTCCTACATATCACTTCGTCCTCGCAGTCGCTTCCAGCCTTTTTGTACTTGCTCCTTGCAGTTCTCTTTATCAATGGCAACTCGTCGGATTCTTCACCCGAATTTTTCTCCACCTCGTCATCATCTTCCCGATCTTCCTCCTCCCCCTCCTCCTCCTCCTCCTCCTCCTCCTCCTCCTCGTCATCCTCCTCCTCTTCCTCCTCCTCCTCCTCCTCCTTCTCCTCCTCCTCCTGCTCTTCTTCCTCATCTGCTTCGATATCCACTTGTTTCACTCGCTTAATTTCTTTAACCCGAGCGACTTGCTTAACTTGCTCAGCTTCCTCAACTTCCTTAACTTCTTCTTTGACATGCGTCGTCTCTTTTGGTTCGCTCTTCACAACAACCGGCACGTCATTCTCTTCCGTTTCTTCTACAAAATCCTCCGTAACGCCGTGCTCCCTTTGCTGATGATCAACTTCTACAATCTCTTGTTTTATATCCTCTGGCTTTATTGCAGCCTCCGACTGCTGTGACATCGTCGCCTCTTTGCTCTCTTCATCCTCCAGTCCGCCGCCCTCGGGCTTCGAACGCTCTCTTGTTTTCTTTTTTCTACCTCTTCTCTTCGTCGAATCACCGCTTCGCAGCTGTTCCATAAATTTATCACAGGTCGCCGCCCAAAATGGATCTATTTCGGTTGCCTTCTTATCATTTTCCTGGTAACACGAGAAATGAGAATAACTTTTAAAACCCATCAATAATTTTTATCGAAATTTCAATTCCTTATGGGAAATTTCCATTTTGAGCCCGACAAGTTTTCCGGGACGTGGTGAATTTTTCACGGTCTTTCATTTGTGAAATTTATACATTTTTATTTATAATTTGAATAAATATTTATTTATTAAATTAGTAAAAGTTCAAAAAGTTGAACAGTGAGGAAAAAGTTACCTTGAGCTCAATTTTCACGAGATCCATCGAAGATGCCATGTTCATGCACATAGCATCGTTCAAAGGTACGGGTGGTTGAACTTTGGACAATTGTTTTCTGTCTCTTCGCATCTCTTCGAGGGTTTGTCGCTCGAGCACCGGCATTTCACCCTCGGAGTCGCTCTCCCGGAAATCAAATACGGAGGTTTCCGAGGAGCTACGAAATCCGCTGGAACGAGCCGCGACCGAGGACGCTTCGGCGATTATTGGAGCCGGAGTTGGTATCGTCGCTGCAACGGGCATGCTCTCCTCCTCGTTTCTTGAAAACAAGCGTCGTCTTGGTAAGACACATGCCGTTTTCTCGCGAGTTAATTTCGGTGGACTACCCGCGAATGAACCAGCAGATTGTGACGTCGAGGTTGAAGTCGAGCTTTCCAATTCTGCAATCATAGGAAATTAATCCATGTCCCGGATCGACACATTCGAAAAATTCAAGAATTTTTTTTTTAATTTGTCAAATAAAAATAAACCGAATGATTTTTTTTTTTCAAACACTCACCGTTAGGCGTGGCAGAAACTTCTTCGGACGGAAGTGTCGTGGGCTTGGTCGTAAACTGACTGGAGCAGACCTACGTAAATAAAATACTATTTTCATGACATAATTCAACAGTACATGCAATATCGATGCTCAACGAAAAAAGAAAAAAAAAACACACCTGTTTCAGTTCACCCTTTGTTCGTATTTTCGCCGCCAATATCGCGGCTAGACCGTCGTCTTTGTCGCGGTGAATCTGATTATCAGTACCACGAGGCCCCAGAAGTGCCTCTTTGCCTGGTAAAGTAGCCGACGAATTTACGCGCGAGCCATACAGGCTACGAGGAGCTTCTTGAGTTATTGAGTCGACAGCTCGAGGCACGTGAAACTTGTAATGAGGTGGGGTATTGCTATTACGTTCGAGCAAACTGGCAGCGGTAAATGGTGACAGGTTGTGCCTGCCGATATTCGTTTTAGGCTCAACAGGAGCTACCACCTTTGAAAACATAAGCAAACAAAAATTCCATTACGGTCGTTACGTAAAAGCATTGTTAATTTGAGAAAGAAAAAAAAATGAAATAATTGCAAAAGAAGTTGTACAATATTGTTTCTCGTTCTCAAATATCCGAGAAAAAAATTTCTCTTGTTATTTTTATCGCATTCTAAACATGGTTGAGAATGAGAGAATAAAAATAACTGATTCTTGCTTCCTCATTGAATAAACTGTAAAATATTGTGTATAAGTCTGTACTTCCTCTTTACATTCTAGATGAGTTATCGAAATTATATAATTTATATGAAAATAGAAAAAACGCTGCAAATTGTTTTACCTTATTCTGAAAGCTTTGCTGACTGTGGTTAACGAGAATGGACTGCTGACTATTAAGCTGTTCCTCTCTCTGCTGTTTATTTTCGAGGCTATTTCTCAGCAAGCTAAGTACCCTCTTGTCCGCACCGGTGTTGCTCGGTTGGTCGGGCGGTTCAACACCCGGCCCGGTAGCATATTGTGTTCTTTGGCTTTGCCTGTATCCGCTGTAAGAGGTTTGACTTGCCGATGCTTGGGATATTGGATGGAGACCCATTGTCTTTGTGATGGGGTGATTGTAGGACGTCGGGCTGACTGGAATCATGTTGTCCGGATAGCTTCTCTTATCGCAGTATGCTTGATATCGATTTGTCTCGGGTGGACAGTTGGTATTATCGGTTCTTTGATTATAAGAACTGGATGACATCAAAGCACCGTTTGCCAATGGAGCAGCTATACTCATTTCCTGTTTCTTCTCAAGAAGCTCTTTCGCCGAAGATAGCTTTTGTTGTATTTGTTTATCAATGGCCAATCTCCACGGATCGAGACGAGGTTGCTTGTTCGGCGTGCTTCCAGTTGCTGAATAAAGTGGCTCAGCGGGACGCTTTAATCCAGCTCTGGACTGAGACGACGAGGAGGCTGATGACGCCGAAGATGTCGCGGAGCCGGCTGACGGTGGAGGAAATTTACTTCTACCTTCTGGATGATAGTATTTACTAGGATCTGGTGGATACTCTTGAAGTGGCAGTGCTGCAGGTCTGGTGGGGTCTACCATGGTCGAGTATCTTTGCGAAGTCTGCCTTGATACAGGAGGATTATCATGTATCGTTGGATAAGACGTGGAAGGATGTTTGTTGTCGTATATCGGGCCAGTGGGCAGTACTGTCTTTTTAAAGGTCGAAACATGTGGCAGAGGATTGCCACTGTTCTGTTGGCTCGGTTCGTACGTTTGCCGCAAACTCGTACGTCTGGAACTTCCTGGATCGCCGGGTGGCAGTCCCGGCTGGCGATGATGATGGTGATGATTGGTCAAGGAGGTTGCATTGAAATCCGGTAAGAAATCGACCTTAGGAGCACACACCGGTTGAGGTGTCGATGCTCTGACACAATAATTCGCCGAACTTGGCGTCCCGTTATAATTCCTCGTATCGTAGTTCAGATACACCGTCGTAGGGGTTGGTGTTTCAATAGAGGGAGGAAACATGACTGTTGCACCGTTGCTTCTGGGTGAGGCCATCATGTTCGTACTACTGACGTGCTTTTCAATGACACAGCTGTCGAGATCATCACGAGCTGTCGAATCGGCGGGTGTCTTGATAGTTTTGACGGAAAGATCAAGAGGCGATTCTCTTTTTCGAGGAGGTATGCCGTTCGATTGTTGAGTCGATTGGACCGGTGGGCCAGCGGCAGTCTGACCGGGCTGACTTGGTTGGCTGGACGATTGAGAATTGCCACGAGAATAATCTTTGTACATCTGAATATTATCATTGGCGGTACGTTGAATTGGATAAGCGCCGGATCGATTGGTCGATTCGATGCTCGAACGAGTGTGACTCGTCATGGCATTCGGCAATGCTGATCTCGTGCCCCCACCGTGACCCAAAGAAGTCACGGTGGTGCTGCTGCTCGAGGAGTTATTTCCGTGATGGCTAGGCGCAATGGTTGTCGCGTAAGACGGATAATTATGTTGGCCGCTGTATCGCGAGTAACTAGAATTTCCGCTTGTACCAATTCTCTCATTGGCGATAATCGCCGGATGACTCAACGAGGTTGTACTCAGAGAATATTCTGAAAGACGCGGCGGTACGGTCGTAGGTTGTGAGGCTGATGATGCTGCGATCGTCGAAATGTTAACGGGCCCGTTGCTCGAGTGTGTTCTTTGCCGGTTTACGGATTGCGCCTTGACGAGATTACTCTCGCGAGCTCCTCTGTTAGAATGATAGGACGAAACAGAGGCGATAGGCGGTAGATTGTGAGTGTTACTAATGCTAGCGCCGCCGGATCTCCCAGCAGAACTCTGTTCCATTCTGTAAGAATTGTACGACGTTATTTGTTGATTCACGCTGGATGAACCGCTCCGTTTCGAATCGTCTCCGTTATAAGTGACGGCTTTGTTGTGTCCTGTAGTTTGGAAGGATGGGCCATTCGCGTTATTCATACTAACGTTGACACTGTTGTTAAGGCCCGGATTCAGCGTCGATGATGGGCCACCACTGGTCATCGATACATGACTGTAATGCGAACGTCCGCTCGACGATTGCGTGTTGAAACCAGCCTGAGATTGTTGCGGTGTGTTGTTTTTTTGATAGGAATGGTACGAAGACTGATGGTGATGCTGCGGCGTTGCTTGATATGGATTCGAATAGTTGACCGTTGAGCGATACTGTTGGGAAGGTGCTGGAATATTGTAAGGATTCGAGGGAGTTGCAGAGGGCGGTAGCCTCTGAGAGGCCGATGATGGTGGTGCCGGATAAGATGGTGATTGAGGCTGAAAGTTGGAAGGGTTGTGCGGCGAGGGTGTATGGTGATGGGGCGAAGGAGTAGTGTGATGAGGAGAAGGCGTATGATGGGGCGAGGGTGTGTGATGTGGAGGGCCAGAATGTGTACTGTGCATTACAGAAACATGAGGCGAATGTCTCTGAGACGATGGTGTAGCATGATGATTTTGTTCCATTGAGGAAGTCGTTGGATGACAACTGGGGAAGGAGGATGAGGAGGATGAGGAAGAAGAGGGCACGGAGGACGAGGCCGAGGCTGCGGAGGAGGAGGAGGAGGAGGAGGAAGAGGAAGGCGGTGGCAACATTTGTTGAGGATTCATCATTGAAGTGTAACAAGTTGGCGAACCAGTTGTATACGGATTGATGACCCTGCTCGTGTAAGAAGAGGCGTTCATGCCGTGGAGCGGTCCGACGTTAGAACCGATTCGACTAGGATGCTGCGAGGGATGAGAGAATTGTTGGGGCGTCTGCTGAGTCATCGGATGTAACGAAGACGTGGCAGAGCCGGATGCCGGCAAAGACAAAGACGCGGTTGGTAAATGAGGCGACGGAATATGCCCCGGATGATGATTGTGCGGCGAAGGAATGTGACCCGTAGGATTACCGTAACGAGAACCGCACGTGTTCGCCGAAGCGGACATAACGGGCGATGATGGAACGTTCGAAGGCGTATGTCCACTGTTTGAACCATCCGAACTCGAGTGATGCGACCCTGAGCCTAGCTGCTGATTCGGAGCTTGATGATGCTGCTCGCTCATGTGCTGACCCGTTAAATTGCTCGTTCGACTTTGCTGCGGGTGGTTGCTACTCCCTCGATGATAATTACCAATGTTCTGACTCGATATTGGATAAACACTCATAGATCCACCATGATTTGGCGTTGGCAATGTACATGGATATTTCGACGGGTCTCGTTGAGACTGTTGGCGCTGATGATCCAGCGAGCTAATCGTATTATTACCGCTATTGTTATTATTATTATTATTATTAATATTATTACTGCTAGTGTTCTGATGAGGTACCGATATTGAGGAATTGCTGGATTCTACAACAGTTGGCCTTATCGCGGTTGGCTGATGAGTCGACGACGGCGACGTGGCCAACGGCGGACCTCCTGAATGATAAATCGTACTCTGAGTGAACGGTACCGGCGTGCTTTTCGTTATGTCGGGGTGATGATACCGCGGATAATACTGTGTTCTCTGGGCTGATACTATCGGCACATTCGTTGTTCTGTTTTCCGACACCGGATACGAAGTCGAATGAGAATTAATCATTTCATTGGTCGTGTACGAGTTCGAGGACGAAGAGGACGATCCTGGCCTCGAAACGTTGTTCAGCTGCTGATAGATCGGTGGTGGGGATTGTGCTCGCTTCGGCGCTGGTTGCATTTGATGCAAGTTCGGCGAATTTCTCGAGATCTCATTGGCACCGGAAATACCATCGGCCGTTGATGTACCGCCTGTCAATGATGCTTGTTGTTGTTGTTGTTGTTTCTGAGCATTTTGTCTTCGTTGAATCGACGTTTGCATCTCCGTTAGGCTGTGATAAGTCGTAGTGGAATTAGCCTCGTCCGGAGATTCCGGTGGCCTCGTATCGGGTACCTCGACTCTCGTAGGTTGAGGCGCGTATGGCTCAACGATTGAACGTAAACCAGAGTTAACGGGACTTGAATTCCAATATGAAGAACTTGCGTGTGCGTCTTCGTACTGCGGCTTGTCGTTTCTCGATGACGAAGCTACAAGCAAGGAATTTGTCCCGCTCGTCGTCGTCGTCGCCGCCGCCGTCGTCGTCGTCGTCGTCGTCGTCGTCGCTGTTGATGAAGACGAAGATGCTGAAGATGGCAAGGAACAGCCAGATTTATTCGTCGTTCCAACTGATTCGCCATGATCGTACAATGACGTTGAAATCGCGTGATTTTCCGCCAATGACGAAGATGCCGATGACGACAGGGACACGGGCGGAGGTAAAGGCGGCGGAGGTGTTGGTGGTGTCGTCGTCGTTGTCGACGTTGAAGTCGAACCCGACGAACCGGATGTACTCGGCGCCGGCAGTCCCTGGAAGTACTGACGAGCCCCCTCCAACACGTTTGTGAAACTCACATCCATGTCACGCCGACTACGGGTCTGTAACATTCAAAGAGGAAAGACGGGCCTGTGAAATCAAGTGGAATAATCCGGGACGAGCTGAGGTAAAATGAACGGGATGTGACCATTAAGGGTTAAATCTGTGACTTTTGAAGGGTGGCTCTTAAAAATAAATGATCAAATCGTTCAAAATGTACGATCACCCGAAATCGGATAAACTAGAGCATAGATTCGGCCAATGAGATACTGACGCCCGGGTCACTTCATTTAACTGAATCGGTACATACCAGAGAACAGCGAGAGAGGTTTGGGAAAAGGAGCATCGACCGCGAGAACTAGCCGCAAATGAGTTTCTCCATATATATGTCTCTGTGTACATGCCACCACGTTTGCCAGTCCACTTTGGTAACTGAGCTCTTGCTACCCATGGGACATCGATAGCTAGCACAGTAAGCGCAACAAGAGCAGGGTCGCCGTACATTCTATCCCAAGAACGAACGGGCGTTTCTCCGTCTATATAAATGTGTGTGTGTGTGTGCGTGTGTGTGTGTGTGCGTGTATAGATGTATAACTCGTCCGTACTCGTACTGAACATAACGAGTCGGTCGATTACGAGGTCATTATTGAGCCAAATTTAGAAAATTCTAAAAACTGGCTTGGAAGTTGAAAAAATCAACAATCGGGTGTAGCATATTTCAAAGTACTTTTCCGTAATTATTGATTTTTGCCTTTGTGCCACTTTACTTGGCCGCTCAACACAGCCATTTTATAATAAAAAGATAAAAAAGCAGAGAATATTTGCAGCGTGATAAAACGAGGAAATTTCTCAGTGTAATATCAGAAGCAATGTTGCCGAAAGGCATTTTCTCACGAGCTGCTGCGGACGTACGAGAAAGAGAATGAGAGGCTAGTGGAAGAGAGAAAGAGAAAGGAAGAAACCGGAGGAACGATGCCGCACGGAGCCAGGGCTAAAGCGACATTAATCTTCATCGTCTTGTATTTGTCTTGGTCGGGTTCAAGCCCTCTTGCGTGAGATTCCTTGCTTGGCTCCCAGCAGAAGCATAAAGCCCGAGAAGATTGTGTGCCGAGAGAAATCGCGGACGCCAACAGAATCCTCGCAGATCCAACGCCTCTTGGATCTGCGGCCTTATTAATCGCGTTTGGCTCCGAGCATTTCACCGAGTTCAACATAATATCAATTACTATATTTATATGTTCAACACGCTAACGCGGAGGCTTGACCTAAACGGAACAAGAGCTTGATTCGAGACTCGCTTGATGATGAAGCATCCGTGAGTGCTACTGTTCCCTCCGAATAACGTATAAAGGTTTTGTCATATACTTCGTGGCTCTCATTATTCAAATTAAACGCTAATACAACAATTACCAATATTTCAACTTTTTGCTTCGGATTTAATTACGAAAAATTTACCTTTCCTTCGGGCTGAACATCGGATGCAGTTGTTTCAAATTCTTTTTACACCTTCCACAAATATTTTCAGTTTTCAAAGTCATATTCAGCAGATTGCACACTCAAATGCTGCAGCAAATTTAATCCCGAAATTCGCCCCGAATGACTAACAATAATAACAACACGATGTCACAATTTTTCGTTCAACAGAATAAACGCTATTAATTTAATTGGGAATTCGATAACGACCTCACGACGAGTTTCTCCGGAAATATAAAAATTCCAAAGTTGAGAGTCCATTCTAAAAATCTCTCTCCCCCGTGAGCCGCACAAATATTCGCGCAATACAAGTCGACGGTACGAACGCAATGGCGAGAATTCCGAGCCGTTCACAAGAACCGAAATAATCTCATTAATCCCTTTACACTCGGTTTGTCGCGTGTGCTCGCGACTCAAACGACCAACTTTCCCGCGATATATAGAGTGTATCTGATGGCTATATAAGCATGGAGCGCATCAGCTCCAGTTTCGCTTCGTCAGACAGCTACTCGAGTAACGGAATAAATACCACATCGTCGCTATTTGTCGAATCGAGCAATTTTTTAGATAGTGCAAGCACTCTTCAGCTCTCTCGCTGCTATACTGATCAATACGAGCTTAAGGAAAGTTGTGGAAATGATTTCTACTATTTTGCTTCCTCATAAAGGAAGCTACACTCCCGCTCAAAAATATGGGTTCACATTTTATGATTTGTCGAATTTTACGAAAAACTGAGTTTTTCGAAAAATCGTCCAACCGCTATAATTTTTGAAAATTTTCTAAAATATTGTCTTCAAGTCTGTACTTCCTCTTTACTTTCCAGCAAAGTTGTCGAAATTGTATAATTTAAATGCAAGTGCAAACACGCTGCAAATTGTAATTAGCAAATTGCTGTCTCAAGATGCTCAAGATGCACGATGCTCGAAGCTTCCTCTGTAAGGAAGCCAAAATTAAAAATATAGTTCCTCATAGAAGAAGATTTGAGCATCGTGCATTTTAAGCATCTTGAGAAAGAAATTTGCGAATTTCAATTTATTTAGCGATGGATTTCAATCAAAATTGTTTAAAAACGGAAATGCACTGCAATAATGATTTTCCAGTCAATTTATTTTCCTACTTTTGCGATCTAACAATGAGTTCTCATTGTGACAATAGCGTAACGGGCAAGGGAATACACACGACAACTCTTCGTCGAGCGCCATGCAAGCGAAAACTCTGTTCTTGTATACATATACGTACAAAACCGATACGATCGATCGATGCATGGACAAGGCCATGCTCCATTACCGTTCCCGATATCGTGCCAATCTTGTCGCCGGGCGGTGGTTCATTGAGACGTATTCTTATGTATACATGAAAACTCTCGCCTTCCCTCGATTCCGCCCTGGCATCGAGTCACTCTTTTTCTCGCTTTCTTTTCCTATGCGATAGAGAACGGGAAGCCGTATCAGCTTGAACGAGTCTAGTGCTTACACGATATGTGTGCAATAAACCTTTGTATGTTTGATGCCCCAGGGATCTATGTTTATATAAAAAAAAATGCTGAAGATCCCGGAGACCAATATGAGGAGAGAAAACCCGAGAAATGATTTGTCTGAGCTATGAGGATCTATGGAGTTTTATATAATACAGAAATTTATGAATATTCTGTGACTACATATTAGAGAAAGTCATTGAAATCAAAAGCCTCGAGCGAAAGAACTGAGACGTGTACACAAAAAGAAGGAAATCGATGTAGAAATAAACAAAAATACGATGTTGAAGTTCGCATCGTTGAAATGCAACGAAAATTGATTATTTTTTAAAGCAGAGCGCAAAATTTTATACAATATTTGTCAAGAACAGTATGGAAGAATTCTTTGCCATTCAAAAACCGAATTTACAAAAAAAAAAAAAATTGTAAAAAGTGCATTAGTTATCATAATAATGAATAAAAATTCAATTTTTCGTTGCCTTCCCACGATGCAAACTTCAGCATCGTACAAAAATGTAATGTCAATATCTCAGTCCCTTTTCAAAGTCCCATGCTGCTGCTTGCATACTAGGCCGCAAGTGATGACAATACGCTTCATTTCCGATACACATTCTCTGTTTGCTTGACAGATTACTAGCCCTTTGTATATATTACGAGAAAAAAAAATGAATGTTCCTTTACTGCGTTCAATAGAATTGTGTCGTGTGAAAAATTCGAGGAAATGTACTGAATTTAGAAAAGTTGAGCTTTTGGAAACATAATATCTTTTCATCATCGTGCAGCCTGCTTTATGCGCCAATATCTGACGATATTAAGTCAAATGTTTGCTCCGTGTGAAAGTAAACCAACTCATGAATCCCGAAGTTCTATTTTTACTGGTCACACTTTGCACATTTATTCGAAAGCTTTCCAGCGAACTTTCCGCCTCTAGAGAAATCAGCGTGGGTTCTCTTCACTGTGATCGCGGGATATATAAGGAAGAGGAAGAGGAAGAGAGAGAGGACACTTAAACGAGCGCACCAGACAACTCGAGCGGATCACCGGCGGGCCTTGTTTTAGTTGAATTTTGTGATCTCTTCGAGTGGTCTAACCTAACATTCGCCAAGATTCCAGGCACTATCGATCGCGTAAAATTTCGAAGAATTCTTTTCGTAATAATTAAAAATGCCATCGCTATATAAAAAATGTTCATATATCATTTAAATTTAGTTTTTCTGACGATTCAATAAAACGCCTTTTATTTAATCCGTTCGCCAAAATAATTTTGCGATACATTATATTGCCAGAAACAATGATAAAGATCGGAAACACTTCCAATTACGAGACATCGGATTATCCTGTGAACTACAAACTCCGGAATTGATCTTTAGATAGCATCGGTAATTAATAATTTAATTTTCTACGAACCAATTTCAAATAACGCTCGAGTGACTTTAACTAAAGTCAGAAACAAGAGACGGATATAACACGAGAAAATCTTCGCAACTGTTCATTACCAAATTAGATTTATTATGTGAATGCATTTCTGTCAAAATTTGTCGTGCTATCCACGAGATTTATTTCAACTCTTAATGGTCACATTGGGTTAATTTAACCCCAGCCGCATTCGACGGACGATACGTAATAGAAATTTTGAGAAAATGGGACTTATGGCACCCTCTATCGGTAGTTTGAATCTTCTAATAGGGAATCTCATCGTTATTATTTGAAAGGGCCTGTTAGTTCAGTTTTGGAAGCCGTAGGAAGCGGACGGTGTAAAACCTCGGGTATACTTTTTGGATTGGTCGCTAATTTAACCAGTCCCGGCTGAAAGCATGCTCTTTCAGACTTATGAAATGATTTTTTTTAGTTTCAATTGAACATTACAATTCATGCATCATTTTTCGTAAAAAAAAAGTAAAAAAATAATGAATATTACGTCACAATCTGGAGGTGTGACTATTAAGGGTTAATTACAAAACTCGTCGTAAGCTTTGTGAACCGGATGAATTTCTGCCTGCAATGCATACAACAACCGATTCGCATAAAGGAATGAAGCAGATAGAAGTTTTCCGAATACAAAATAGCTGCGAATGCTCGAGACACAAATAGCATCATATTGATATGTCGCGAGTGTCCCAAAAGGTGTGTTTGTCAAGCACACCAAACAGGATATATCACAATTGGCAAGAAAACAAAGTTTCTCGCGGTATTCGCAAAGATTCAACGATCGTTTGGTCGGTGCAACGTAAACGAGTGTCATTCGCAGCTGGTACGGGCAGAATATAAGATGAAGGAATCAAACCACATTTCGCTTGTTCCGCGCGGACCGACAACAGCTTTCCTCCAGCAAAGTAAACTCGATCTCCCAAGTAAAGAACGGCAAAATGTACTCGCTCAAGTCTGATTGGAGAAAAGTCCAGCAGGTTACTTTATTAACAGCAAATAAGAAAAAAAGGAGAACGACCGAGCGTAAAAAAATGAAGAAGGCAAAGAAAGATGAAGGAAAAGACTGAGCTACAATGGGATAATAAGAAAGGGTTGAAGTATCGTAAAGCAGCTGCATCTCATTATTCAACAACTTGTCCCGCCTCCTTGTCCTCCTCCTTCTCTCATTCCCTAGCCATCCCTCTCTTTGCGCCTTTTTATCTGCATTCATAACGGAAAAGCTCGGGCATACAAAACTTTGTGAAGCTTCTTGGGTGCTGGTTAATCCGATGCCGACTAGCCCCACGATAAGGAAACGAAGCAAAAGAAAAACAAGCAATAAGTGAAAACCGGGTTGTAGGTACGCTCCCTGTAATTCCGAGGATTTTTCATCGCAGACTCAAGCCAGTTTCTTCACGTCACTTCCTCTCCACCATGAAACCAGGAGTTTTATTACAAAATTGAATTAAATAAGGGCAATTTATTCCAGCCAAGTAAGTGCGAAATCTGAAAGGAGTACCCTCACGCAATTTTTATCAACCCAGTGATGTTTATGTTTCTGTTATAAAAAGATTATAACGAGAATGTAATATGGTGACTGTTTACACCGACCCTTGCGTCGATTGGTTTTTGAATCATAAACTTATATTTATATATAAAGTATTGTTAAGTCTAGAAGGCTGTATTATCCAACACGAACACTTTTTATTACCTATCAAACAGCCCTGTTAGTGATTCTGAGAATGTCGAGTAATGAGGAGCGTATAAGTAAGCCTTAACAGACTGTGGATAAATTCTATGTTCGGGCAAAGTTGGTTACACAGGAAAAAAGACACGACACCGCAGTAATGTTCTGCAAAAAATAGAGGGAAGGTGAAAGACTAGAAAAAAGGTCGACGCATATCTATTAAATTTCGCGTGACCTTCCACTTATGAGCGGACCCTTACTTTTTCTTGCTTCGAGCTTAACACACCATTCATTCCCCTTCACTCTTTTCCCTCAGGTACATTTGCTTTAATTTTACTTCCTAGCGTGCGAGAACCAGCCGGTGAGAGCGCAAGCATGCAAATTACACGCCAGGCTCGTAAGAGACACGTTTTTTGAAATCGTCCAACAAGAATGTATATTTATGCGGAGATGAAAAAAAAAGAGGTACGATGCAATATACACTAGCGAAATGTTCGTGTGCGGGCAAGTTACAGCACCGCATATATTATTCGCTAGCTCACAGGACCGCAGGGCGTTTTATATATTTCCCCCAGTGCGAATACACGTGAATAAGAAAATTTGGAATCTTGGCTCCGCATGTGCACGATTCGGTGTTTCTGTTTTAATGAGAGCCGTGAGAAATCGTTTTTCCTTGAACTTAAACATGAATCCAGTACGTGGATGGTAAGGTAAAAATCATTCAAAGCCTTGCCGATTAATATTTCATTGAATAATTCGATGTAATTCATAAAGTTGCGTGAATAGAACGGCGAGAATAATCCGAGGATGTTGGACTTTATATTGCAAACAATGAATGATAAACTGAATATTTTTTTGTTCTATTGATGCAAGCTTCCGTACCATGTAACACCATGAACATTTAGGATTCCCTGACTATGCATTTTCATTTGCTAAGCTTCTACTTTTCCATGATGCAGACATTCGTCAAGAGATTTTCCAGTCCGAGGAGGATACCGTTCACGCGTTTTCTATCTTGTTGGCCGGTCCGCCCCATAGAAAACCTCTTAACAACCCCTACGAGTGACGATATAGTCAACAGCTTTTCTCGTTGCCCAGTCGACTTACAAACCCTCTTTACCTCTACAGACTTTACATGTGTGTGTCTCTGCAAACGTCTATAGACTATAACTTTGTTCGCACGTTTCCCAGGTCGTACAAACCTCATAGCTCTGATCCCCTTGACTCTTCCGTAAGTTGCCAAGACTTGGTCGTCGACATGCCGCGCTATGTATTCTCGTCTAATACGTCCACATATATACCAAAGTCATAGTAGCGATACGGAGTATTAAATGAGAAAAGCTGGTACACATGAGGCGAAACATATATACTAAATGTATTTAAATAAAATTAAAGCGATGCTTTATAGTGTAGCATAAGAAACATAAACGTGCGAGAGAGAAAAAATGAGTTTGCAGAAAGAATAAGGTAAAGAGATGTGGGAATTCCCAAGGAGGGACTTGAAGAGTGGAGGAAACTCCGAAAAGCAGTCACGGGTACGAGAAGTTTTGAAAGTGGAGCTCGCTGAGGCCTTGAATAAACGATAATACAAAAATTTGTTCCGAATTTTCAGATAAAATCTCAACTTGAGCAAAAACTCCCATCGGAGCTAATTAGTGTCACATTTACAAAACATATTGAAGAGCGGTTGGCGGAAAACAGATTTTCTAATTGCGTAGCTCGCACAATAATGTGCTGGGTAAAATGAGCGAGTGTGCGAAAGTTTTGGTATTCGGATGTGCACATGCACGTGTTTCCAGCCCATTTTACGCGTGTCTGTTTATCTCGGTTAGGTACCTTTATGTACTATAAATATCGATTCGTTTAACGTTCGACCACACTCTCGTTACCACTCTCACCGTTTATCTAATATATGCACACGTACACACAACACAAATAAGTAGCCAAACACATGTAAACTTATAAATATATAAGTAGACATATATGTAACATAACAAATTGCTGTGTCTGGCTTTGTCATTCGATCGATGCTCGTTTGCGTGGCACACATGCCAAACCCATATAATGGGCACACACTGTTTACATACTTATATGCCTTTATTTGATGCCCCGTAGCATTGCAAACGCTGTACCAACTCATCCACATGTACATTTCCAAATATATACTCTACTTTCTATACACATATATATCCTGAAGCCAAATAAGTAAAACTACGTTGCATCGCTGCATTGGAGTCACCTATATATGTGTGTAATTATATATAAGAATGTCAGAACGGCATACCCAAGGTACTATGACAATTCGTACGTATGTGTTCATGCATAAATATGGACCTACATGCTCCACACAAATGTACGTGACCGAGCTCAACGTATTCATCTGAATAATTGGATCCAAGGCCGCAGCGGGACATTGCCTTACCTGCTGAAACATACTGCACGAATCTCGAGGAGAAAGTGCCCGTGCAGTGTAAATTTAATCAATAAAGGGAGTCAGCGTTTTCGACTATCATAAACTCTATTATTGTTTTTATCATTTTTTTTAAATTATATTCAAATTGAAATTGTTGAATCATACGAAATTCTATTTTACACTGACAAATTAAAACTCAACGATTCATAATTGATCGAAACTCCAAAGGTTAAGGTCGCCCCATCGCATTAGCTAGTCAAAAGACATCTTATTATTTGTAACATTGTAAATAAGCCATATATGATCAATGTTAATATTATTTTATTGGTAAAACAAAAGTCTTTCGATCTTAGTCTGATTTGACGAACATATTGTCTGAGCCTCACAGTTAACATATTTGAATCGGTTGCATTTTGTTGGCTATCGTAAAGGTTATCCAGCGATGCCTCACTATGTAACTATAGCGGTAGTAGCAGAAAATGTCAACTCATCAAGAAATTACTTTTCTGAATCGATGATTTTTATCGCAATTGAGTTTGTTTATCATCAATTTTTTTGTTTAGAAATAATCATTGGGGTTTTCCCAACATATTAAATTTAAAAAAAAATATATCTAATCGCAAAAACTAAACATTTATGGCTTACGTGTCTGTCGGATTGAGGTTCTCATGAGCCGTGTGTTGAAATCTTATGTAGTCTAACAAAACAATATTAAATTTTCATCTAATAATGTGGTTCGCGAGAAGGCAGCCTTAATTGAATCGGAGCTTTCTTAATTCAGGGCATCGTGACGCTGGAAAATCAATATCTTAACTAACTCCAAGTGGTGCGGATTTATTTTGGACGAAATCGATAGTCACTCTTTGAAGACACCAAGTGCAAACGGGAAGATTAGAGAATGAAAATTCAGAGGCTGTCAGGAGATAGGAGAAAACGCACTTTATATAAATCCCATTCGTCCTGTGATTTACGGACGTTTGCTTGAACGTTTTTCTTCCTCGGTCTTTCTTCAAAGACTCTCGCAAAACTCGTGACATCCTGCAGGCGCTCGACGAGCGAGAATAAAAATCGAGGATCAGAACACCAAATGCATTTCTACGTACAACATCCTTGTGGAAATTCGATAATACAAATCATCGACAAATATGTGAGAAGAGATAGAAAAATGGGCAAATAGTTTTGACGAAGAATGTCAAATCAAAGATGCAATACTTTACGCAAGGAAAAATATCGAAGCATCTAACTGCCACAATTAAATAATAACATTTCCATGAGGAAAAACAGTCATCTAGAAAAAATAGTTTCGTGACGATGCAAAACAACTCCTAACTCATGTATATTCTTATGAGGACGTTGGGAAGAAAAAATAAAATATTTGTGAAAGCAGCAGAAAAGGCAGGACCAATTAAGAATGCGAGCGGTGACAAAATTAAAACTCAAAATAGCGGAATTAACGCGAGCCCTACGTGTCCTGAGTATTCTTCTAATTTCAGTATTTCGTATGCACCTTGTATAGTCGCAGGATTCCCAAAACGAACAGTGTATCCAGTACATGTGCATTCTTTTCCAGAACACGAGGCGAAAGGGAGAAGGAGGTTGATGCGGAGAGAAAAATAAAATGTATTGACATGTGAGTAACCTCTGGTGGGAATGACGATGAAAAATTTGCCATTTTCTCGTCGTGGAAACGAGGAGACGACGTTATGAGTATCATATTGATTGTTCATCGCGAAGATATGTAAAAACCATGACATTCAAATTTTGGCTGAAAACCCCGCAGGAATCTCTCGTTTTTCTCACGAAGCGTGTAATCGGTGTGAATGAAAAACGAAGCTTTGGATGCGACGAATCGATGCAAGATTAATTGCACGTGTAGCGAGAGTGTGTACCGAGTTACGGGGTGATTTGTCGAGCTAGAATCGAGAGTTCCCTGGCGTATTACTTTGGCACACGATCCACTCTGAGTGAAAAAGATGTTTAAAAATATACTCGTATCTATTTACGTAGAGAGAATAAAAGAAAAACGCGTTCTGGACGATTCCACGTTGAATTACTCTGGAAAGCTGCTGCCTTCCGTAAAAGCTTCCATGTACACAATACAAACACAGATTCCTATATACGTGTATGAGAGCAATAGGAAACCTCACTCACAGGGTGTTGAGAGTTAAAGGGTTGTCTCGTATTTCTCTACTCTGCAGGAGATTGTTGCTTGTCTTTCTTTCTCCTTCTCTCTCTCTAGTCACGTTTTGCAACACGCGGTGAGTAATATCGGCAAAGCCGAAACTTCAATGCCCCTTTTACTCATATGGATACGCTCGGGGCACGAGAGCCGAAGACATCACGACAAGTTTAGTAGATGCAACCATACCGGAATTGTGTTTACGATTCTACACCCGCATGCCCATATATCCTACAGTATTATACAGACATATATATTAATTTTAGTATTATCATTATTATTATTATATAGAGTCTGTGTGTGTATATATCGTGGATCATTGCAGTTTAGGTTGTCATCAGTCTGATGCATGTTCGTTTCCCAAGGTTCACGATATACGCCCGGAATAGTTCACCAAATAGATACATGCAGCTTTTAATATACCCCGAGAATACGTGTAAACGAGCACACACTACTGCGATGTGTGCATAGCGCGATTTATATACGCATGAACCTAAATAATCATCGATTTGTTCTATCATGAACGTTGCAGTTCAATAAAAAATGTGAATGAAGTATTCATGATTCATTCACTACCATCCAAAGTTCACGAAACTTGGCATCGACTCTAGAAAACCAAAGAAAATAACGATGTTGAAATTCGATCGCTGGAATGCAACGAAAACTGATTATTTTTTATAGTAGAGCACAAAATTTCAACAATAATGGGACAGTCTTTTGTTTGCAATTCGAAAACTAGATTTACCAGAAAAATTGCAACAAGTGCATTAATTATCAAAATGATTAATAAATTATATATATTTTCGTTTTATTCCAATCATGCAAACTTCAGGCTCATAGAAAATACAACGTGGTCGTTGACTCTGATATTCAGGAACCTGAATTTTATACTAATTAGAAACTTACGACATATAATTCTTACCAGGCACAACTGCATATTGATCAAGCGTCATTCAATATACTTTCATGTCAATGGAAAATTAGCTAGGGTGACCCATGAAAGTTGATACCCTTCGTAACACGATTACCTTCCTACGTCACAACGCGTATGCAGAATACACTAAATGCCTGTGGGTATTCGGTAAGTGACCAAGCGTATGATCAATAAACCAATATATATATATATATATATATATGTATATCTATATCCGTTAAGAGCAAACTGAACCGATACCAGCATCAATGACACGAGATCCGAGGATGCTGCGACAGAGCTCGAAGTGCTAGCAGCAAATAGTATATCTCCACTTTGACTCTCCGATTCAAGAGCTTTCCTGTTTGCTAGCGGACTTTGATATCTCTACGGACAGTAAGTGGATCATGAGGCCAATATTGAGCGAAACTTCAAGTCAATTTCAAACTAATAATATTGGAAGCTATATCATTAATTTCCTCAATTACAAGTTTTCGGAACCAAAAGAAAATGGAAGTATGTGCAATTAATCCGTACATTGGATTATAAACAGGAGTCTATATCGAATGCTCATTCATGCGGTCAAGTCAAATGTTTACTTTAATACCAGGATAATAATTAGACACTTTTTCTTGGTCATTCCGATAACACGAATTTGCACGGATGCCAGCGAAAAGCTTGGATTCCAATGCTAGCAATTATACATCATTTCACGGAGCTCACGTAAATATAAATCAACAAGAGCATTTCACTGCAGAGTACAATGATGTGGGTATGTACTATGTTGTGACAAAAAGACGATGAATGTTGGCAATCGTGCCATTCAATCCGTGCATCCCCTCGATCCATATCTACTCTCAAGGCTTTACTGACGCTTGCATACCGAACTCCGAATTCCCTCACGTAATGCATATAATATGTCTTCTTTGCGTGATTGCTTCGTAAATACTGTATATACCGAACGTTTCACCGACACCTCCGATGGGCATCCGGGAAGCTTGGCAAAAGACGAACCCTAATTTTATCACCGTTATCGCGCGCCTCATTTCTGGACTGTGTGAATATGCACGACAGAGGAAAGCCGAGAGCACACAAAAGCCGTCGTTAGTACTCGGTTCACCCCTCAAGACCAACTTGTTCGAAGCAGGGACGCCCGGTCGTAAACCCTTCAATTTTCAATCCCCTCATATCCCTGTTATCGGAATCAGCATGCCACCCTCTTTCACTCGCACATCAGCAGATTCATCCTCATTCTGTGCCGCCCGAGCTTTGTTCACTTTTTGCAATTTCGGATAACATCAAAAAACAAGCGTCTATCAATCCCTTCGTCAGGGAAAATCAATCAAGCTATGGTGTTCTTTCATTTCGAGATACTTGAAATATTTCGAGCATACACTAAGGAGGCAGATTTGTGGAGTCGAAAAAATCATCTTAGCCAGCAAATCAAGTAGATGGAAGAATCAAACTGAAAGATCATGAAAGATTCGGTAACGCCGAATATTGTCGATCGACCACATCAAGTTTCTCTGTGTAGTTGAGGAATGATACGCTTCATACAATCACTCTTTCGCAGCCAACAACGTCACCTGACCTGAGTTATTTCATTGAAACCAACGGGTGATCACAGGGAATTTCTAATTTGTAAAACATATTGCGGTAATTCTTAATTTGTCAACCTCGATTCCTCGATATCAGTTTTCCCAATTTCCGAACACCCTTGCTGTCAAATTCCAAACAATTGCTCATCCAAAGTTCTTGGCACGGTATTTTTTCTTCAAAATGAGGCGTAAATCCGCCCCTTGTGAGCGAGGAGTTCGTGCGTTCAAAGCTCAGTGGAGGATTTATGCATAGATGAAGAGTGAAAGGAGTGAGAGAGAAAGATCTATGTTTGACACGGAAACAAGAACCGAGAATAGAATGAACGATCGTGACTTGATGAATCGTGACGCGTAATTGGACGGTGATTGAAGAGCTCAAGGGGAGAATGGAACAAGCTGCCGCTGCTCCTTGTATATATCCGATATATGTACACAAGCATACAGATTATATACATGCACGTATAGCGATGCAATGTTCAACTGTGATGCGCTCTGCATGTAACCACAGCGAGAGCCAGCATTATTCTCTCTCGAGGTCGATGCACATGCGGCTCTTGTATCCATCTCGCGACGAGACTGCCGCAGTCGGTGTATTATTTATTCCTCTATATATATTTATATGTACATACAAATACAAATACACACCTACACCAACAAGTAACGTTTGAGCTCACGAGGTCACGCGTTCTGCACTCGTGCTTTTGTCATGTTGTGAACTTACTAGCAATTATATTCTGATCTTCTCATATCCACATTCATAAACTCATTTGTGCATTATGGACGATTATTCCAAATGCTGAATGCATCCGGTATGCTCTGTATAGTATTGTGGTAGAAACACCAAATGGGTTTGTGTCTTTCAACCAAGTGTGAAAATGGACAAAGCGGATCATGGATTAAAATCGTTACACACGTGATGATAATTACGATATCTTACTCGTGGCTCATCGATTCGAATTATTCAAGTTATATCGAATGCTAATGGATTATTACGATTTTTCATTTCCGCTGAAGCATTAATCGAAAATATCAGGGAAAAATAATAAAGAGAATTGTGACGTTCTTGTAGAGTCGTCAACTTCAGAGCATCTTTCGATCGTATGTTAGGAGTGGTAATTCATCAGTGCAAAGCTGGATAATATATTTAAGTTACATTATCATTGATGGGGTGATAACGAAAATCGAGAGTTCCGGATTAATGTACGATGTGGAGGTTCGGGTCGATAGGTCGACAAACTACGATGATATAGCTATTCCGTTGACGTGAATCAGTATGTGGTACATGTAACGTTGGTGTGCGACTGTGGGAGTGAGAACTCGCGGGAGGCCGAACGAGGGAGGGTTGGAGAGAAAGGGAGAGGATGAAGCGACGAGGGTAAACAAGGAGTGAAGAGAAGATGAAGAGAGACAGCAAGAGAGGGAGAAGCGGATGAAGATGAACAAGGAGGGAATAAGTATGTGTACTAGCAGAGATAATGGCAAGGCGTATCGGTCGGCCTTATTCGCATCATCGCGCCAGCTATGCGCCGCTGGTACTTTACGTCGGATTTACCGTACAGCCTCTTCTCCCCTTTCTCATGCCCACGCGAGGTGCACTATACCGTGCGTACCACAGTGAGCAACAATGGAAACCCTACCCGATAAACTGGCTGCTATGGCTCCTATGTATTTTGTCTACATATACCAAGGGACTTGACTCTCTTACCCACCTCGGGATCGTCTCTCTGTATAGCCCGTAATGCTATGCCAGGAAATCGCGTCCCGGTTCCCTCTAAATATGTTTACAATAGCATGCATATATCTATGTTGTGTATCTCACGTATGAATATGTATGTACAGATATGTATAACACTTTGCATTAAAGATAACTCTGTATCGGCAAGTGCAACCGGACATGCATAGAGCGATGGATCAGCGTTTATGTTCGCATACGATCTCCCTGACGTAATATATATTTGACGACTGACACATTTCCCTATTAAAACCATCATTCTGTCTTTACTTGCGAGAATTTTTCATCGTGGCAAATCCCCTTCACGGGGAGAAAGCCCAGACAAGAACATTTGTTTTATAAATCGTTTGAATAAATAAAACCATCAATGTCGGTACTTATCCCGAGACTCTAGCGAGTCTCTACATCAGGCATTCATTTAATGTTCACATTTCCAAAACGAATGATTTTTCATTTCGCAAGTTCAGAGAAATCATTAATGCTCTAGAAATTGTACTAACAAATAGGGAGATGTTGAAATCGATTCGTGAAAGAACTCGTTGTACAGCGATGCACAGTTGAGTCCGTGTAAACTTGTAGTTTAGAAAGGATGATTGATGAATTCAGTGTTTCGAGACTCGGGTCATTTGTCTCTCGAGTTATTATCCAAGTTTTTTTCACAACCTAGCGAAGTGCCGTGCGTGCTGTTGAATGACGGTTGGATAAGATTCCGAGACTAAACATAGTCGGCGAGTGTGAAGGGTGATGGAACAAAAAAACTAATAATTTTGAGCGGAGGGATCGCTATTCTTAGAAATGTCGAAAGTGAGAGGAAGAAGGTGAGGAAATAAGTGGGCGTTAATAATTATTTGGAGGCAGCTTTTGGGTGCTCGATGGACGATTCTTTTGAAGAAACTGGTTCGATAAGATTTTCACGAGCAATGAAGGCCGTTCACCGGAAATGTCGAAGATTCTGTAATAATATCTCATGTTCCACATTATTTATCGTTAAATACTTCGTGGCACATAATGAAACGACCGAGAAAAAAATCATTACTACAATCTTCGACTGTGTGGTCGGCAACGAAAAATGTTGCGAAAGGAACGTCCGCTACGAAAACCGCAAATTTATCGTCTATATGATATTCCTTTTTTTTCAACGTATAAACTCTAGTAACGAGAAGCAATAACGTATGAAAAAGAGGCAAGCAAATATATAGTAATGCAGGCAGTGTAGTCATAGAGAAAAGCATTGTTGGGGACCATGAGGTTCGGAGCGTGACCCAAACCATTGTGGAGAAAAAAAGAGGAAACAATTTTACGCTGTTCGATAAGCGATATACAAGGGATGGTGTATAGTGTATGTCGCATGTGTTGCACGTACTATATATAATGAGCATATACATGGACTACGATATACAGCCTTGAGCTTCCGCCTACCTGAGCTCTAAAAGGGTGTGGGATAGCAGGATAAAGTACGCAGAGTCGTTGACTCTCGCTGCTGCAGGCTATTCTGAGGAATTTTTTGGGAGACGTTCCAATCCTTCAACAATTTCGTCAATCTTCAAATCTTGTTTCGAATGTTCATTTTGATTCTAGAGGAAACAAAAAAAAATGTTACAAATTTAAATTTGCAAATTGCTTCCTCAAGACGCCCAAGATGCATGTTACTCAAATATTCCTCTATGAGGAAGCTATCTTTTTAATTTTGCCTTTGGATCTTCCTTTATGAGGAAGCTATATTTCTAGTTTTGGCTTCCTCGTAGAGGAAGTTTTGAGCATCTTGCATCTTAAGCCTGTTGAGGAAGCAATTTGCAAATTTCAATTTGTAGCGTTTTTTCTATTTGCATTGAAATTATATAATTTTGACAACTTTTCTAAAAAGTAAAGAGGAAGTACAGACTTATACACAATATTTTACAAAATTTGCAGAAATTAGAGCGGCTGGACGATTTTTGAAAAATCTCAGATTTTCGTAAAATTCGAAAGATCATAAAATTTAAACCGTTCGACCGATATTCCCCACATTCAATACCAACCTTCCTATTATGTATTCTATTTGTAACAAAAAAAAAATAGTAATAAATCTTAAAATTTGCGGAAATTGGAGCGTCGACACCCGTTTTTTGAAAATTTTTAAATGCTGTATAATTCGTATTTTTCTAACAATTCTAACAAAATTCTCAGAGAATGATGAGCTTGTATGGATAACATCTGTGCAAAACGGCAGCCCTGTAGCTCAAACCGTTCTCGAGTTACGAACGTTTGAATTCTACAGTACAAGAACGTACACACACACACACATCCGGACATTTTTTGTAGATATGATATTTCGATGTTTTAGAAAATTTTAGACACATCGACATTGAAAACTGGAAAAAAAAAATTTCACCGTCACATTGCTTCCTCTATATGAGGAAGCAAAAAACGAGAAATGTTCGGAGCAAATGGAATTTCATCAGGCAGAGATTCCCGTATATATAGAGAGAATCCTCATCGGAAGGTCTCATCGACGATTAAACTACACGAGACTTGGAACGATGCTGTGAGATCGCACGAGAGGAGTCATAATTTCAGCGGCAAACAGCCAAAGTGTGCTCGAAGAGCATCGTTTGCAAATCTACTGCACTTTCAGTATAATTTCCGGCAAGTTTGAACGTGCCGAAGACCCACATATTTATTGGGTAGATATATACACAGCGAAATGGAGTTGAGCATGTATCGACGGTACAGTCCGAACCAAGAGTGATTTCACCCCTGCAGAATTTTCCAGGTGGGATAATAAAATCATGGCAAATCCCATCTATGAGAAAAAAGCCCGGACAAGTACATTTGTTTTATAAAGCTTTCGAATAAATTAAAATGTCAATGTCGGTAAACTAGAATATGGACTTTCGCCGAGACTCTGCCGAGTCTCAAGATAAAAAAGTGGCAAACCGAAAATTGACTTGTTAACTTCATGGCGGTAATAGAAACTCGTCGCTTCTGTCCTCAAAGATCGATTTTCATGGAAATCGGTCTTAATGGGCATCAAGAGAACTTTGGTTGTGTCGTTTGCGCGCGTAAACATACATTCACGCACACACACTGCGCTTTTTGCATAATTTTGCCTCTGCAAACTTTTTTCTCAGCAATAACGGCATCAATCGTGATGATTTACGGCTCAATCGACGGGGACCAACGTAATTAGTCTCCAGTTCAAATTTCAGATCATGAAATTACTTCTGGGCTCCGTAATTAAAGAAAATGCTTATCCCTACCACCGAATTTGCTTTATTCAGAGACAATATGATCTGCCGAGTCTTGTGCCAGCAGACAGCGCTGTCAAATGTCCCTAGACTCTACCGAGTCTCTAGATATTGGGGGAAAAACCGACCGAAGCGATATTTCGTGACAAAAAAAAGAAAATTATGAAAGGGGCGTTGTTTCCACGTGATTTTTTTTTCAAACGGAACAGAATTTTGATCGTCGTCAGTGGACGATTCAATTTTTCTGGAATTTCTTCTCTGTACTTTCCAAGGTGCAGAGAACTGAGATTTATAATTTGGGGAATATCGACAGTGTAGCGGAGAAATTTTGTCACTTATACACGAATTTTCTCATAGATGTGTGTGTGCGGTGTATGTGCATGGACTCTATATATATATATATATATATGTGTGGATGGAACTCTTTCGTGAGAAGTTCAGGAAAATCTGGGCGCTAGAGGGCGGTATAGAGTCGTCGGCGCAGATCGAGTGTCGTTGAAAAGCAGAACTTTGTGAACGAGAACGAATGTCACACGAAGTCACTCAGCTATTAACGCTCCTTCTCTATGTCGCATTCGGAGATTTCTCGTTCTAATAGACGTTTGTGAAGAGGTCGAAAAGCCCGGATAGTTTCGTAGGATCGTCCTCTCGCGGTCTCTCTTGCTCTCGCGTTCTTCGCGCAAAGTCGAGGGTGTTTCCTCTGTGAACGGGGATCGTTAAGTCCCAAGGAAATGTTCTATATATATGGTAAAGCTTGAAACCGAGGGAAAGCTTGCGCCCGGCGCTTACATCATTGCTGCTCGGCAAAGGTCATTAAATTCTCTACGGCACTTGGCGAGTTTTGGTACGCGAGAACACAACGATAGGAACGGTAGGAAAGCATCAAGCTTTATCTTTGTAGAAATGTGCATGTGTGTGGCATCATTTACTTGGTGTAACGGGGTTGCTTGCATAGTTGAAGCTGCGACGGTGCAGAGACACGCACGGGAAATGCTCGAGGACTTGCGAGGGTGTCACGAAAAACGAAGGAATGAGAGAGAGACGAACGACGCCAGTCTATTGGCGAAAACGAGCCAGATAGTCATGAGGAAAGAATAGGAAAAGAGGAAGAACGTCGGGAGAGTAAGAACATGAGTGCCAAGAGGGAGAGGGGGGGGGGGGAGAGAAACGGTGCTCGGTCGACCGAAGTGGTTCGAGAACGCGCGCGAAACTGTATAATTAGATCGGCGGATGTACGCGCGGGCACATTGGCGTGTCATGCATATTCCATGAGAGCGCGAGAACGAGAGTCGTACTCATCGTCGTTCTCAACGTCGCGGGAACGCGAGATGAGACCGAAAAGAGAGAGAGAGAGAGAGAGAGAAAGGTGAACGCGACAAGAAGAGGAAGCTGCTCTCGTACTTGCAGGACGACCGAAGAAAGATCCGGGGATGGGAATGAGAGGAAACCCAACGAAAAGCACACACAGGAAAGCTCTTTATCGCCGAGAAATCCAGTTTGCCCAGGCATCGAATAAACTAAGTTGTATATCGTACTTTACGAATGAGAATAATTCGTAAATTAAGTCACTTGTGTTTCATAGTCCCTGAAGGCTCGTTACAAATTTACTGCACATTGTTGCGATTATCATAATCATGAATGCAGACAAGTTATGTATACGATTCAGTTGATAAAAATGCATATTATGCAATTCATCATCGTTGGGCAAGCGAAATACATTTTTCAAGATTCCGTCAATTATTCCAAAGTCATGACATATCGGAGTTTGCCTAAAAATAATCACAAGGAATCCAGGACATATACTAACATCCTAAAACAAAAAAGTATCGCTATTCTTTTTCGACAATGTGAACGAGAATTTTGACAATGGAAGAAATAAAATTTCAAACAAATGTAAAGTTTTTTAACTCGAAAGATTTGCGTTTTGCTTTCAAGAGAATATCTTGAAATGGAAGGGCGTAGTAAAGTGTTAAATTGTAGATAGCGTAGATTATGCCAACGGCCTTGTCACGATGGCCTTCACCGATAAAGCCTAGGGACGTCAATGACTGCGACAACGAGAGGCTACGATGAGTCTCTCGCGTTCAAGGTACATTATCGAGTGTGTTATGGAAGTGTACGTGCACTCTCTTGCCCAAGGCGCGCTCGGGCTCCGGTAATATCAGGGCCACGCGAGACCACACGATGGAATCAGCGCGTTCCACTGACAGATATGAGTTATTTGTGGTTCATGTTACAAATTGATTTGTTCGATCGAACGATCGCTAAATTGTATAGAATAATTATGGTTTTGTGTGTTTCAATAAGTAAAATCAAGTACATAGAGAGCATTGATAAATAAATTGATGGAAAAATGCACGGGTTCTTAATCCATCCGATTTGATAGGAAATTTTGCGAATATCACAAAATCAACATGCAGGGACGAGATTTTCGGCAGATTTTTATTCATGCTACCAATTTTTTTCGGGCGTGTCCCAAATTTTAACAATTCAGAAGACTCTGACATTTTCGAAATACCGAAAGAATCGGAGCTTCGTAAACGTCTCGGAATTTTGTAATCCTCTTTATCAGTTGTAAGCGCTTGGCTGGCTTGACAAAAAGCGATTTGCGAGTTATTGACGTTGGTTGGGCTTGTTAGTGCTTCCACTACATGGACTTTGGGTGACACTACCTCCCTTGGATAGAAATTTAAGGGGTATCTCTCCCTCTCTCTCTCTCTCTCTCTCTCTCTAGGAGAGCCTGCTTCTTAGGAATCAGTATGTACAATGTGGTAAACGGGGTGGAACCTCCTTACCTTAGCCAGCTTTTTCAGTCTGCTATCTGGTGTTCATCTTATTTGGCAATCGTTACCTCCCGAAGTAACTGCTAGCGTAACCATATTGTCTTTCAAGTGAAACCCATACTCTTACCTAATTTCGTTAGAGGATGAGGCTTAATGATGAATCGTATATTGTATATTGTAATTAAATTTTTAATGTAATAATATTTTTATACATTGCCCCAAAGCAACGCTAGGGCATAATAAACTTATCATTCATTCATTCAGTCATTCTCTCTCTTGCAGATTTTGAGTTTATTTTATTTTTATAGTAATAGATTGGGGCATCATATATCATTGATTCTTGCTGTGTAACCCTATTTCTCTTTCTATTATGATTCTGGCTGCAATGTATAAGCGATATGATTGAGAACTTTTGTATTTTTGTACTGTGGCTTCATCTATACTGTCTGGTCTCCGGATGACCTTGGGGCACTGTCTTTGGCATTTTTCGTATATGCTTATTATTTTTTATTGTATTTTTTTCCTATTTTCTTCTATTTTTGTGCATATAGTTAATCGTTTTTTTCATTTATATTCTAATCTCAATTTGTAATCTTATTGCATCTAAATGTATTGCCCTACGGATAATTCCAAGGCATAAAAATATATATCAATCAATCTCTGTGGGTCTCTTGTATATATTTGCTCTCAGATATGTTCCGCGCAGAAGCGAGCTTTTGGATAGTTTTAAAAAATGACTAAAAACTGCGGAGCTGTCGGTAAAAAGCTGTCGGTAGGTATATGTTCGTACAGTCACAGTGTAACCTGAAGGAGCATAGGATCGTACATTTCATGTCGTTCGAGTAAAGAATAAGACGTTTCAGCGAAGTGATAAATCACGAAAAAGAGAGAGCGTGGACGTTCGCTCACCTCGATCTTATTTCCCGTCGAAAAATATCCTACAAACTATCTTTCTCTCCGTCTCTCTTTCCCGTCTTGAAAGCTACTCTCGTTTCAGTGCACATTTTCTTCGCGATCTCGTCCCATCGCCTTCGCATTGTTCCTGATGATGGTTGTGGGGTCGATCGTATATTGTGCCAGTTCTCTCGACTCTCTCACTTTTCTCATTCCCAATTGTCCGCAATAGACGTAACGGCGTTCAGGCGTGAATACATACACTCGAATGACGACGACAATGATGAAGATTCACTCAAAGAAGAATGAGAAAAAGGTGGAAAGGAAAAGAAAAAAGAGAAAAAAGGAAAAAGCGATTCGAGTCTCTATCTTCCTCGATCGCGGGCCTCTCGTTAATAACGCTGCTGCCACAAAAAAGAATATCGCGTCGTTGTTGTCAAGGCTGGGCGCCGGGATACAACTTTGGTATACCACTTGCCATGGTAGTATAGCAACCATGATAAATGAAATCTCATGGTGTTGGATCGTTGATTATGGCTTTATATAAAACCCGCACAAAGCTCTTAGACGAGATCCGTCCGTGGACTTGAAATTCATCGTTTGTTCATTTATTCGAACGTTTATTATTTCTCTTTATGAAGATTAAGCGGATAAAATTCTTTAGAGGAAATCTCGTTGCAGAGATAAATTTAATGAATGAAATAAAAACATTTGTCTAGAGTTTTCCAGAAATTCGATCTCTGTGCTCTTTATGAAAATGAACAGACAAAAAAATTGTTTTTTTTTTTAAACTTAATTTAATTTTTCATCCAAAAGCTGAACTTTCCAATCTGGATAGGCGGGCAAGGCCACAGGCATAGGAAATATTTCGAGAAAGTATTATTCAAATGTTCTGTATCAATGTGGCGGTTCGAATAATATATGTTGGAAATTTGGGAAACCGTAAGATCATGGTTCACCGTGTGTAGCAATGGCAGATTCTCAGAGAGGTCGTTGACGAAGGGAACTCTCATGTTTGAGACGATCGACCCACTGACCGCAAGCCAGTGGTGCATGAACATAGCACTATCATCGGTTTACGAAGGTTTACTATACGTTGGCATTGGGAACGGTGTCACCGCGATACCGCCGTCGACGTCTCACCTCTGTTTCGGGGTAGATTCCGAGGCATCGGTAACCGACTGGTTGTCGGGTGGCTAATTAATTCACCGCGCAACGCAATTACTCCAAAGCACGAGACATACATCACTATACACATTGCGCTAAACAGAGAAAGAGAAAGAGAGAGAGAGAGAGAGAGAGATTCGAGGAGGAAGCTCATGAACCGAATCAGTAGGAGAGATTTACGTTACTAGATTTACAGCGCAAGAGAGCGTGTAACCACCATAACCAGTGATACTTTATATATATAGAGTTTATGCAACGTGACAGAGAGTTGGATCGATGTAAGCATCGAGTGTGCATTCCAGTGTAGGTTTCCCAGAATTATCGATTTAGCTCTACTCCATTCGTGTCTCCGGCAATCTTCTGTCCACCCTCTGAAGTTAATGCATGAAAGATACTTGAATCGATAAATGGGTCTCGGTGACGCAAAGTTTCATAATGGTTTCAAAATTGTCAACATATCCATAACCTGAATAGTTTGAATTTAACTTCCAAAGAGAACTTGTATTTCGTCCAAAGTTTCGTTCAACTGAGATTCCATCTGTAAATTCATTTTCTCATGTCCGAATACAAAGTGACCGGAAATTCGTTTTATTTCTATATATCCAGGTATCAGGCGGTAAGACTATTAGTTTAATGGAAACGAATAGTCAACATATGGAAATTATTTTTCGTATTACACTAAAATCTACAGATAAAATATTCATTTGCGAATCAGCTCTTCCGCGAATACGAGGCAAAAGGCGAAAGTGCGAGGAGGATAGTTGAACGACGAACGAATGGGGTTTTCCCGGAGGATTCAACCGACATACCGCGCGAGGAAACACTGAAATCGCTTTTAATCTATGTATGCTAATCTCTCCGGGATGTAACTCATATACATATATAAATACGAAGCAAGTTTAACTATCCGAACGTCCGGATTGCTACTGTTTTGTGGTTTCTCCCGAACATCTCTTCCCTCCTCTGTTTTATATATACGGAATAGTATTACCCGTAGTATATTTGCGTGTGGTCTTCGCCACATATTCAGTACCTAGGTATCTGCATCGTTACGAGCGTATACCTGAGTCAGATTGAAGATAAGACAGTTAAACTACAATAATGTCAGTGTGGTATTTCCGCTGACCAAATAATCGCGAGCAATCCATCAAAATCCGTTTAGACGAGTTAACACCAAATTTTCAACTGATGTGAACAACTGATTTTTCAAACAGGTTAATCGTTCGATTTTACCGACAATATAATCGTTACGATGATCTTGAGATTTTGCAGCCTGATGCGCAGGAAAGGACAAATTAGTTGCATGATCAACTAATTCCATTTCGGAGAATACGAAGCTGACTGAATAAATGAAAACTCAATTAAAAACCGAACGAAGCAACAAATACTCGAGCCCATTCGTGCGAAATTAAATATGCCAATGGAGATGTTGGTATAAAAATCCATTCTCACAACGTCCAGCGCGATGTATGTAACGAGGACAAAATGTGTATGGGAATGGAGGGAAAACGCATGAGTAATTATAAATTTACGAATAAATACAACAAAAGAGCGTACTTTTCACGCCCGGAATATGAGAGGTAGAAAAAAACTTCTGACTGTTTCCACTCTCGTCGGAAAGCGGCCTCTGATGCAGGCCAATTCATAAAAACAAAGGGAGGCTACGACGGAATTTTCTTTTTTTTTTTTTAATTTTATTTACGATGTTGTGAAAAAGAAAAAAGTCGAAGAGAAAAAATACTGAGAGGAGCTAGAGAAGGACTGCTTACCGGACCTATGCACTTTGTGTGCGTACTGAGAAAAAATGGGGTGGGAGGGTAAAGAGGGTTCGGTACATCACACGAGGGTGGAGCAGAGGATGAAAGAACCGACGAGGGAAATAAGGTGAACGTGTGGGACGAGCAGGAGATGCACCACACCGCAATTTAATCGTGTGCGGTGGCCTCGTACAAACGACAAGGTCTCCTCCTCCTACTCAAGTTCCCTCTCCCTCATTTCTCTACTATTTATGGTGGCTAGTGATATTAGAACGTATATGTATCGCACACACAGCCGCGTGTATAAAACTTGCGGCATTTCCCACTCTTTCTGTTCTTCCTCTTTTTATCCATCTATGATTTAACTAAACATCGCAAAAAATGTGTACGCTTTGGTCAGGATCCGTGTAGGTCCTGTTTCCTGTACGCAGTTCGTGGCATTAACGACATACTATGTCGTTATACAAACCCCATATACAAGGCCATTTAATGCCAGAATTTTCGACGTCGAACCGGGTCAAATTTTAACCTTCGGCAAAATGTTCCGAGACCAATTGAATCCGAAGCAAAATAAATATTCCATTGTAGTTTTCACTGATATTGGGAATTGTACAAAATGTTGAAAGATATTTGTGAAAAACTGTAATTAGAATAAAGACAATCTACGATGACCTTTCGAGATGAATGCTGTAATAAGTACTGTTACAAAATAGAAATTATCGTGTCCTTGTTTATATCAATCTTCACAATTCGCACTCTAATTGATTACTTCTAGTATATCTAGAGACTCGGTAGAGTCTTCGGACAAGTATACATTTGACAGCGTCGTCTACTGGCCTGAGAGTCGGCCGAATACGTTATCTCTGAATGAAACCAATTCAAATGAAATGAAAAAATGATGGGGATAAGCATTTTCATTAATGATGGAGCCTAATGTCATAGTGCAGTAATGTCATGATCTGAAACTGGCTAATGTCATGACCCGGAGACTAATTACGTTGGTCCCTGTCGATTGAGCCATAAATCATCACGATTGATGCCGTAATTGCTGGGAAAAAAGTTTGCACGGGCAAAGTGATGCAAAAAGCGCAGTGTATGTATATGTGCGCAGACGACACAATCAAAGGGCTTTTGATGGCCATCAAGACTGATTTTCATAAAAGTCGAACTTCGATGACGGAAGCGACGAGTTTCTATTACCGCCATGAAGTTAGCCGGTCAACTTTCGGTTTTCCACTTTTTTATTTTGAGACTCGGTAGAGTCTCGGCAAAAGTCAATATTCTACTTTACCAACATTGACGTTTTAATCCAGTCAAAAGATTTGTAAAACAATAATGTACTTGTCCGAGCGTTTTCCCCGTGTAAGGTTTATATATGAATAATACGTCGTTGCGAGTGGAATATCAAGTTGAGAATGTAAGTTAAAGGATTACGATGCGATCACAAAGAGCAGATCAATTTTGGATTTACGAAAAGAAGAGTGTAAAGAAAGGGTTGGCGGACGTGATCCAGGACTTGAGTTTCACGTCCTGGTTTGTTCCGGATCTATGTAACGACCTGTATGTATTTGTAGGTATGTACCTACATACACGGTAGAAAGATTCCCGGAGAAACTTCAGCGAACTACGAACTTTGAGCCAAGAGAATTTAGATTCAGAATTTGCTTCGTAAACATCGTTTAGTTCGATCGTAGTGTTTGCCCCGATTAAACCTCGACGCCGGTTATATAACAACGATTCAAGGACGCCTGTATCTTGTTCGTCGAATACGTCCTCAGCCCTTCAATACGGGTATTTACGGGGATGTTGGTATCGTCAGTCGAAGGTGGCACCGATCGATTGATTGGGAAAGCGCTTGTTTCTTGTTATCGTTACGATCTGTATACGCGCAGAATATATACGAATAGACATTACACAAGAGCGACGAATGATTGGTCGAGTTCTTGAATTTGTATACGAAAAATGAAGGCGATCGAAAAACGCAGAGTGTTACGATGATATTGGCAAAGACTCAGTGCAGGAAAAGCGGGGGTTTTTTAAAGATTTTGTAAAAGTAGGACGAAAATATTTTCATCCAAGTAGCTGCTTAATGATCGTCTAAAGCCAGAAGGTTATAACTTAGTTCACTCGATAACAGACTGAGAGATCGAGAGACTTAACGGTAATGGGATGCTATACCGTTCGAGAAAGAAGATTAGGATGACTTTGAACACCCGGAGAAACAAAGAGCGAAGCGTGAGTGAAAGAGGGAGGAGGATGTGGAATTAGAGTCCGGAAATCGAGTGCTAGTTCAAGACTTACAGAAAGGATTTTGGTGATAAACGAAAGCAGAGCAACTGAGACAGGAGAACAGAGAGAGAGCGAGCGAGAGAACGAGGATAAGATAGGAAGAGGGTGCTCGATTAATTTAACTACGGTGCTCTGTGCACTCAGCACGCGCAAGCAAGAGAACCTCCGGCGAGGTCGAGTAAGTTACTTACACGAACTATACCCAAGCCACCATCCCCTCAGGATTCGAGCAAAAGCCGCGGGGTCTATCGATAATTTCAATTCCTACCCGCACACGTTTGCTCCAGCACACATTACAGCCCTGGGGAAACGTATAAGTGAAGGCTGCACGAAGGAAGCTCCGAGGATCTCCATCGTAGTCATTAAACCAAAACTATACATACGACTGATCACATTGAGATCAGCACAAAAATACAATAAATCCAAAGAAGGTTAACTTCGAATTTCGGAAACTAGAATATTTCGAAATTCTTCCCAGCCTCGATTTAACAATTCCCCAGGATTTCAATATCCAAATTAATGAAAATTAATCTATGCACGAGAGAGTGTACTTCCTCGTTTAGATATGAAAAATAAACAAGTTGAAAACAAAATTTTACTAAAATGTAGCTCCGAACTTCATGAATTGCACTTCACCCCCAGTTTCTTCATGAACCCTTAGTGGTCACATGGGATTAATTTCACCCCCAGCCGCTTTTGACCGACGATACGTAATAGAAATTTTGAGAAAATGGAACTTATGGCAACCTCTATCGGTAGTTTGAACCTTCTAGTATGAAGCCTCATCGTTATTATTTGAAAGGGCCCGTTACTTCAGTTTTAAAAGCCGTAGGAAATAGACGGTGTAAAACCTGGGGTATACTTTTTGCAACGGTCGCTAATTTAACCAATCCCACCTGGAAGCATGCTATTTAAGACTCATAAAACGATTTTTTTTGCTAAATTGAAAATTACAATTTCTGCATCATTTTTTGTAAAAAGAGTAACTTTTGCAGTTTTTTTTGACATTTTTTATATAATAAAAATTGCACGAATTAAATCCAATCATCATGGTCGTTACTCAAGGGTTGAAAATACATTGTAGTATTTTTATTTTATTTTATTTTTCACGATTTTTCAACCATTTATCGCCTTCCAAAATGGGGAGTTTAGATAACACCCTCAATGGCTATGACGTCTCAATCTAGAGGTGTGATTATTAAGGGTTAATAAAATAATTACACGACCTGCGAATTCGTTATACAATAACACACGAGGGCGCAATATGGAAAAATCGATAAAATAATATTAATATAAAACAAGTAACCAGTTGACGTGATAGTCCTTCAAAAATTCAGTTAATCGCAATGAGGTTGCCGAATCTGGTTAGTCGGTTAAACAACATTCTCCGAGCTGCACGCAACACCAATTTATAGAGGTCACTAACGAACCATAAAATCTTTGCTACAAATTCACGTTGAAATCGCTTCAATATATAGATCCATGTGCGCGAGGGCCGTTCTATTGAATAATCCAACGAAAGCGATGATGGCAGGCGGTAAATTGTCGTGGAATAGCTGCTTGATTAAAATAATAATTGACGCAAGTGACGTGCGAGGCAGGTGGCAGCGACGTCCAAGCCACAAGAGGGTGTGCATGTTTGTGCGACCTATCTCAATGGTTATTCCTGGACTTTAATGTCTACACTTCCTTCCATACTCTTGCTTTGTTGTTGAATTACTGGCTGAGTAATTGTCAAGGGACAACGATGCATCATATGAACAATATTATAAATGTTTACTTGACACAAGTGTCCTGAGACAGGAAGAATTCCGAAGCTGGTATTGAGTGTTCAGTAGATTTCAATGAAAGTAATAAACAGATTGTCACTAAAAGGTCAAAGGATTCGAATTGATGGATTCAATATTTCACTCGAACGTAATTGCCATGAATATAAAACTGGATTGCTTCGCAATAATTTGCAATTATGCCTTCACAAGCACCGGCCGTCATCTCCGAACCGTTCCAAAGGAGATTGAATGAACACGACGACTGTCCAACATTCGCAAAGGATTTGGAGACAGCAAATAGCAGAGCGGCCTTGAGCCGATTGAACGTGATCGGATTCCAGACAAACAAAAATGCAGAAGCCATGGAAAAGTTAGTGATCGCATGGAAGTAGTTTTGTGCAACATGTGGAAGCATTTCTATGGGACGAATGAAAGAAGCCAGATGGCAGAGATCCGGGTGAACAGAGTTTCGAACTTGGACTCGGTGGTCGGAAGAATGAGTTAGAATCAGAATAAAAACCGTCACCGCACGCGCATGTTTGTCAATGATTTCGCGCACAAATGATGAGGAATGCAGAAGACACGAGGTAGAAAACGAGGAGAGATGAAGGGAGAAAGAGGGAAGAAGAGTGTGTTGGAAATCGAACCGAGTGGAGTAATTGAGTAAATTTGCAAAGATCGCTCGCTTTTGTTGACGCTGTCCCGGCGAATGTCGAGTGCTCGCCTCTCTCTCTCGGTCTCGCAAACACAGCTGTGTAAGACATCAATTCGGTCGGGTACCAACAAGGAGCATGCCAAAATGACCCGAACTATCTGGATCTCCTTATCCGACGTCCCTTTCCATCTCACTTAAACATACACCAACGCGCTTCCGCCTTGTTCCCGTGGAAGACGAACAGGAATGAAGCAAGACGATAATTATCACTCCAAGCTTCCAACTCTGCTTCTCTTTCGTCCTCTCTCCCTTTATCTCTCTCTCCCCCTGTTTTGGCTCGTTTCTATTTTATCCCTCGATGCGCAATGTCTATCTCGCGAAGAACGCGTTACCACTTCCTCCGATTCACGTGGTTAAATTAATCGCAAAGAGAATTACGGTACGAGAGCATCGTCAAAGCGTATTCAGTGTATAAAACACAACGGAGCGTTCGTGACGAATTGGCAAATATTGTCGAACTAACGGGCTTGATGCATAGCAGCAAATATCTCAACAAGACTCGCTAAACCCGCCAGGTTATGTAGATTTTTTTCCTTATTACGATATTCAACAACCTCCAAGCCGGAGAGATCTAGAGACTCGGCAGGGTCTTGGGCCAAGTACATTTGACGGCTCTGTCGTCTGCTGGCCCGAGACTCACTCTAGTATATTATCTCTCTGAATAAAACGAATTCGGTGGTGGGGATAGACATTTTCGTGAATTATGAAGCCCAGGGGTAATCTCATGATCTGAAAATTGAACTAGAGACTAATTAAGTTAGTCTTTTTCGATTGAGCCATAAATCATCACGATTGATGCCGTAATTGTTGAGAAAAAACTTTGCACAGTCAAAGTTATGCAATGATCAAAGTGTGCGTGCGTGTATGTATACAACACTGAGAAAGGCCTGAATGTTCTTATCGTGTTTCTGATTGGTCGCGACTGACGACATATCCCTGTGTTCCCATTTGCCGAAAAGTTTTTGCTTACGAGTGACACGATGTTTTCAGTTACGTCTTTACTCTGTACCGATTTTTCGCCGGCTAGGTACACAAGCTTTCTTCTGTACCGAGCGGGCGGAAATTAACAAATGTACTTGGCCGGGCTCTTTCCCCGTGAAGGTCATTTGCCATGATAAAAATAGTCGGCCAGAGACTTCACCACGTTAATGTACACGTTCGTCAGCTCGATAATGTACATCGAAGCCCGACTAATTACGCTGCTCAAGGGAAGTCGAGTCCATGATCTCAGGTCGTCAGTTGACCGGATTACTAGCTACCCCGAGGGATATAACGGACGAGTCGCGTAAAGGTTTAAGACCCGGCAACACACCTAGCGATAGCTTTTCTTCATCCTTCCTCGTCTCCAACTGTTCTTCTCATTTCTCCCCCTCATCTCTCGTGTTTTGCCGCTTCATCTCTTTTTTGCTATGGCATAGCCGTCTCACGTCACATGCTCACCTCTTCTCTCGCGTGTTAACAGTCCATTCCACACCGTCGTTAGGATCATTCGGTTAGACTTCTAGACGTCAAGCTACTCTCTATATGTCTCTCGGCCTTCGCGATCCTTCCCGTCCTGCTTTTACTGTTGCTTTCCAATCGTGACTGTACTTTCTGAGACACGATCTCAATTTCCTGACAACATCATCGAACAGACGCTCTTTCCCTGACGTTTTCTGATTAAAATTTTCACCGCTACATAAAATTCTGGATAAATTCTTTTATAGCGTTCCATAAATAATCATAAATTGGAGATGGAATAAAGGTCGTCGCATTCGGTCCAAATTTTTTTACCATACCGGCTAATAAAAATTGAAAGATTGATCAAAATGAATATGTTAGTCACCTGAACACGCGGCAATAATGTTTCATTTATAAATTCGAGTATTTTCGTGCAATAAAATATTAGCGTGGGCTACTTCAAAATAATGTGGAAAAGCATTCATATCTATTGTCCTCCACGACATTGCGACTCGCGAGAGTGTGATAACGCATTATTCTGTGGTGCTCTCAGGTATCGCAGAATTATGCTGCGAAAAACGGTACGAAATGTAATGCAAATTAATATTAATACATCAATATTCCTACCAATTTTAATTCTGAATACAGTAATAACAAAATGTGCAAGTATTCTCGCGATACATCGTTGCTATTCAGCATATTGTGGTTCAACGTTATTATTCTATGTAACGATTATTTCATTATGAATGAGAGAGGATAGAAATGAAGAGCCAATTGATGTATAATTATAACGTTCAATACGAACGGTTGAAATGGCGAAACCTGACAAGTACCAGTCGAACACACACATACATGGGTAATTTGTACACATGCTAGATATACCTCGAGTACATAAATTATACAGCCAAAGCTCGATTTGTTTCTGGTTTTCGGTTACGTGAGCTTGTTCACAAACTTTGTGCTCAATTTCATCGTCGAAAGCCCTTCATTAAGCATTACATTGAGTAATAACGTCGAATTCATAATTGAAAACAACACAACAAACCCGAACGACTATTCAAACGCTCGCGGGCTTTTGTCGAATTTCATTTTCGAAAGAGAAATTGGAGAAACAAAAAATAAGTTAGGCGAATATGAATTCAGTGAAATTTTCGAAGGAATATTCGCTGAGTCTCGTGCGAATCGATCTACTGGTTTACACGCATCCACACTGTGTTGAAAACCGATTGAATAGTAGATTTACCATCAAAATGTTTTTGCAGGAAATTGGAGGTGAACAGATGCGTTGAGCTTCCCAAGCACCGAGCGAGATACACAAAGCAGGACTTTTGAAAAATTTTATTTCGTTTAAATGCAGAGAATAAGAGAACATGGGGATTTTCCATAAGCCGATACGTATAAAAATAATTTTACGAGTCATCAAGCATTTTTGATAAGCTTCTTGATACAAAGAGACAGCATTCAGTCTGGAGCTTATCAAATTTCATAGTTGCAAAGAATTTCAGAGAAAGAGTGAACGTGATATTCTTTAAGAGATTTTTATATGGAGAAAATAAAAGAGATGAAATTGCGAGTCTCTTTGAACATGTTTGTGCCAATTTTCGAGGTGCACGCTTGCGAAACACACACAAACCTCGGAAATATGTCTACCCCTCAACCAATCCAATGTGGTTCCATTCCGTATATTCTATATTACTCCGGACTGGTATTGATTTCGTATAGACGAACGAGCCATGCTCGGATAACGCTTTCTTCTCGCCCGTTGCTTCACCGAACGATGCTTCATTATTGGACGAGAAAATAAATATAGAATGGCCACATATTACCTTATTAATCGAAGAATCAAAACGTCGAATCAAAAATCACTCTTCAATCACAATCGACATTTTTTTTCGCAGTTCATTATAAAAATGGTGAATAAAAAAAAAAAAAATTCGAATGACAAAGAAGATTCCCCCATAATCGTTGACAAATACTGTATCAAAATTTTGTCCACTATTATCAGAAATAATTAGTTTTCGTTGCATTCCAATGATACGAATTTCAAGATGGTCAATAATTTCTATAATTGTCATTGATTTAATCGTGCAGTCTATAACTCACGATAAATTAAATCGTGTGAGTGGCAATTTCGTAGGTTGTGAGAAATCGATATCAAGTGTTGTACGGCTCGGAGAAACAGGAGAGTCGAAGGAGGGAACGACGTTGAAAATATAACAATATACTCCGGTAGTGTTTCCGTTATGCACCGGAGAACGATAATTTACCGGGTGCAGCGAAGGATAGACAAGAGAGACCGCTCGTTATCGAGGAAAAACGATCTCACTTATATATGTGTCAAGCTCTTCCCCTGGTAACGTGCCTTTATATATCCTCTTAATGCGATACGAGGGGGTTATTCGCTATCTTCTTCATACAAATACACACTCGAGTGAACTTGACTGTATTTATAATGGCGCGAACTATATTATACCCTGAGCGGTATCACATCCAGTTACGATCTACACGTAAAAAAAACTTGCACGACAAATTATGGTCTCCATGCCGACATTTTTGACGGACTATCCAATCGAAACGATAACATTTGTTGGGTGCCGTATTTTTTGTAGATATACAGTCATTTCCCACCGTGGAAAAATGTCAATTCGCAGAAAGTAAATATTGCAGTTTGTCAGAACGAAGATGCGATCCGGAATTCTGAATTGTTTATATAGAGAGTACGATAAAACATTCAAGAACGTTACTGATCAATGGCTACAGATCCATCGCTAATGGTAATTCAGGATCAGGTTGAATGAAACCATTTAAGATATTCCTTTCACGAACCCGCGGTTACTCTACAATTAACTGGTTTTTATTTACAATAAAGTCAAAGTGCATCCAATTATATTGCAAAAATTTCGCGCTACGTTATCGAATATTTAACGAAGAATTATAACTTTGAAAATCGTACAATTTGTACGGGAGCTTATGAAGATTACATGATTACCACATTTCTATTTAATTATTTATAGCCTCAATATCTCCAAATTTCTGATACAAACTGCCTCACTCGTAAAAAAAAAAAAAATTACAAGGAATCCATAACGACGATAAAAATAGAGAGCAAACGGATGTTCAACGGAAACATTAACAATAAGAGTTGGAAAAATATCACAAGGGTTATGTTCGACAACACAAATTGGCAAATTGGCTGCGTTCGATGCGCAACAGCTGACTGATGAGTATATATACATATATACGAAGTACCGTCTTTGTCACTCACAATTTTTAACATCGAACAAAAGACGAGTGCGCCTACAAAATACGGCTCTCCGCGAAAACATTTCCTTAAGAGTCAGAATCCTTGTTGTACGATCAGAGCTTCGTATCGCATGCACCAGTCAAACTTGCCACAGTTTCTATTTGCTAGATTCTGCAAGTGTTTTTTTTTTTTATCGCTCTGACTCACCTCTCATTCAGATTCAATTCGTTAAAAAGAAGTGTCACAGAAAAATGTTTGCTAAACACGATATGCCGAGGGCCGAAAAGTGCTCTATTACTTTGCAGCGGGTATAGTTTCGAAACGCTCAGCCATCAGACGTTCATTTGCAAGAGTTTCAAAGCAGTAAAACTTACATTGTGGTTTAGAACGGTATACATATATATATATATATATATAAACATATACACATAATGTATTCTTGTAAGTTTGTCGAGGGACGACTTGGATATTTCGGGTTTGAGTGTTCTCAAGTTACGTTCGTCTTGAGAAAGACGAGATCCTCTGTATTACCCACAGACTTTTGATGTTGGTTTAGCAATATTAGCTCATTTAGTGAGGAACTCCGACATGGGGAGAAAATGAGTGAGCGAGGAGAAACAGAGCCCCTACAAGTAGATAAAAGATTTCTCTATCTCTCTTTATCTTCCTGTCACTCTTAGGATCGGATCAGATCGGATATACACGCAATATTCATCGCAAATGCATCTTTAGAATGTGTTCATGTACATGAAGCTGAAAACAGCAAATATTGATTACAATCATATAACTGTAGACATGGACTTTGAGTAATACTGCGAACGCGGATTGCCACTGTAACGATTGAAATTCCGAGCATCGTTCCAAACGGCAGACGCAAATTTGCTTGGAGTCACGAATGTGCACACAACATAATCTCCGATCGTTCCAACAATTTGCTGCTTCACCGTATCATGGTCGATCGCGCTTCATGAGCTCTTTCCCCTAATTGGGGCTTATTAATTGTTTTGAATATACGGGTTCGATAGTATTGAATGAAATTGACGAAGCAAGAAACTTTGACACCGAGGGATTGCGAAGCTTCACATTTTCATGAAATTATCAAGTCTGAAGTATTGAACTCGATATTTGAAAATTATTTGGGGATCATTGTCAGTTTTTGCAGAATTAGAATGGCTTGACTCTATCGGATGGTAAATCGAAGTGGTACTTTTGATCTTGTGAATTTATCAATGGTCCAGAGGTTTCTCGTGAAACGAGTCCCGGAAGAGCGAACCATTGCGGGATGACACAAGAAAGGAGGGGTCAGGCGATGCACGAGCGAGCAAACACGTGCCTGGTGGTGTCCTCAAGTCCAACATCACCACGAGCAATGCTTAATTAACTCCAAGTGGCTAATTAATATCAACACCCAGCACGGTCGTCGCTTTTCGCTCGTTTAGCCCTTAACTCGCGACTATATGTATGTTTCTCTCACACTCTCTTTCTCTTTCTCCTTCTCTCATACAAGCCACGACGTGTGGTTCTCACACCAGCGCAATAAACCCTTTAACCGCGTTCTTTCCCTCCGGTGGATCCTGCGACTCAGCTGGCAAACCAACCCGCGGCACTTTCGTTTCATTAGTATACGTACACGCTATATACGCAAGCCTCTGTATAAATGTTATACATTATATCCATATACGTAACATATACGAGACCCTCTGCGGAGTCGCTCTCGTGACGGCGATAAAAACAAGACTGACCAACCACCGAGTGTCCGGAAAATTGATTTATCACATCTCGTTAAAATGCCACCATACTTTTTTTCCTCCGAGTAGGAATATGAAAAAATAATGATACCACATGGAACAGTGTCGAGGAATAGAATGATAAGAAATCTCCACTCCCTCTCGTTGGTACGAAAAAATATGGACTAATTTGGGCATTCGGATAAATTTGGAAGATCAGTGTAATGAAGCGCGAAAACAGCATCGCTCTATATTTAACAACCGAATTTATTATTAGAACGAAGAAAATTTCGAGTCATACCCGAACTACCATTCCGGATGATAATACGAGCAGAGCAAAGTTTCTTAAGATTTGACCTGATTTCTTCGAGCTCTTCTCAAGCTCGGAAAAAAGTAGGTGAGTAGGTACAAATTTCAACAGCCCGAGGAAATGTGTACGTACTTTCTAGTACAAATTGAACGTAGTAATTATGGATTGAAGTAATCCTATCGCCAGGTCTCGATCCAAGTGATTTCCAATTTTTTTCTTCTAGCTTTACGTAATATTTCACTAATTATTTCTGTAAAACTTTAGGGTGGGTTATCAACCTAATTACAGAGAAAAAAAAATACAAATTGGATGTTTTTGCGTAGCAATTCTGAGAGGACATACAAAAACCCAACTTCCGGTCGCTATAAAAGTGTTTATAATAGTAAAAATCCATCAGATTCTTTTAAAAAAATGTGATTTAAATACTTGATACTTGTAGTAATCTAAAGCGTTTAGAAAAAAGTATGTTTATCGACTTATTTTTTATGTAATATCAAGTTAAACTTGAACTTCCGTTCCGGTATTGAATGAATCTTGCCACGATAAAGAGACGTCATTTGAATTTCTACACGTATTTCATTGTTTTGACGGATCGACGTTCGAAAGCATTGAAGTTAAACTCGTCTGGTTAAGTAGTAAAAAGAGATGGAGAAAGAACCAACGTTGCATAATATCAAATCTATAGAAATACTACGTGAATCGAGGGAATACATATTTTTCATTTTTCTAATTAAATGAGAACGTTCATTACATTATTTACACGTGGAAAATTTCAGTTATGGGAAACGATTTTTTTAGCATATGTTAAAAATGTCAATTATACAAGTCTCAAGTATGATCAGTGGTATAACTAGTATGAAAGCGACAGGATTACTTTAAAATCTTTATGAAACTTGGATACGTATCAGTGTCATTATAAAGAAGTTTTTTTTACTGGCGCCAATGCAAAAAGACATTACAATGAGGTGGGAAGGATCCTAGTGGCGCCGCAAGCGTTGCTTGTCTCGCCCATGAGTCTCTCGTTCTCTCCTACTAATTATACATCGAACTCCATAACTCCCTCATTATTTTTTGGATTTTCCCTTTCACGCTTTCTCCTACAAATAGACGAAGTTTAGCGAAATCGTTTAATCCGCTGAAAGGAACAATCGCGGCGTATCCACATTTTAAGCCGCAGATATGCACGAACTCCCATTGCCGAGACTAAAATCGATTGAAATCGATAAAATCGAATATGGTTCGATTCATCGAACCATAGCAATCATGGAAAATTCGAACATTAAAAGCCTGGCGCGATTCTCACATTAAAAACACATCGAAATTGCAGCATGTACCGAATACAAAATCCTTCTTCGTCCACGTGATTATCATGAAAAGCCGATATCTCCTTGCACGACTGCCGCATTTCATATCAATGACTCGTCATTCTCAAGCCAACTTGAAAAACGGAATAAAAATGAGGAAAACAAAGAAAATCATGTTTGTAAAGAGAAGAAAATATCAAGAGGAAATACGGTGGAGAAAAGAAAGAAGAAATGAAAAACGGAATTGCGATAAATCTGTGGCATGTTTGCTCCGAGAGTTTCCTTCATCTCACGTGCACTCTTGCCTGAGCGTGCGCGCTCCGTCGGCTTTCTCATTTTTCGTGGATATAACTGTACACACTCATGCACACAAATAAACCTATAAATATATATATATATCGACTTTTCCCTTCTGGTGAAACACAATAAAAATAGCGGATGTGCTGAGCAGAAGATGAAGAAGAAAGAGAATGGAGTGTGCACGAGAAAAGGAATAAAATGAAGAAACGCCGAGAACGGGGAGCGAGAAGAAGAAAGTGGAGCGAGGAGAATGCAGAGACGGGGAAGAATGTGAAAGACATAAGCTCCGGTGCTCTGCGTATCTCAGTTCTATACGGGCAGCCCACTGTATAGCCTGGTAAGAGGCGAGACCCCCAGGGGTTGTTACAAACCCAAGCGAACGTACGTCCTTGGCGTGAAAACGAAGGAACGAGCGCACCACATGCCGGGCTCTGTATATCCAATCCGAAAGCGAAGTAATGGATGAACGTGTGTGTCTCTTTTATAGAGATATATACATATGTATATATTTCTATGTATCACAACTCCCAGCACATACGTCTTCCGAGCAAAAAGCTCTAACATCACTTTGTTCCGGACATCTTATCCCACTGGTTATTCCTTATTTACATCTTGTAGCGCCAGCTATGACGTAAGTGTCACATAATCTATCAGTCTTTATCCCTCGAATCGATCGGCTGTCTTTGGCTCTTACGGCCACCTCGTTTTTCATTAAGAAATGATTTTTTAGCAACCGATTCTGAATTAACTGTAAAACGGTAACCCGGAGTCAAAAATATCTCGTTTCTTTATCGTTTTACCGCATTTTTGACTAATTTTTGGACGTGAAGCAAAATTACCCCAAGCTCACTTGATCCTGCATTATAAACGAAAAAAATGAGCCCCAGTTGAACGCTTTTCGTTAAGTTTTACCGGAGATAAGAATTTTTCAAAATTGGGGTAATTTATGACCCCAGGTTAGCGAAATAGGTAAAAAAAAAGATTATGGTTCTAGGGTCAAAAATATATCTGCGGCATTTATTGAGAACAAATTTCATTGTGTCTGCAACTTTTCAACAACTTTGGAAATTGAAGAACCTTGTCATAACGTTTGATCGATCTGCATGATTTTTTTTTTTTATATGCAAAAAATTCATTTTTCAAAACAATTTACAGTCCCCAGGATAACGAGTGTCAGTTTATAGTTTTGTGGCGCGTAGAACATTAAAAAATGTCAGTCTCGTTGCTATACGTTGAGGCAACGTAGAACTCACTGTCTGGACTAAAAATATGAACGCATTACGGTACTATATCGATATATACCTCCTTGCAGCAGGAGGATAAATAATATATGTACATCTTTGGATACGTGTAAGGAAACTAGATTGCAGTAAGTCCTTGCCCTACTTGAGCTTCTCTTGTTCATCGACTCGTACTCGTCTCAAAGAACGAGCACTCTTCCGAGTTTGTGCGTAAGCAGTGACGTAACAATAACGAGATGATGAGAATGATGGTGTGTTTGTGAGGAAATGGTTGAGCGCATACATGCACGATTTTCACACGCATGTACGGCGCGACTGATCCTCGAGGACTTTACGTATATAATTATATTGGTAATTCAAGTTGACAAATAATGGACGATAATTCGTGGGAATGTGTTGGTTTTTTTTTTTTGGCAAGAGGAAAAATGAAATGACAGATATTCGACGCTATCGGTTCGTTATTTTAAATTCCCACTGATGGAATGGAAAATATTTACGACCCTGAAGTTCCAGCGTTGAGGTCCAACGAAAAATACTTTTTCTATTCTTTGTTTGTTCAATTTCAAGAACCATGACAATTTTCATACCGATTTTGGTTTTGGATCCCGAAAAAATATCGTTTCATTTTGCTGACCAAATATTGAACAAGAATCTTGAGATCTGCTCAAGAAAAAACGGAATTTCGTTGCAATCCAACAATGCAAACTTCAACATCGTAAATATTTTCCAAAATAAATATATAAACAAATCGTGACATGTGGCATTAAACTGAGTTTAAAAATAGTTGCGGCGACAATAGTGAAAAGAAAAAAGTAACTTACCCAATGTCTGGCTGCGGGGTGTCAGGGACGGGCTTGGTCAATACGGAGGCTATTAGCCAGCCGTGAGTGTGGGGCGCATTTGCGCAACCTCCACCTCCGAACTGCTCCGACCGCGTCTATACATCCTGTCAAAAACGAGAAAACAACCACACTTAATAACGGTGTTCAATAATCTAGGAATCATTTGTTTCGTTGTAAAAATCGTTATTCTCAGTTTCTCGGAGCTCCCTCGAGCATAAAGTCGTAAAAAAGACGCGATCGCACGGAAATGTTTAAGATTGGACAAGTTATAAGTTTGTTCGCTACGGAACGCAAGGGGAGTCTTTTCTTTGGTGGTCAAACAACGCTTATACAGTACAATATGCTGCTGATGCTGTTGCTCTTGCAAGGCCATCAATTTCCACCTCTGCGTCGAGGAGTAAAAATAAGAGAGAGGGAGAGAGCAGTCTCGTCGCCATAGCGATAGTATATACCAATCTATACACGTATAGTTTTTGCGAGACAAGGCTGAAGGCTGAAATGTCCGTATAGCAACGCTCGTTCAGTCGCGTGTATATACCCGATAAAAATTGTCGATGGCATGTGTTTCCCCTAGGAAAAGATTTTTTTCCATAAAAAAGTGTGACGCCATTATCTCATCTGCGATGCTTAGACTGTAAAACGTCTGCTCTACTGAAAAAAAAAAAAAAACAAACAACTAATTCTCTTGCAACAACCTTGCGTGGAGCAAGAGTGTTGCAATTCTCAGTCGAGACTTTTGTAATATTTTGTATAGCTGCTCGATTCATTATTTTTATTAGTCTAAAAAGTTAAATAGTAGGAATTAGTTAAAAAAATAAAAAATAAAAATAAATGTTGATTTCTTTTAAGTACACTTCACTGTTTCTGTTTCAGTTGCGAATGAAATTTAAAAAAATTCACAAATGTGATTTACTGCATACGCGATTATGATTTATTTGATCGCGAATTTGGCATGCAGCGTGAATATTATTAATGCAGGTAAGCATAAAAATGAGTACGAGAAAATGCAACATTCGGATCCACTCGCGGCGCAGTGTTTCAACATCGGATTGGAAATCCTGTCGAAGAGACTACGTGGTATCTCGTTGTCAGCAACACTTGCACCGAGCATGCACCAGGGAGACGCAACAGAGATTTTTTTATTCGCGGCGGGACGACTATAGAAGTGTGGAGAGGGAGATTTCGCAGGGGAGGGTGGATGAAAGAAGAATAGAGAATAGGAATAGAAAGAGAGAATTGTTTGCGTTACGAGATGAGAGTCTCCGACGCGGCATCGCGATATGCTGTTCTCGTGTCTGATTAAAAATATCGATATGTATAGACGTTGTCGTGCAAAGTGTGTATACATCACGATCTTCTATTCTGCCGCCCACACTTCTGTTCGTATTTCTTGGTTCGAGTCTTTTTTCCATGCGCGTATACACGCTCAGACGCGATACTATATAGCTTAGGGAAAGTTTCACCAAGAGCGAAATCGGTTCAGGATATATTCGCGCTTCCGCCCTCGGTAGTCCATCGTCGACATGGAAAACGCTGTTGTGTATACCATATACTTTTGTACACACACAGACAAACACCCGCCAATACATAGGCACTGTAGACTCGAGTTCACTTTCGTCCCTATTTCGTCCTTTTCTCCCTCGATTCTCTCTTTCCCTTCATTCTCCTCTGCTTTATTCGGTTCCGGCTTATTCGATCGTGTCTGCAAGAGAGCTCACGAACGATACCAGCATATAATGCTGCTACGAGCTAGGAAAAAAGGAAGTGCGAGAGAAGCCCAGAACGGGAGAAAGAAAAGTTTATATTGGATTTCATATTTAATGCAATATACATCGTACCAACGACGCTCTGTGTGTGACCCTGACTGTTTGTCCGTGCTTCTCCATCGTCAGATAAATTATTTATAGGTACCATACCGTTCGGCCTTTTCTATATAAAAGCTGTGTATATGCAGGCTCTTCTCCCCGTACCAAGACGTACGTACACATTCATCCTCTTCGCGATGAATATAACCGAATAAACGTTTTTCGAGCTTTGAGTGCACTGCCGCGTGTCCCGAGACAATTGCCAAGCAGTTTCGATACTCCAATATGTTGGAATATCATCGGTTTTGCTTCCCATGGAGGAAGCTATGTGACGGGGAATTTTTTTTTTTCCAATTATCAATTTCAATGTTCGGGTGAATGATTTTTTTTTATTGATACGTTGCAGACAGAAATTCAAAATCTTTAATTGATAGGAGATAGCATAGAAATCGGTTCGGAATCGGATCGGATAGAACGGTTTAAATTTTATGATTTTTCGATTTTTACGAGAATCTGAGTTTTTTGAAAAATCGTCCAGCCGCTCTGATTTCTGCAAATTTTGTAAGATATTGTATATAAGACCTCTTTACTTTCTAGAACAGTAGTCAAAATTATATAATCTAAATGCAAATACAAAAAAAGCTGCAATTGGCTTCCTTAAGATTCTCAAGATGCACGATGCTCAAAGCTTCTATGAGGAAGCCAAAATTAAAAATATAGTTCCTCATAGAGGAAGATTTGAGCATCGTGCATCTTGTTTTTTTTTGAAAATGTATCTTAAGGAAAGCTTATTTGTATCTGACAATTTTTTGGAGTGGATTTAGTTATTTTCTTATCCTGGACAAACACTGCACGAAAGATTTGTGCTCTATAGAAGAAAAGAAATTTCGCTCCATCCAAGGGATGGAAACTTCGAAATAAACTAAAATCATCAGATGATAAAGTTTGTTTTTCTTTCCGATTTCTACGTTATGGAAATGCATACGCGAGAGATACGACAATCGCGTACAAGAAACTAAATGTAAGTAAAACCGTGTTAAGCGCGTTATTGTTTCTCTTACTCATATAATTTCGTCTTCATTCTGGGTGTTAGTCAGCAAGCAATGGAATGAGGGAGCATTAGGCTGAAGGTTAATCCGGCATGACAGAAATTACTGGAGTTTCGAGCTTTTCCCGTAAAGGCGTGCTCATTGGTGCCAAGAGTGGTGGATAGGAGCCACCGTGCGAAAGCAACGAGGGAATGTACATATACAGGGGAAAACCGAGTGCGGAGGACTCAGATGCGAAATGGCGCTTATTATTAATGGGTTTGTAAACGCGCGCGGCGACCATAATAAGCAGCATCTCACAGACCGTCAGTTTTCCGTGTTACACGTTCCTGCCACGAACTCATCCATTTCTCAACTTAACATTTCCGCTTCGTCTTCAGTCGGTTTTACCCAAAAAATTGTTTCAACTATTTTTAACTTCCGTCCTTCACTAATATTCAGAGAGTCCTTTTGAATACTTTTTGAGTTCCTGAAGATTTTATTCAACAAGATTTTATTAAGTTGAAATTGGAATTGCAAACCCATTAATAAATAATGGGATATTAAGTAAATATGCAAATAAATTATTTTCTCTCGTTTAGTGGTCGTTCGTGTTAGAAGACATTTTTTCTTTCCATAAAATGAAAAACCTTCCTGAAGGATATGTGTCTTTTCGAAGATTGCAACGTATTCTTCGAGCAAGGGTTTGCTGAAGCGAAAAGAGACAGCCGTTTTTATAGCTTTCATAGTTGGGAAACGTGTGGCTTTCCAAAAGAGCTGGTTCGCTGACTGGCATGAACGAGAAAGACGTTTTGAATCTACTACCAGCGGTGGAGGGATAACGAGAGACGTGAAGAGTCGTATGGCTTTCACTGCTTACGCGTGTAAAGCGAAAGAACGAGTATATATGAGAGAGGCTGAGAAAAGAGAGGAAAAGCAGAGGGCTATAGGTACATAGGCCGTAGGAAATAAGTCACGAAGCAGAGGTCAGATGAAACGAGTCGAGAAAAAGAGTCGGAGCGGAGAGAAAACGCGAGATAGATGCAATGAAGGAGGAAAACGGAGATCATAAAAAAAAAGACGGTTCACGAGAATTGCCGGGGTGACGAGACTTCTCGATCGCTCTTCTCTCTCTTCTAACCATTAAACCGTCTCCGATTTATCCCTCTGTCCTCCATCCTGCTCACTTTTCCTCGTTACTCATTTCGAACTGTCGGAATCTTCTTATAACTTGTACATAACTTTCACATCACAAGAAAGGCTCGTCTACCCATTAATGACTAATCAATAATCGAAAATTCTTCATTCAATTGAGTCTTCCAATTAAAATATTGTCTTATGCAATCAAGTGATGGCAGGACACAGTTTCATTAAACTTTTAACGCCTACATACTTAGCAAAAGAATTTTCGTACTGTGAAAAAAGCCAGAAAGTTCATCCGAATTTTGAGCACTTGAAAATATTGTATTTTCATGCTCATTCATTTTCCCTTCTATCTCGGAATAAAGCTTAAATGGTCTCAACGCACAAAGCATGTGTTTCCTAATCGATGAACACGGTGAATACATCGAAAATTCTATAATTATAGAGACGCGTCAAATATTGCGTCCCTGGGGCGTATTATTGACGTTGAACAGGATTATGAAGGGTTAGATCGAAAACGTACATGTATAGGATGGAACGTATGACGAAACGAAAATAGGTATACGAGGAGACTCAGTTGACTGTACGGTTCGTGATGCATTATCGTGCTGTACTTATTCAATATTTATATAGATTCTGAACAAAAAGGCGTAATTTTGATGGATTTCAACACCCAACTTTTGATGCGATTTACAACCTTTTGTTCAAAATCCAGTATCTCATGAAAAACCCCATCGCTCTATATCGGTGGGATAGTTCAACCAGAGGGACTTGAAAACTCACACTGGGCCATCATCACGACACAGCCAACAACCCCTCGATAACGTGTAATATCAAATTAGTACGAGTGGGTTATTTGCCCGTTGGGAGTCAGCTCGTTCAATATCATACATAGTCATATACATGTCTCCACATATCTTTATCGTAAATGGGATTGGTGAGCTCGACTGACATATGAGCCGTTATACATGGCCGATAGTTCTCCTACGATTTGTTCATGTATTCAATCGATAACCACACACGTACACAACGGTGTATAGACTCGTGAGTATCACTAATAAAAAGTAGATATGGGTCATAGTATTATACGAAATGCTCACTTTGACATTAAACGAGTTTGAAGCAGACTGATCATCAATAAACGTTTTCATGCAAATGAAATATTCCAAAATTAGTCAATTCTATTCATAGAATAACCAGAAATTTTAGTGCAAACTTTATAAAAGATCTGATAAGCCTCAATGTAGACTATAACGGATCCGAGCTCGTCGATGAGGTAAGAAAGTTGCAAACGCGGTCGTTGAAGATATTTTGAAGGTATATATAGCATCGCGTAAATGTATAACAATCACTGCTCGAAAGAAGTTGGAACAAGAAAAGCCTCGACGATTGTGAGGTCATAAAACTGAGACAAGCTATTCGGAATGGTTCAGGGTGGCGCAGGATGGTCAAAATGTGAGTTGCGAAGAGCAAGAGAGATAGCGAGTGTGATACAGAGAGTGAGAAAAATGGAAAGTCAATGAAAGCAAGCGAAAGAAAGCGACTGGGAGGAAGACGAGAAAGTGGTAGGATCGTATCGTAACTTTATTTGTCTGTCTTTGTTGCTCGCTCTCGTGTATCTCATAAACCGAGTGCAAATAGCGAAGCCGGTATGCAACGACGTTCCTCTTGCGAATGGATGCTGGGAAGGACCAAGGCAACCGTTGGACTATGTACCATATTTGTGGAACGACGCCGACACGTCTCGTCGTCGAATCCCTCCGTGTTCGTCTCGAATTCCCGAGGACGTGATTGCGTCATTGCGATACTCACACGTATATATATTTTCCACTAGAACGCCCAGGATCCGCGCGAGGACAATACAAGCACAGACTACAAGACGGACATAGTTATGTGCATGTAATAGTTATATATACACGTAGCGATAATCGATATTCTCCGAATAGGGTCGTCGAGGCAGATGCTCTCTAGACAACGTACTGTAACCTGTGAGTGTTCCTCACGACGCCAAAACCGAAATATGTAGCCCCTTGCTACGAGTGGAAAGAAAGACGATGCTCGAGAGAAAAGGAAATTGTACGAGTTTATTGATTTGTACTCACGCGTGCCTGAGTTTTGTTTTCGATACAAATTCTTTCATCCGAATTCACGGATGTAACTTAAGGTAACTACTGTTCGAGCAAAAAACAAAGATTTGTTTTGGGATTAAAATTATGTATTTCTACATTGTATCATATATTTCCACGATTAATTAAACAATATTGACCATTTTATAACAGATATATAATTACTTGAAATTCTTTCGTTATACACGGAAGAAATAGGGAATCCTAGACATTCGTGAATAATGAGACTTTTTAAGCGCGGTTCCGGAAAGATTTCGTGTCAGAAATAAATTGATCCCGTTAGTTGTTATAGAAGGAAGTACGTGCAAATAAAAAAAAACGTATGTAGAAATGCGTAAAGTACAGGCTAAAAATTCGTTCTTACTGGTCGCGGCCATAGAAATTTGGCAACGATGCTTCCACGGAAGAGACTGCTCGCGTAACGTCATTTCGGGCGATCATTTTGAAAAGTATCATGAATCGTTCAACACACTGGATTAAATTTTCGATAAATTTACGAAACGAGCAATGGTAGGAGGTTTCAAGTAGTATCAATTGTTATTAATATGCGAAGTAGTTATTGTAGTAGAAGCAGTTAAATTATCTCACCACTTTTCTTTTCTTTTTTTGTCGAGAATCGGCCCTATTTAGCCCGCACTCTTATTCCGTGGTCCGCCATTTTTTCAATATAGAGCAATCGGTGACAACGTTAATCGTGGACTGCAAGCTACTTACCAATGTACGAATATTACGGAGTTGCCAAACTGCGCAGCCACTTCAGACGCATTTGTTAGAAGTATTATTTTCGGCGATTCCAAAATTTGGTAGTAGCAATAACGCGAATTCTTTATTAATTATCCTTCCGATATTTGACTAACAACCCACAGTCATGATATTTTTCTAAAGACATTAATGTCTCCGGAACTCGTACATATGGCTTTTACATTTTTTACAGATTCATGGATTTTTTTTTTTCACGGACCGTGCTTTGACTCAACTGGAGTACAGTAGTTACCTTAACTAAACGAGCAAAGTACAATAAAGTTAATGAAAAATCCAGCCACGAACGCAACGAAAGAAAGCAAAAGAGAACGTTCGAACTCAACACAAAAGGCATACCTTCATACACAAAAGGCATATTGTCACCAGTCGGTATTACAAATGAGAATCCGAAGATATTCTCAAAATAGATACGAGTCGAGGAATAATTAGAAATAAAGTTTATTTTCAATGGCGCCTTTATGATCGTCGTGGCTAAGTTTAAGCAGGCTATTTCTGTTACTGGATATTTATTCCTCAAAGGGCTCTACTCTGGTTATTTATATCCTAGCTGATTCAAGTCGTTACGTGTGATCTAGGTTTGGTTCATTTTATGGATGTCAAGAAGAGCTTCCGTGTTCGAGACACTTCTCCTTGCGTTAAGAGGAGCGAAACAAATGGTCAAAGGAAACTGTGCTGCGTATGTCGAGGATGCAAAGGAAACTGCGACGAGGTCCATTTGTCGTGCCCTTCGCCCGACAATCCCCATATTTTATAGTGTTGAAACGGATTGTATGTTAAACAAGTTCCAGTTCGACCTTACAATCGAAGTTCTTCATTTTCCAATTATTTTGTTCAATATTCATCTTCCCATATATTTTTCTCACGTACTGATAATTTTCTCCGAATCATTGTCGCGTGACGGCAAAATATTGGAAATTTTTCACTCATGGATTGCAATGCGAAAGCTATAAGAAATGCGTTGCTTTTCGCACATACATCAGAAGAAACAAGTTTCAAGAAGCAAGCGCCTAGAAGTTTTTGTGCTCGTTGAAAACAAAGTTGGAGGAGAAAAATGTTAAATATTTTACGGGAACTATATATTGGGTGGTCCATTATATACTTTTCCAAGTAATTACAGTGAGAGTTTAAAAGTGAAGAATACAGAGGATGTTAAGCGTACGTAACTGTCTTGTTAACATGCAAATCTACGAATTCTCTGTAAATTTTCAAAAGTCCGAAAGAGTAGTCGTGAAATATAAATCACGGGGACTCCGGCACGATGTTTCGTGAAAATAACTGCTCGCAAATTTCAATGTTTCCATGATAAAGCATCAGTCTGTTCTACTTATTAAAAAAAAAAAGGCAAAGCACTAATTTTTCATGGTTTTGCTTATCATTGTCGTGAAAAGTGTGGAAAAACACGTTATTAGTTTGTAACAAAGTCTATTTTCCGTATACGGGATACAGAACAACAATCGAAGAGCTCGAGCAAGTTAAGAAGTGATTCTGCTGCATCAATGCACGTTCGTAAACTTTGTCGTTTCTGCATTGCTTTGCGTCTGTATTTTGATATGTCGTACATTTGGATACATAGATATATTTGTAAACGCGATAGAAAACAGTGAATTGAGGATTCTATGTGTACGAGAATTCTATATAGAAGTTAGAGATCGCGGTAGTTTCTAACTTATTACACGCTCCCTCGCGGAACACACGGTCTATCCATCGTCGTATATGCTTGCGGAAAGGATGAGCCCCGAAGCTGCAACCATATCGTCAAGTTTACACGTAATGTCGTTACAAAGTCGAACCCTTGAGCGATTCAGCAACCAACTATGTATATATTCTCGATCTCTCTCCCTCGCGCAGGCTCTCTTCTTCTCCTGCAGCATCGCTACTCCAACCAGCTTAACTCCAAACTTTGTGGTTTGGCCCTTCGTTTATACTCTGTATAATCTTGGTTGCGATCATCTACTCTGTACCCCTCGCCGTAGCTTTGATTACCAGATCGTGATATTCAAGCTTTTAAAGTTGGCTCCAAATCACAATAATTAAAAGCGACAACTACGCTCATTCGCGTACGCGGCTCGTTTCTCTTCTCCCTTCAGCCACAAACAACCCTAACTCGAGCAACTTTTGATGCATAATCGGCAAGAGTTGCTTGATTTAATAGAAACTCTAAACTTTGTATACTCCGAGAGAAACAGAGGATGGAAAAACTGCTTGACCTCTTTCTCGAGTTTCGAAAGCTTTTCAACTTTTGACCAACTCCGAAAAGCTACAAAAATTAAGCAGCAACTTTTTCACCTTCTATCATGGATCCCAAAGAATTTTTGTTAAGAAAATAATAAGTAAATGAAAACCGAATGATTTTAACAATGAAAAAAAAAATCATTTTCTCGTTTCTTGAAATTTACTTCGCATACCGAAACGGTACACGGAGTAAATTTGAAACAAAATTTGCATAACTGCGCAAAGTGTTAGATTCGAACAATCACGAAGACTGATGCCGTCGCTAATCCATTTCAAATTTCGTTTTCAAATTTGCAATTGTAATGCTTCATATTTATGGTGAGATTCTCCCATTTTAATAAAGAAACTATATGCAAAACGGGATAAGCATGACTTTGTGAATTTGCAATAAAATTCCGGCAACAGCGGTAACGCATCAGTTGACTTTTCCAACCCCAAATGTTCTCTATCTGCAGTTTTCTCTCGTTCTTTTTTCGCTTGACAAAGTTTGTGGGTATTTTGGCTGTGCCTACGTTGGCCAAAATTGCGTCGGAAAATTTAATTTCAGTGAAAGCACCAGCAGCTGTTTTACAAAGCTCGTGTATATAACCCGCATGCAGGTGCGAATAAAAAAAAAAAGAGGAAAAAAAAGTGAAGCACGGCTTGAATGGTGCGTGCGAATATGTTGCGTTTTGTACATTGTCGCCACGACAAATACACTAGGCGATAGCGCATGCTGCAATAAAGAACGTAGAAGGGTTATGAATAGCTGAATGAACGAGCGGGAAAACGCATAGTTTTAATGTCCTCAATGGGAGGAAGATATGCTTTACAATAAGCCTCTCAATTACTGTCCATTATTTACTTTTTTTTTTTTTCCTTTTTTTTCGCTCCTTTAAATCAAATTCTCCCACTGGCTTTGCTACACATTTCATTTTCAGCTCATAACTTGATAATTGCGGTTATTGATGCGATATTCGACATGTCGAGTAGACACATGTGATCAATATCGCGCATATTAAAACTTTTTTATTCTTGTTATTATGCTGTGCGGTTTCGATGCACAAATTAATTCCGTTGATATTCCACAGGCACAGATATAGGCGAATGTATAATTTTATGACGCATTCGATGCGCTTGTAATTAGTGATAAACCTGGAGGGGATGAGCTGAAGAACCGAATGGCATTGTGTAGCTCCACATGACGTCGTATAAAAAGCCGCAATTCATCGTCCAATGAATAATCAAAAGCAGCATATACCATGCGAGTGATCATCGCAATGCAAACATTGTTGGAGCTTCGATTATTTATACGAATATTATTTACGATTCATTACGCTAATCGCGTGAGTGAAAATAAAATAATCATCGGTTTTGTTTCCCAATTGTAGACTTTTCCTACAGAGAGTCGAGCGAGGAGCTGAGCGGAAGTGGAATCGTGAATGTCATGAATCCAAGAAGCGGCAGCATTTAAAAAAATTATTGAAATCTCGCGTTTTCTCGTTGTTTGTAAAAAGGCAACGAATAAGAAGTTGCGCGAGAAAGGGAAAGAGATTCTTAGTGGAAAGAAGATTTGAGTGCGGCAAAAGTACGCCATCCGGTGCAAAGTTTCAGAGTCGCCCAAACACATCGCCAAGTTTTCGTATGCGTTAGAAATTCGACTTGAAACTCGTCCAAGAGAAAACTCTGTTTTCATCGTTTTAGCCCGGAGCTACACAGACACTCTCTCTCTCTCTCTCTCTCTCTCTCTCTTACATAGACACGAACACATGGAAAATGCGCATGGAACACTTTGTCGTTATAAAATCGAGATAATGTAATATGACGTATAAAATGGCACTGAGACAGCCTGATGAAGACTTAATCACGGAAATTTCTTTCCTTTCTTTTTCCACGGCCAACTTAAAGCGCGAGGAATCATTTTCATTTCCTCGATTGGATGATGTGAAAAAAAAAATCCGAAAAATATTGAAATGTGAATAAAGGGAAGCTAATGATTCAATAGTTTTTCGAATTATTTCATTTAGACGAGATCGAGTCTCTGAGCGACTCGATTACTGATCGTTCGATGCCCAATAACTCAATCAACGTCTCAAAATTGATACCGTCAAACTTTATTTTGTCCAACCACCTTATGAATTTACTCTCGGCGAGAATGCTGATGGAAAAGAAAAATGAACTTTCCGAGGAATTTATAAATGGATCGATATCCGTGAATGGTTCCATTATTCAAATTGGAAATTTAGTTGAAGAGGTTCTATCGATACTTTAGAGTCAAAGTAATGTTTGAAATTTCTGCTGCACTCCGACTATAGAGTACAAATATAAATAATTATTTCGAGTTTGGAACGTTTTAACTCACAGTAAAAATATTTTTATGAAAAAAGACTTTGTACGAGTCCGGCAGTGGGCGAAAAAGGTTAAGTGACAACGTCATTTACCGGAATTACGTGCATATATCAGAATTTAATGGATCTGTATGCTGTTCGGAAATATATAAGTAAATATTTTTTAACTTAGCATATTATTGTATTCTGTATCTACTGTACTAGTGCTTTAATATACAGAATTCCTTGGTTACGTGACGTTGTCAAATCGCTTCAGCCAGTTATCGTAGTCCGTCGCGTTCACAAACCAGTGCGATTAATAAGATTTTCCTCTTTTATTTCATCAGTAACTTTATATTTAACATACATCAATGTGTTATGTGAAATCTAAAGGTTCATGTGTTCGTGTTTCGTTAATGAGAATTGGGATTATCAGGCACAAACAAAAATAAAAACCCGGGTGAGGAATTATGCTTTAAATACGTGTATTACTCGGTGTTTTCTTTGAATATAGCAAATCTTTTAGAAAGACAATGGGGTGAACAGAATGAGACAAGATACGACGATTCAAAATATATTTCTGGCGTCGCCATCGTTTATTATATTATATATATATTTATGTGTTTGTAAAAACAAAAGGATTTGTACTGAAATAGACAGATTGTACGGTATTCTTAGGAGAGGATATTTCAAAAGTATAGGTCGATGGCACCAGATGTGATCGAGATAGCGTGTCTCACAGCGTAGCACCCCTTTAGTCGACCATATAAATTTGCAGAGTAAACGATAAATCTAATACGACTTCGGATAGACTTTCAGGACGAGGAGCCGGGACAAAAAGCTCGAGCCCAGTAAGAAGGGGGATTTTCAGATGAAAGAGAAGCGATTTAAAGATGGAAAACGACGTCGAGAATACGCGAACCACCAAGGATAGAACACAAGGAAAGAAAACCGAACGAACTCTCCACTTCGTGCGATTTTAACGTTGTTCATCGATTTCTCCGAGACTTGAGATTTATACGCCCCCAAGGATACTCGTTGAATTAATCGATTTCGTCGAGAAACATTTTTATTTATAGCTAAAGACGAAAAAATGTGCGAAAAAATTGGACAATTTTGTTTCTTCTATTCAAATACTTAAAAAATCATTGCCATACTCGAATTCTTGAATTTTTCTCACCAATTTATTACCAAAGCAGCTAGTGAAGTATTCCGAGACCCATTCAATTCAGTTGCTCGTCCCTCAATAAATTTATACATGGCACACATTAATCTCCCTACCCGCGGCGCGATAAGAGTCTATTCGCGTGGCCCGATATAAATCGACGAAAATGGGGTTTTCTGTGAGCTGAATGAATCAATGAAATTGCTATGACATAAAAACTTCAAACTCAATATACGACAGCATCGGAATGCTCACTCATTTCAAACATCCCCAAGTGTGGCTCCCTTTATTGTAATTACGATCTTTAGTAAATATGTCGACTGCGGGAGCTGCAGCTCAAAAGTGGTCCAAACATTTTTTATCATTAACTGCATTATTACTCGCTATCGTAAGTTTTTTTATTTATTTTTTTTTTTTAATGTGGTTTTATGGCACCCCTCGGCATAATATTACATGGTATATCATTTGTTAACGATATAAAGGGTAAAAAAAAGTGTGGACTACTTTTGAGGTGCAGCCTTGATTCGACATAATTACTCGATCTTTATTGGGTCTTCATAATAAATAAACGAGTCACATAGCACATCGAAGGTATTTCGCCAGACTGCAGCAAAATAAATAAGTTTATCGTCAGCTTATTTCGAGAGTTACTAATTGAACAGCTGAGCATAAAACTAGTTGATTAAATAAATAAACACTCTTCGTGTACGTATCGCGTAATCTTCGATCAGCTGAAGAACCATTTGATCGGGCATAGCGAAACACGTGTGCAAACTAATTCCAACAATCAGCGCGTATAAGGGAAGACGGTGAGGTGCCATGTGTAATGTCTATATACACTGCTTCTCGTGACTTCTACACTCTTTTGGTTAACTTTGCTCAACCCCCTATAACGACCAGAAAGAGTAAGAGGGAGACAGATGAGTATGCTAAATACAAGTTCTCGTATTACCAAGAGTTTTCAAAGTGTGGGGGCGTGGGCGAACGAGAATGGAAAGCGAGCGAGACTTTCCCCGAGGAATTTCCGTTCCCGTTCGAATATATACGTACACTCTCACTGTTTGTACGTGGAAAGTTGTTTGCAATTTGGCAGTCGTGCACGGTTCTCTTTTGGTGCGACAAAAAAAAAAAAAAACATTGCGACCTCTTCGGACTGAAGCCACTTCTGCTGTTTCACCAGCTCGACTAAGTACCGCGAGAGTCCATGGGCATGTATTCGCGGTTGACTAACAAAAAGGCAGAATACAGCAGCAGTTTGTTCCATCACGGTCAGAGTCTACGCCCCTTAATTTCTTCAAACTTCACACCTAAATATATATACACATGTACGTATTGCAGTAACGCGGTAATATGGCTCGCTGGGCACTAAAAGTTTTCAGTGTTCCGAGAACGCCCGAGAGCAACTAAGTCCACGGATTTAACTAACGAATTTTTCCATTTGCATTTCAATTTTTCGAATCTCATCTCGCCCAGCCAAACACTCGTTCTCCAAAGTCTTTTGCGTCTGCCTATTATCGTCGTATATATTATCATTGTGAATGTCACTCACAGGAGAAACCTCCGAACAATACAATTTGATGAGGATAATCAAACAATAATGTTGCTAAACTTTACTAGAACGCACGCAGCCACAGAATTCTCAATGTCATATGTCGATATTTCTTCGCGAATAAAATTTTGATTGGAAATTTTGTTCCAACGAATATAATTGAATAATTTGAAATCGTACGAATAATTGTAAGTATTTACACGCTTAAGTTAAACAAATGAAACGATGCTCAAGCATTCCTGTTAAGAATCTGATTTCCTTCGATAAACGTCAATGAACTACGCCTGTGTGAGGGGAAAAAAACAACAGAAAGCTGCTGAACTTCTTGAACCTTTGTTCGTCATTCATTCCATACTTTGTACATCTCTGCATGAAGCTCTCGATCGACCTCCACGTTCCTTTCTCGCGTGCTACACGCAGATTTATCCGCCAACATTTAGTATCTATATATGGATATACCTTTCGTTCGTTTGATTCTCTTCACCTGGCAATTCCGAGAGATCCTTTATATTGGCTCGGTTTTCTCGTAAATGCCAGCAGCGTAGCTTGCAATAAACTCAACGCCAATGACACACACGCATGTGCACGCATCACAAGTCTCGCTGGCTTCTCTCCTTCCCTTTTTCTCTTCCATTCGCATCCAGTTCAACAGAGAGATATTTTTCCAATATCGCTGTTTGTCGTCTCCCACTATTCGTGTAGAACGAAACGTACCTCGATACTGTTCGCTATTCAATCGCGGATTCGCCAACATTGCATCTCTTTCGTTCGCATTGCCGTATCCACATCGCGCACATCATTCGTCGCATCCAATGCCTCGTTTGCGAACCTCACACAGAGATTGTAACGTGTTCCCGCTATACGTTCAACGCGTTTCAATAAAGGGAAACAAATTGATATCAAACGAGCTGCTCACTCGAGACACTGTACCAATTATATATTTATATTTATATAATTGATACGGGAATGTGGACCACACTCTGATCGATGGTGAAAAACTTAATTCCCTATACCGACGTTGATTTTATTTAGCGGTTTGCCTCGTTCCACACTGTACCGAGTTTAACAATAATTGCGATTCTTTCTATATTACCGATAAAGTGAAAAGTATACCGCGAATATTTTTTCGAACGTGAAACCAACCAGCTGGCCCAACAATTAATCGCCGTTGTTGCTTTAATCCTAAATGGTCAGCCCTGAACTGCGCAACATTATGCCCAGGCGAAGCCGAGGCCATAATGATGCGCAGTGCAGGAATTCCAAACCTTCTGCCCTTGTAAGTGTAATATACTATTTTCTAGAATTTTTTTCCGACATTTTTTTTTTATATTAAAAAATTGCAAGAATTAAATACAATCGTCATCGTTACTCAAGGGTTGAAAATACAATGTAGTATTTGTATTTTTATTTATTTTTTACGATTTCTCAACTATCTATCGCCTTGCAAAGTGAGTGGGGTTGATAACACCCTCAGTGACTATTACTTCACAATCTGGAGGTATGACTATTAAGGATTGAAGGCGAAATTCCTGAAAATCTAGAGCACTTTTTGGTAGAATGGACTCCGAAATATAATGCGAACTTGATATTTAAAAATATATTTCACTTCCCCAAGACAAATATCCTAAGAATTGATCGTGTGTTTCGAAGTATATTCTCGTTTGTGGCATGAAAAATTTTCAGCACGGTCTTTCTTTGCTATATAATTTTAGTGCATTGCAGCAGATTTTTTGAGCAGCTAGGTATAAGGCACAGTTGTGCTCACGCCGCAACTTCTGCGATGTTATAACTTGGGATTATTATTTCGTGCATTAGTCTGGCAGAGAGCCATGCAGTTACATTGCGCGTACGAGATTTACTATTTTAATAAAGACATAGTGAATATCATCAGTTTCCTGTTTGACAGCGTTTTATTTTGTTCAAATAAACTATTTTCATTGCACATGACATTAAGTTAGGAATTTTTTTTCATCGTCATTGCCTTCAGATATTTAGACAGTTTACTTTTTGATGCGTTAATTTATTTACATGGATTCGTTGACCGACAATAAGAGACTACAGAAGAGAGTCGTGAGCAATTCGACATTACGTCCTCCGTTTCAGGACTGTGGATTCACAAGGGCGTGATGTTAAGTCGTCGTGAACACAAAACGACTGCGTGAATGTCTCCAGCATAAAGAGGCAATATAGATTTTTTCCTAGGGGTCGTTTTCGAACGAGGAGAGTGCGAATAGAAAGAAAGCGTGCTTCTCACATACGTAGCTTGAAAAATATTACTCTACAAGGCGCCCCCTGACACTTTACGATGTTGAAGTTTGAATCGTTGAAATGCAACGAAAACTCATTATTTCTTAACCGGTTGACTGGTGAGCTTTTCCGTGCTAAAACTGTACATATACGATACAATACCAGTCAACCGGTTAAAGCAGTGTTGAGCCCGTGCAAACCGTCACGTAGGGATGAGTTTGTCAAGGTCGGATAGTTCGGGATGTTGCCAAGGTTGAGTCAATCTCCAACTCAATACTTTCGGTCTTAACTAGTAGGTTTATTATAGGATAGTTGGTAACAATCGAAGTGTGGCTGCCTCGAGACCAATGACGTGATAAGATCTGATCCTCTCAGTGTCGGATTGCAGACTAAACGTATAGAGTGTTGCTTTTGCTTATAAAGACTTGGGGGTTGTCGTTAATTAGTGGAGGTGGTAATTGTTAGGCAGTCGATCGTGCGATGTCTTGGGGTTATTGCACAGAGTTCAGTTGGATCGGGACGTCGATTGCAAAATGTGATCGTCAGCATTTGTTGTGGCTTGGTTCGGAGCTCGAGCGAGGTTCGCTCTACTTTAGTGAGTGAATGCACCTTTTTCATGATTCGTGCTCGAAAGGTCGATAGCCTGTTTGCTGACGATCGATCTATGGTTTTTGGAATTTGATTGCGAACCGGGCGCAATAGCAGAGCGCAAAATTTCATACAGTATTTGTCACGAACAATATGACCGAATTCTTTGCCATTCGAAAACCGAATTTACTAAAAAAAAAAATTGTAAAAAGTGCATGAATTATCAAACTAATGAATGAAAATTAAATTCTTCGTTGCATTCCAACGATGCAAACTTCAACATCGTGGGACTCTTGGTGGCAAAAATTGAGAATATTCTCCAGGATAACCTTTGTTTATGTTTGTAATTTGCTGTACATATTGGAAGCAGTTTCCATAGGTTGCGTAGTCAACAGCTTCTGAACAAATTTAATTTTTATCAAGGCAAACTCGCGTGCTAATCAAGCTCCGACGATCTATCAGTCGCACAAAACAAAATAGTTGACGAGCTTGAAGATAATTGCTGGGAAGATAGAAGGGAGAGACCGAGATCGAGAAAAAGTGAGTGAAAGGTTGGAACATGACCGTTCATCGACACGGTGATCAATAACGGGATTTACATTTGATTGAGTTTTTTCCAGCGGTGAATGCTTAGTTCACAGTCGAGAGAGGTCCTTTTCGCGTGGCCGAGCACGCGATGCCCAAATCCGAATGGAGAATCATGCGGGACGAGAAACTCGCGCTCGATGGTGCGCACATGAGAGGCTAATATAGCCAACTGGTGTACAGCAAAGAGAGAAAAAGAGCGAAAAGAGACGTGAGAGTGAAAACCGTTCAGCGCAGAAACAAAACCACTGGAAACGGTAGCCGCTCGGCATCAACGATAATCGAGAATCGACGAGATATCTAGTCATCCCGAGCAGTTCAAATATCTTTCTCTACGTGCCTACAGCTGTTGGTGAAGTATGAATATCTCAATAAACAAAATAATATTTGACTCCGCAAAGTTGGATGAATATCTCATTAACCCTTAATGGTCCCATGGGGTTAATTCTACCCCAGCCGCTTTCGACCGACGATACGTAATAGAAATTTTGAGAAAATGGGACTTAAGACAGCCTCTATCGGTAGTTTAAACCTTCTAGTAGGGAGCCTCATCGTTATCATTTGAAAGTGCCCGTTACTTCAGTCTTGGAAGCCGTAGGAAGCGAAAATACGATTTCTGCATCATTTTTTGTAAAAACAGTCATTTTTGCAGAATTTTTTTTTTACATTAAACATTGCAAAAATTGAATAAAGTCATCAAGGTCGTTTCTCAAGGGTTGAAAATACATTGTAGTATTTTTATTTCATTTTTTTACGATTTTTCAACTATTTATCGCATTCCAAAGTGAGTGGGGTTGATAACACCCCCAATGACTATTACGTCATAATCTGGAGGTCTGACTATAAAGGGTTAATTCGCAAATCCAAACGATCTGTCAATATTGAATGAGACAAGTTGAGTTCATTATCAGAACACTATGAATTGAAACAGCAAAAATTTCAACTCTTGATTCCCACACACATATGTCAGATATATACTTAAAAAGTGTGTGTGGTTGGATGTTCTCGTTGACGATAAGGCACGGCTTAACTGGTACGAAGGTCTTTGCTTAGCCAAGTCTAACTCTTGCGTTTGAATGCTGAATGTTTGTCGAGGGAATTCGAACATCTCCGAGCTCTCGGATTACTGACTTGCAGTGCGCGTGTATATCTGTGTGCGGTAGGAGTTACACGTATATCTACACACTCAACTATGGCCAATTCGGGCGCGTGTGGGGAGACGCCTATATAAGTTAACCTGCAGGCGAAAGTTTGTTTGGTACGCTTTTGGCAAATCCGGACTTTAGCACACGTATTTCCGTCAAGCTTTCTCGCGGTACTTCATCTACTTCCGTTTCGGTGCACTGCGATTCCCCGGATTTCGCGTCGACGGAAGAGCATCCCCTTCGAGTCATCTATTTTGTAGTTCCTTTCCCGTGAAGATTAAGATCGCCGTAGTTGCGTCTTACGGTAACGGAGATATTTGTTCATTCGACTTGTGATTTATTTTCGCGATTTAAGCGATTTTGGATCGATCGATCTTTCCCAAGGATTATTGATGTGCGAGCACCCATGACCTTTTCTTTGTGCCACGTTTTGTTTTCAAGAAATTTCAGCTGCAGCATTATTTTTCTTTTTGCTTTCTCATAGAGGAAATTATGTGACGGTGAAATTTTATTTATTTTTTTCAGTTTTCATTGTCAATGCGCTTAATATGTCCGAAAAGATCGATCGAAAAATCATATCTAGATAAAATGTCCGGAGGTTTGTGTGTGTGCATGTTCTGGCACTGTAAAATCCAAATGTTTGTAACTCGAGAACGGTTTCAGCTACAGGGCTCCCGTTTTGCACAGATGTTAATCTCTACAAGCTCTTCATTCTCTGAGAATTTTGTCGGAATTACTGAAAAAAGACAAATTCTACGGGATTTCGAAATTTTCAAAAAAGGGTGTTGACGCTCTAACTTTCGCAAATTTCAAGATTTATTACTATTTTTGTTCAATAAATAGAGTATCATAATAGGAAGATCGTTATTGAATTTGGGAAATATCGGTTGAACGGTTTAAATTTTATGATTTTTCGAATTTTACGAAAATCTGAGTGTTTCGAAAAATCGTCTAACCGCTCTAATTTTTTTCAAATTTTCTAACATATTGTGTATAAGTCCGTACTTCCTCTTTACTTTCTAGAAAAGTTGTCGCAATTATAGACTTTGAATGCAAATACAAAAAATGCTGCAAATTGCTTCCTCAAGATGCTCAAAATATGCACGATGCTCAAAGCTTCCTCTATGAGGAGCCCAAAATAAAAATATAGTTGTTAATAGAGGAAGATTTGAGCATCATGCAACCTGATTTTTTTTTTTTACTTCCAATTATCGCCAAAAATTTGTCTGTGAATTTTTCGCAGAGAGAACGCTCTCGAGAATCCCTGATAAAACAAACACGCTAGTGCATGAGGCTGACGTCGCCAATTGTACACATCGGTGGGAAACTAAGTAGGTCACGGAATTGGGTCATTCGAACGGGTGTCCTTCGCCCGGTCGGCACAGATATGTGTGCGGAATAAGCGCGGATTCTCTTCACTTTCCTCTCTCCCTCTCATCCCACCGTCATCTCTCTATGGGGTCCGGTTTTCCCGGAGCAAGGAAATCCCAGTTCAAGGTAACCATAATGGATGTTTCCCCTCTCTGATCATAATGAGAAATAACGATCGTTTAATTCCTACGGGACGCACGTGGATTGCACCGAGTGATTTCGATCTTTCTCAAACCAATTCACGAACAAGATAAAAAAAACTCATCACCGCAGGGAAATAAAGTCCGAACAAATAAATAAGTCTTGTAATCAAAACCCGAGGAAATTTGACGATGGAAAGCAGGAGCAACCATTTGTCATTCAGAGATGAACATTATTCCCAGTATATTAAGGAGACGAGGAACATCCGCGCATGGAAAATAGAGAATGCCTTTCGGTCACGAGAGAATCGTCACACATGCGAAAGATTTTGATTACATATGAACAGTCACCATCCTTGGTAAGGGAATTCATTCGAAAAAAAAAACTGAGATCGAATGAAATGGTCAGCGAATTCTGAAAACTCACTAGCACGCTGGATTGCATAATAACAAATTAACTCGATCCAAAATGTGTTTTTTCTCCTGTGAAAATTATAACGAAACCCAAATCCCCAAGGCACCGACTGATTAAAAAAACCATGTCATTCGCACATTTGATCATTTTCCAATTCAAATGCTGCGATTGGTCAACCACGGCAATACATTAAAAATCATGCAAATTTTAATTTAATACGATCGAGATACGCGCAGCTTCCCTCGTCTTTTCATCTGACGTACTGATTCGTTTCTCTAAACCGACAGGTACTAAATGAACGCGATTGTGTTAATTATTCGATTTAAGCGCGTTGCACACAATGTCTCTTTACCGGGTAACTACGCTGCAGCATGCGTTCGATTTGCAAAGAGATATCACGAATGCGATTTAGCAAGAAAAATAGAATCGTGTGCACGGGGCTTTAGGGAACAGCGTTTCGCGTGGAAGAAAAGCACGCCCGACGTCTCGTCGTAGTAAATCAATGATCAATTGCAAAAAAGGTTTTGTTTATCGTTATTCTCGCCTACGCAGCGCGAGCGCGAGTAACGGATATCGACTATGGGAACAAAACGTTAGCCATTAATGTTTCCCTCGGCATATATACACGAGAAAGGTAACATGAATTTCACATGCAGGCGTACATGTGGTCGTGTCCTCAATGGCACATTCTCTCTCATGTATACCTTCGTTGTAGCAAACAGAAAGTATACAGGGTGTTATATACTTCGCGAAACACGATGTTGAAGTTTGCATCGTTGGATTGCAACGGAATTTCGTTTTTTCTTGAGCAGATCTCAAGATTCTTATTCAATATTTGATCACCGCAATGAAACGATCTTTTTTCGGGATCAAAACCCAAAATCGGTACGAAAATTGTAATGGTTCTTGAAATTGAACAAACAATGAATAGAAAAAGTATTTTTCGTTGGACGACCTCAACGTTGCAAACTTCAGTGTCATGTCGAGACGTTGGTTGGCAGTGTATCAGCAAAGAGACACAAAAGCAATTACGTAGGGTTTCAAACAGTTGGGCACCCTGTAGAAACACGATATAGCTAACTGACAGAAACACAGTGTAAAGATAGAGAGTGTAATACACCCACACACCGGACTGAAGAGATCGTTGTCGAAGTACGTCTCTGTGTCTCTTGCTCTCATAAAGCTTCATGGTTAAAGGTACAGGCCACAATATACACGCTTGGGTGGCTCACAATGAACGACGCAAACCAAGACCATGCATCCTAGTGATTTATTTTTCGCTTTTTCTTCCTTCTTCTCTCTATTTCTCGGTCTCTCAGGCTTTTGCCACAAGTTAAAACGAGGCTTTACATAACATCCGATATAACCACTCAACAAGTTCGATTTCTCGTATTCGCTGCATAGGTTATTAGACTGCGGAAAAATAAATAATTGGAACGAGGGCCTCGAGTCATTCTCGTACTCGAAAGATGAGGCAATTTTTCGGGTTTAGTCTTCATTCGAAAAACATGGTAGGCTTTGCCCGTTCCCAACACAAACAAGTGTCTGTCTCGCATGTGAAGGCCGCAAAATAATTCCGAGTGATATACCGAGGCGTACTTTTTATTTGCACGATTTTGCTTCCAAGGTGCGAACAGGTGGTTCCAGCATTTAAAAGTGGGTCAAGTGTAGATTATGTTCTACAACCGTCGAACGTTGCTCTTCGGACTTGTTGAAGTGCGAACGATTAAATCAACGAGGAGAGAATTGAGAAAAAAAAACATATAAAAATCTTTGGAAGTATAACTGTTTCGAGGAGCATCGGATTAAACGCAGAAAATAAAGAAGAAAATAACGAAAAACACTGTTCAAAGAATGCGAAGTGCAGAGCGAGAATGAATTAACCAAATGACTGTGTACGCTTAATATTACTTCAAAATTCATCACGAGATTAATGTTTATAGTTTGCGGATAAATATACAGTGCAAGAATCCTCAGACCGTAACAGGATATAAATACGTACAGTGGAACGTATTTCCGTAGGGAAAAAAGCCAGCACTCGACATGCACACAGTTCGTATTAATTTCGAAAGTCGACAGTTCAAGTCCAATATAAAATTTTGTGGATACGAATGTTTGTGCATGTCTGTTGATGTTAGCGGGTTCAAAGTCTCTATTATCTCGACTAAAGAGTTGTCACAGTAATGCACACATTGCCTAGAAAATGTAACGTGTATATAAAAGAGGATGCGGTTCTTTGGTCATTCCCGAAACAGCGGTACAGAACAGCGGGCTCGTGTGTTTAACATGTTCTCGTTTAACGGGCTTTGTCGAGGCGAGAGAGCGTGGGTTAGAAATCCTATAGAGATTGCGATGAGAGAGAATGAAAAAGGAAGTAAAGTAGCAGAGGAGAGTATACAAGCGTCCTTGGCCGATGACGTCCTTGCATGGGGGTTGCAAGAGATGTTGTCGAGGAAACAATAATGCAGAGACATAGAGTTGCCAGTAAGACTGAGTGAGAAAACAGAGAGAAAGACAAAGAAGAATAAAGAGCAAAGGGGAAGAGAGAGGACGGGAAAACACCTTGTGGCGCGTTCTCGGCTCGGTGTGGCTCACGGTAATAGACCCTGGAATATTCATGAGACTCGTGAAAATGCTGTGAGAAGCAGCACAAGTTAAAAGGACGAGGGAGCCGGAATGAGGAAAGGTAGAAAGAGAAACGAACATGAGTAAAGCGACTGCCCAGGAGACACAGCACGAATACACAGGCAAAAGGACAAGCAGCTCTACTAAATGGACTATCAGCATTATTATATATAACATGTATCTACTGCGGCGACACTACTCGTACTAGGCACTCTCCAAAATTTGATGACACCAGTTTCCTTTATTTCTCATATGCCCAAAGTTGATATACTTAGACCATGCAGTCCGACTTAGTGCAAGCATACACCCATAGAGTCTATAATATCGAACCTTCGGATTGGTCAGACTCAAAAATAGACCCAATAGGTAAGCCGAGTGCAAAATTTTCGAAAAAATTTCTAGAAAGTAAAGAGGAAGTATAGACACATACAGAATATCTTACAAAATTTGCAGAAATTAGAGTGGTTGGACGATTTTTCAAAAAACTCGGATTTTTGTAAAATTCGAAAAACTATAAAATTTAAACCGTTCAACCGACATTTCCCAAATTTAATACCAATTTTCCTATTATAATACTCTTAAAAAAAAAAAAAATTAGTAATAAATTTTGAAATTTGCGGAAGTTGGAGAGTCGAGACGCTTTTTTTGAAAACTTCAAAATGCCGTATCATTCGTCTTTTTTTAGCAATTCAAACGAAATTCTCAGAGAATGAAGAGCTTGTAGAAATTAACATCTGTGCAAAACGGGAGCCTTGTAGATCAAACCGTTCTCGAGTTATGAACGTTTGAATTTTGCAGTGCTAGAACACATTCGGACATTTTTTCTAGATATGATTTTTCGATGTTTTGGGACATTTTATGCACATTGACATTGAAAACTGGAAAAAAAAATGTTCACCGTCACATAGCTTCCTCTATGAGAAAGCAAAATTTCAAGAGGCGGCGTTGAAACGTGCAAACTCCCATGAGAGAGTTTATCGCGTTGGAAGAGAAATTTAACGCTCGCATCCGAGCAAAGTCATTCGTGCAATAGCCGCAGCGTCTCGTTTCTTCACACAGCAGGTTTCGCGTGCGCGGCAATCCGGTGGAGTATATATACGAGAAAGAACAAATGGGAATAAGAAAGGAGTGCGAGAAGTATACAAACAGAAGAAAGAAAGAAAAGCAACGAAACAAAATTGAATGAAGGTCGAAAAAAGGTTAGGACTCAATAATGGTATCGTATGTCCGATATCGATTTCTCATTTCACGTCGTTGTGCTTCTTCGAGATATTTCTTGTGTAAAGCGTCAAGTTAAGCTGCGCAGAGAGGCGGGGGGAGTGTATATTGACAAAACGTGACTTCATTGTACGGCTGAGTCATTGGGAATCGCGTTCAACCACATAATCGAATCTTTGTATTGCCATCGTATGTCACCCGAGGCAAAACTTGTACGAAATGAAAAACAAGGCTTGGAAATAAAAATTTCTGGAGCCGGGCTATGGAATATGAAATAATGTTGAAAAATTTCTGTGGCATCATATTTGACGCGAAGACAAATATTTTTCTATAAAAAAATCTGAACATTTCGTTGCTTTTGTAGAAGAATAAAGGGAAGAATAAAATCGAGATCGATTTCGTCGGAATCGTCAAGAAGCAAGTGATGGAATGAAATTCCCCCGAAATTGTAAAAAGAATGTTCGAGACCGTGCATGATAGAGCGTATACGAGGAGAAACGTGAAAGTAGACAGATAAAAAGAAGAAGTCTCGAAGAAAAGCAAAGCGAACAAGAGCAACGAAAGGCAGCGGGAGAGGAAGGATGGTAAATTTAGCGTGTTATATAGTATTCTCCTTTCAACTTTCCTCGATGATGCTGCGACATTACCGGAGGGTTTTAAAGTAGTTTGCAAGCAGCTCAAAAGTTGCCGCAACTAGTTTCGTGCGCTCTCTTCAATATCGCATGTAGAGATACAGTTTTGTATTGCACGCAGCAACAGTAACAGGTACGCTCATATCTTTTACCCTTGTGCTCACTATTTTCAACGTTCGACGCACAACAGTTCATGCATCCTCTCGTAGAGCCAGTTCTTGTATGTTTCTTCTTCGTCTCCTGCTTGTACGAAGGTAGACAGAAAAGTTTCATACTTGGGAACCAAGAGCCGGAGAACACGGCTAAAAGCCTTAATCCGGGCGGAAGGTGTAGTGAAGTGAAAGAATCTTTTAGGAAGTACTTTTTAATTGGATGTGCAACGGACGACGTAAGCACGAGGAAACAAGGATTCGCATATTTGTTCAATGAAAGGAAATTTCATAACTATCCAGAGACACAGTAGAGTCTCGGGACATTTAAGAGCTCTGTCGTCAAATTTTTCTCATCATTCGTTTTTTTACTGGAAAAAAGAATGATCGAAGAAAAAAGACACTCTTCAATATCAACGTTCTCGCTAGTAACCGCGTAAAGCCGATACGTGACTCGACTTTTCAGCGCAAACTTTCCATGGAAGACAGGAGCCGCTGTCACGCTTGATTCAACAGCCTGCTACATCCTTGCGCATTTCTCTATGACTACTCTTCGCTGCCACTATACACGCTTTTCGCCTTTACCATCCGCTCAATTCGATCTGTTTCCCTCCCCTCTAAGCTTCCCCTTTATGCGCGGCTTCCTCTTCCAATCTTATATATTTGTGCAGCGACCCGCCTATGGCGCGGTCTGAAAGATAGAAAGCTCAAGAGAACGTTTGACCACATCGTCGCTTTTCTGAATCCTCAAAGGGCCCATCATATCCGTGCCAATCGGCTCTTCCAATTTACGCGCAAATTTTTCGTATTATGAAATAAAAAACTTTCATGTTCTTATGCACAATAAAATAAATCGAAAATAAATACTTAAATAAACTCCCAGTACAAAACTTTGTACCCGAGGAAACAACTTGGAAACATAAAATTGCATAACACTGACGAATTCACGAAACACTCATCGAATCTTTAATCGCTTATACTGCTGATAAAATTGTTTATGCAGTGACAGAGTATGTGGTCTCGGTGTATAGCTCACATAATCCGACAGCTCGGTGTCCTTGGGAATGACGTCTGCACGATAATTTATATATGTACACATCTACGTAATAGAGTGTGGAGTGTATAATAAATTGAGAGTTTGCGCACAATCCGGGGAAATGATAATGACGTCGATTATGGCGACGCGAGATTGGAGAACCGAGTGAAACGAATTTGCGTGTACTACATAATCTTGGATGTCTATCCATGACTGTAGTCATATGTATGAATATCATGGAATCCAACCCTGATAGTAAAGTGTTACAAGGTCACGAAGATAATTGACGAGCTTCGATTCGCTAATTCGCAACATTTCAGTAAATGTTGATGCGTCATGGGTTTTCATGACCAGAATCCTTTGCGTGCTCGGAGCAATTGGTATTTTTTGTGTCAACGATAGACTAACAAATGACTACCCGAATGGTACAGAGATCGATACCAGAATACGATTTTTAACACAATATTCATTCTAGTATTGTGGGTTTTCGCCTGGCCTGAAATGACCCCATGCAATGAATCTAAGGTTAAATCTATTTGATAGTAGAGGCCCATTTCATGGCTCGACGTTTCGCTTACGAAACCACGCCTTGGACTCTTGGACGCACAAAAGCCGCGGCTGCATTCACCTGCTACCTATAGTATACCAACGAGTACCAGTTTCGCCAAGTAACTTCTGCCCTTTAATTCAATTAACCAAGCACTCCTTCGGTGCCTCATGCAATTAACCGACCGCAAACACACAGTTTGAGTAACTCAAGTAGGAGGCGAAAAAGTATGAGTCTCCACGTATACGCGTCGTTCTTATAAACATAAATATAGATATAAAATAAAGAGTGCACTTTGTAATACCGGAATAATAAAAACAAGAGTCGAGGCGAAAACGAGGTATGCAAATATTCAACGTAGAGTTGTTTGTTCGCTTGCATCGTTTCCTCGTTTTCATTCTGACACGTAATAAATAGGATAGCTGGACAGATTAACCCTTAATAGTCACAGTCGATTTCGATCGACAATACGTAATACAAATTTTGAGAACATGGCACTTATGACACCATCTATCGGTAGTTTGAACCTTCTAGTAGGGAGCCTCGGCGTTATTATTTGAAAGGGCCCGTTCGTTCAGTTTTGGAAGCCGTAGGAAGCGGACAATTGGAAGCGGATTGATTTATCGCCTTCCAAAGTCAGTGGGGTTGATGACACCTCCAATAATTATTACGTCAGAATCTGGAGGTGTGACTATTAAGGGTTAATGGTAAATATTTACCGCCGCGTCTCTTGGTGTGCTCAAAGATGATTGGATTTTTTAAATCCAGTGGATCTAATCAAGAACCAAAAAAGTATTGAAAAATATCACGATTATCTCGACTAATAAATGGATTATTCGAAAACATTTTAGGTACTTGCTGTAGCTAGGGTGACAAATCGTACGCGATGAAATTCAAAGTCTACACCGAAGGTTGTGCCAGTATCCAAACTTACCTAAAACACAAGAAACAACAAAACATTCAATTTTCGTTTTTATCGTCAATGCAGATTTGAATTACGAGAAACTAAAAAACAGTAATTCGCAGATCATAAATTTGAAGTAATCGTTCAATGCGGAAGAATCCCTCCAAGCTTTATAGAAATTGTACGTATAGAGCGGGTTGAGGAGCATGAGTTGCAACTTAATACTGTTATACGAGCGTTATCGCGAAATCCGTTGCCGCCTGAGCTTCGCGTACATGCACCTGTGTATAAATGGATATGTATATATTTGTTATCGTCAGCACGAAGCCACCTCTTCCTTCATAACTTTTATTCGCGGTTATCCAGCAGCAAACCGCCAGAATTTTTTTTCCTCAACTATTCATGTGTATGCGAAATTCTGATAGCATGGAAATCAACCCCCAGGTTCATCAAGCCCAAATCTACGATCGAGCAGCTTTCTGCGATTGAACGTCGCCGGAAGCGGGGGTAGTTAACCATCTACTAAACACTTAGTGATTCAATGCGTGACTAAAAAAATTTTTAAAGGCACTGCTCATAAAAAGATATTCATTTTTTTATCGATGATATTTATGCTGTAATCTCTTGGCACAAGAAAGCAAATATATTCATTTCATCTTGCTTCCTCATAGAGGAAGCTATGTGACGGTGAAAATTTTTTATTTCCAGTTTTCAATGTCAATGTGCTTAAAACGTCCCAAAACATCGATAAATCAAATCTAGAAAAAATGTCCGGATGTGTATGTGTGTGTATGTTCCAGATTGTGAAATTCAAACGTTCATAATGCGAGAACGGTTTGAGCTACAGGGATCCCGTTTTGCACAGATTTTAATCTATACAAGCTCTTCATTCTCTGAGAATTTTGTTGGAATTGCTAGAAAAATACGATTTTTTACTAATTTTTTTTTTATAAGTAGAGTATCTTGATAGGAAGCCAAAATAAAAAATGTAGTTCCTCATAGAGGAAGATTTGATCATCGTGCATCTTGAGGAAGCAATTTGAAGCGTGTTTTTTTTATTTCGGCGCCGTTTGGAACAACGAATTCTATAACGACTTTGAATTGTCGAGAGTAGGAAAAAACTTGAAGAAAGTAGAAAAACAAAAGTTTGGATCGAAGAGATAATACGAAGAGTATGGGAAGCGAACGACATTGGTTGGATCAATTAATCGACGTGGTCCTATCGTACGACTGGTTTGATAAGACTGGAGCATTTCGGTGTAATAGGTTTCCGGTTAATCCAGAAAGTGTCTGTAGCGGCGCATAGGATCAGTGAGTTCAACTCCGCAGTGCAAAAGCGAGGACATCAACCAGCTCTGGTAGCAAAATAAGCTGCGAGACGACGAGAGAGTAAAGTTCTGGAATCCGTGGGATGGCTTCGATGGTGTGCGGTACGCGACCGCTATCGAACTTTCCGTTTCAAACTTTTACTCTTTTACAACAATTCTTCCCTAGCGCTTCCCCCAGCATGTCCGCATATCTAACGGACGATTTGTACTGTCATATCGTTTAAGTGTTGTGTTGAGCGGATTTGTCGATGTCGAAAACGTCAGAAATTAAAATAAAATCGAACGATATCGATATATACCTGAAGCAGATTGTCGGATGTTGAGTTAGCTTCGATTTCTCGTCGTGTCGCGAAACTCTATCCCTATTTCGTTCCCTGCTACAAAACGACTGATTCTACTTTTGTCATTGATTACAATCTTTGACAAAAAAGGAAATGAACGATTCTCCCGAAAGATCCAAAACCAGACACAAGAATTCCATTAAGATGAATCTATAAATTTGCGCGAGGGCGATAGAGATGACGAGACGGATGAGACACGTTCTTCCGAATATTTTGGATATTTCGAGATGCGAATGGATCTTTCTTCTCCCTTATAGAGAAGAAAGTATTTTTGGACGGATCAATGGTTCCGGAAGTTTATCCAATCGAAGTTGTTGCTGCGTGGATGAGCGTTGTCATTTAAATGTGTAATTGGAAGACAAAATTTACGGATTTTCGAAAATGCAATCAATGGCGTTTTTAGCGAAGATTTTCTTTTTTTCTTTAGCCACGTATTCATATTCGCTCATCCTTCGATGTCTAGACTCTTAGTTTTTCATCGATCTTCGTGTTGCAAAGAATTCATGAAATTTTCGAAGAGGCTTTGGTAGGAGGAACTTCCCAGTGGAAGCGACGACAAACTTGTTGTGCTGTGTGTTCACGAATAATTAAGAATAATTAGCAACCGAACACAGACACACATATGCGGACAATCCCAAGAAAATGGGATTGCTCTTGGTGATTTCTCGAGTGGAGAGAACCGCGAATCGTTAAACCCTCATCGCCTGTGCTCGAGATACAGCATGTAGAGCGTAGCTCTCTCGCTCTCTGAATCTCTCAAGCAATTAGACACCTTCCGGCTCGGGCATATTATAAAAGTACGTGAAACTATAGAGATAATTCTGATTGGTTGATTACTGTTGGCTGCGCACCAAGATTCGAACTAATAGTTATCGAAATTACGATGAATTTATTGGAACAGACATCACAAACCACAATCGCGATATATGAATCACGACGTAACACATTAATCGAAATCCCAAAGAGTTGGCGATATACAAGAAATCAATGTAATGAAATATTATCAATTTCAATCAATAAATTAACAAAAAGCAAATGTAATGATAGAACACTCATTTCGCCATAAATGAAATGGATAAGTTGCGTTTAGGATCAATCGTAACATTTCTCCCTGAGACATTGATCCTCCCTGAGGATTTCACCAATATCAAATATCTTCGTGAGACGAAAGACACGCTTATTTATACATAGAGATGGTATGAAAGATGCAGGGTCCAGGGCAGGCAAAAAGTTTACCGGAAACGTGGATAGTCGATAAGAGCAATCAATCGAGATTCAATCGCCAGATGGAACGGAAGAGAAAGAGGAGGACTGTGCCAACACCCGGGAAATCACAAAAGAAGTAAAACAAGTCGAATCTCTTTTTCTATACATGTACAGAATGGAATGCTGAGCCTGAGCGAGTGCGAGCGAGCGTGAGAATTAAAATTCTGCGCTTAAGACAGAGAGAGAGAAAGAGAGAGAGAGGGAGCGGGAGCTTTGCCGATAGCACCTAGACCTCGACTTAACGATCGATTAGTTCACAGTCCTTCCCGTTGCACTCTGCTAACCGTCATATATCTCTGAGAACAAAGAATAATTGAACCTCCCCAGTGGAAACAATCAAGTACACCGAGCGTTTCTCTTCACTTAAGAAGAAAATTAAATTAACGCTTGGTTCCGGGACGAAAATTTAAAGCAATTTGAAAAATCGTTAATCATACACTGCGAAACAATTCTTCTTCTCACTAAATCCAATTAAATAATCGTCGCAGCTTGTCCCTTTATCGTGCAATTTTAGATTTTATAGAAAAATAAAAAAATTGTTTGTACAAAGAGAGAAAAAACGGTTAAAAATTACCGCGCCGTTACTTGATCGTGATGTAAACGACACGCAAAATGCACTATCTAGAGACTCGGCAGAGTCTGGGGTCAAGTTCATTTGACGGCTCTGTCGTCTGCTGGCCCGAGAATCACTCGAGTATTTTATTTCTGAATAAACCGAATTCCGCGGTGGAGATAGACATTTTCTTGTATTATGAAGCCCAGGAGTAATCTCATGATCTGAAAATTGAACTGGAGATTAATGAAGTGTCAGAACCGACGTTCAAATTTTTCCCTTTTTCCTAACATAACGCCCTAACTCCACCAATTTTCGACCGTTCCATTCAGTAACTTTCTTAATGGAGCATGGTGACCCTTGCTCCCAATGGGCTGACACGCGCATCACACAGATTACTTAAACTCTCAAGAAAACCATAACACATGTAACTTCACCCATGTAAATAACCGAATCTATACAATTGAAAACTCTGCAAAACATCATATCCCCCAGAACGGAAGATCCGCTCTTCTCTGATTGGATCATTATTAGAGACAAACAAATTTTCTTTAAGTTTCTTTCAGTTCTTTAATTTTTGAAATAAACCAATATCCCCACTATTTTGCCCTGATTTCTTCCTATAAAAAGCCACATCGAACCATAACGCATTGCCTTCTGTTCGCAGCTAGCGTCGCGTCGACACGGTTAGCCGTAGTTCAGATTGTCCACTTTATTTTATATCGAACCTCTGGTGAAACCTCTCTGTTCCGTACTTAGTGTCACACGTTTATACGGTTAAATTTGATCGTGAATTTGACCGTGCTGGCAGTTCTCATCACATTTACCAGAAAGCACGGTAATTTTCTTTAGAAATCCCTATAAAAATAATAAGTTTTTCCTCTCTATGTAAGTATTCGAATTGACTTTAATTGAAAGGAAAACCTTCCTCAATGTATAAATATTTATTGTATTTGCCGTTTGATATAATTAAACAACGGATATTCTTGGTTCATTTTTCCCAATAAAAATACAAATATACGGGACCAACCGCGCTCACATTTGTGTGCAAAAAAATTGAGATGCTCCTTTTTGTTTCGTTATATCTTTTTCGTCTACATTGTTCTGCTTCTTGTTCATTCTGTTTTTTTTTTTTTCATCGTTTTTTATTTCAATGCAAGACAATATTCGCAAGACCATGAGATAACCTCGGGATATTTGCAGGTATACATGCAACCACTAAGCACACATTGGATAGCGTGTAGTTTTTTTCTCTTATTTTTAGTACGTTTTTTGTTGAGTATGTGTATTATAAAAGTGCTATTACAATTCAGCAATCGCTCTACTTCCGGAGTAACGCTCTTGTCTGCACCGTTTCTTTCTTCCCTTTACTGTCTGCTTTTCGGCCCTGCAGCATGTTCGCCAAAGGCCGTCGCAGCTCCACAAACTGCACACCGACGGAGCAGCCACGTTTACACTCGCGCGCATACACACATGATAGTTTCGTAATAAAAAGTTATTTTCTCCAGCTGACGACTCTCAAGTGAAATGGCATAAGCGACGAAGCGTCCACGTTGAACCACAGCACGGATGACGACAACGTACAACTGTTACACTCGTCGTCTTTGTATTCAGAGATTTACAAAAACAATCATGTAATTGCTGAAAGGGAAATTAAACCAAAGGCAATTAATATCGAACGTCAAAAACTAACTTTTTGGAACGAAAATTGGTTCGTCAGAGATTGCTCGACAGCTTGATCACGCTTGAGTGAATCTTTTCATACATGAATGATCGATTGATTTCATGTTGTCTTAACCCTTAATAGTCACACCTTCAGAATGTGACGTAATAGTCATTGGGGGTGTTATTAACCCCGCTCACTTTCGAAGGCGATAAACGGTTGAAAAATCGTAAAAATAAAATAAAATAAAAATACTATAATGTATTTTCTACCCTTGAGTAACGACCATGATGATTCTATTCAAATCATGCCATTTTTAATATTTAGAAAATGTACAAAAAAAATCTGCAAAAATAACTTTTTTACAAAAAATGATGCAGAAATTGTAATTTTCAATTAAAAAAAAAAACAACAAAAAATCGTTTCATAAGTCTGAAATAGCATGCTTTCAGGTCGGGCTAGTTGAATTAGTGACCGTTCCAAAAAGTATATCCCAGGTTTTACACAGTCTGCTTCCTACGGCTGGCAAAACTGAACTATTTTCTATTACGTATCGTAATTTCTATTACGTATCGTCGGTCGAAAGCGGCTGGGGTAAAATTAACCCTATGTGACCATTAAGGGTTAAACTCAAACGGAAAGCTTAATAGCGCAAAACCGGTAATCCATTGGATCAATTGATTTTATTCGTCGCTAGACGCTATGCAACTCTGATAGTTACAGCTCATCGAGCAACGGAAAACGGTTCCCAGTCGACGTGACTGGAAAATGCGACAAAAAAGTTGGTTTAATCAAAAGCTTTGAAGGTTTGTTGAAAAGCACTTTGTGATATGCGGTTTCGCACCAAATTGCCCTCGATATAGTTTAACACTATTCTAGCCGCTACAATGACAGGATCTTTGTACTTTTATGGCTTCCATTGCAGAAAGTAACAAGCGACAGCCCATAACCGATCATCAAATACATCAATCGATCAAATAACAATCCCCGATCGACTGAATAACTTTTTTCTTTCAAATTGAACAGAAAAAACCGGAATTTGGTGCGCATAAAGCATCAAACATTTCTGTCCCACTCGTAAAAAAAAGTAAAACCTTCCTCTCCTGAAAATCACCACAAACATTCGCACTGTCGACTTTCCATAGTATAGCGAACAAGTTAAGCCCATAGAGGGCGTTTCTTGGTACATTTCCGACACTCGACATGTATTTTAATGATACAGTGTATGAAACTCGCACACATTTGATACTCGGACTGGTTACCATTAGGGCAATTCGCTGCCGTCTTCCCGTGTCTACTTACGATTAGAGAGTGCTTCATTTGCATTCTGGTTGGCGCGTCCGCGTAATGGCCAGTGATATGCGATACGCGTTCACTCCGAACGTGTAGAAGAAAGCTACAGCGGTGCATATCGTATCAAGCCAGCGCACCATGAGACACAGCGCAGCGCTCTGTAACGCTACAAGTGAGAAAAGAGCAAGAGAGAGAGAGAGACACGTACGAGGGTTGGGATGAGGTTGCATGCACTATTTCACGGGTTGACAGGTAAAGATTTACAGAGATGGAGCTCGAGTGCTGCACGTGAAATATCTTTGCCACATTATCACGAATAAGAAAGACCCCAAAGCGAGAACATTAATAATGACAATTTTTCATCGTTGCGGATCAACAAGCCGAATTGTATTTCGATACAAAAGTTCGGAATCGTTGTTGAGATACAAGAAAATAATGGATGCGATAGTCTGTTATTGAACTAAACATTTCAATCATCATTGAACAAACGATACAACTCCGGGGACCTTTAAAACGGAACGACGCGAGGATCCCAGTGTTTTTAAAACTCGAGATCTCCGTGCAGTCTGTGAGAATTGATAAAAAGTCCATTTTTTGAATCTTCTCGTATGTGTAGAAGTGTGACGAACGAGGTTTTGTTCCCACTCGAAGAATCTAGTCCAACCAGCTGAACTGGTATTCTCGGAGAAGAAACAAGTTCTTGGCTCGTGACAGCAGGTTTTGTGTACTACGCACAGAAAGGGATAAATAGGTAGAACAACAACCGGGAAACCAGGTAGTTCTGCGAGGATAATGAACTGCCTTTCTGGATGGAGATCGAGAGCTCTATTTTTCACAATATCTCTCTTTCCTTCTCGCACCCTCTTACTCTTCGTTATTACAGTTTTACTCGAGCCAAGTGGATATAACCACGACGAGCGGAAACTGTTACTTCCGGTTACGTACGCCATTACGACAGCCAACGGTAACGAGGAGAAAATGAACATTATTTCGATTCCGAGTGGACTCTACATCCGGTGTCACGCTCTAAGCTTATGAGGAAATATATCGCATCATCCTCACAATGTTTGCATCACATTTTTTAACATGGCAAATCGCATTCACGGGAAAAAAGCCTGGACCAGTACATTTGTTTTATAAATCCTTTGACTAAATTAAAACGTCAATGTCGGTAAAGTAGAAATATTTACTTTTGCTGAGACTCTGCCGAGTTTCAAGATAAAAAAGTAGAAAACCGAACGTTGACCGGCTAACTTCACGGCGGTAATAAAAAAAAACGTCGCTTCTGTCATCGAACATCGACTTTCATGAAAATCGGCCCTTTGATTGTGTCGTCTGCGCGCATATACATACGCGCACACAAACGACACTTTTCGCATAATTTGGCTGAAATAAGCCGAATCTGTTTTAACATCGATCCGCGCTTTGCTAGATTTTTGACTCGAAGGCGAAATTGCCCTAGCATAATTACAATATCATGAGCTAAATTTCACGGCTATATTATGAAATCGACGATGAGAGTATGTTCGTAGCAGAAATAAAATGAAATCTTTACAACTCAGTCGATCTTCATAAAATTTGCACGAGCGAATGCCCTTAATCGCTGCTCATCTATTTGTTACCAACTCGGAATTCCACGAGGCTTCGTTAAATGTAAGGGGAACGTTGAAGTGTCGTTATAACCGGAGTAGAACTGATGAGGGTTTCCGAGGCAGGAGACAAAAGTTTTCGACCTTATAAATTGAATTGTTTCTGAATTGTGAATTTAGGTCCAAACTTGACTGGATAAGATTGAGAAACGCTGGGAGATTCGTAACTCGTAAAAAAGTTTATGCATACAGCCTCGCACACACGCAGACATACGGAATATAAAATAGCCCAAAATATCATACAATATGTAAATGTATATGTTCTCGACCCGAATTTTCAGACGACCTCGATCTTTCCCAGTTTCACGTCTCTCTCGTGGTCCGGACAATTTTTTCACCGAGTTAAAAATTTCTTATGCGGAGTTTGAAGCCAGGCGTCCCTGACCTTACCCGATCAGACTGTAGCTGCGAGCACCTTCGAACTCAAAAACAGTAAACAGTTTAATCCACAAATGGCAGATTTACAACAAAATTCGCAAAGGTAAATAAAAAATAAAATCAAAGTGTGCAACAGCAAAGATTCTTGGTTTCTCCTTATAATGTGAACATTCTCGATCGAACTGCCTTTTCCTCAATGACATTAAAATCCCATTCGCTGTGAATCAAAATCAAACACATATCAGTGAAGGTCGCAGAGCGAGCGGGAGTTTACGCGGTAATTGAATTTCGGTCTGTTCTCTAGCGGGTCTACTGTTGTTATACTAATACCACTGACTATTCAACACGGTGACGATGATGCTGATTGCTTATTTCTTGGCATATAGTGATGTTAAAACAGCCTCGACCGGCGACACGGTCGCACGAGCCCTTTCCATCTTGTGGTGCTGTGGCTGCCAGGAGAGTGAGAAAGACGTACAAAATGAACCAAGCAGAGAGCACGAACTGGCGATGCAGTTTCGCGTTCACCTTGCCGCGCGTTTTATCGCTTGATAATTACTCTTCGCGGCTGTCGAGCCTCCGCATATGTATGTGTACACGTATCCATGCATATACAAGCAACACATACATATGTCTATGAATTCTTGCATACACGAACCGTTGAATATATAAACATACAGTTTTCTTTGTGGAATCTATATAGACGCAGACGTGCTGATGTACTCGACGAGATTATTTACGAGGCTCACTCGATACGGAGCAGTGGAGTCCAAGGCCGCATATGTATGCACATGTAAAATCGATTAACCGTGAAAACTGTTCAATAAAATTAATGGAGCACCGTACTAAATCACACACATCCATATGTACGAACGTTTCAATTGCGTATACATATGTGTCTATAGATCATGCTCAGCGACATTGAATCTTCTCGTTTCTCCACGAAACGAAATGACTGCAAAAATAATTGTACGGATGATTGTCAGAATTTGAGCCTAACCTCCGAAGTTCACTGACATATATTTTCCGAAGATGTGCGAAAATACTCTGCTCCTTTAATTTGCTCAGTTAAGAAATCGAAGTTCGTAACCAAGTGGGGAAAGATAACAAACAACAAAAAAAAAGGAAATACGGTATTCGTTTCACGTATAGGGCTATATAACTCGACTCTCAACTCGACCAAGAGGCGTTCTCGCCACACTTGACTCTCCGCGGAGTTCATGTTCCAATTAAGACGGACCCACAAGCTCGTAAAGCGGTCTCGGTCGTGTGTCAGACTCTTTTACTCTCTTCTTCATTCACCTCGTTGTATTCGTGCATTTATATATATATGAAGAGCTATGTGTGTGTTTATACGAAGAGAATGCTTCGTCGACTCGCTGACAAGAGACAGAGAGATCGAGAGAGAAAAGAAAGGATGAGCGGGAATCCGTATGCTCAGGCTCTTTTCGATGACACGCCAAAGAAAAAAGCGTTAATTATTCGACGGGTTCTCACTCAATCCCGTTTTTTTTTATCTGACACATGTAAGAAAAATTCAACAATACTCTGCATCGCGTTACAAATATATACGTTTATGGTAAATCCATTACAATGACAAATTAGTCGGAATCGCAGAAAATATATCATTGGATTTAATTCGCGATATAATATTTATGAGACTGAATTCATTATATTGAGTTTCTTCAGCGGAATCTATTATTTCGGAAGTTGTGCATTTTTATCAAGCTCAGCATGACCATAACGTGTTGTCGTTGTGGCATTATTGGAGAAAATAGTTGAAGGAGGAGGAATATAGTTCGACAATTTTTTACGTAACTTCGTGCGATACATTTTTTTCCTGGTTTATGCACATTCATATGTCTGTAACGTGCGAAATCAACAAGTCAATGAGCCGCGTGAAACAGACGGAGATAGATATGGACGCGTGAATGGCGAATGAGAAAGTCATTTGCATATCACTCTCATCCGTCTGTAAACGCTGCTTTACCTTCTGTCCATCTCATCCTCTTGATCACTCTTTTTCCATCACTTTCTCTTCCGGCTCTCTCTTGCCTAACTCGTTCTCACAGCGTCTATCCTTCTTGTTTGCTTTTCAGCTTGTCTCATTCTCCATGAGCTTATACACACATACATAGCGTGCCATCTCGACGTTTATAGCCTGATTCTCCTCTCCCCTGCCCGTCGCCCCGCGTGGCTCTTCCCTCTCGCCATCATCCCTGAAAGTCTCTTTCTCATCGGGCTCGTTCGTGTTTTATAGCCATCAGTGATTGCGATCATTTTGAGCCAAAGAAAGAAAAGGGACCGACTCTTGATTTCCGTGTATCCCTAACGGTCTACCTCCAACAATTGTACTGAGGAGATTCATCCCGTGTGACCGAAACGGACACTCGATATGGAGATTTAATTGCTTGCTTGATATATATGTGTTTATATTTATGTAACGTATGGCGATCGACCGAAACGAAAAATCACGCATCACTCAATCAAAATCGTTGAAGAAACGTTTACCAACTATTCCTCACACTTTTATTATCCAAGTGTTATGTCCCCGTGTATCGGGTGTGCTTATTTCTTTCTGAAGAGAACGTAATACGGTATTGACTTTGCTTTCGGGTCAAGATAATAATCAAGTCTTTTACCCAGGGACCGAAGTCTCTCCAAGAATCTCTCCATGAAGAATCCACGTATCGGACTGATGGGTTAAGTGCAAAGATTTAAATTATCATTGCCGCGGAACTAGAGGTATCACGACGTGAATTGAAGACTGGTCCGGAACTTTTTGGACACTGCTCGCTTTTGGCGTTTTTCCGGGGTTTTTATACGCTAAGAAAGTCGGATCATTCGGATAGGGTTACCGTCTCCCTATGGACTCTGCTGAGTTTAATTACCAGCGCAGCCTCGAGGAATCTCTTTCCAAAAATTCGCCAGAGCATGCGTGCCCCTTTTCTTGGAAGATTTAGGGGTTCCGGCTCACGTCTGGAACATTCGGCTTCTTTTGTATCTAGGCGACTTGTCGGCGTAATCTTGTATGACGTGATGTTTCACGGCGAATCACAGTTGACTTCTTCCCCCGTATCGATAGCGCGCGTGAGAATTTTATAGTTGGGTGGTCGACCAATCGGTCTGATTGAGTCATATCCTTTAGCCGTATTATTTCGACCTTATTTGGAGTTAATGTAGCGTGATGAGTTAAAAGGGGATGTCCGTTTTTAATCGCCACTTGGTCGTTAGCGTTGTTCTTCTCACTCCCCCAAATATGGCGTGAGTGCAGAAGAAACTTGCGTAGAGAAATCTATTCAAATCATTTATTGTTAATATTCTAATAAGTCAAACATGGATACGACGCCAATCCAAAATGACGAGTTTGTATATGAAACTTTCAGGATATGTTCGTTTTCTACCGCTTCCGCAGAATAGCGGGAAAAACATTTTTTGGCAGAGTGCCGATTCGTGAATCAGGCCATGCATGCCTTTGGTATACGCGAGCTCGTGATGCACGTACATTCGACATGAGTAACGAATACCATTATGTCCGATTCTTGATATGCAACAGGGTGCGAAGTTATTCGCGTGGTTAATATATCCACCATGGTACGCGTATTTTTCTGTACCCAAATAAATATACGTAAATATCCGCAAAAAAAACAAAGAAAAAATCAATCCAATTGAAAAAATTTACTTCAAATTTTCAATAGATTGAAAATCACGAAACTGATGAATAATTTACGGCGATTTCCAAAGGGCCGATCAAAGATCCAATGGAGCTGAAACGCTCGTGCGAAACTTGGGACCGAGGATACTCGAAAATGTGTGTGAAGCGAATCACCAATAAAGACAGGCGCCATCAACAATCCAGGCGTTTACAATTCATCGCAATAACAAACTTGATCAACGACTCGCACATTAATGTTTATAAATCTATGCTTATGCGTGGGAGGTATGGGGAATCGAGAAAGGGCGCGATATTAGGAGAGATAAAGCGCGTGGGATAATTTAAATTCAATGGGTTCTGGTCTCGCGTGGCATGCGCTTCGTTCTCGCTGTAACGACCGCCCGCGGCTCGACTACATGCAACCGAGTCACGGTACGGTGTTGATATACTCGTGCGTACAAGTCCACATACAACGTACACATATAAACGATGTATTCACGCGAATGTACGAATTCATTATATTTATTCGTTTGGCTGAGCCGTTGCCAAACGCGATTTGCCTGCTTGTGGCTTTTGTAATCAGTTCCAGTATCCATTAGTCCAAAAATTATCGAAAATGTTATTCTATTACATACACTCCCGCGTTAAGGGTGCGAGAGACATAGCTGCAAGTTTAAAAAATCAAATGAACCCACAATATGCTCGTTCGATCTTGACAAGAAAAAAACATAAAATTTTATTGATTTTCTATAAAAAATTTCATTCCGCTCAATCGAAACTACCCAAAACTCAAGGTCATCCCTTAATTGTTTTCTGTAACACTAATTTTTCCATTAAAACTGCCTCCGCGCCAGTCAATATTAGAAACATTGTTAAGATAAGGTTATATCCAATGAATCGTACTCGTGGATTTACAGTTTGTCAGAACCATTAAAAATATCATCAATACGATATGCTATTTTATTGAATCCCGTTTGAGAGGTTGAATTATCGATTCTGGCGACAACGGGAAATACCACCGGAAGGCGTTATGGAGATAGAGTGAATGGCTTAAACATGGCAGGGACGGGTCGAACTTGAATACGGTAAATGGTGTATCGTTTCCTCTATCCAAGTATGAATGTCAAGTAGTATGACGGATCGTATATTTGTCGTAAAAAAATGAAACAACAAAGATTGAAAAAGAAGCGTATCGAGGAGGAGCATTTTTGTGAGAACTCACAAAATGAAAAATAAGTTTCTTCATGCAGCGAGATTCTGAGAAGTCTGAAAGGGGCGCCCTTTTCATGCGTAAATATATCTAAACGGATTGCGCACGCAAGTACTACCATGACGCGCGTCTATGTATTGGGATAGTTCTGAAATGATGCCAATTGAATGTTGCACCGTTTCCTCAGATTCCGAGGCAACGATAACCTGCTACAGAGGCCAGGGCACTTCGCTCCTCCGCTTATGGAATGTCGAGTAATAAGTTTTGTTTTTCGAACATCGTACAAACGCGAATTCCTCTATATATTTATGCAATACAAATGAGCGCGGTCGTCGACCTGTCCCTGGATTTAATTGGTCACAACTGGAAATAACGAAAAGCGTGAAAAATTTCTGTTATTCCTCCAGTAGAGTCCGAAATGCATGTTTGGCTTGAAATTTGAGGAAAATTGCGACAAAAATTGGGCCACTTTCACAAGCTCATTGCGCGTTCGCCGAAATAATAAATTTTGAATTATTGAGCTGCGATGGAATTCATCGCGATAATATTTCCATGTTCGTAAATTATTCATAGAAACGAAATGTCATTCCCGTTCCCAAGATCCGTCGTGCTTCTCGATTAATTCTCAATATCATGAATATTTCCAAACAATTGTGAAACTTGTTCACCAATTGTGACATTTTGATGGAAAGAGAATGGGATCAACGAATGTGGAAAAGTTCATGAAAACCTTACCACTCGCTTCGTTAAAACATTGTCGAAATATTTTGCATAACCGTTATGTAAATCAAAATTAATAATTAACACGGAGTGAAATAATTTAACGTTATTATTGGGAATTGTCCAGTGAATTATATTCAATCGAACAATTTCATCGACGAAAATTTGATAACACGAGTAGAAAGTATCGCGATGTTTAAATGAAGCACGTCGAACGAGAAATTTGAAAAAAAAGTGAATGAGAGCGAAGAGACAGAAAAAAAACAGCAGAGCGCGGACGTACACATTTAACGAGTTCGAAACACGCGATATTCGCAGACAAACTCTTTACCTCATATTCTCCTAGTGTACGATGCACACACAGAGTGTCAGGAAAAGTCACGGAAAATGAGGTGAAGGGTCTGTGTGCGAATATCGCGTGTTTATCTATTTTGTGCCCGCAAACATAAGAGCCTTCCATAGTGATTGGAGTAAGGGAAAAAAGCGTTCGTAACTCATGTCAACGACTGCTATAGCAAAGGATCAAGCAGAATAGATTGCCAACCATGTAATTCATTAACCGTTCGAAAACCGTAATGAAAAATGGTCATGATGAGCCATCGAAGACCTTGAGACCTTCATTGTCCGTTTAGTTTCCCGCCAAATTGATCTCGAGTGAATGACATCGTTCCGAATCATTGATATTCATCGGTTTTAAACGGAGGAAAAAGCTTTCTGAAGCACGCATCGATTAGCAAGCATTGACTACACGGATCCAGTGTGTAACGATTCAAAATACCACTCGGCATCGCGCGAGAATCCTCCGCGGACATCGCGACCAGATCAAGGAAGAAGGAGAAGTGAGGGAGCCGACGCCCCAGAAATCACTCCTCTCAATTATTTCCAAATTTGTCTAATCAACCTCATCTCTCTTGACCGTCGCCCCGAGGACACAGGTTTCCCAAAAATCTTCGATGTGGAAATCCTCATCGAAATCGAAAAGCTAAGTCATACTCCGTCCTCTCGAGATCTCTCTCTCTCTCTCTCTCTGCGGCGTTATTATTTCTGCACTTTTATTTTCAACTTATATATATTTACGCGTGTGTTCGAATGTGAGTGTATGCGTGAGTGTTAAATCTAGATCACCAGAAAAGAAAAATTTCACTTGATAATTCCATTTCATAATATATTTCATAATTATATATTCAATAAATACAAACAATATATTTGTATTCACCAGGACACAAATCTCCCTCAAATTATTATTTCGTGTGTCCCGTTATCATAATCCTACAAGTGTAAGCGGTACATGAAAATTCAGATGAAGTATAATCGTCTCTTGATACTGACAAGTCACCACTATGTATATGGATTTACCAATAAGTCAACGAACCGTGAAGAGGAAAACTGGAGTGTGCATTATTTCAATTCCATACACGCGATTCATCGCTCCTCATTCTTTTTTCTTCTGCTCACAAAAAACCAAGTTTGCATTAATTACAGTTGAGCATGAATAATGTCGGATGGAAACTTTTTCCATTGAGGAAGCGAACTTGTTTCTTCCGAGTGTCTCCTGGTAATTCCGCGTCAACGCGATGACGCTGCACGTTGTAGAAACCTTGACGGGTGTGGTGTTGCAGATATGTTTTCATGATCAACCTTGGGACGTCAACCTGGGGTAAAAACCGACCCCGGACGACTTTAAATTCCGCACCCTTTCGCCCTTCGCTCTCCCGTTTTTTAAATCGTTTAACCGCATTTTTGACTAATTTTTTGACTTGAAGCTCAATTACCCCAGGCTCACGTGATCCTGTATTAAAAAACGAAAAGATTGAGCCCAAGCTAAACCCTTTTCGTTAAATTTTACCGGAGATAAGAATTTTTCAAAATTGGTGCCATAAATGACCCCAATGACAGTTAACGGAATCGCTAACAAAAAAAAAAGGTTACCGTTGTAGGGTTAAGAAAAGATCCTGAGCAACTGATCGTAATGCCAGCCAGAAACACGAAGCAACAAGAATAGATACAAGCGAACAAAACGAAGGAATAATATAATCGCTTCTGCACACTCTCCTACTTGCCCAGCACTGTTCAGCCTGACAAGTGATTATATTCACTCTCGAAAATTCCATCCCGTACAACCCAAAAGTCTCTTACATAAAAGAGACACACATCCCAACTTTTTTCCTTTCGCCTGCTCCTCTCGCTTCTTCTTTCTCGCATGCTCTTCAGTCCATATAAAAAACTCTGTATAACTTTGCCCTCATGAATTTTCATTCGAAAACCGAGGTGGTGCTTCCACAGAGCAGGTGTTCAACGCAGAGTCATATATTGCGACAGCATCACAAAAAACGATAGAGAGAAAGAGACAAGTGGGAACGGAACGAAAAAAAAACATTTCTCGCTTTTCCTCGATTTTTTGTGGGGAGCAGCCGGGGGGCGAGGGCGAACGATTTTTCGTCACAAATTTAGCATACAGCAAGAATATTTCTCCATTACAAAACGGTGTGTGTTTTAGCTCGCCTGGAAAGAGAACGAGATAAAAAGAGGGAGAGACAGAAACTAGTAAAAATCTCACTTCACTATTTTTTTCATTTTCCTCGACGATGTTTAATATTTTTTTCACGCACGGCGTAGTCTCGAGGCTTACCATCAACATTCACTGCCTCTCGGATCCTCGACGAAGCTTTTCATATGCATTCACGTGCGGACAAACAACCAACGTTTGTACTTTGTTTTTTCAATTTTTAACGCATATCCGTAACCTTTTCAAACACTTGATAATATTTAATGAACATCTCTTTCAATATATTCCTCTATTCATTTTTCGTGTTTCCGGAATAATAACAGTGAATGTGAAACATAATAAATTTTTTTGTTTTCGCACGCGACTCGTAACATCAATATCATCAACCAAAAGGAATTCGTTCGATTATTCGGTAAAATAAAGATTGAACTTATTGGAAAAAATTTAAATTATATTTTTCCACGCTGTTGAAGATTGCATCGTGGGAATGCAACGAAAAATTTAATTTTTATTAATTATTTTGATAATCAATGCACTTTCTATAATTTTTTTTTTTTAAGTAAATTCGGTTTTCGAATGGCAAAGTTATACTTATTGTTACACTGTTCTTGACAACTACTGTATGAAATTTTGCGCTCTGCTTTAAAAAAAAAAAACTGATTTTTCGTTGCATTTCAACGATGGCAACTTCAACGTCGTAATTTTCCGTATGAAGGTTTTACACCTTTTCTGATTTCTTTAGAGGATTTCAAATAAAATTCACTCGAATTGTCTTCGCTCGCAGAGAGCGAGAGAAAAGAGCTTAATTCATTTGAATACTTCATAGCATTAAAGCCAGGTCGCGCGAGTCCCGTTTATCTCGAGCTCTTTCCCTCTTCTTCCCTTTATTCTCTGTTTCCCTTTACAACTTGCTTGTCCGACTCTAGCTGCTGGCTAATTGGGTTCTCGGTCAGTTTCCAACCATATGGTATGCTACTGAAGAAAGAGCCGCAGAGTTTGCGCACACCGTAGCAAACCGCAGCAGTTATATTCTCATGGCTCCGTGTTTCTCTCTCTCTCTCTCTCGTCCTCTGTACAGAACACGAGAGGCGTACGGAATACCAAAGTCTACTAAAGTACGATTATCAATATTTCCTGCAAACGTCTACAAAAGCGCGTCAGCTTTTCGCTCGTTGTCAGAAACTCGCACAAATTTAGCCTCGTGCATTATAAACGATGTACATTCCCAACGAAATTCAGGCTTCAAGCTTTTTCATGCAAGAAGAAGAATTATAGTCGTTGTGATCCTAAAAAGTCATCGACACGAGGTACAAAAAAAGTGTGCACCATTTTTTATAAGTGAGAACAATTGATATTTACACAAATTCATGAAAATGAGTAAAAACTGTTAGTGTTACGCTCAAATTACGCGACGCGCGTTCAAACGTCGGAAAAAAGCGTCAAAATTGTATTCGTTTTAGCAAAATGTCAAATTTTTATTTTTTCTTAGAACAAGAGAAACTCCACGTGAATGCGAATCTTACGACGACGTCAGATGATGAAAGTTTCGCAGTGAATAAAATTCGTAGAAGGAGTACCAATTGAATTATGGACTATAATCATTTTAATTCTTGAGCTCGACAAACGATTGACAAAGACTTTTTCTCGTATGATAAACAAGGTCCACTTTTTTCACATTGAAATTATTTCAATAGACGATGTGGAAGTTTGCATCGTTGGATTGCAACGAAATTCCGTTTTTTCTTGAGCAGATCTCAAGATTCTTATTATATATTTGGTCAGCACAGTGAAACCATCTTTTTTCGGGATCGAAACGGAAAACCGGTACGAAAATGGTAATGGTTCTTGAAATTGAACAAACAATAAATAGAAAAAGTATTTTTCGTCGGACCTCAACGTTGCAAGCTTCAGTGTCATTTCAATAGATAGACAGACAGAGATTCATCTCAATTCCTCTACAAGCCAGCGCAATATCACAGTTTTTAAATATTCATTATTTGGGTGAGTTTCCATCGCGTAAAGAATCATCAGCGACAGCAAGAAAGAGAGAAAGAGATAGTGAAACATGAAAACCAGCATTATAATTGCGCGCGCGCGCGCGCAATAAAGTTGCCTGAGCTCACGGTGAATCGTGTGCTCGAGTATACTCAGCTTCGGCTGTCATAGCACACGACTCCTCGTTTACTCGGTTCAAGGCTTATAATTACCCAAGAGCTCTAAGTGGGTCGCTTTCTCCTCTTCTTCGTGTATGAGCAGCGAGCGGCTCACTTTGCGTTCGGTCTTTTCGCGCGAACCTCGATGAACGTCGCCGGGGAACGAAGCTGCATGGAGAATTCTTGGCTCTCGATCGTGTGCATGCGGCTGCTACTTTGCGAAGTCGTTGAGATGCCGAAATACATGTAAACCAATACACGTGCACAAAACACACGTATATTCGTAATATATCTAACTATCCTAGACTCTGCAGAGTGTACACGAGCCAAGAGCCTGTTTTATCATACCGTGCAGCAGCAGGTTGCGCGCTTCGTCAACGGTGTAGATCGTTTGGTCGTTAACCAATCACGCGCGCACATACAAACTGCTTTCATGGATACGTATAAATCGTGTGTCTCGCTTAAATCGTTTGGTTGGCGAATCGACGACCGAGTCCCTCAATATGTGGGTAAACAGAATGAGGATAACGAGCGACCGTGATATACCTCGATGATCGATACCATCTTCAAGATGTTGCATTCCAACGATGCAAACTTCAAGTTCGCATCGTTGGAATGTCATTATTCAAAAGTCATTATTTTTTATAGCAGAGAACCAAATTTTGATACAGTATTTGTTAACGATTATGGGAGAGTTTTCATTGCCATTCGGAAAGTGAATTTACTAAAAAAATGCAACAAGTGCATTAGTTATCAAAATAATTAATTCAAAATATATTTTTCGATGTATTCCAACGATACAAACTTCAGTATCATCGATCGATTGCTCTTTGTCGAAGGAAAAAAAACGATGTTGAAGTTTGCATCGTTAAAGCGCAATAAAACGATATTTTTCGGGATCGAAACCCAAAATCGGTACGAAAATGGTCATGGTTCTTGAAATTTAACAAACAATTGATAGAAAAAGTACTTTTCGTTGGACCTCAACGTTGCAAACTTCTGTGTCATAGAAAAAAATCACGTAGGGTATATAATGCGCATATGTACACTCAAGGTTATACGTACCCTTGGACGTAAGCGTTTATTTTCTCTTGTAACCCGCTCAGAGTAATATACACACTTATTATTTTCGTAATGCCGAATAAACGATAACAAAAAAGAACAATCATCTGTTTATTTCATAATCAGAAAATCCCCAACGCAATATCAACTTTAAATGAGAATCAACTAATGGAAACCAATTTGAAGAAAGACTGCGAGGATGATATAAATATTATTTTGACAACTCGATTCATATCGAATGATAAAATTTACTCCAAACTAATCATCTCGACGTTGAAAGGTTATGTGCTCGAATAATATACCAATAATATAGAGAATTCGTATTGGGTCTTGCAATAATGATCGTCTACATGGGAAATATATAAATTCATATATATCGAAGTGATATATACTTGATTCGTGTATAGGGAGTATTATTTCGTCGCGGTTGAATTTCGGTGCAAACTAAATCATCGTGCACGCTGGATACATGTTTGCCAATACATATATTGAAGCATATATATATATAAACATAAATACATTTATACGTGAACAGGGGTCGAGAACTGTGTTGTGGTGAACGTGAACGGGAGGCGAACTCGCGTTACCGCGAATCGTCGTGATTTATGCGATGGATACATCCTGCAGACTAATACATTTCAATCTTCGAGTTTCGAAATTCGATACATGAGCAATAGTTTCGTGTACGAGATGCTTTACAATCCGACCAGATAGTCAAAAGATCGAGGGACGCTCTCGTGGTTCTGGGAACGAAGCTCTGACGCGTTCACAGACATTGGAAGAAAAAAAAATGATTAAAAAAACGAGCTTTCCGTTAAAAAAGATTTTTATAATTGTGTTTGGCGAATTGTTTGACAAAAATTTCATTCCAAATGACAGAGCATTTAAACCTTAATAGTCACACATCCAGATTGTGACGTAATAGTCATCGGGGCTGTTATCAACGGCACTCACTCTTTGGAAGGCGATAAATAATTGAAAAGTTCGTAAAAAAAAAATACAAATAGTACAATGTATTTTCTACCCTTGAGTAACGACCATGATGATTGCATTTTATTCATGCAATTTTTAATATTAAAAAAATGTCGAAAAAATAATTCTGCAAAAATTACTATTTTTATAAAAAACGATGCAGAAATTATAATTTTCAATTTAAAAAAAAAAAAAAATGTTTCAAAAGTCTGAAATAGCATGCTTTCAGGTGGGCCTGGTTAAATTAGCGACCGTTCCAAAAAGTATACCCTAAGTTTTAGACGGTCTGCTTGCTACCGCTTCCAAAACTGAACTAACGGGCCCTTTCAAATAAAAACGATGTGGCTTCCAACTAGAAGGTTCAAACTACCGATAAAGGCTGTCACAAGTCCTATTTTCTCAAGAATTCATGGGGTCAATTCATGGGGTAAATTAAACCCCATGTGACCATTAAGGGTTAAAATTGAAGATCGTTCAAAGTCAGTGATTAGTTTTTCTGTACGCGAATCAATCGGACAACAATGGATGCTCATCCACCCGTGTAAATGTGTTGACAAATACTTGCTGGAGAATATATAAATAAAAGCTTGTGAAAAAAGCTGTAATCGTGTGCGAAGAGCCACCTCGACGTTTCGAATTTACACGTTAAGAGAATACGCTCTCCGTGCGGTGTACGCTCCTCTCATGCTGAACGCGCGTGAGCCTTATCGATTTAGTCCTGGGCGGCACACACGTACATTCACGATTCTATTAGTGTCCTCCCCCTCTCGGTGGAGTGTCTATGTGGCAGCACAGACAATGTTAAGCCCATCCAAACGAGCTCCCACGTAATATAAAACATGAAGAGTAAATCGCCTTCTATTCTTGCCTTCAAGATCTTTGCGTCTCTTGTCTATCTCCTTTAATGCCTTTCGTCCCCCTCTCTCATTTTCTCCCTGTCAGTCACTCCATTATTCGAATTCTCGGTAAGATTTTTCCACCTCAAAATATTAGACTCTCCTTACTATCATTTCATCTTTTTCAAATCTCGTGAAATATTCTTAGAGACACATTTTCACGTACGAAATCAATTTTTTTCGATACCGTTGCGTTTTATCATTTCTAAAAGTTTTTTTTTTCCGGTAAATTGCAACGGTCGATTCTTTGTGTTTTTTTTTGTATATTCTACCAATTTCAAGAGATAATAATAAAAAAAAAAACAACAACGCGTGATTTTTTAAGCCGATAAGTAAACCACGGAGCTTTTTATCAATCAAAGCCCCCCCCCCCCTGCCGCCAAATAAACCCTCAAATTTATTCAAGTCTTTCGGCGTATTGAATGCAAACAGAGGGAAAAAAAATCATTTCACGTTACATGTTCTCGAGTGAAACGGCGCTAAGGCATTTATATAAAAGGGATCACAGTGTATGGCTGTGATTTATATAGAAAAGCGTCGGAACATCAGTCATGAATATCGAGCGATACATAACGTTCGCGAAATACTGAAAGCTTGGAAAAAGAAGCGCGACAGGAAAGAGCGTAATATCGACGAAGGTTTGCATATATATTTTGGCAAGAGTATGGGAGAGTCAGAGATAGAAGAAACAGAAAGGAGGAGAAGAAAGGATGACATAAATATAAGGAAAGAAACTGCAAACGAAGAAAGAACTTTATATGAATCGGAGACGACTCAAGAAAGAGAACGAGCAGTCTTGCTCGACGAAATATCCCGTTTGATTCCACGTACAGTATGTGCGCGAGCCTCTCGGTCTTCGTCGCCGTTACAAAATGCAACGTAAACCCAAAGAACGGTAAGACGTGTACAGCGCGAAGCTGTAGAAAAATTTCAAAACGATTTATCGACTACAAATGAAGATATTTCATTTCAAAAAATTGATTTTTTGCACTTGAAACATTTTTTGCATTAAAAATATAAAACACGTAATCTCTGTCCAACGTGTTTTCCGCAGTTACCTTTCTCTCTCGTTCTCTTCTCGTGGTGCATGGATAGCGAAGCACGAAGCGAGCATCACACCTTCCTCGCACATTCACGTGATCCGAATTAACTTCCGACTCTCGTTCCCGCGCGAAACACCGCAAAGCCTGCACACGGGTTGCTTTCTCCCGTTCAAACAGAGCAACAAAAGATTATAACAGAAACAAAAAACCCCGAAAAGCCTGCACCGAACGAACAAGACTATCGGACACTCGAGCTATAGCGAGGAGCATCATCGCGAACGCGATGCATGGTCAGGCGAGTGGCTTCGAATCCTCGACAGATTGGATTCGTCATTTCTGGTTTTTTTTTTCGATTCTTTTTTCTTTCTAACGATACTCGAATCTGAGCAACATCGGAATTTTTTATATGCCACAAGAGTACAGTAAAGATGTGTTTACACGTTTGGAGAGGAACGAAAACCAGATTGACAAGCGTTTTCATCAATATTTGTGCATATATATCCTCTTACGTCAGAACACTAATTCGAAGAATCGAATCGACGAATTGCATTTTGACAGAATACAGAGAAGAATGTGTACATATTAATATATCCGCGAAATCGACACACGATCGATTTCGCGCATGTGTCCATCGGGCTTCCCATACTCTCCGGTTTCTTTCATCAGGAAGATCGAAAAGATCAATCAAAAGTTCAACAACCATAAAGCTCCAAATGTAAATATAAACTGCGAAATAATGCGAAATAAAATAATAAATTTTTCTCTTTTTTCAAGCAGCACAATTTTTCGAAAGTCGAAAAAGGAAAATTAAAAGTCTCAAAAAATTCCGATTTCCGTTTGATAATGTACAGTTATTAAATTTGTTTACCGATTGTGCGAGCCGAAGGGCATCTCTGCGCGTATAGCGAGGATGAGGCGTCCCATTTCATATTCATCTCGCGAATTGAATGAAATTTTCGACGATCAGAGAGAACTGCTGTCGGCGTGTATAAAAGATTTTTAACAGGATGCGCCAAACGGAATGAAGCCCATTTGAAAAGTTTGCTGAAAAGCTTCACCCGAGAAAATCGAGAAAAGAAGTAGAAGAATAAGGCGAAAAACAGAGTAAAAAGAAAAGCGTAGCGAAGAAGAAAGAAGAAGAAGATCCAGGAGCACTCGCGTTACTATTGTGGCCGCACACCATCGAGCACATGCAGCCTTTTTACTTTTCTCACTTTTCTATATCTGTTTTTCTGGCTCAACCCCGCTCCACCTTCGGCGCAGTGTCACTCCCGCGAGTGCAGAAGTAAAATGAGCGGAAGAGCTCTGTCAGACATCGGGAAAAAACGTACAGCGGATAGAATCGTTCCACATCCACATTTTATCTTCTAAACTCTCACATTAAAATCCCATACTCCGTTAAGAATTTCACGCCCTTTACAAAAGCAGAGGGACACACCGAGAAAAAGAGAAAAGAAATGCAAAAGACAGAGCGAGAAGAAAAAGAAAGAACGAGTTCAGGCGTTCCGAAATTACGCATGGGGTCGGGATGCTGGTGATATAGAAGTATACGGCAATAAAATACGTGACCCTTTCCGTTAAGCGTTATCAGAGTATATACATAAAAGCTATATATACAAACGGCTGTACATACACAAGTCATTTATTGTACAGCAAAAAATGTACGTAGTGCGTTGCTTCTGCTCGCTATTTTTCTTCCAATCGCGGTTTCTACTCGGATGAATACAATAATATACGCGCCAACTCGATCGAGTCGTTATCAAATGTTTTTTATATATATATGCACTCGCGTTAACACCAACCTCCCCGAGTTGTATAGTTCACTCTATTACGTATATACGACAGTCTCGTAAAGCGATAGCTCATGAATTATATATACGTAGTTATACTTGAAAAAAGTCTGTACATGGCCCATATAACCGTAAATACTGTTCCGTATCGAGTACACCGCTGACTGATAATATTTTCAACATCGATCTAGGCAGAGATAATACCAAATAAAAACTGTAAGTCAGCTGGCCTCCGGAAGCAAAGAAACACACATATCGAAGAGCCCCGTACCGAGCAAATGAATAATAAAGCTTTCTTCCATCGGTCAAAAGATTGGCAAATACGTTTTTAACATTTCGCAAATATCTCTTGGTCCGACGATGTTGAAGTTTGCATCGTTGGATTGCAACGAAATTCCGTTTTTTCTTGAGCATATCTTCAAGATTATTATCAAATATTTGGTCGGGACAATAAAATGATATTTTTTTAGTATCCAAAGAAAAAATTGGTACGAAAATGGTAATGGTTTTTAAAATTGAACAAACAATTAATAGAAAATGCATATTTCGTTGGAGCCCAACGTTGCGATCGTCAATGCCATATTTTTACGCACTTGTAAATAAAAATGAGACTTAATATTTGATGGCAATCGGTCTCAATGAAGCATGAAAAATGCATGCGAAAGGCGAACTGAAATAGCGATGATTCGCAGTTTGGAAGTCGAAAAAAAAAAATCGTTACTTAAAGATTCAGAAGAATCTGTCGTCAACGCCCAGAAATATTTAAAAGATAAATCGCGATTTATTGTTTATGCACAAATCGACGCACGAACGATGTATAAATAATATTCATCGGTGGGGATACACCGAAATATCAACGACCGCGAAACAAGTCGTGCTTTTTCTTAACCAACTAGTTGACCTCGCGCACATAGCTATATTGCACAGCGTATATACCCGCGCAGCCTGGCACACGTGTATCACTCGTTAGATATCGTGACTTCATTTCCTCGTTCCCATCGATCCGCTTTAACGGCTTCGCACTTTTTCCTCTACCTTTATAATACAACAACCACCATTTTCCTCGAATGAGAGAGTAAATGAAATCCTGTCACGTTGCACGCAATCCCATGTTACGTCATTGCAACCGATACATATAAAAAGTTATAATCATACCGGTTCGCAATTATTTTCTGTTTTACCATTTTTGCAACGTTTAATCAACACTCTGACACTATTTTTCAATCAAAATATCGATTTTCCGTTTTTTTTTTAATAAGGAGGATCGAAAAAGATGATTCGAATGTTTTGTTTCTGCGGTGGCGAAATTTGCAATGGCTCATTCTTTGTTCTAACGTAATTAATCCTACGAAAAATTGTAATCTTCGTTAAAATAAAATAATTCCGTTTTCTGTAAAGTGTGTTCGTACCATTTTTTCTGGAATTCATCACAACTAAATGTTTTCGAGTTCTAGGTACGAGCACATGAGAATTGGACTGGAATACGATGAGTCAGGAGACGACCTTGAATGCGAGGCAATGTTTACTGTGCCAAATGTAAATTTTCATGAAAATAGAATAGATTTTTTCCCAGCGTTCGAAAGTTCATTTCATTTCCATCGAAATTCACATTCCGCACGGTTAAAATTTCGCGAAATTCAAGATCGTGGACCATTTCATTCCCAAACAATGTTTTTTCCACCTCAATTATTTCGGTGGGAGATAAAAAAATTCGTGATACGATTGGATTTAAAAAAAATAATAAACGAAAAAGAAAAACTAATCGCGGATATACAATTTCGTTACGTTCGACTAATTTAGCAGTCCCCGGACGTTCAACCGGTCGACAAATTTTTCTTAATGTTCATGATTTACTGGGTGATTGCCTCTCTTGATTTCAGGCAAGTATGTGTTCGTGACTCTCGTAATTTTAAATATGCAGATTCCTAGCGAGTACAGTAAATAACGTTAGCATCGAATTTGTGTCGAACATTGAAGCATTGTAATAAAACTTAACAATTTGCTTGTTTGTCAACTTGTTTGCATTTTTTTTCGCCCATTTTTTGTTGCCATCGAGATAGAGGGAGAAACGCGCGAGCAGGCAACGTTTAAGTATATATTTAGCGACATTTGTGAAGCGGATGCTACGGTTGGCCGAAGTCCAGAGCTCTCGCGCCCGAATGACCACGAGAGAGATTATACCAGGTCTGGAAAACTAATACTACGACTGCTACCGCAAAGCATTCCGGCATCGGTGTTCTTTTTTCTCTTTATTCTCCTGCGACCACATATTTCTCCATTTTCTCTCTCTGCGCTTCTCGCCTCTCTTTCGAATAAGCCAACTTCATATCACGAAATCTCTCAGGGGATTTCTGCTACGAGAGTTTTCGTTATCATCTCTTTCTCCCAGCAATAGCCTCCACTTCCCTATTTGCACCACCTCTTAAGCTATTCTATTATTTACATTCGGGCCGTGCACGTGAATCCGAATAAGAAACAAAACAAAAAAAAGAAGCGAATCACGCAAAATTGTAGTAAAAATTTCCTGTAGAGATAACTTTTGTTTGTAGATAAGAAAAACGATGAAAACAACATTGTTCACCATGAGCATAGATGTCGACCTTGACGACGCGTCAATAATGATACGATGACGTGCACATTTGATTATCATCTTGCAATACTTAATGGAAATAATTATTAATTTTATGCATGCTCGAGCTCTATGAACAAAACCCCGACGACAATATCCCAACCAACACAAATAAACATTCCAAAAAAAACAAACGAGTGCAGAAATGCATTGTATGCATTGTACGAGTGCCTGGCAGTCTATGACGTTGAAGTTTACATCGTTGAAACGCAACAAAATTCTTTTTTACCTGTGGCGAAGCTCATTATTTAAATGCATAATGTAATTAGGTCAATGAAAGGATCTATTTTTGCGACCCAAAAAGTATGTCGGCTCAGAAAATTTGGATGATATTGAAAATTAAACACATGATCAATAAAAAGAAATATCTTTCGTTGCATTCAAACGTCGCGAACTTCAGCTTCATGGCAGTCTTGCCATAAAATCACAACATCGAATGATTATAAATCGTTTAAATAATACGATCATCTCAAAAAACTCTTTACTTTCTCGTCCCATAATTATCAACAGTAATAATAATAATAATAATAATAATAATTTCAAATAACTTCACTTTCCCGTGGTCTATAAATGCAAATATTGATTCCCCCACACTGTATCGACTGCTGCTCAATTACTCCAATTTGTCTACATTGTTTGTCGTACACTGTGGTCGAAAAATAGTAGCATCAGTTAGTCTTCCTTGAGGGTTTTCGTTCCGGCATTTTGTCGATTCACCCTCATCGCCGAGAATGAAGACATTTTTTGAATAAATACTCCAAAATATAATAACAATGACAGAGGCTTAGGAACATTGTTTTTGGAATAAATAATTAGCGATAATGATTCTGTCGCTGAATCTATAATCTCGAACGTCCAAACATACCATGAAAACCAGCGGCAGTACATTTATTTCTGTGCGGAAAAAAAAAAACGAAAAAACCTTCGGGACCGAGAATTTTCGTAATTTAATAATATGACGTTTTTGCCCGTTCGTTTGCAGGTGTATATGTGAGCAACATCGGTGAATCGTTGCGCTCCAATTCCAGTCATGAATAACCTATTGATTATATATACATACATACATATTGTAAGCTCAACGTCACAAATCAAGCCAGACGTAAAGTATGCCTGGAATGGGCTGTGCTCCCCCTCACCCCGTAGCTACTCATCTCATCTCCGGCTCTCCTGCTGCTGCCAGCACGAACCATTTACCAAACCACTCTCAACTACATCAATAGAAGAATAACCAAAAGCTCTGCAATTTCTCTCGACTCGTTTATCCTCCTCTCATTCTCGTTATCGTGATATATACAATGAACGAGTATATAATGAATAATTAACGTTATTCATTTTGCTCAATTATTTCGATTATATGGCCATAAATGTAACATGCGGATCCGCACCTTTATTCGTGTCATAATCCGCGTGTTATTTTTAACGAGCATTTACAAAAATTAGTAGTAATATCTTACTTGTATATATACCGGGAAAACGTTCGTTTACATTTGATTTATTGATGTCCGATAATTCAGAGTTGGGAACTTACCTGAAACATAAGAGAAAAAAAAAATTTTGTAAAGCGTTTTATTGATAATCGTGGGTAACGGCAAAAGTGAGAAAATATCGAAGGTTTTGAAAAATTGTTTAGTACGTAAACATTGAGAACATTGAGACAATTTCTTCGGCAAATTATATTTTGCGCGAATCGAGCATAACAAGATATCGAAATGTTACGAGAGTTTTTAAATTCTTGCAGCAAAGCTCGTTCGAGGAGATTGAAATTGAATACATTTTTGGATATAAAATCAATCCAATAAAATTCTATGGAAATCAGATATAAGACTGTAACGAAAAGTGTCGGGGAACGTGCGGAAAAGAAGGAAATACAATAGCGTCGTGAGAGAATCGCTCGTTCATCGGTTTACGAGGTTTTCGCACAATAAACCTCTCAACACAGGACTGGGAGACTTGCTTCTCCGCCTCTGTTCAGTGCGTTATTACGCAAGAAAACTGGTAGTACGTAACGGGTCGGGAGAGCCGCGACGATGTATATAATATCGTGTACGTTCGTACACTTTGAAGCAAACGTAAGGACACGGGTCTATATCGCGTTGAACGTATATATAGAAGCGGGGCAAATGGTTATCACATACGTTCAAGTGCATGCGCGCATATCGTAGTGAACGTGATAATAAACTATGAATGCGAAGCGAGAAGGGCTCCCTGAATTCTTTAGAGTCGAATCTTTCTCCGCAAAAGTGCGATCAATCATTTTTACCTTTTTGGAAAAAAACGTTTCTCTGCTGATAACGCGGATATTTCTTTTTCCTTTATGTACTTTGCACAAAACTTCAGGATAGTAATATCCAAATGCAGCGAAGTTGCAATATTTCATGGTCTGAGACATAGCGATTCCATTTCTATGTCCCTGAGAATTCCCCAAACTAATCTTCGGTGTATTGGGACCGTCCACACTCATACACTCTTACAAAAGTGAGACTCTGTGTAGAGTCGTGTACGTACACACAATTTTTCCAGAAAAAAATGCCTTTCCCGACTACTGGCGTCGCCACTAGTATGCGTATACACGACTACACATTTTCACTTTGGTGATGGTGTGCACGGAGCGAATAGAATATCTCGAGAGTCAATGTATAAAAGTTAAAAAAAAAAAAAACGAAAACCATTCGTACCCAAAGTTCATACAGAATCATCGTCGACGTACAGCTAACCGATAAACGTTGACGCAAATTTTCAGTAATTAAGGTATCACGAAATCAGAAAACAAAAGGTGCAGGCTCCTTGGAAAAGATTATTAGGAAGCAGAAAAATCGTAGAAATAATTTTGGACAACAGATTTACGTATGAGGGTTATTTTTTTTATTTCAATGCATTTATACAGTCACTGCATCGGAATCATTGGAAAAATAAGCGAAAGCTTCGAAAAGTAAAAGCGATTCGCCAATCTCGAATGCACGAAGACTTGGGAAAAGGAGCTTGAAGTCTTACTGATTGAGAGAACAGCAGTATCAGATGGAGGGAAAGAGAGATGAGGACGAAGCAGTGTCGGTGCAATGGCAGCTTTAGAATATTATATTTGCATCCGGTAATTGGACAGATATGCCAAAAGATGTAAAAGTCCTCGAGGAACAGAGGAAACCCGCTCGAGGATCCAAAGAACAGTTTTTCTTCACGATATACAAAAATATGAATCCAAATTTTGCCGGAGCACGACAGAAACAGAGACTAACCTCGTATTTTCGTAAATTCAGTTACGAAAGAGAACTTGTCAAGTTTTCATATAATTGTGTAAAAACAAGCCTCACGTGCATTGGTTTAATACGGAAATAAGAAAACGAATCGTTAATAAATTTGTTGAACACACGAAAAGGCAACCTCGAGAATCTCGCCTTTTTGCAGACTGAGCACAGATCCGAAAGTAAACCAGTTCGTGCTTTTCATCTGCTTTAAAAACCCCCGCGTCTCCCTCAACAAACCCTGCTCTTGTATTTCGTTCTTCATTTTGTCATTTCGTTTCTTTTACCCTCTTTGGAAAGTCTCCGGTGTCTCGGAGATATCGGAAGGAAATCACATATTATACGTAAGTACGAAGAAATTCTTGCAGCATTCCCGGAAGGAAAGACTCGGATTCTGGAGAAACGCCCGAGCGTTTTCCAGCCCGAATTCTTCTCTACTTCTGGCTCGTTTTATTTTTTTATTTTTTTTTTTACTTTGTCCCCTATCCAGCTCGTTTCCTCTTTCCCGAAATGTTCAAACTCTTCATATTTGTCTCTCTCTCTCCCTCTATTTTTATTCCTTTCGACTTCACGACCAGAGCAGTCGGTTTCTCCCTTTTTATTCCCGATTGCAAACTGGCAGCATTTCTTTGACGCGCTTTGCGATATTGCAGAAAATTTTCAACAAGAGGGACCCGGATCCGAGTAGCTTTAAAAAAAACTCAGGCTCTTTACGTCCGACTTGAAAAAGATCTGTGTACATAGGTGACTCGACCGAAAAGTTATGTTAAAGTCCTTGAAATTCAAACTTTGTACCATATATTGTGAAAATTGAAAAACCATGCAAATTTTTTTCTTCGCGTTCTTTGGACGATGCAAATTTCAATGCGCTCAAAGTTTCAGAGACGAATCCAATAAAATTTAGATAATACGAATAATAACTATCAGGATTTGCCGATTTGGTTGTTTAAATATGTCAACAAATAGAATTATAGTTTGAATAATCTTTGTTAGATTTTATTATTTATATTTAGACAAAGAAACGATGCCCTTACTCTTTGTTGGTTATTCTCAGTTGGTAGTTATTCTAACGAACTTTGACCGACTCCTAGTCTCAAGTACTCTAAGAAACATGGGAGCTTTGTATTGAGTCCTTTCTCGAAGTCTTTCTTTCTATCCTCAACAACTTTCCTTTTTAACTACCCTCAGTTATTCTTAACATGAACGGTAACTTGATATTTTTATATACTACAGTTGGAACTAAACAGATTCATTTTTGTAGACGCCAGAATTCCAAAAATAACGATAAAAATATTGTGAATAAATACGAATGCTGGAAAAATTGACAAAAGGTTTCAATTTTTCCAATACACGATTCATAGATGTCACGCGTCTCATTTCTACGGCTCCGACGTAAAGATACGTCAGAAAGGTGGAAAATCCACAAGAGGATGATATGGCGTTGACATTCTTGTTGTACTTCCATCGTTTAGTCTGACGTACAACGGCGTTCATATACAAACAGTGAAAGAGGACATGGATGTGGGAGTCGAGCTCGCCATTGGTTAGAACAACCCTCTTCGGGAAATCAGAGGGTGCTGGGTCCCGTATATCGGTTCGTCTTTCTTCTACCCTCTTTCGTCACTTTCCACCCTCGGGTTTGTCGACAAGTTGTTTTTTTCGTTTTTTTTTTTTTTTCGTTTTCCCCGCAATTTTAGTTCTCCCTGAATCTCCCTGGGCAACACTTCGTTATCTTTGTCGAAGAGTTCACTCTGCGATGAAGAGGCATTCGCGTAAAGATGAGACGAACGAGAAAAGGGAATACGGAGTAAGAAGAGAGGAAAGCAAAAGAAGAGAAGAGAGACGAACAGCAGGTCATGCTCATGAGATGGAAAAGGCGCTATGAAAAAAAAAAAGTCACTTTGTACATAATAATACGTGCTTTACAAACGAAAGAAAATGAGGATAAAAGATGGCGGAAAAAGTGAAAGGTAGCGAGAAGAGATGCGCCGTGGGCATAAAAAAAGCTGGAACCAACCAAGACCACGAAGAGTAAAATGAAATTGGCAAAAGAGTCGTCTCAAGTGCTCTTTGAAATACATCCACAGTCGCGGTGTTTCCCTCTCTCTCTCTCTCTCTCTCTTTCTCATTTTCTCAATCTTTGATTCCGCTCAAGAAACTCTGAAACTTTCATTTTTATTTCACGAAGAGTAAAAAGGCTGAAAAAATTATGCTGGAAACGTGTGTAAGCAGTAATTTCGTTTAAGAAAGACGAAAGGAGTATCGGAATTGAGTGAATCGATAAAAAATTGTTACAAGAATAATCGGCCGAATAAATCGCAACCACAATAGGAAGCAAAGCCTCAGGTAACGCATGTTTCCTCCTCTCCGTACAGCTTACGATTAACAAAATGTGTGAATGCCCCACACAATCCACACCGCACGTCGAATTCTGTTAATGTAAATGTGCCCGTGTGTATGTGCGTACACATGCACTTGATCAGCCTAATAAACAGTGATTGAGATGGATGGTCATCCGATTGCTGCTGATATGCGATGGTCGAGTGAGGCAGAGAACGACATATTATGACTGCAGGTATACGAAGGCCCTCCTCGTTCAACAACCGGCGACCACATTGCCGAGCAAACGAAAGATCGATGTATACCAAAAGTTTATTTATTCATAAACCTTTACGGCCATTTATTATTGATTCCCCTTGACTTTATTCTCGAAGCATCACATTCGTGGCAAATTTTCACTGCATTAGGTCAACAAACTAGTTTCTCACTACAGAATACAACACTCGTCTCTCGGACGTTCTCATTGGGAACGTTGAAAAACGAAGATGAAGGTTCGAATTTAAAGCGGTTCAGCAGTGAATTAAAAAACCGTTGATACGAATGAAACTTTGGAAGGGTATTATCTAAGATGCAATGACCACTCTTTCAAAATTTCAGGGTATGTTGCCAGGCAAATTATTCCGAACGAGTCATTTAAAATTACCTATTTTAACATGGTTCTTATGACAGTTAATTCCATTTTCACCGAAGGGTCATGGTACCTTTTGATAGAGATGAGAGATCTAATTGAAATTTTGAGTATAGAAAGATGAAATCGTGAACTTTCCAATGATATCTAAAAAATTGTGTCTTGCCAGGGATTTTTCTGAGAAATTTCATCGCGAAAGTCATCGTGTGTGCAAATCTCGGATATACAATATGTCTGTCATTTCGCACGAGAAAACACGCGACTAGCACGCGGTTATGTTGAACTGTCATGGGAGAATGCCTACGTTTCTTATTCGGCGCTTGCGTACTGACAGCATTAAATACTTTTGTCCGCTGAGAGTTTATTTATAATCATATTCATTTGAAATTATGGATAAATATCACAGAAAACGTCATCGAAAATCATGCATACATTTTATTTAAACAGAGTATTTAGAAAATACCATGATAGGTTTCATGATATTTTTTAACGTGACTATTTTGACTAGTCACTGATGGGCCGTCTTAACGAAAAAGAAAAAAACTTATTGATAGATTTCGCTAGCAAGGTTTCGAAAATTGAATCGTTTTATTTTTTAACACGCGGTAAGAAACGATGGCTCATAACTTTCTTTAACTTTACTTTGAATTTGCTGACATGCTTCTGGTACAGATAGTGGCAATCACAGAATAAGATACCGTATCATATTATTTATACACATTTCTGTATGTATATAAAAAGATGTGCATACATATAGAGATAGGAAAACAGAGATATATGTTTATATTGTAGACATGAAGCCGGAGGGATTTGCCGAGCATAGCGATGGAAAGTCGGTCGGCCCGGCACCGTTTCACCGTGAGGAACTGGGACAGAAACGGCGTGCGCGAGCAAGCCGCTTATATTTACGATCGAGGTTATACGCGAGTTGCGAGGAAAAAAAGGCGAGAAGGAGGAGCAGCCGGGTGGAGAGGAAAGGTGTGGGGAAGGGAAGAGAGTATGGAAGATACAGAAATTGAAGGAATCCCCAGCGAGATTTAAAAATTGTTTTTCTTCTTCTCTATTATTTTCAACTTTATACTTGAATATAAAATGTGATTCCACTTCCTGTCTTCAATCATCTGTTACATTTTATATTCCTTGCATTTCAATTGGCAATTCCTTTCCGATAGTCATTTAACGCGAGATCGTTTTAATAAACCCGTCATTTGATTTTATGGTCTGTGGCAATTCATTTCTATGAATTATCTACTATGACATTACGCGGTCGATTAGAGTTCAAGCGCTCGTTAAGGAGGCTTTATTGTTTATCACGTAAACATTATTTTCAAACTTGACGGCATACAAGTGACGTTGTCACTTAACCTTTTTTGCCAAAACACTGCCGGACTCGTACAAAGTATTTTTTCATAAAAATATTTTTCCTATGAGTTGAAACGTTCCAAGTATCAATCAAACCTCTTGAAAATCGCTGCTGCACGAGAATCAAAATCAATAGGTTAAATTTTTCTCATCAAGAACGCCAAGACGTAGCGAAAAGTTATGAGACTTTTTATACTCAATTGAAAGTAGAAAAAATCAACGTCAGTCCCATCGACATGAGCTTCTGTGGCGCTATTCACGCGATCAAGGAAATGTCTCCAAAAACGCATAACGCGTGTTGGCATGAGCAGCAGCGATGAAACTTTCAACGGAGAGAACGCGGCGAGAGAAAGGTTTTGGTGATATTTGGAGTAGGAAATAAGGCTCCCGCCAAGGTTTTTCATGCAAGATGGCGCGAGTCGCGGCCACTCTCGGTATTTGGTCTTTCTCTCAAAACTTTCATATATACATACAGTTTTCACGCGTGATCTGAGACATTAATCATAAAAGTTTCAAGCTCGTTGGTTCTTGGGAAAGTTCGAGTGCCAGAGAGTCAGTGTTACAACGACCATTTGCCAAAGAAAAAGAGATGAAGAGCGAGAAAATGTATGTTGAATATGAAAACGGTGATGAGAGAAAAGAAATATCAGTTCGTCACAGCGAATGTTAACGAGACTTTTGTGTTTTTTTTACTCGTATTTCGTATATTTGTAAAAAGTTTTATTAACTTGTCTCACGAACCAATTCGGTAAAAGCAACAAAGTATTTGCTCGTACGACGAGAAATGCAAGAAAATATTTCGTTTTTGTAAGAAATAAATCGTGTCTTTGAAGAATAATTTGATAGCAAAGATGCGAAAAGTCACAAGTACAAGCAAAAGCAGAAAAACCCTTCAATGTATTCACATGTCCGTCGAGCGTATATGTGCGGATATGAAAATGGAGGAATATATATACGAAAGATTGTGGTGCGCTTGGTCAAACTAAATGAAATATCGAGGATTCGTAGCACAACCAAGGTAACCGGGTTTCCGGTAAAAAGCAGCAACTATTATTTGGGTACAAATACAATGCATCAAAGTCAGTGTACATGGACAAAGAATGAATGTATAGGTGACCGAGACGATGTTCAAAAAGGGAGCCAGAGAAAATGAGAAAAGAATGAAATAAAGGATAAAGAGGCGCAGCAGTGGAAGGCGGCGGGTTGAAGTGTCCGTGATCAGACAGCGGAAGGGGAGAAGAGAAGCATTGGTAGTGAGAAAGGGATTACTACAAGAATTCCTCGCGCGGAGCAGTGTCGAGATAGTTTCAATCGGACAAATTGAGGCAATTCATTTTCCAACTGACCGTCGACCTGCTTTTCCCTTTCTCTCTATCTCTCTCTCTCTCTCTCTTTCTCTCCATATAAGTGTCTTTATCTGCTCTCTGGCTCTTTCTCTTTCCCGACAGGATGACCCGGCTTTTGTGCTGAGCATGTACGTTACATGCATCGGATGTGTCCGGCATAAGCCCACAGAGTACAAAGCGAATTTGAGACTCGATTGCTTCGTTAATTACCATATGCCGGAGGGACTGTGTAACTTGGATTTATATAGTAGAGAAATGGGACCAAAACAGCAGCAGCAGCTCCTGGATGGCGCGCACTTGTTTAAACCAAGGCTGCGCAACTGATTTTGCGCACTTGACAAAGTAGCGGCAAGCGCATGCATTGACGTCACACAATCCCACACTACGGCAAAGGTTCCTCCTCTCCCACTATACCGAACAAGAGACGAGGTGGAACGATCGATACTAAACACAAATTGCACCGTATACGCATTGACGATTGTCGCTCAAACCGAACACGCCGTTAAATCGAAATCCTACGGTGTAGATAATTATCACACGATGATTAGATGAATATTGAAGGCTTGTCTATTGAGTACACGATCAACAAATGCGGATTGAGAAATTCATGTGTGATACAAACATGATGAGGGGTAAACAGATTCTATAAAACACTAACTCAGCAAGTGGGCAAGTGTTTTATTTTTTTTCAATCCTGGTCGATAATTACGATATGAAAATTTCGATTTGTCCGTGTCACAATAAAAAATGTTAGTACCCTTCAAAGCGGGGATCAGCAAATCAGTTCATCAATTCAGCAGCGAATCAATTTGTACGCACTATATTAACATAGAAAATTTGTAGCAGTAGCGAGGTGTACGCTGTTGTAACGCAAAAATTTCTCTTCGTGTTTTGTCGTCTAAAAAACGGTGAAGAGATACGAAGAGATAAATTTTTGTTCGCCGAAGCTTTTAGAGATACATTGATATCCTGTTTCCCATCGCAGAACGAGCCGTGAAATTTATTCTTCATCATCGATACACCATCGCCATAATCTCCCTTTCGATATATCGCGTATTCTATGTCCATCTTCATTTTATCAGATTTCTATTTGCGCGAAATAATGCCACTAAAATGCATAGTAGATATATAAAAGCATGTAGAGTGAGCCACTTCGATACATTGCTCGATACCGCGAGAATCGAGTCTATATGTCAAACCGGTGAGTTTTAATAGAGGGAGAATAAAAATAAAGGAAAAAGAGAGAAAAAAACGGGATCGCTCGAGGGAAGAGCCATATTCGATGGTCAACTGTGTGCGCTCGGCTTCCTCGCGCTCCGCTATCGATTAGATTCGCCGGAACGATATCGCTCGGCAGAACGTATATATCACCTCTGATCACCACTTTCCCCCTCTTGCTCTGCTCTTTCTCTTTCTAACTCTTGCAGCGCAATCCGGTCTTTATATAGCGTGCGCCTGCACACCAAAAACGTAAATCCCTCATCGACTAGTCCTTGTACATTATTTTTTCCCCATTTGTTCTCGAAGTACTGTTCGTGCGCGCTGCTCTAAGCCGATTTGCTCTCGCATGATTTTAACGCGTCGGTATGCGAACGGCTTTGTTAGGCTTAAAAATCGATTTCAACGATTCTTTGGATCTTGACCTGTCGGCCCACGTATGCGCTAGATGAAATCTCATTTAACGAATGGATCGAGTCGTTTTGTCAATAGAGCCAAATCATTGCTGAAAATGTGTACACTTTTCACTACCATTCTGAGAAGTTTTGAAGTGAAATTCATGCAACGAAAATCTTATCGAAGGAGATTGTTAACTATAATGACTAGTGAGAGCAGCTCATCGTTTTAAAAATGTCGAGCCAGTGAAAGAGGGTCGAAACGCGAATGGATTGCACGTTCAATGAACGCCCATTAAATATCAATTTGTGAGAACCTTGAGACGAGACTGGATCGTTTAAACTGGATTACTGCAAACCTCTCTAGGCAACAAACTTTTCAAACTCGGTTAATTCGGGGTGCTGGACGTAAAATATCGAGAGAGACGCAGTTGGATCTTGAGCGAGAGTATTTGAAAATAATCTTCCGAAACGAAAGCTACACACTTTTTTTAGTATCTCCCAAACGATCGAAACAGCATTGACCCACTTAGAGAAAAGAACGCTATGTTCGTGTAATTGGGAGCATCGAAAAAAATTTTCCGTGCCCGCGACAAATAGAGCCAAAAGTCCCGGAAGAGTCATATAATTGTTGCACATTGACGTGATGTATCATGGTACGCGATATAAACAAGTCGCTGAACCGAAAGGAACAGGCGCGGGGCTGAACGATACGAGAAAATAATGGGCGTAAAGTTGTCGACTGTACAAACTAGTCGTGAACACAGTGCGTCAGTGAAGAAACTATGTACATTTATATACACACATCCAAGTCAAGTATCCAAGGTATACGAAGGAGAGCCAACATATACCTATATGTGTGTGAAAATATTTCTCTACAGGTATATATACGCGAGGGTTGAAGTTGAGCTGAGACTGGTATATCTGTACGCGAGGAGAAGCAAACTTTTCGCGTTCCGCTAAATCTTCTCGCAACAAGTTCATCGTTAAAGAGCAGCCAGAACAAGAGAAGCAGAGAAGCAAAGAGAAGAAAGAGAAAAAGTCAGAGAAAGAGAGAGGGGAGAGAGTTGGCTCGGAATAAACGGGCAAGGTTCGGAGCCGTTGGAAGAACCAAGTGGAAGAGACGCGAGCAACACATTTAAATCTCCTACTCTCACACATGAACAGGAGCAAAAATAGTTGCGAGCAGAGTGGCGGTATTTGCAGCAGCAAAGCTGTACACATCAGCGCGAAAAATTAAAGGGGCCTGATGCGTCTTTATTCACACATATATTTATATATACACGAATGTGATACATTCATGCGCTGTAATGCATTCTGCACGAGAGACGTCCAACACACATACACGAGGCGGATATAACGAGGGTTTCGGTGCATTAATGCTGCATCAGCGAGAACGGTGACGACGAGAGCCACACCGCCGCGCGGTCGACCACGAACTCGCTCAAGGCAAACTCACTCGATTTCCACATCTACACCTATGAATTTCTATGACACATGTATGTATACAAAGATCAGGAGTGGTTCAAGTAATATATGGATAAACGGTTTAAACACAAGCGCGCAGGAACAGTGATGAATGAATGGATGGATGAAAACCTTAGTTGACCGGGTGCGCGCGTACTCACTCACGAATATTGTCAACAAGAAAGCGAACGGTAAGTCTTTGAGACATACTGTTACGGACAGTTTTCATTTTTCCTCGACTGTAGTACAAGCCCCGAGACAAGCCCTCTTGTATATATTAACCCTGGAACGGTAAACTGGGGTCAAAAACGACCTCAGGCAACTTTAAATCCAACGCCCTTATCCCTTCGTTCTCCCGGTTTTTATTGTTTTGCCGCATTTTTGACTAATTGATCCTGCATTAAAAAACGAAAAAAAAAATGAGTTCAAGTTGTACCCTTTTCGTTGAATTTTACCGGAAATGTGAATTTTTCAAAAGTGGGGTCATTTATGACCCCAGGTTACCGGAATAATAGGTCAAAAACATAAGGTTACCGTTCTAGGGTTAAGTATGAAGAGTTGATCATCATCCATAATGAATTTCTGCACAAGAGACGCATTCGGTGACCTTCATTGACATCAGTGTTGAAAACGCAAAAATATGAAGGATTGATAGATCAGGAATGGGGTTTAAAGTCCGTTGACTTACAAAGCCGATGGCCGGTTGTTTTATAGAGATTTCAGTTATAATCCCCATATCGCAGGCGACCTTTTCCACTGGTATAAAAAGAACGTCGCAATTCTTCGACTGCACCACAGTCCGAGGCAAAGTTATGCATCAACAGAGAGACTCGTACGCGTGTAATCGACACTCGATCGATATGCTACCACGACTTACGTACGGATGAGGTTTACCGGAAGCAAAAGCACAACTCTGCGGCTGTATCAACGAGACAGCGTGTTTGGTTACAGGTGTGGAATTGCCGAACGTATATTGTGGTTTGAAATGCGATAGAATGCACGTCATACATCGTGAGAATCCATTTTAAAAACTACTCCAAATGTTAGATTGAAAAGTAACGAATAATAAAAAAGCAGATACTGTAATAAAAAAAAGTGAAAATTACGGTGAAACCTCACAACGTTCCCCGATCGCTTCTCTGTCTGACACATTTGCAGTATATTCAATGAAAGCTCATGATATTTTATTACATTGCACAGCTTGCGATGCTGTGTCCTATTTCCTTGATTTTAGGGTAAGGCTCGCTGTAGCGCACTGGCAAATCTCCAAGTGGGCCCTTCCAACGTCAGTGGTTTAATATGTTAAATGTAGTTCTTTATTGGGTATTTCCTGTTCAAGTAAGAATCCGTAATTAAATTTAATCAAGTATCGTAGAATGATACGTTACAGGTTCCGTATACACAAAGAGTTTCAGCGTCAAAAAGGAATAAAAGGAAAAGGGAAAGAGAACGAGAGAGGGAGAGAGAGAAAGAGAGAAACACTGTGCGATTTGATGTTTGGCTGAAAAGACAAGACACGAGTAACATCACAGTTTGTCTTGCCTGCTCGCGTTAAACTCGTGAATTATTTATATATTCGCGCGTCTGTTTTCAATGATAATTGTCGTGTGTGCGACGCAGGAGGCCCATCATTAATATTCATAGAAGGAGAAAGCTGTGTTAATGCGACGAGACACGACGTAGCCTCGCTTTTAAAAAGAATCTGTCAAATATGGATGTAAACAAAAGATCTAACCACTTGTTAAATCGATGAAAGGAAGAAAGGGAATTTGAAGAAATGTTCCGAGCGAAAAAAGGGGGAGAACAGCAGAAAAGCTGGGCGGTGCGAAAACAATGATGCTGGTTGAGCATGAGAGCATGAGAAGATGAATTCCTCCATACATCGGAACACACAAAACATGTGCATCAAGGCCAAAGGTGAAATCATTATTCACACGAGTCCGACGATAAATAACGGCAAACTGCGTTCATGTTGTAATAGAATTGCAAAAATCATATTAATCGATTGGTGCATGAATAATCTATGGGGAGAAGATGACGCGAGATAAATTTATCAAGCTATTTTGAACGAAGATTTCGATTCAAGAAATTCTAGAGTTATAGAACCAGAAGAAAAGAAAGGGAAAGGGATGATGTCGAACAAGTTGGTCAAGAACTGCAAAACTTTCTCAACCCAATCACATTGTTGCATGTAATATATGTCTAGATCAAAAGCAAAAAGAATGCAATTGGAAAAAGTAGCGAGAAAAGATAAAAATATATCTATAGCCTTGACTATGGAGGATCGAAAACTTTTTCTACGCTTAAACACTATCCATGCGACGTCCACAATTGGAACTTGAATGAACGTTCCAGTTTGCTGAATGTAACAATTCGTATTTATTCCTACGAAAACAAACGCACACATTCATCCACACACGTATTGATTCTGATAACTTGGGAAAGTAATAAAATATGGATCGATGTAACATGTAAAAAAAAAACTTGATCTTCACGATGTAGAACACGATTTCACGATCGCTTCGTTGGCAAGTGATTCTATAATACGAGACTCTATATCAAATATTTCACGTTTTACGATCACCTCGAGGAAGAGGGAGAAAGAGCAGAGTAGGTAGAGAAAGGGAGAGAAAATTGGAGATGGCAATAAAACAATGTTTTGGTGGACGTTCTGAATAATATGGGAAAGTCATGCCTCATCCAAGTGTCATGCAATTTATTATATGGGGAAAAAGCCCGAACAAATACATTTGTTTTATAAATCTTTTGAATAAATTAAAATGTCAATGTTGGTAAAGTAGAATATTGACTTTCACCGAAACTCTAACAAGTCTGAAGATAAAAAAGTAGAAAACCGAAAGTTGACTGGCTAACTTCACGGTGGGAGTAAAAACTCGTCGCTTCTGTCATCGGATATCGACTTTCATGAAAATCGGTCTTGATGGGCATCAAGAGACCTTCGATCGTGTCGTCAAATGTACTTGTCCCGAAACTCTACCGAGACTCTAGATGAATTAAAATCATTTATATCTGGACTTAGAATAACATCGGAAAACAAATGATACATAATTATTTTCGGTATGGAAAGGAGATTAGATGTAACGAGCGAGTTCTTACATAAGAGAAACTGCCAAGTGAGAGGCTATGGAGTGTTCTAAAGACTGTAAGCAAAAGTATTTACGATAAAAATGAGGGAAAGGTTACGATCGACTAGACACCGAAGAATTCCCTTGGAAAGAAGATAAGAATAACTTGCTGTACGATTACAGGTGTACAAGAAGGATTGTATACAGCCCCGGAGAAGCGAGTTACAAAGTCGCCTTTTTCGTTCTAAAGCTTTACTCCTTCGCTTCTACACGCTACGGTGTGTCAATGACCTCCGTAGCAATGCTAGAAAATAGTGTGGAAACAACACTCATCTTGTATAGTAAAAAAGTTTCTATGTATACATATATAGTTATCAGGTGAGGTCGCTGTGTGGAGCAAGCGAGAGAGTGAACGAGGAGTAGCGCGCGCGCGCGCGCAAAAGAGCAATGTGTCCGTAATACACTGTTAAATTCCAGTGGTGGTGCTGCTGTTGTTCTCTACTCCTCGTCTCCCACGTCGTACGGCTCTTCTCGCGAACACGTTCTCGGACGATTCGCCAAGAGATCCGGGACCAGTCAAGAGACGAGGCCCTCAGGGTGCATGAAAGAGCAAGGGAGACAAATTGTCTAATGACAATTCTCGCAACTTAATGACTCTCCGTACGAGGAGATTGAAATAGCTCGTGCTTCATCAACATTTTCTCAATAGAGGTACGAGAGATTTCATTTCGCGAACGACGGACCATGTACTCGCGAGCCACAATTACAGTTTTTAAATGTTTTTTTAAATCACTGCGCCAACTACGCATTTATTTTATTCCGCGATATGACAAATTCTGCATAAAATTGCGTACACCAACTTCGGGATATTTTTAAACTGAGAAAAATAATTTGGTAATCAACAACAAATACAATGTCTGCAAGTTGTCTCGCGCTCCGGAATGTCTCACGCGATAAAATTCTGACCGAAAGTTTCAGCCTAAAATTTATATACTGCATAATTATTTTCCTCGTAAAGTTTCATACGTGCCTCTCGCCCGGGAGCCTGCACGCGGCATCGCTGTTTCATTTTTAACGGAGCGAAAAAAAAATGAGAAAGCTTTTCATTCTCTCTCTCTCCACCTTGCATAGTCACTCGAAACTATGGACACAAAGAAAAAAGAAAAAAGAGACTACGAGGAAAAGAAAGTGAGATGGAGAGACGGAGCATCTATTATAGTAAGAACGCGCACAAATGTTTGAGTGTACGCGCACATGCGCCTCCACAGCGGAGGTTTTGCGCCGGCGTGCCACATGGCCGCCACCTTGGCAATGCGTTGACCCTAAAGTAGCACGGTTGTCGAGTGTATATTATAACGTTACATATACGTTCACATGTAGTATAGTATATACGCAGCACTAATACCACAATCTACGCGAGAGTAGCGAGCACACGGATTATCCACTGGTTTCGTCTGGTCGTCGTCGTCGCCGTCGTCGTCGTCGTTGTCGTCGCGACGTCGTTATCGTCGACGTCGTTGTTGTCGTTTTCGTTTTCTACCGTTCGCTCTACGAGTATGAAATCCCGTTGTTTACAATATTAACCGAGGACCCGCTGACTTGGAAAAGTGATGACTCAACTTTTTTTTTGCACCCTTCGACGCGAAATGGATGTGAATTCACAAGCATCAATTATTAGTAACCGCAACTGACGTAACGGACGCAGAAGACTAAAAATCTTCAACGGCGCACGTGAGTCTCGTCATACAGCGATGTATCGATAAAAAAAAAGCTCAAGTCTGTCCAACAATTAGAGACCGTGCGGATAAAAAGTTGAGCCGGCTTTGTCGAAACACCTGTACTCATAACCGCGCGAGTCTACGCGCACTTTCCTTTTCATTTTTAAATTCGTATCTCTAAAAAAAAAAAAGCTGCTCCGCCTCTTCGCGGAGATCGGTCGCGATAAGATATTGAATAGCTTGTATATACGTTGACTGTCGTGTCACGCAGATAATAAATAAAAAGCGAGACAAAAACGAAAGAAGGAAAGATTGTAAGTGCGCGCGATATCATTTGTGAGCACCAGCTGTTTTATTTCATCTCGTCATCTCTTTACGAATGCAAATCTCAATGCTGGAAGCCAAGGGTCATAAAAGCACTATTACCTTAAAAAAGGGGAAATACAGACTTGTGCTCAATATTTTACAAAATTTGCGGACATTACGATTGGACGATTTGAAAAAAAAAAAACTGGGATTTATTTTGCACAATTTATTTTGCACATCATATGTAAACTTCAAATATAGATTAGATTTGTTTATTTGTTTATAGGCTTTCGCCTTTTACAAAGGAGATCGTTTTAAACATATGAATACATGTAAAGTACAAAAGTAGTGGAGTACAGCAAGTTCGGTTTCTGTCCTGTTCTGAGTTCTTATTATTTTACTTTAAACTTAAATTTAGCTATATATATATATATATATATATTTGCCTCTAGTCCTTTCATAGCCCTAACATAAAAGCTCTAGTCTTACAGACCTCGAGGACGTAATAGGCCAGATTTCTCGCATTGCACTCGTCAAGATTGTCCAGCGCTACGTGTGGCTGTGTTATAGGGAGATATTTCTCTCTAAGTGGAGTATAGACCGGGCATATGCTTAGAATATGCTCGAGTGTTTCCGGTTGAAAGTTGTTGCACAAGGAGCATATGAGATTTCCGTCGATTTTGTACGAAATTTTCTTGAATCTAACGATTAGAATGTTTCTGCCGGAGAGGCGAGCTTGAGCTATCAGCCTGATTAGTGTTAGTGGCAGTGGGAATTTTAAATATTCTTCCGCTTTTAAATCGTTCAGCTGTTTGATACCTTTATATAGGGGGTTATATGTGGATAGCAAAGTTCTGACAACGTCTGACGCAAATTGTTTCGATTTGATACATGCTAACAGCGTTTCGAGTTGTGCCGATATACTTGCCGGGGAGATGTTATTCAAAATATTCGGTATACCAATTTTGTTCAGACATTCTTTCAAGTTGGAGTACCAATTGTACTTGTTATTATTATTATTGCTGTCTGCATCTAGTGCCACCAATTGATCGAAGGCTATCCTTGGATAGCGAGTTGGCTCCATTTCGAGAATCCTTTTCGCATACATCATTGTTCTTTTAATTACTTGGATTGACGTAACGGATGAACCTGTTTCTAGCCTAATTAGGTAGTTTGGAGTATTCACTGGCACTGCTAATAAATTTTTGTAAAAACGGAGCTGTACTTTGTCAATTTCATCCATATGGCGTAGTCCCCAAATATTCGCCGCATAAAGAAGAGTCGATCGAACGACTGCTTCATACAGTTTTAGCCTGGCTTGCCATCCATTAACCCGAGCTGTTATCATAGGTCCCCAAATGGTACCTATGGCTATCTTGGCCTTTGATACAAAGAATTTACACGCCGTGTTATAAAGTCCTGATCTAGTGAATGGCACCCCTAAGTAAACATATTTGTCCACTATGTCAAGTGGGTTGTTTTTATATTTGATTGGTCTTATTTTTTTTGGTCTACCTGCTTTTTGGAAGATCAATACCTTTGTTTTGCTAATATTGACTTCTAATTTATTTTCGTTGCAATATTGTTCGAGTGTATTTAACTTGTTTTGTAAGTCAATTACATTGCTTGCCAAAAGAATTAAATCATCTGCGAAGAGGAGGATTTCCATTTTTTCTATTACGTGTGTATGTCCACTGTTTATGAAAAATTCACAGATGTCTGCTAATAAGAGTGAAAATAAGATCGGACTTGCTGGATCGCCTTGCAATACTCCTTGTGTAGTTTCTATGTCCCCTGTTTTTTGATATCTGCTGACTCTCACTTGAAAAGATGCTTTATTATATAAGTTCCTTAGTGCATTGATTATTTTGTTGCTTACCCCTGCCGAATACATTTTTTGCCAAAGAATACTATGGTTAACCGAGTCGAACGCCCTCCGAAAGTCGACAAAGACAGCAAATAACTTTCCTTTGGGTTGAGATAGTGCGAGGCCGATTTTTGCATTCAGTGTAAAAATATTATCCTCGCATGCTCTCTTTTGTCTAAATCCTGCTTGAGCCTCCGGTAGTATGTTGTATCGTTCACACCATTCTTGCAGTCTTTTCGCGATAACCGTGGTAAATATTTTGGAAAGGGTGTTTGCCAGTGCTATTCCCCTATAATTAAGTGGATCTTCGGCATCTCCTTTTTTGTGAAAAACAATAACTTCGGACTTAGTCCAGTTTGTTGGGATCTGACTAGTGGAAAAAGCGCGATTGAAAAGCCGTGTTACTCCGTTTATCCATTCAAGTGGCATCCCCCTAAGAAATTCGGTCGGAATTCCGTCGGGGCCTGGGGCTTTGTTTGGTTTTGAATTCCTCAGTATACTTATAATTTCTTCTACTGTGATATCATTGTCTAGCATCGGATTTATACGTTCTGTGAAAACCCTTTCTATTTTTTCTCTGGGAGGCAGCAGTTTTTTGTAAAAGTTTTGCCAGTTCTCACCTGTAATTGGGCATTGTTTATACGCATTTCTTTTAAGTTTTTTATACGTGGTCCAGAAGGTTTTGGAGTCTTTTGAATTCGAGAGAGCACTCTGGATTTGTACAAGATGGTCTTTCTTTTTCGTTTTAATGAGTTTAGAATAGATGTTTCTTGCTGCTACATAGTCTTTTTCTGTCTCGTGTTCTCTCTTTTTAACCCATCTACGGAATAGCCTGTTTTTTTCTTTTTTTGCTTGTATACAATCGTTATCAAACCACAGTTTCTTGTTGTTATCAAAATTTTTTGGGGTATGGGTCATTTCTAGCTTATGCGCAGTGCTCCAAATTGTCTTCACAATATTTTCATTCATCGAGTCAACATCTACTACTGTCTCATCCAAAGGTGCTATATTTTTCATTTCGTTCCAATATTCCTCATATTTCGTTTGATCCCATCTAAGGAATGGCTCGGTCGTTTTGTTTTCTGTTTCGGTTTTTAGCGGTATTTTAACTGGCATTACCAAATCGACTTTAATCGGCAGGTGGTCTGATGTTCCTTCATTAACTACTGTGAAGTCTTTGCAAATATTAAATCCCTGAATATTAATCCATACGTAGTCAATTGTGGTGTTGCTTTTGCCAAAGAAAGTTAACCCACCCGCGCAATCTGATTTTGAGCGTCCATTGAGGACTATCAAACCAAGTGACTCGAATTCATTGACCAAAATTGACCCGTTGCTATTTATTTTGGTGTCTAATGCTTTTCGCGTTTGCGAAAATCCTGTACCTTCAACTATTAGTTCTTCAATTTGGTTTAAATCCCCGATACGTCCATTAAAATCTCCTCCTATCATCATCGGTACATCATACTCTTCACGTAGTTCGCAAACAAAGTCTGTTAATAGTTGTAGTCTGTCGTTATAAAAATTGTTTTTCAGGTAAACGTTAATCACCAGCAGAGCCTGTTCCCCTATATAAAATAATCCCGCTATCCAAATATCACTTTTGTCGATAATAGTGAACGATGTTACATAGTCTTTGTTTATTAGTATGCATGAGCCTCCACTCGCCCTACCAACCGCGCAGTCACGTGTAGCTGTACTCGTAATTATTTCAAACTTTTGTAGTATGCTCGGTAATGTCAGTTTGTCGTTAATACTCCAAGTTTCATTGAGGCAGATTATTGTTGTTTCTGACCATTTTACGTCCGAAGGATTTGTGATTGTGTCAATAAAATTTTGAATTCCGTGAACGTTCCAAAAGATTATGCTCTGTCTAATTGCATTTTGATTTTTACTGAATATTTCAACGTTAAGATTAATGTTATTTAATGTTTCAACTGAATCTGCTCGAAAATCTGCTTGAAAATTTTTTTCTCTTGAGTTAATAATTGGAGTGGTTTTTGTTTGATTATCACTTTCTGTTTCTATAAACGAGTTTCTTATTAAACTTGTTCTGTACTCTATATTAATATTATTCTCAAACCCCTCCCAACTGAGACTAGTTATTTTACTTTCAGTGCTTTTTTCATTTAGCTGAGCTTTTCGCTTGATATTACTAATTTTACTGCAGTATTTGCGAGCTGCTCGGTAAGTTCGGGAATTCACTCGGGTTCCTTCTGCGACGAAAATTTTCGATCAGCCCCTCGCCTTCTTTCCAAAAATATTCCGTGTCGTTAATCCAAAGACGTCCGAAACCGATCTTGATGGTGTGTCCTTTTGTCTCTTCTTCTCTGGCTATTCTTCTGATTTCCCTCTGCATTTGTCGTTCCGCGTAAGTTGTATCGTGTTTGATGGTGATGTTTTGTAGTGGGACGCCGTTCTTCCTTCGCATCAGTTGTTGTTTTGCCTCTGCATTCTTCATTTTGACCGACAGGAGAATTATTTTGCCCGCTTTCCTTACCGGAACAACTTCTTTTACACACTCTTGAATGTCCAGTTCCGTGCTGAGAAAATCCTTGACTGTCTTGTCTGGCGAGTCATCTTTAATCTCGAGTCCTCTGATGATAACATTGTTTCTCTTGCTGTCTTTCTCTCGGATTTCCTCTTTTCTTTCCAGTTGGGAAACACGGTCTTTCAGGTTCGCATTTTCTTCTTCGAGTTGTGTTAGCAATGCTTTGCAATTTTCACTGCTTGCAAAGACTCTATCCAGTGACTCTTTGAAGGCACTGTAGTCGTGTTTGATTTCATGCACATCCGTCGTAAGTGTGTGTAGCAGACGAAGTACCTCGTCCATGCCATTCGGGTCGTGAGTCGAACCATGAGCCACGGAAGCGGTGTAATCAGTTTTGGTTTTTGAGGTTAGTGCGGCGGTCTTTTTGCCTGCTTGTTCTGCTTTATCGATTGTTACCATTGTCCCTCTTTTTGCTAGGTGGTCGGTAATTTTGGCATCGCTGGCGCTGGCGGCGCCATGGCGCGTGTTAACTCCTTTGACCATGCTTAACCTCACTTTACTTTTGACGATATATTTTTGAAAAAACCTTTGTAATTAGACTTCACTTTCTTGAGATAACACTCACCCGTGATCTTCGTATTTAACTCTATCGAAAATCACCCAATTTGACTTTTGTTAAACTTCACTACTATTACTTAAATCGTAAATAGTTCGGTCGCTCGTCAGCCGCGATCCGCCCCGTGTCGGTACCCACAACGATCTCCGTAAACTTCAAATATAAAAAATATTTATAAATAATCGTTTTTTAATATCCAATGTAACAAAAACAGAAGTGGCTTTATGGTGCGAAATGACGAATAAGTGGTCCGTGAACAAAAATGACCATGCGAACTTCCCGCTACTTTCACTCGATGCAACGTTGCCGCTATATATTCTTGTTTCTTGCAGTGAAAACCACGTACTTCGTCTTTGTTATTTATTTTCTTAAAGACAAGCTTCCTAAATGCGTTAAAAAAATTAGACAATGTTTCTTATATGTTTTTCCACAAGTGTGATTTTTTTTGCATTTTTATCATCATTTTTTGCAGCAAAAAAAAATAATAACTGCAAAGTTACTGTTAGTTTCCATAAAACCGCGTGTGATTCGTGGATTCTAATTTCTTAGTAACTAGCTTGCTTATTGGCGTGAAATTTTAACACGACCTCTTAAATACTGCAAACAGAAACATACTAAATTTTCAGAATTTTATCATCATTTTACGAGTCATCGAAATCATCGATATGAATCGGTTTCTTGAAACATTCAAAATCCATTGAAATTTCAAGCCAACAACATATCAATTTCACAATTTTTTTGCCTACTTTGCCACATGATCGGGCATTTTCTTATATCTCGAAGCACGAGATCGTAGCGATGCAATAAAAGAACAATTCTTTATCAAAACGTACACGCTTGATTGGGTTTGTGCTGTGTGTCTATCTTCACTGTACTCTGTAGCAGCGTGTAATCAAACGAAAAGTCATTCGGACAGCGTCTCGGTAAAAGCGAGTAACTCTGTATATGAATGTGAAAACGAATGTATATATAAAGTTTCGTTAGTTTCACAGCAAATACTCGTTCAAGCTGGACGAGCACGAAACCATGTAAGAAGAAAACGAAGGAAGAGAGCTCGGTACAGGAGATTGAATACGCTCTCGAGCTGGATATGTTAACATATAGGTAAGTGAAATCTATGTTTACTTGTCCATACGTGGGTATGCACATGTGAATGTGAGAGAAGCGTGTGTATAAAGGTTGTGGCATGTGCCGGTCGTTGATTCCCAAGAGGATCGTCGACCATTGGCTTCGAAGACGTCATTCTACAACAGCTGATCCACCCACGTAATCGAATGCCCGTTTTCTCTGACTTTGTGTCGCGCGCTGCTTTTGCCTCGATATAAATCCAAGCAAAATTCGGATCGGAGCCAACGATTCTGTGCTCAAGGTTTCTCGAACACTTTTTTTTTTTTTTTAATTTTCTGGCTATGTCGTCCGAGCTGCATTGAAATTTAATGGTTCAGCACTTTCGATTGTAACGCGATTCTCTGTAAACGGAGAACAATAAATATGCGTTACCACAAATTTTTCAGCAGCGCGCAAATTTACGATGTTGAAGTTTGCATCGTTGAATTGCAACGAAATTCCGTTTTTTCTTGAACAGATCTCAAGATTCTTATTCAATATTTGGTCAGCACAATGAAACGATCTTTTTTCGGGATCAAAATCCAAGATCGGTACGAAAATTGTCATGGCTTTTGAAATTCAACAACCAATGAATAGAAAAAGTTTTTTTCGTTAGACCTCAACGTTGCAAACTTCAGTGTCATGCAAATTTATATTCTGGGCCAGAAACGAACGAGGCTGAGTTTCCGAAAATGGACGCATTTTCGAATAAATCAATAAATATTGCCTGTGAACCGTTGAGGATTTTTTTTCCCATTCCGAAATTATTCCATCGTCCCAAAACGACAATGACAATTTTTTGGAAACAGTAAGAAGGTGGCCTACTTTGAAAACTTGTCATACGTAAAGACAAATTACCGAGCGACAAAAGTTAAGCGTCAATAAAGTCACGAGAGCCTTGAGAATTGGTTGCTTATGAGGCAACTTGGAAAGCCGGAAAACAAAATTCGTGTATGTTTTGAGATTTCGTGAAGAATGTCGTTCGAACAAATCGTATAATTATTCGGCAGCAACGGTGGTAACGATCTCATTAATAATGACAAATTTATTTTGGGAAGAAAGAGGGCGAATTCTAACTCTTGCGACAGCGATTACAAAGGCTTATCATCAAATGATAGAAATGAGCGATTTCATGGTGTAATCGAAATATTCAGTTGTTTATTTTTTATAACAACTTTTGTCACGGGGTACAAATCTACCCCATGGTGGCAAGTATGTAGTTCCACAGAGGTGTCGCAAGTAAGGGTTAAAAAATATTGAGTTTTCGTTGCATTTCAACGATGTGAACTTCAACATCGTTGCTGTTACCGTTCAGTCGTTTGGTCCTCTGGTTCTCGACAAATGTCCTAATTTGTTCCCGTGCAAGCATATGAGGCCATAGCACCGAGTATGGTGTTTTGCTGTCGAACGATTAATAGGAATTTTCAATTATTATTTAATCTTCTTACTGTTTTTTAATATTTTCCTCAAGCATTTGCGGGAACAAAATCAAGAAAAATTTGTCAACCGTTTTGTAAATATAATTCATGGAAAATACAGTTGAACGGAGTTTGATTCGCAAAATGAAAACTGTGTATTGTGATGGGTGTGGAATCCGAAAACCGAGAGAAAATAGTTCGAATGCAGAGAAAAACACGGTTTAAAAAAATAAGCGCGCCGCGTGTGCGATTCGAGGTGAAAAGATGGCGGCGTAGAGTGAGAAAAATGTTGAGAAACGAAAGTGGCTACGCGATGGTTGATGATCGAACGTTAAACGTGACTCCACGACGACGTAACTATACATAGGTTGCATGGAAGTTAACGTATATAGCCAAGTGTATATCGATCGAATCATGAGAGCGACCCACTTGGTTCGAGTCAGCAAAAGACAAGCGTTAAACCGTGGCGAACGTGACCCGGTCAACGAGACTATCACAGTCATAGAAAAAAGGGAAACGAAAATAAAAACAAATGTATTCGTAAGCGTCCGCATATTTATGTATATATTCATATCGAAAGGTATCCAAAAACATGAGTAAACCTTTGGAAAAACATCAAGAGCCTTTCCAGTCGCGATCTCATACATGAGCGAGAAAATCTCTTGGAAACGCGAGAAAAAATTAATGAATTCCCATGTACCAGATAAAAACTTGTTGATCCTGCTGGCACACGGTAATGTTTGCTCTCGGTCCGAAAATTAAGTTACTCCGGTATGGCCAAAAGGCTAAATATCCATTTTCAAAAATGAGACATATGTGAAAATAAAATGGGAGATGTGCGTTCCAGGTACAAGATCGATCATCGATGCTGCTTCACGGAAGTGCAAATAAAACTCAAATTAAATAAAACTTCGGCATGACTTATTTACCAAATGACCCACTCAACGTAACTCAACGTGTAGCAGTGAAAATACAAAATCATTGGAAAAGACTGCTGAATTGTCATGCAGCTACACAATGAAATGTCATATCAATGACACACTTGCAGATGCGTTAGCACCAGAAAACATTTTTGTGGCGAATGTTCATCACTCGCATCGTTAGTCACAAGGGAAGAGATGGTGAAAATATTTATTACCTTGGTTACCCTTTAGGGATGCAAGTACAAAGTAATAGAAGTTTTAGATTCAATACAAATGTCTTACAACTAATAAAAATTGAACTAAAACTAAATTACATCGAAATAAAGAAGAGCTACAATACAATATAAGGCAAAGCAACAGTAAAATAAAAAATACAGAAGCAAAGTGTACAGAAGCAGAACAGAGAGAGAGAGAGAGAGAGAGAGGGAGAGAGAAAGGGGCAAAGGATGTGGAGAAGAGGGAGATGAAATGATAAAGACTTTCATCTCGCGTGAGTAATCCGCCTATTCGTCGCGTATGTGGTCTCGGAAAAGCAATATATGTATAAAAAAATATTGAAACACCCGGGATCAGTGTGACGTTCAAATGGAATGGATTCGAGAAGTGAAGAGAAGGCTGGCGCGAGAGGGCGAACCGAAATGCCGCGATTCTGACGTCGCTTTTGCGTATCTTTTGTAACTTCATATCGCAAAGTATATTTTTCAAAATGCCTACATACGCACAACGTTCGAACGCTCTTAATCTTTTCGCCCTCATTTATTTTATTTTTTTAATCACGCAACGAAAAATATTTTCACAGATATATAAAACGGCTGAAATAAGTAAAAATGGTTAGAATTGTTGTCGCAGAAATAAAAAAAAAAAAAAACAAACCATTCCAATCGATGAAAATAAATTTCTTCGCGTTATATTGAAGCATTTTTATGATTGCCTCGATACACATGCAATGCGCAGTTGGTCTTGAAAAACATGGACGCTCAATACGCCCACAAATAGACACGCACACACACTCGGGCATAAGCATGCGAGTTATTAATAGAAAAAACGACTGGGCCGTGTGTATACCTGCGACTTTTTGCTCGTCTTTTCGCGTATCGAGCGTCAACACAAATGTGTATGCGAGAGGCAAACAATTGTGGCCTGTAGACTTGCCAGACGCTAAAATAAGAATTTTCTCGTAGACGCGAATGTGGCGCATGCATAAGTAATCCAACAAATTAGTGGATTTAACGCACGACAATATAGTACATACGTGAGTAAATAAATGTGTGTGTTCGACATTGTTCGTCAAGATTGATCCTACATCGAAGAAAAACAAAAAAAATATTGTACGAATTAGAAAGAGAGATTTGAGTTGAACACGATCCGGGAACGTGAGCAGACAAGTTATACGATCAAGATGGTAAATGAGGGTAAAAGAAAGAAGCAGGAGGAAGAGGAGAAAGAAGAAGGTTGACCAAGTGCACCTGGAAACTTGCACAACACTAGAAATCTTGAACGAAACGTTCTCTCTCAAAGTCTGAATTCCTTCCTAAATTTACTTTTAACTCATTGGGTCATGCATGCGTATATTCCATTGCAAAATTAACAGGAATCATTGAAAAATTTGAATCCAATGAAAATGGACTGTAGAGTCATCTCGTTGGAATTTAAAGAAATTTCTAATCTTTCGATTCCAAGTGCTCGATATCGTTCCGAGTTTGCACATCGCTCGTTTAGCTCGTCGATGCCTAAACGCCGCGGTACAAACTTTAACATCTGATCGTAATACATTAAATAAGGAAAACAATGAAAATAATGAATGAAAAAAAAAATTATCTCCATCAATTTTCACGTACTAATCGTAATCCAACATCCCGATATTTCGTGTACATTCCAACGTAAACATTGCATGCACTCGAAATACTTGAAGCACGGTCATGAGTATATTCATCGGCAAACAGCAGAGAGAAGCACACGGAAACAAGCCAGCTCTTGGTTTCGCGAGCTAATAGTAACTGGACGAATCTATTTATATCTCCTGAAGCGAGAAGCCCCGAGTACAATAATACACGATAGAAGCGAGTTGCGGAGAGCAAGTGTTTGACGAGAGTCGAAAGAGAAAGAGCGAGAATGAACAAGAGATAATCGGCACTCGAGGCTATTGCTTGCATTCAGCTGAGAAAGCTTCGCGCGCATCAACGGGTCACGATCAATTAAGGTTGCCTTGTCGCGAACCTCATTATTAGATGACAATTTGATATTTTTTGCTTCCTGATAGTGGAACCTATGTGGAGGTGAAAAATTTTTCTTCCAGTTTTCAATGTCAATGTGTTTAAATGTCCCAAAACATTGAAAAATCATATCTAGAAAAAATGTACGGATGTGTGTGTATATTTTTTGGCACTGTAAAATTCAAACGTTTATAACTCGAGAACGGTTTGTCCTACAGGGCTCCCGTTTTGCACAGATGTTAATCCATACACGGTCTTCATTCTCTAACAATTTTGTTAGAATTGGTAGAAAAATACAAATTGTAGAGCATTTTCAACTTTTCAAAAAAAAGGTGTCGACGCTCTAATTTCCACAAATTTTAAGATTTTTTATTAGACTATTTTTTTATTAGACTATCTCGGTATGCAAGAAAATGCCAGCAAAATTTCAGAGTGCATTACCGACTATTTACGACGATAAACAATTAATGAAATTTCGAATTTAAACACACGGCTTATGGGAATCTCGCTCCGACAGAGATGTAAGGCGTAAATGTTTAGATTTCGCGATTAGATATATTTTCAAAAAAATCTTGATACGTTAAGAAAACCCTGAGGATCATTCCTAAACAAAAAAAAATTAAGGATAACCGAAAAAATGCGATAAAAATCATCGATTTAGAAAAGTAATTACTTGATGGATAACCTGGATAACCTTTACCATGGCCAAGAGAATGCAATCGATTCAAATATGTCAACAGTGAGGCTCAGACAATGTAAATCAAATCAGAGTGAGATCGAAAAACCTCATAATAAAAAGTAATCCATAAATGATCATGACACTCGTCTCAAAAATCACCGACTTTTGTTATACTAATAAAATAATATTAACAATGATCATATATGGCTTATTTACAGTGTTACAAATAATAAGATATCTTTTGACTAGCTAATGCGATGGGGCAACCTTAACGAATTCTCACACTCTTATTTATCCCGAAAACGACAAGTTCATTAATGACAATGAAAAAACTTGAAATTGAATCTTTTTCCAAGACATTTCATTATTTTCGCGGGAGCACCAGATCAATCAAATCAAAAGAATCGAGTGCTGGTCGGTTAAGGAAAGGAAGCTTGATGAGCAATGAGCGTCATGTGAAAAGTGCCAACTCGACGCAAGAAAATCGACGTATACATAAAAATAAAAGTTTAAAGGCAGAAAGAGCAAAAGGTAAAGAATATACACGGACGATATAAAGTTCAAGAGTTTATCCCGGTTGGGAAGGGAAGCCCACGAAGGGCGAGAATATAGCCGAGAGAGAATATAATGTACGAGTGTGATATGGGTGAGGAGGATGAGAGGTTTGAGGAAAGAGAGGAAACGATATGTTGGCGAACAAGGACGAGAGAGCGAGGAGAAAGGCAAGGGGAAGGATTAGGCAACGAGACGGCGCGCGCCGTAAAACCGCCCGAGAAGAAGTTTATACATGTCCGTAGAATATATATGTATACGTGCTCATAACAGATAGAAGATTGCTGAGCGTAAATACACACACACACACACCGCGCGCGCGCGGGCGCGGACGCACGCGGACACACATACACACACACACCCTTAAACATGTATACAAAGGTACGAGGCGAAGAAGTGGAGGGTTGAGGTGGAGCTCCGCTAAATCGATATTAGCATCGCCGTGGCATCGGCACGACCTCGTGCTCGTCAGACTGTGGTGTTTCTTCCCTCATCGTTCATTCGGCGTCGTGCGAGAGGGAGACTTTTCTTTCTCTTACTTATTTGTGCTGCGTAACACTCAGTCTCGCGAGAAACCCAGACCTTCTCATCGAGAGAGAAGGATAAAAGGATCGACGGGATGGGGATTGGGGATTGAGGATTGCGAGGGCGGCGAGGGAGGATCGCGGTAGAGTTTGGTTCTGCAATGCTTTTTGCTATTTCCGCGGGAGCGCTATAAGATATCGGTATTCGCGACCCATGCAGGCAACACCGTGAGCGATACCTACTATCATTAATCTTCTCAGTCGGATCAGGTCGCGCGTTTGGACCCGTGATTCCGAATACGCTCGAGAAGTAAGCTCGCGCTAAATAAAAATATTGAAAGCAATTTGTACGACTAAAGACGAGAAGTGTGTTGAAAAGTTAAAAATAAAAAAACACGGAACCAAAGTGCAATTAATAATTAGGAATGTTTATTCACCTTTATTGTTTAGGAATGCGTCTGCTCTGCTGCTTCCTTTTTTAAAAAATAATTACGACACGAAATTTCGCAATTTTTTCATTCTTTGGTTTGCCAACGAAAAGAAAGCGCTTTACAATATGCAAAAAAGCTTTGGACAATTAACGAATATCCAAACGACTGAAAAACATTCGGTGTATTCCAACGCGAGACAAACTTCAATTATCTCCTTATTTATTCCATTCAGTTGACATTTTTTCATCGTTGCACAAGAATTAGTGCATACGGACAACGAGAGATGCAATTGAATATTTCTGCTTCCAGTATATACGAAGAATTTGTACATATTTACGAATATAACCGGCTTTATTGAAGAACTCTTCGTGGAAAGAAAACGCGACGAGAAAATGCGCGAACTACCAAGAGCCAAAAGCATGTGCGCCAACAAAAAAACTGTACAGTAAACATTGTGTATATATGTCTGTGCGTAGGTCGGTGTGTTTGCATTTATGTAGAAAGAAGAACCAACTGTCACGGCCAAAAGAAAGATAAAATTTATAGCGTCGGGAGAAATATGTTCAGCAAGAACAATACCTGCTCCGGGCTACAAAAAAGTCTGAAGAATGAAGAAAGACGATGAAAAAAGATTAAAAAAAATTTAAGAATAAAGAAATGTATAGAAATATGATGACGAAGGAGCCGACGAATCGGTGGATGAGGGCGGTTTGCTCGAGTGAAAAGAAGAAATTTGCTGGCTTTCCTGCGCGGATCGTGAGAGATTCATTTAATCAACTCGTGGAACGACCAAGCCTTACAAGTTTGTTCCGCATAACGGTAAATTAATCGGAAATCATAAATCGAGAGAGGATAATATCCCCGCGGTTGTGACGATTAAATAAATTATTAAAATATCTCTGCGCAACGCGGAACGACGTTAACAACCACAAAAATGCAATATCGCATTCGTTAAAAAACACTTAATATAGTCGAAGCATTCTGTGTGTGTAAATATTGGGTGCCTGTCGCGTTCGAAATATGTGAACGAGAAATGTGATTAATATCGCAATGTTCGCGTGTTCCCCGAAACATTTAATCGAATATAATTGACATTAGTTTTCGATCATAAAATTTGGCGTCACGATTTCAAATAGAAATTCCAACAAAGTGCAAATTCCATCCATTAATCGTCATTAATAATTAATCCACCACAATTATCACGTCACAAAAATAAAATCAATATCGCTCACTACGATAACGTTTTTGTTGAATAAACCTTTTTTTTTCAATATTCCGTGGCGTCAAAAATGGATGGCAACGGAAGAGACAGAGGGAAAAAGAGAGTTGTGCGTGAACGTCAGTGTTTTTCGTCACAATGTCTACGATGAGCCGCGAAGCAGACATGCAACGAAACACACCGAGAGACACCATCAGGAAAGAAAAGGAAAAGTAGACGAAAATTGTACGCAAAAGCGTAAAATATCAGCGTAGGCTATACCAGTGTCGAAATGAAAGAATATGGGTCTGAACAAGCTTACGTCGAGTGCGTAGAAAAAGAGAATGAGAAAGAGAGTAACAGAGGGAGATGAAAAAAGTAAAAGGAACTTTACTGTGAGTCTCGACGTTGTGGTAACGTCGACAACGTTGGTAAAACAACGAGATGGAGAAAAAAGACGGAGAGAAAGAAAGAGGTTATCGAGCCGACCAACGAACTCGTTTTCAGCGAACTCTAACTTTAAACACGCTCTTTCTCTCTTTCTCCTCGGCGGTCGTCGCAAGAACGCCTCGATTCCGCTCATACATATCCATACGCGAATACGGGTATACAAAGGCAGCCACGGAAATCCGTGGCGAATAAGCACGTGAGAGCGCGACGAAAAGGTTTTGTGCGCCGTATTAGTGTGTGGGTATTAAACGTACATATACGAGGAGTGAAAGAGACATAACGAAATCTTTCTCAAAAGTTGAAAGTGAAGCGATTCTTACATCATGGCAAATCCCCTTCACGGGGAAAAAGCCCGGACATTTGTTTTATAAATCTTTGGACTTAATTAAAACGTCAATGTTGGTAAGCAGAATATTGACTTTTGCCGAGACTCTACGGAGTCTCAAGATAAAAAGTGGAAAACCGAAAGTTGACTGGCTAACTGCACAGTGGTAATAGAAACTCGTCGCTTCTGTCATCAAAGATCGATTTTCATGGAAATCGGTCTTAATGGGCATCAAGAGAACTTTGGTTGTGTCGTTTGCGCGCATAAACATACATTCACGCACACACACTGCGCTTTTTGTATAATTTTGTCTCTGCAAACTTTTTTCTCAGCAATAACGGCATCAATCGTGATGATTTATGGCTCAATTGACGGGGACCAACGTAATTAGTCTCTAGTTGAATTTTCAGATCATGAAATTACTTCTGGGCTCCGTAATTAAAGAAAATGATTATCCCCGCCACCGAATTTGCTTTATTCAGAGAGATAATATACTCGGCCGAGTCTCGAGCCAGCAGACGACGCTGTCAAATGTACTTGTCCCGAGACTCTAGGTCGTATCTCTAGATTATCCACGTTGTCCACGTTTATCCATCCAATACAAAAGTCTAATGATGTTAAGATGCGAGAAACTCGAAGAGATTTCAATGTGTCCTCGAAGTAAAGCCGAACAAACGCATCGAAGTGAAATCATTAATTTCATTGGGCAATAAACAAATTCGTGTTTCTTGCCACAGTCAACCATCGATGAATGAAATAGAGTGCGTGCTAAAGTGTTTCACGACGATGGGAAACAGTCCTCTATATGATACGAAGCGAGGCTAAAAACCACGATACCACAAACAACTGCGAGTGAAAAACCAAACGCACGCGAGGAGCATATACCGCGGTTATCGGTCATAATACATCACCAGGAGTCAAATCGTACGGAGAACCAAAAGGGAAGGGCGTGTGAATACGTGAGACAAAATGAGTAAGAAAAATAGTCAGGCCAATAGAAGGCGAGTAGGGGTGCAAGAAAGGTAAGGGAGTGTCAAAGAGACAGAAAATTGAGAGTAAAGCTCTTTACAAGCAAACGACGAAGAGAAAAAAAGAGCTGCTGTCAAAACAAAAAGGAAAAGTTGTTAAAAGAGGGTGGAAGGAAAAAGAGAGACAAAGAGCGAGGGCGAGGTGAATAAAGCAATGGAGCAAGGGGCTCTCGTATAGCGGAGCGTACAATAAGCAAGAAGCTATGTTCTGTTATATTCAACGCTTACGTGAAGAGCAGCTTACAAGCAATAACAACTCCGGAAATACATATAATAATAAATACATAGAAAGTACCAAGACAGCCATTAAGATATAGCTCGAAAATCGAGTTTAGGAGCATAAGAGTGCGACGAAAGCTGACAGATGCTTAAAAAATTCAATCAAATCCCACGTGCCGAGTCTTTGATAGCGTGCGTCTCAAAACTTTTGAATCCACGCCGAAGATCGGATCGTACGGATGACAGAAAGAAAACCTTCAATATTTTCTTTGCCATTGTTCTCCCTCCCTATGATCAACAAGCTCGTTAACCGATACATAATTAAATAAAGGAGCCGATACCAATCTGAAAAAAATCTCATGGTACAAAACAAAAACCTCTTCCGCTTCCTTGCCGACCAAATAATTTAAGCGATTTTTATCAAAAAGTTGCAAACCAGAGTAAAAAATGAGAAAAACCTGAAAACGGACTAATACGACAATTCTGCAGAACAATTGTATGCAGTAAGTTTGCTGTTACGATCCTCAGGAAGGAAAACACCCTCGAGCAGTCTATACTAATGTGACGAACTATATCCACAAGCATGTCATTTTACGTTAGTGTGTTTGTGCGCGTGTTTTTGTGCGTGTGTGTAGAGTACAGAGTGGATTCAAGTAAATGACCATAATACTGTATGAGTATGATAAACATCGGGAGATATGCCTAGTGAAGGATATGCTCGTCGTGGTGGTTGTCAACGTCTGGTACATTCCTGCTCACCTCTACATACAAATAAATCGACACATACCAGACTATATGCGTATCTACCGTTTGCATACACACCAGCTTAGACTGCGTACATTAGTTTCTACATATACATGTTTGTACGCGATTATATGTATGGGCATGTGGATACTCGTACGCCCCGGATACGCTCGAGCGTTCGTTATGCATTAGGCGTGCCAACGCCTAACCGACTACCGACTCGTTCGTCCCGTACATAAGCACCACACACGCCAACGGGTTGACAAGTGCTCTCGGGAGTTTCTGTCTATATACTCTCTCGTTCTCTCTCTCTTCTCTCAGTCTCTTACTCTTTCGTTCCGCACCATCCTCTGATTCTCTGGCCGTTTCGTGACGTTTCTGTTCATTATAATACCGGAGCCACGCGGGATTGGTTATTACTGTCATAGACACGTATATATGCCACGGTGTGCATCGCGTTGCTGCAAACGTGCAGAGCATCAAACACACGCCACACGCATGCATTTCCTGCTATATATATTTGTAATCCATGCTGTCGTACAAATATCTATATACGTAGCCAAATATTCGCCTTCTCGTTAACCCGATAGAGATTTAGTTAGACACCGGCAGAGTGAGATACATTTACATGTGCAGATATTTCGCGGGACAAGTGTATAGACGTTGCAGTCGCCGGTGTCGTCGTTCTGTCTGGTGGATATAGGGTGGAAGGTTTCACCAATGAAATTATTGCGAACGCGTTAAATAGACACGTGTAGCGAGAATGCACACGTTAAAGGTCTATATTCTCACGTTTGTGGTTCTAAACGAAAATGAGTATCATGGCAAATCCCCTTCACGCGGAAAAAGCCCGGACAAGTACATTTATTTGATAAATCTTTTGACTAAATAAAAATGTCAATGTTGGTAAAATTGACTTTCGCCGAAACTCTACCGAGTCTCAAGATAAAAAAGTGAAAAACCGAAAGTTGACTGGCTAACTGCACAGTGGTAATAGAAACTCGTCGTTCTGTCATCGATGATCGACCTTCATGGAAAACGGTCTTGATGGGCATCAAGAGCCCTTCGATTGTGTCGTCTGCGCGCATATACATACGCGCACACACACTTCGTTTTTTGCATCATTTTGCATCAGAACCCAGCAAAATCCGTAATTGAGTTATGCCGATGAGAGTTTTATTCATGATATACAGATTGCTTCATACTGTAGCAACTTATTTCAAAGATATTTGGCACATATAAATGTAAATTATAGAGAGAGTAACGTGAAAGTATTTTTAATCGTATCGAGAACTGCGTCAATAAAAATCAACAAAATCGATTAGACAGCAAAGCTGGACGAGAGAATTTGTAAAAAGTGTTTCATAAAATAAGAAAGAAAAAGAATGGATTTCGTAGTGCATTTCAACGATGCGAGAGTATCAATGTCACTATGAAAATTATCAACGATGGTGTCGAGTGCGAAATAGATCCAGACTACGCATCGAATATACAACTACACACAAATACGCGCACACAGGCTATATGAAAGCCCTGAATCTCGGATTTGCTAAGAACCTGTGAAACGTAATACACGAGTAGTGCTCGGTACAATCGAAGAAAAATAAAAAAGTAAGCAAGCTCGAGGATGTACGCTTGAAGCAAACACTTCGTAACATAGTACACACATTTTTCCACGTATATTCGATATGTATGTGAATATAGAAGTAGCAGATTGAAAAGCATATGGAATACATACATTTTCCATATAGGTATATTATATTTAAAACGTCGGTCACGCAATTCGCGAAGGTTGTGGCTTGATCCTCGTTGCGGTGAAAGCAGCACGATTTGCGCTACCACCGTTAAATCTCTCACTCTCTTTCTTTCTGTGTACGTCTCTCATTCGCTTTCGAGATTCGAAAGACCTTTGCCACCCTACCTCGTGGACAAACTGGGACGCTGAAACGGCGTACAGAGAAAAAGAAAAGAGAGGGAGAGAGGGGAGTCAGTAGAAATTCGGAAGCAAAACTACGTGGCGAACGATCCTATTCGGTTCAACGCTGAAAGTCCGGCATACCTAAATAAGTGTATCTGTATAGCCATACAATGATATTCGAGTGCCGCATACTCATATAATATATAGAAACGAGGTACGTTTCCCTTCCTCACTTCCTCTTCCTTCCTGACCCGTAAATTCGTATACAACGAGCCAGAGGCTGCAATGCTTCGCAAAGACCATTAAAAGCCGGACCGAACTCTTGGGCATCGAATAACGAGGCCGACGACTGCACCTCGCATACAAAACATAACGGTGAATATGCGTGTGTATAAATTTTCATGCTCGAATATGTTCACATGAATATAGAGAACAGTCTACAGCTCTGGTTCAAAATCACGAGAACGTAATGCAAAAAAAAGCACAAAGCAACCGAAAGAATCTTATTTTTTCAAATCGTAAAAATCCATTTGGGAGTACGAGTCCGATTTTTTTTTTTAAATATAACAATAACAAAAGAAAAAACTCGAAAAGCCCACAGGACGCTGGTTCCGTTTTTTCCAACAGCCTGAACCAAATTTTTTCGCTACCATATTTTTTTAACAAATCCGTACAAAGAGACAACGAAATAGAAAGCAAATTTTTACAAATCCACGAGATTTTAAGGACGTTGTATGCAAAATTTTCTATCGATAGAATTCCTTTAAATTTGCACCGCACAAAGAGAATAGTGATATCTAATAGCTCGCGCAATTTTAAGGAGTTTCTCATAAAGAGCGTGTGTTAAAAGTTTCGAGTTTCAACATTAAACATTTCTATTTCTAAATTGTGAAGCCTCTTAAAACTTCGCATACGCTTTTATGTAAAATCGAAGAAGCTTTATTTAGTTTTTCAAAAAAAATCGGTCGTAAAATTTTTTCGAAATTTTGTTTATTACATAACAAATACAGATTACCTCGGAAAATCTTGGATTTAGAGTATGTTGTTCTTTAGACAATTCGTAACAACTTTTTTTAATGAACTTGAGCTCGCAAACATTTTGTATGTAAGATAAACTGAAAACAAAAATTTATATTTGACCGTCGCCATAAACAACGTCCTTAAACGTGATAATCAATAGCAAATAATAAAAACTGTAAATAAGTGAAATGATATGCACATACGAAACATGCTCGCGTATAACGCAATAATCAACAAAGTATATCAAGCGCAATATGGTTATTTAATTTGTATACAATGTCGGAACGCGATGGGGCAATGCTGTGGGAAATATATAGCGATATCCGAAATCTTTCTGGCGTCGATCTCTTCGTTCGCTATCTTTCTCCCGCGCATTCTCGCTATCCTCCTCCACATCATCCCGCTCTATCGTGCTGTTGCTCTCCCGCAGAGAGTATAGAATATAAATGGACGGGGGATGTTATACACAACGACACAAGCTCACGCACACGAGTAGCACGCGTTGGTGTGCATATATATTCATACATACGTATATACAGGCATATGCGGTAAAACGTGTTTGCTCGGGACTATCGCGCGCGCGGCTGCTCTCCCGTGTTCACCGCCCCGGGATATCTCTCTGCCTAGCTAGCGCTCGGCTCCACTCTCGGTTCAGGCAGACAGAGATAGAAAATTGTGTGGGCCAGCGGCGCGACGACCGCCAGACCCTCTCAACCATCTTTCTCCTTCTCTCTTCCACTCTTAACCAGTCCAACCAATGCTTTTCCCTCATCCACACCCTTCCCAGTCCTATTCTGCCATTATATATCCGGAGCATAACTATAAATAGTTATTGGTTACAGCGACCTCTCTCTCTCCCTCTCTCTGCCTCACTTTCTCGCATGCATTCTCATTGTATTTCTCTGCTACGATCGAGCATTGCTCGAGTTTCATGTTCCTACGGGATTAATCATTATTACCGGGAATCGCGTGGCTTGTGCTGTTCCTCGTGTTCCCGCAATGGTTGGCCTCCTATACAGATCGCGATACATATATGGCCTCGCGTGAATTTCTCGTTAATCGACATATCCTATTCGACAACGAGGTGTCGGTCACTACAAGAGAATAGATTTTTTTTCTCTCAATACGACAGTCCAGTCTCGAGACCACCGGATATTTACGTTTTTACGTACATTTTATTTTTTCTTATTGAATCCTACGATTCAATACGAAAATGCGAATGGAATCATCGGCTCGGAATGTAAGCTCTTACCGGTATGTATACGTTCGAATAAAAACAAGAAAACCGCGAAAAAAAGCATTGACTGGAATGAGTCTATTTTCGGCTGCAATTTATTTGATCCGAGGAGGAGCATTTGTGCACGATTGAACGAGACAAAATTTTGAGTGACATATATATGCCAGTGCATGTCAATCAAGAGGCCACGAAATACGACCATGGAGTTGGTGCGCCGGTATCTATACGTTTTCGGGCTAATCCGACGCGTGAATACGGCGCGCTCCAATTTCATAGAAGAACAAAATCAATTCGAAAAAAATGAAAAAAAAATCAAATAATCCTCCGATACTAAAATTCTACCCGGCAAATTGCGACCGCACGTTTGCATTCGGCTTTTTATGAAAAAAAAATGGCAAAGGACCAGAATCCAATTTGTGATAGAAAATCAATGGTGACGATTCACCAAAATATTTCATTCATCGTGAAAATATCGTTGTTCATATTTCTTTATTCCGAAACGAAAATCATTTTCCTCTATTGATCTTGTCGACAGATTATTAATCAGTTTGCTTGAGAAGCCATCAAATTGTGCATGAGGGAATAATAATAAAAACAATCTTTACATCGTTTGATTGAAAGAATCAAGAAGCCATGAATAACCTGATCGAATAACCTTGAACTTTCGAGAAAATCGGCGCTCAGCCGCGATTCAGCGAATAATTTTGTACATACGTTTATTTAAATCTTCGAGTACCAAAATATGAAACGTCATTTCTGCCTCATGGATGTGCAGCGAGTGGGAAAAATCTTTTCCAAAGTTCGTAATTTCGAAAAAAAAAAAAAAAAAACAAACAAACAAACATTTTTTCGTATTCCAGTTTTCAACAGATTTTTTAAATGCATTTTATTAATGATACTGAAGTTTGAATCTTTGGAATACAACAAGAAAAATATTTTTCATTCATTATTTTAATAATTAGTGCACTTGTTCCAATTTTTTTTTCAGTAAATTCACTTTTCGAATGGCAAATAAGACTCTCCCATAATCGTTGACGAATACTGTATCAAAATTTTGTCCTCTGCTATAAAAAGTAATCACTTTTCGTTGCATTCCAACGATGCGAACTTCAAGATGGTTTTTATTATCATTAAACTACAAAATAAAATAACCTTGAACTTTCGAATTTATTGGCGCACAACGGTCGCGCGCATGGCGCAGCGTGCCGCGCGATAAACTCCGAAGCAGCGCTTTTGCGCTCCTCCGTGTGCTCATTGAGTCATAATAAACTCCGTGTCGTCCTTGAATAGCAACTCGGTATTTTGCAACCATAGCTGTTTCATATAGCTATTCGTACACACGAATGCACATGTACGTGAAAATATTTATACATATGTATGAGAATACTGTCGTTTGCGGTGGATTGAAAAGGACGAACGACAGGAAATTGTTGCGAAGAGTTTCGTCTCTTCACAGAGAAAAGACCTTGACTATCCTCTCGCGGCGTGCACATGGGCTCGTCACTGCGATGACGTTGTTTGTCGAGTGAGGTCGCCATGCTTAGTTATTATACAAGGAGCTCGATCAATCGGCCAATTGCAAATTATTTATATTCAAGATATTGCAAGAAAGAAAAAAAAACGCAATAATTGTCACTGCACGTTGCAGTACATTTTGAAAAGTCATGAAGCCACGAGTCTCGTTCGTCAAAGTTTAGCCACATTCGAATCAAATTAATGGAACAATAGAATTTGCATTTTGGAAAGGAGATAATCATTTGGTGACTGCAGTTGATCCAACGAAATGCTTTCCATTGTTGTGCACAATTTTGAAGTTTGCATCGTTGGAATGCAACGAAAAGTGATTATTTTTTATAGCAGAGGACAAAATTTGGATACAGTATTTGTCAACAATTATGAGAGAGTCTTCTTTACCATTCGAAAACTAAATTTACTGAAAATATTGAAACGAGGGCCTTAATTATCAAAATAATGAATGAAAAATATTTTTTTTTTTTTGTATTCCAACGATGCAAACTTCAGTATCATACGAAAATCCGTTTTTTCTTGATCTCAAGATTTTTATTCAATATTTGGTCGGCACAACGAAACGATCTTTTTTCGGGATCCAAACCCAAAATCGATAAGAAAATTGTCTTGGTTCTTGGAATTGAACAAACAATGAATAGAAAAAGTATTTTTACTTGGGCCTCAACGTTGCAAACTTCAGTGTCATTCTTGTGCCAACATAATTGATAACGAAACTGATCCATTCAGAATAAAGGGCGTTTCCCAGGGAATGGTTCGCCCTGTTCCCCAAATGTGGGTCACGCTATCGTACGTCTGCCACATGTGCAGCGATAGTTACGAGCTAATCCCTATGTCGGCAAGCAAGTGAAACTCGATTATATATACTCTTTTAGGAAATAATGAAATAGAAGCTTAATGCCATCAAGTCTTGATGGATTTCGGGAAAGACACAGTTAATAATAATGTTGGAGGAAAACTGTGGGGCTGAGAAACCACGGCATGTATAGAAAACTCTATTCCATGAGTGGATAACGAGTAAATTAATAGAATTTCGTTCCAACTTGAAAATCTTGACATTCTAGACCACCACAAATGGTGTCCAAATTTTTAATGACTTCCTGAATTACGAGCCTTCGGAAATCTGTGATAAAGAAAAAAAAAACAAGAGCCCATAATTTCTGGTGTATGAAAAGTCACTTACAGGGGCCAATGATTCGTAACCGAACAATGTGGAAAGAGAAGATCGATCGATCGACCAAAGCGATTAGTTGCGATCGATATTATTTAGAGAAAAATCGACAATTATATTTGGTATTTTTGTGCGAGGTTCCTCCAAAGCTTGAGAAGGGAAAGAGAGAGAGAAAGGGAGAGAGAGAGAGACCAGAGAAAAAAAATGGCAGCGAGTATATCGATCGATCTTTCGAATTTCCGCACCTCCGCCTCTCGTTAATCCACGTCGGTCCGTACCAAGACTCTCTCTCACCCTCACAGGTTTTCCTCGCTCACTCGGCCGTTCGCTGGTACTTTGTCGATCCGGGGAGAGAACGAGACAAGCAGGGTGGATCGAGGGAAAAGAAGAAGAAGAAGAAGAAGAAAAAGGAGAGGAATAAGTGAATGAGAGGAGAGAAAGAGAAGGGTGAGCGGACCCCTCCCCTTGTCTCATGGCCTCGATCAATTTTATGTACCGTGACAAGCGGGCGAAGAGCAGCGCTCGGTCTATAGCTTTCGAAGGAGCAAACTTTCTCGGGTGTACTATAAGCTCGGATCGACGCAAAGAAAAGATCTCTGGATGCTCAACCGACACAGAGAAACTCAACCATACATAATTGCGTATCTTCGTACGTCACACCTTAAATATATATCCAAGTATCTACATGTCGCTCGAATGAGCACCGTGCAAAAACTTGAAACATGACGAAGTATAAGCGTTCACCGAGACTCTGCGAAGTTTAATCCTCAATATAGTCACACCTACCGATTGTGACGTAATAGTCATTGGGGGTGTTGTCAAACCCACTCACTTTGGAAGGCGATCAATAGTTGAAAAATCGTTAAAAAAAAATACTACAATGTATTTTCAACCCTTGAGTAACGACCATGACGATTGTATTTAAATTCGTGTAATAATTATTAATATTAAATAAATGTCGATCAAAAAAATTCTGCAAAAATTTTTACAAAAAATTATGCAGAAAATGTAATTTTTAATTTTAAAAAATAAAAAAATCGTTTAATAAGTCTGAAATAGCATGCTTTCAGGTGGAACTGGTTAAATTAGCGACCGTTCTAAAAAGTATACCCCAGGTATTATACACCGTCGTCCGGCTTCCTACGGTTTCCAAAATTGGACTAATTGGTCCTTTTAAATAATCACGACGAAGCTCCCTACTAAAAAGTTCAAATTACCGATAGAGGCTGTCATAAGTCCCATTTTCTCAAAATTTCTATTACGTATCGATCGGTCGGAAGCGGCTGGGGTAAAATTAACCCCATGTGACCATTTTGGGGTAAAGAGGATCCAGGATGGAGTTAAAAACGATAGACCCCATAGCAGCAAAAAGAAAAAGCGCTGCATCTCAAAACCTCGAACCAACTTCGAGCTTCAAGACACAGTGGGAAACGAAATAAAAAAAGATTTAGTTAAAAATTTGATCAATTGCAGAAATTCGAGTGAATGCATGATTTCACAATGGCGAAAAGTTGGTACGATTGTACAACAAAGAAATAATATGGGATATGAAATGAGAAAAAACACATATGATTATGGCGAGCGGGAGTAGTTTGTATATGCTTTTGCTTTCTTCACACGCAAGCTCTCAGCGATGAGATGAAGAAGGAGGAGGAGGAGGAGAAAGAAGAGGGAAGAGGACGAAGGCGATGCGCGGGGCACCAACACACCCGCGCGCTCCCTGGCTGCTACTGTGCCACGAATGTATATTTGGCATTTGCGTCACGATCTTACGAGCAACGGGCAACTTTATCTGCTCCGCGCTCAGCTGTATATACCCGAGCCTAGACTCTTCACACGTTCGTTTCCCTTTGCGGGATTTGCTTCGCTGCTTGCATAATCTTGTAGCAAACAGACGGAAACCACCTTCCACATGCTCAATGCAGCAAATATCCGAGATATATCGATACCGGAGTAGATAAAGCTTCGCAGCTTTCCTCGAGATTGATAAAGAATAAAATACAATTCCAACAATGCCAAAATAATCAACGACCGGTATGTTAAATGCTCGGTAGATTTTTAAAGTAAAATCGGGCAAAAGTCAACACCGTGTTATTTATTTCCAAAGCTTGTCACAGCACTTTGCATTAAAATAATGGAAATTTATGAAAAAATCAAGCGGATTAATATCGGGGAATATCGTTATTAATGAGATCCCTATTAATTAGTATTCCACAAGAGATTTTGGTGATAATGGTTCGTTGCCAAATTTATAGAAAAAATGATAAACGAGGCTGCCCTGCGGAGCAGTCATGCCGAGTATAAAAGTTGAAAAATAAATAAACGTTTTTGTCCAATATGTTGGACAAAAATGTAGAACAAAACGTGTGATGCGGAAAGTCTATTCCGAAAGACTTTATTCGGCCGAAACCGCGAAAAGTAAAACGGAATTGGTATTTGTACACACGTTCGAGAGTCCCTTAAAAAATAAAAAGAAAATTCAAGAAAAAACATTCAATTCAAACCGTTCAACCGATATTCCCCAAATTCAATACCAACCTTCCCATTATGATTTAGAGACTCGGGAGAGTCTCGGGCCAAGTACATTTGACGGCTCTGTCGTCTGCTGGCGATTTCGGCGGTGGGGGTAGACATTTTATTGAATTACGAAGCCCAGGGGTAATCTGATGATCTGAAAATTGAACTGGAGACTAATAAAGTTATTCCCCCTCGATTGAGCCATAAATCAAACCGATTGATGAAGTAATTGCTGAGAAAAAACTTTGCACAGGCAAAATTATGCAATGATCGAAGTGTGTGTGCGTGTATGTATACGACAAAGAGAAAGGCCTCGTGAAGCCTAGCGTGTTTCTGATTGGTCGCACTGACGACGTATCCATCTGTTCCCATTTGACGAAAAGTTTTTCGATGCGATGCGACTTTTCGCCCGCTAGGTATACGAGCTTTCTTCTTTACCGAGCGGACGAAAAGTTTTTGGTTAGGAGTGAAAACTCTCTTGTGCAAACTTGCGATTACAAATGTACTTGGCCGGGCTTATTCCCCGTGAAGGGGATTTGCCATGATACTCTATTTATAAAAAAAAAAAAAAATGAATAATAAATATTAAAATTTGCGAAAGCTAGAGGGTCGACAACCTTTTTTTGAAAATTCCAAAATGCCATAGAATTCTTATTTTTTCTAGCAATTCCGACAAAGTTCTCAGAGAATGAAGACCTCGTATGGATTAACATCTGAGCTAAACGAGGGCCCTGTAGCTCAAACCGTTCTCGAGTTATGAACGTTTGAATTTTCCAGTGCCAGAACATATGCACACAGCACACACATCCGGACATTTTTTCTAGATACGATTTTTCGATGTTTTGGCGACATTTCACGCGCATTGACATTGTAAACTAGGAAAAAAAATGTTCACCGTCACATAGCTTCCTCTATGAGGAAACAAAATTCGTGTTATTTCCGTTTGTACGTCAAAAGCGACTTGCTATTTTCATCGGGCAGCGGGGAAAAAGCTATGGCGAAGCGTTTTGAAAACTCGACAACGTCGGAGGAATGGAATCGTGGCTGCTGCTGTACACTGACGGTGTAATGGCTCTCTTATTATTATTTTTCTCTCTCGCTCTCCGCTTTGAGTTCCGTACACGAGGCGCGTGCTTTTCCGGTCGACCTGTCTGTTGTTTAGTAACACGGGAGGGAAGTGCACAATGCACCGGAGTTATACGTACATACACGGTTATACGGAGCGTGGAAAGCACGAGAAAGGAAGAAGAATGGAAAGGAGGGAATGGAAAGAGCGAGAGGGAGAGAGTGTGAGGAGAAGAGCGGGGAACAGAGAAAATCGTGCAGTGGAAAGGAATCCCGCTAGTATATAGAAAAGCAAGGGTTGACTCGTGGCTATATACATGAGAGAAAACGGTGCAACAGAAGGGCGTCGGAAAGTCGCTAGCAGATAAGCCTCGCTTTTCATCGGAGTGTGTATACTCGATTGCAATGAATTCTATAAACACAACAGATTTACAATAAAGTGAACTTTTTTCGAATTACGATATTATAGTTTGGGTCGTTGGATTGCAACGAAATTCCATTTTTTCTTGAGCAGATTTCGAGATTCTTATTCAATATTTCGTTGGCACAATGAAACGATATTTTTTCGGGAACGAAACCCAAAATCGGTACGAAAATTGTCATGGTTCTTGAAATTGAACAAACAATTAATGAAAAAAATGTTTTTCGTTGGACCTCAACGTTGCAAACTCTAGTAGGATTTCGAATGTGGACTCCGCATTATTTTCCTTTACATCGAAATAAAAAAACGTTTTTCTATTAACTGTTTGTTCAATTTCAAGAACCATGACAATTTTCGTACCGATTTTGGGTTTGAATCCCGAAAAAATATCGTTTTATTGTGCTGACCAAATATTTCATAAGAATTTTGAGATCTGCTCAAGAAAAAACGCAATTTCGTTGCAATCCCACGATGCAAACTTCAACATCGTAAAAGTCTTCCAGCTCTTTCATTTCTTCATTACGTTCAAAATCTCTCACTCAACGAACAATATTTTTCCTGTTCTATACATTCGCGCTTCCTTTATCTCTCTCCCTCGTTTTCTACTCCTCTGCATCGGTCTCTCGTTTTTAACTCACTCACATCGGTTTTCTCTGCTGCTGTTACCACGAAACCTGAGCTAACCCGTATTTAGCTCCAACACGTTAGATATAACGCCAACGAAATGCCGAAAACTCGTTTCTCGCGTTGGAAATAACTTGGTGGTAGAAGCAGGAGCAAAAGTCTCCGAACGAGACAGAATGCAGAAGCACAGGAAAGAGAGAGAGAGAGAGAGAGAGAGAGAGAGAGAGAGAGAGAGAGAGAGAGGAGAGCAGTTAAGAGAAAGAGGGAGAGCTCAGGAGACCAACGAGTAGAGTTTGTAGAGTAAATCGAGGAGACAACGATCAGAACGACGGAGAATCAGGAGTGAGAAAGCGAGAGAACGAGAGAAAGAGAGGGCGATTGAGGGAAGAAGGGCGAGGGCTAGAAGAATGGATAGAGAGAAGGAAAAATATTGTCGGGGTGGCTACGAGTCAGGCGGGTAGTTTCAGGGTGCCGAGCAAGGTTTTCGAGGGTCGACGGATCCTTTATTACGGCCTCGACCCTCGCTCACCCAACGAGTCCCCAGCTCGTCCTCCCCCTCGTCGGAGCGAGCACCTCTGTGGCAGCATCCTCCCCCCTCATTCAAAGGAGATCCTTGTACGAGAAACCATTGGGCCTCGCAGCATCCCCGTGTCACATCCAAAACATCTACAGAGATTCTTTTTTGCTATGCCTCGCTCTTCCCCCGTCCCCAAAGTCTCGTTCTCCTCCTTCATCTCTCGTTACGCGCCAGACCATTCGAAACACACGTTTCTCGGTGTTACAAACAATTCGAACCGCTCAACGCGAAAAGAGAACGAAAAAAGTCTGGAGAACCTCGAAGCGAAAGGCAAAAGCAACAGTAATCGCGTTTCCATCGGTTAAAAATTTTTCGTGTCAACTCAAATTACGACTTTGTTCAGAAATTCACGTGTATGCATGCAAATCCCTGGGCAAAGAATCTTTTTCCCTCAAATTAAAAATCAACGAAAACAATTCGGCTGTACAATTTGAAAATTCATGGATATTTAAACGGATGCAGCAGGCAGTTTCGCTCACGGTGATTTAACAGAACCAACCGCCTATTCGTTCGTTTATCGATCGGCCGATAGCCGCCAAGTGATGTAAATGTTTTTCCGTTGCCCGAGGGCATATCACGGTTACGGGGGGTTTTACAATATCCTTCTGCCTCCTACGGTGTCCATGTAATTAGGAGCACACATTTTTTCAATATAATTCACTGGATACCCTTTAAATAATCAAGAGAAAAGCTCGAAATCCGAAACATTAATCAAACTCGTGTTTCCACTCTCCAGCGATTACCCTAGCAGAGTTTATTCCACGAACTGTCTTTGTACTCTCGCAAAATTTCATCATGAGTTTCGTTCGCGCGGTAACGTAAATACCGTGATGATTTAATTTCCGCAAAGTTGAAAGTAAAGGGAATGCGGCCAAGACGATTTTTCGAAAACCTCGCAATCTCAATGGCAACCAAAAATTCGGAAAATTTAGTTTCGCTGTGTGTTTTTTAAAATTCTGATCAAAGCAAAATAGACGATTTTAACGATGTTGAAGTTTGCATCGTTGGAATGCAACGAAAAATCGAATTTTTATTCATTCTTTTGTTAATTAATGCCTTTTGTACAATTTTCATTTCTTTTTGAGTGAATTCGGTTTTTGAATAGCAAATAATTCTGTCCCACTGTTTTTGACAAATACTGTATGAAATTTTGCCGTATGCTTTCAAAAACAATCAGTTTTCGTTGCAATTCAATGACGCGAACTGAAGCAATGAAGCAATTTACAATGAAGCAATTTACAAATTTCAATTTACAGCGTTTTTTCTATTTGCATTTAAATTTTATAATTTTGACAAGTTTACTAGAAAGTAAAGAGGAAGTACAGACTTATACACAATATTTTACAAAATTTGCAGAAATTAGAGCGATTGGACGATTTTTCAAAAATCTCAGATTTTCGTAAAATTCGAAAGATCATAAAATTTAAACCGTTCGATCGATATTTCCTAAACTCAATACCAACCTTCCTATTATGATACTCTATTTATAAAAAAAAAAAATGAATCATAAAACTTAAAATTTGCGGAAGTTAGGCGGGCGTCGACACGCTTTTTTTGAAAATTTCAAAATGACGTAGAATTCGTATTTTTCTAGCAATTTCAACAAAATTATCAGAGAATGAAGAGCTTGTATGGATTAATATATGTGCAAAACGGGAGCTCTGTAGCTCAAACCGTTCTCGAGTTATGAACGTTTGAATTTTATAGTGCCATAACATACACACACACACACACACACATACGGACATTTTTTCTAGATATGATTTTTCGATGTTTTGGGACATTTTAAGCACATTGACATTGAAAACTGGAAAAAAAAATGTTCACCATCACATATAGCTTCCTCTGTGAGAAACCAAAAGTGTAAAAAGTGCATCAATTATCAAAATAATGAATAAACATTAAATTTTCGTTGCATTCCAACGATGCAAATTTCAAAGACATAGGATACAGAACGTCACGACCATTTTTTCACATTTTCTGGTAAAACGAGGTTTCTTCACATTGTGTATTCACAAAGAGCAAATGTGAAGCCAAAAATTTCTACCAACGGACCGATGTATTCCTCGGTTGGTGATGTTCGTCTTGCTGCCGGTGCGAGGGAGCCGCCGCGACCAGGCTAAATGCATTTCCTATCGATCATGCAAATGCGAAAAGTTTTAACGTACGACTTTAGCGAGCGCCGTCAACCACTGCCACGAAAGACGATGTCGGCTGCTCCGAGTTTCATCTCTCCCGCATCACGTGTATGTATATAGTAAACAAATACATAGTACATAGTACATAAGTGGCTTTATATAATATATATAAGCCTCTGTATGGTTGTGATGACGATCGCAAGTGGCAAAAGTTTGTCGGATCTCTCCGCGACGAGTAATGAAAGTCAGCCGACAAAAATATATACCGCAGGTACTTTTGGCCTCTGCAGTCGAAATAAAACTGGTCGGTGAATTTGCGGTTGCAAGTTGGCGAAAAGAATCGTCACCTGCAAACTCGACCCAGCAACGCAAACATCGAGAGTGAGAAAAAAAGCCTCGAGACATCACGTCGCAAAGTAAAATCTAAGGAAATTAAATAATTTGTCAAAAAGAAAAAATAAACCGCTCATATAATCGAATTCAACGCTGGAGACCTAACCAAGATAAAAAAAGTATGATACTGAAGTTTGCATAATTGGAATACAACGAAAAAAATATTTTTCTTTCATTATTTTGATAATTAATGCACTTGTTGCAATTTTTTTAGTAAATTAACTTTTCGAATGGCAATGAAGATTCTCCCATGATCGTTGACAAATACTCTATCCAAATTTTATCCTCTGCTATTAAAAATAATCACTTTTTGTTGCATTCCAACGATGCGAACTTCGAAATGGTCAAAAAGTTGCTACGGTTGTTTTTCTCCGGTGGGAAACGTGTATGGAGAATAAATATATGAAAACAATTTAGAAAACAGGGAGACTGTGGCCCAGGGTAACGTGCTCGGCTCACAATCAATCAGCTCGGGTTCGATTCCCGCCGACACCAATAGATTTCTTCTAAGTGTTTTAAACTGTACTCTCTGTGGTTCGGAACCCACGTTAAAATGTAGGTCCACCGAGTAAGTGTGGAATAAAACAAAAATTGTGGAATAAAAGGAAAACAATTGTGGAATTAAAAAAATCGAGGCAAAAATGAAGACATGTAAAAACCCGATTCCCGTATACATGGAAAACACCACTACTTCTACAATTTAGAAAAAAAAAAAATTCCACACATCGTAAATAAGCGTTTAGTTATTGAATTATTTATTTTTTCGAGGCACCAACGTGCGATCGTAAAAAAAAGTTTCCGTGGTGCAGCTGAATCGATTTTACGATCGGTGATGCCAAAAGTATGTGACGAAAACATATGGCAACGCCTCTTGTAGCGCAGTCAAATGGCATGTATCGAAAAGATGGAAATAACGATAAAAAACGAGAAAAAAAAAAGTAAGAAACTTTTATAAATCCCGTGGGATCAGCGAATAAGCGAAATTTTCGTATCACTCTCTCCGCTTGACAATACGAATTTAATTTTTCAGTATTCCCATCATTTTTCCTCGCTCCACAGTTCGATCGAGAAAGTGACAAAAAAAAGCGAATACAACAACATATTTTACTATAGCTCCGGATTTAAAAAAAGTCTCATTTTCAACAAAGCACCGTGCGGCAATGCTTTCCATGTATTTCAACCCGCCCATGTCTCTCTTTGGTGAATAAAACTATTTTAAATCCTTTGATACATCCGCAGGCAGTTAACCATGCAGACACAACATTTACCAAAAAAAAAAAAACGCCGCGTCCACCACAAACAAAAATTGTTAAAAAAAAAATTAAATTGTTTTTCCTACTTTTTTAATTACAGAAAGCAGTAAATTGGATACACCGCGAAATCAAAGTGTATCCTCTCAACAATCAACAAATCAATTCCCTCCTAAACCCCCTAAAAACCGACCAATTTTTCTTCGCGACGTTCAGCAAGTACCGCAACTCGGGGGCAGTTACTTTCCACCCGTACAAAACGTGACTCAGCAGCAATACTTCGTTAAAGACATTAGCCACATCAGAAGTTCGCATCGTTGAAATGCAACGAAAACTCATTATTTTTTTAATCAGATGGCAAAATTTTATACAGTCATTGTCGACAACAGTGGCAAAGAATTTTTTGGCATTCGAAAACCGAAATCACTAGAAAAAAAAAAAATTGTAAAAAGTGCATAAGTCATCAAAATAATGAATGAAAATTGAATTTTTCATTGCATTCCAACGATGCAAACTTCAAAATCCCCATTCGCCGAAAAAAATCTTGCAGAAAGAATCATCGTTCACGATTTCATACTCGCTCGATCTTCCTTTTCCATTTTATCACAAACACACACACACACACATGGAGGACATGTCTGTGTAAACAAATACGAAGCAGCAGACACGCGCTATATATGGTTGTACGTCTACATAAATTGGTGTGCACACCAAGTCGAAAAGCATTGGAGAAAACAGGTTTCTCGCCGGATATCAGATACTGCAGCAGACTTAAATGTATAGATATAAACTTTCGTCATCGACGTATATATACGTCTTCTTGGCTGAAGGTAAGCATCGAAAGTATATAGAGACGAGCCTGAACGATCGATCGTAAGATAGACAAGTTCGAAGCTGGATAAGGGCGATATCTATGAAACGTATATAGACGATACATGTGTTTACAAGCATGTATGTATATGGATATGGGAAGTCGGATATTGTAGATACAAGTGAGTGTATGGGTCTGAGTAGTGCTAGGATCGAAGAAATAAGGAGGTTACTGGAACACAGCTTGGGATCAATTCTCTTAGGCAGGAGCGAGAAGTCACAGCACCAAACCGTACGAGATATTAAAATCGACAATGGATTCGATTTATTCGTTTATTCTTTCGCTCTTTCCCTTTTATACAGTGAGATAATTCGTCGAGAATTTACACTCAGCGACAATGAGAAAAACGTTTCTCGACGAGGGACACAGCAACGCTGCAAGATGTTTGTAGATATTGATATTTTCGAGACGCCTTCTGCTTGCAAAGGAAACGACGATTAATGACCTCAAAGTCACTCGAGCACGAAGGTTAATCAATTTTCATTAACACCCAAACGCGAGTCGATACGATACACGAACGTTTGGAACCCCGTGTTTTTATACTTTGAATAATATTTCATCGATGCAACGGTTGATTGCATTTTTTTTTTCTCATTTTTGAAATTGTCCAAATTTTCTGACGAACGATTAACTAAATAATTGCTACAACGAAGAAAAATGGCATGAGGCTTGAAAATTACGAAAATTACGTTCGCATCGTTGAAATACAACGAATGCTCATTATTTTTTAAAGCAGAGCGCAAAATTTCAAACAGCATTTGTCAACAACAGCATATAACATAATTGCCATTCGAAAACCGAATTGACTAAAAAAAAAAAAAAGTTGTAAAAAATGCATTAATTATCAAAATAATAAGTAAAAATTAAATTTTCCGGTGCATTCCAACGATGCAAACTTCACCATCGTTGAAAACTAGAATTGCAGGTTTCCAAACTCCTCAATTCCAACGTCATAAATTTTATTTGACAGGCAAAAACATTCGGTTGTTCGTGCTCGTTAAAATATCGACAATTCCCAACAAAATTACACACATTCCGGAGCCTGGAGCATGTAGTTAAATCCTTATTCCTGTGCGGGATGAGTTAACGTGCTGCTATTGGATTATGAGTGAGTAATTAGAAATGGATAAACGCGACAGAATGTTGAGAGATGAAGATTGAGCAAGAAAGAGAGCGCCGGGAAATCTTTTCGCATGTCCGTGCGTGTGCGCACGCGTGTACGAGTGTGTGTGACAAAAAGAGGGGGGGGGGGAGAGAGAGAGAGAAGATATTGCCGTGTGGATTTATCGCGACCGTAACATTATAGTTTGGCGCCGGTTGCCAAGAAACCTCCGGTACGCGAGCAAACGAGCGGCAAGGAAGTGTGTGTGTGTGTGTGTGTGTGTGTGCGCTCGCGCACGCGCGTGTGCGTGTGTTTTGGCCTAGGCTGTTGGGAGTCTGGCTTTATTCTATGGCCTGGCCGCTCACTCAGCCAATTTAATTTCTCGTCAAAGAGGTAATTATCTTACGTACCAACTGAGACAGAGAATGGGAGTGATAAACAACGGGAAAAGTCAAGAGAGGTGAGGAGGAGGGGGGAGAGGATAAAGAAGTGGATTGCAGAGTCTCTGTTGAACTTTGTGCATCTTTCTGGATATTAGGACCTGAACACCAACGTATTCGACTGTTCGTATAGAATTCATAAATTATTAAAGTTTGTATCGTCAATTAATGCCGAAAAAACAAATTTTTCGGTTTTGCTTACTCATGGAGGAAGCTATGTGGCGGTGAACATTTTTTTTTTCCTGTTTTCAATGTCAATGCGCTTGAAATGGCCCAAAACATCGAAAAATCATATCTAGAAAAAATGTCCGGATGTGTGTGTGTTTGTATGTTCTGGCACTGCAAAATTCAAACGTTTATGACTCGAGAACGGTTTGAGCTACAGGGCTCCCGTTATGCATAGATGTTAATCCATGTTAATCTCTTCATTCTTTGATAATTTTGTTGGAATTGCTAGAAAAATACAAATTCTACGGGATTTTGAAATTTCCGAAAAAAAAGGTGTCGACGCTCTAGCTTCCGCAAATTTTGCAATTTATTACTAATTTTTTTTTTTTTATAAATAGAGTATGATAATGGGACGGTTGGTATTGAATTTTGGAAATATCGGTTGAACGGTTTAAATTTTATGATTTTTCGAATTTTATGAAAATCTGAGTTTTTTGAAAAATCGTCCAACCGCTTCGATTTTTGCAAATTTTTTAAGATATTGGGTACAAGTACGTACTTCCTCTTTACTTTCTAGAAAAGTTGTCGAAATTATATAATTTAAATGAAAATTGAAATTTGCCAATAGCTTCCTCAAGATGCTCAAGATGCTCGATGCTCAAAGCTTCCTCCATGAGGAAGCTAAAATAAAAAAAATATAGTTCCTCATAGAGGAAGATTGGAGGATCGTGCATCTTGTTTACTTCGTGGCATTTCGACGATGAAAATTTCGACGTCGTCTACTTTGGCGAATAATGCATACATCACTAGAAACGTTATAGTGCCATTTGAAAAATCGACCAACCGATTAAATACACAGAAATATAAAATTTGTCATTGGCTGTAACGACGGATAAAATACAGAAAAATCGATTACCGTCAACCCAGACAGCATGGACGACCCAACAATGTAAACGAGACACGTATTTCCACTTCGATTTATATAACGACGCGTGTACAAGCACAAACAAGAAGTAGAACGACGGCACGAGAGAAATCAATGCCCCTGTGTGTGTAGAGATATTTGTGCAAAGAGCGACACGTGGATTAGATAGTAGAGCGTGAATTTCGTGCGTGAATATTTGGATGATGACTCGATCGGTCGTTGGAGCATCTGGCACGCGCGAATACATGTGACGCAGCATGAAAATCGCTCCACCGTAAATGCAATATGCAAACGGCAGTTTATATATTTATTCATCTTTCCGATGAAATCATGAACGAGAATAAAAACAAAAATAAAAAATATACGGCCAATATTATTGTATTAGAGTTTGGAAAAAGGAAAAAAAAAAACAGAACATTGAATGCGACAAAAATCGATACCCGGAAATGGTAAAGGGCGAGACGGAGTGTCCGGAAAAATTCGAGCATCAGAAATATTCTCCAAAGAGCTTCGTAAAATCCATTTTTCAATAATAACGAGAACTCGTTGTGAAAAGTCGATAATAATTGAGTAAATAAAATTTTCATTTATCCATAAAAAATGTTGCGAACGAAATATATAAATTTAGAAAAAAAAACAGTTTGACGGGCTGAGGAGAAAACGATTTCGAAATAAATAAAAATAAACGAAGAAAAAAAGGAAAAAATGCAACCGAAAAATATTGAAATTTACGAGGTTATCGTGTGGGCAGTGGGGCAGAAAAAGTTTCGAGAGAAAAACGCGTTCCCTGCACACCGCGCGCCGCGCGAGGCAAGCCTTGCGACACTCGCTTATATTCGTCGTTCCGTTATAATCTTGTCACCGAGCGAAATGTGTAGATGACGTTTCTTCTCCGTCCTTGAAGACTCGAAGAATAATCATTTCAAAAGAAGAAAAATAAAGATTGGTTGCAAATTCGATGAACGCGTAGCCCTTTAATATTAATATAAATAACAATAATCAAACTAATCCACAAGAATCAAAATAAATCAAAACAATCAAATGTTAATCAAAATTTTAAATAATAAAAAAAAAACAAATTGAATTTTGCAAATTGCTTCCTCAAGCAATCGTGCATCTTGAGCATCTTGAGGGAGCAATTTGCAAATTTAAATTTGCAGCATTTTTTGTATTTGCATTTAAATTATACAATTTCGACAACTTTTCTAGAAAGTAAAGAGGAAGTACAGATTTACACACGATATCTTACAAAATTTTCAGAAATCAGAGCGGTTGGACGATTTTTCAAAAAATTTTGATTTTTGTAAAATTCGAAAAATCATAAACCGTTCAACCGATATTTCTCAAATTTAATATTAACCTACCCATTATGATACTCTATTTATAAAAAAAAAATTAGTAATAAATTTTAAAATTTGCGGAAGTTAGAGCGCCGAGACTCTTTTTTTTTTTAAATTTCCAAATTCCGTAGAATTCGTATTTTTCTAGAAATTTCAAGAAAATTCTCATAGAACGAAGAGCTCGTATAGCTTTCTCCATAAGAAAGCAAAAATAACAGAATGCGACAGAAATTGTTGAAAACTCTAGTCAATCAGTGTTTCCCGATAAATTTCAACAGTTGGTCGAAAAATGGGAGATCGAAATAACACCAAACGAGCTTACGAGCGAAACTGAGAAAATTTCGAGAAATAAAAAAAAAAGTTTAACCGCCGCGAAGCTGCGATTCCTGAAACCGTAGTAGCTCGAAACAAAATCAAGTTTTAATGTGAATATGATAAGCGCCTATGGCTTGGACCATATCTCGAAGTTCGCATCGTCGGAATGCAACGCGAAAAGTTATTATTTTTTCTAGCAGCGTACAAATTTTGGATACAGTATTTGTCAACGATTATCAGAGAGTATTCTTTGTCATTCGAAAACTGAATAAATTCAAAAAATTATAACAAGTGCATTTATTATTCAAATAATGAATGAAAAATATTTTTTTCGTTGTATATTCCAACGATGCAAACTTTATGGCTATGCCAAATATAAATGTTGCTGTAACTCACATAAATAATGTTGTCGATAGGATGGCTAGTCAATCAACTTGTACTCGATGATGCGTTGATATATATCCAATAATAATCCAGTGTAATTGATGCAACGATCACTTGTTTCGTATCAACACAAATTGCATAAACACCAACTATATTCTCGTAAATTCTCGTAATAACTGGAGGTTAGGAGAATTCGACGAAACGAAATCACAAAGCGTTGGGAATATAGTATCCACTTGATTAGCGCTACGTAGCTACGTACATTCCGAGAAACTTGTCAAAAAAGACACGAAAACTCGAAGACACACTAGGTAACTTAATCTTCACGCCTTACTTTTCATTCATCGAAATTCGACACGAACAACACTTCAAAACACTTTGTGTACTGACACTTTGAATTCGAGGGGATTTATTCGTAAATATAACTTTTCATCTGCACAGCGTAACAGCGACGTTGAAAACTCTAAATGGAACAAGTGCTCAGACTTTTGGTCGATGTTTCAAAAAAAAAAAAAAAAGCCTCACTCCTTTATTCGGCAACGCACAAAAAAAAACACTGCGTAGTACAAACAACTATTGACTGTTGAACCTCGGGATATTTCCCTTCCTCTTTGTATCTCGCGGCGTGTTGTTGTTTCATCGTTAACTTTTGTTATTATCGTCGAGGACGATTGAATGAGAATGGGAGAGATAAAAATGTTTGACGAAGAAAGAATCTCTGTTGCGGAGATTCTTGTTCCCGTTCTCTTTTTCGCCGTCGAGCTCTCTCCTCGATTGTTATTGTAATCTCGATTTAGTCTCCTTTATCAGGCAGCCATGTTTAACGTTTTTTCTTGGCATCGAGACGCCAACGATAAAGCGTGTTTCGAGTGTGTAGGATCGACGTACCTCACGGATGTATAGAGAAAGAAAAAAGACGAGAGAACGACGAACCGATTGTGGAAAACGACGTTGACGTTTTCGTTGAAGAAAAAAAAGAAACAATCGTCGCACAACGAAAAAGGTGATTACCGATCGACGAAAAGATCGATTGTGGAACGATATCTTTTAGGTACGATTTTCTTCTTATTAGAGTCGATGATTCTCGTGCGCCATCTTCTGAGGAAAGAAGGAGGGAGGGAGGTAGAAGCTCCGAGAGGAGAGAATAAGAAGAAAAAAAGGACGTTCTCGGAAGGACGGGAAAGGCGATACGGTCGCGTAAAATAGCTCGAAAGTATTCGTAGACTGAAGCAACTGTACTCACGATGCACGATCCTCTTGTTATAAAACAATGATAATAATAATAACAACAATGATAATAACAGCGACGATGATAATAATAATTCGTTCGTATTGGCCGTGTTTCGAGCCAAGGCCACGCACTTAGTGGCTTGCTATGCGTGTGTGTGTGTGTGTATGTAAGTCTTTCGTGTCGCGTCGTGTGTCGTCGGTACGGCGAAAGAGGTCTAACCTACTTTTTCACCGCGCCGAGACTGTCGTGGTGTGTCACCAACACTGTGGCCACTTCGCGAGGTCCTCGCTCGCGCACAGGTGCGACTAAATCTCTTCGACTTTTCCTCCAACTTTAAAAAGTACGAGAAACTAAAAACAAACGTGTGTACGAAGAATCTCATCGGACCGAAGTCTCCTCGTTCTCGTGGGACATTCTCTCGCAATAGCGTCGGCTTGTCAATTCTTGGGATTTTACATCGCGACGCATTGCCTCCGGAACTGATACATCGCCTTTTAATATAAAAGAAGAAAATATTCAACGCAGCACGAAATACGGGAATTTTCGGTTGAGCGATAAATTCCTGGCCTTTTATTCAGCGATATAATCGTCCGTACGAAATTCCACGATATCTCCAACGTTTTACTTCCACACTGCGGCGAACAAACGTGCAAACTCGATGATAAGGATGGATAAGTTATTGTTTCTTCGATTAATTCAGTTATTACCAACTGTCAACGTAGCTTTGAGCTTTATTTTTCTTTATATACCGTTTCTTCAACTTTTTATTCTTTGTTCGTACATCCGTATGGTCGCCAGCAAACTCTCTCACATATCGATGCATACATACGCGATATATAGTCGCCAGAGACTTTCGACTCTCCGTTGGAATCTCTCTTTCTTTCTCTCTCTCTCTCTCTCTCTCTCTCTCTCGCTCGCTCGCTCCGCGAGTACCACGCACTTATACACACATGAATCGGCAGCAACGGCAACACTCACATGCACATTGAAAAACACACATAGGATACACAGATGCGGGAGACGGCGCACACACGGGCCAAGTGAAATCTCGTATTACAGAGAATGTGCGATGGACACGAGGACGTATGCCATGACGTAGTTGCTCGGGCACAAGACCGAAAAGAAGAGACACACGTATAGAGAGAGAGACTCGGGTCGAAAAGGTTTTTTAGTTGCCGCGCGCGGTCTGACACTGCGTACGATCCTACGATGACGATCGTCGTCGTCGCGGCAGCACACAGACGGTGAGTTAAACGCGCAGGGCTTAGGGGACGACGGGCGGCGGGGGAGCTCGCACTCGCTCGCTTGTCGAAAGGGTCCGGGGAGGGTCGAGGGACAAAGAGGGGTACGCGGTTGGCGGCGTTTCCAGCCAAGAAAACAGCAGGACAAGAGGATGTAGACGCGTGCGCGCGCGGACCGGTTGACGCCACGATCCTACTCCGGCGGAGATCCGACACGAACTGAGGGCACTGAGGGCACGGAGGCGCCCTCGCGCGTCGCCGAGCGGCTGATCGAACCCGCTACGAGCGCTATCCCCACTCCTACTCCCTCTCCGCCCGTAACCCAAGCCGCCGAGTCTCTTCCGTCCGCTCGCCGCGCTCGCTCCAGCCCCACCGAACGCTCTGTAACGCGTTTCCCTCGCTATACTATCTTTATCGCTCTTTCCCTCTTTTGCACACATTGCTCCGCTTTTTCATCCTAATAACTTGCGCGCAACGTAAAGGATGAATATATACTTTGGTGAAAGACTGATCGAGAGGAAATTTCATAATACAAATTATTTTTCACATTCCCAACACGATTAACTTGGCTATTAACCCTCAAATACCAAAAGATTCTCGCTTCCGATAGTATCATTCACTTGTACATACTCGTGCGGGGACATTTTTCACCCGAGGCTCAATAAACCGTGTCCGTAGTGATCAATTTTCAACGATACCATCTAAATACTGCGGCATTTACTATCTACAGAGAACCATTCCAAGGCCAAGGTCCTCGTGGATAACGACAAAATACTTGTATATTGCGAAATTTATCAATAAGTTGTACGTTAAATTTAATCACGCAAAATCCTGCTTCACCGATGCTCTTCCTCCTTTTGCTTCCTCATAGAGGAAGCTATGTGACGGTCAAAATTATTTTTCCCAGTTTTCAATGTCAATTTGCTTAAAATGTCCCAAAACATCAAAAAATCATATCTAGAAAAAATGTCCGGATGCGTGTGTGTGTGTGTATGTTCTGGCACTGCAAAATTCAAACGTTTATAACTCGAGAACGGTTTGAGCTACCGGGCTCCCGTTTTGCACATATATTAATCCATACAAGCTCTTCATTCTCTGATAATTTTGTTGGAATTGCTAGAAAAATACAAATTCTACGTCATTTTGAAATTTTCAAAAAAAGAGTGTCGACGCCCCAACTTCCGCAAATTTTAAGTTTTATGACTCATTTTTTTTTTATAAATAGAGCATCATAATAAGAAGGTTGGTATTGAGTTTAGGAAATATCGGTTGAAAGGTTTGAATTTTATGATTTTTCGAATTTGACGAAAATCTGAGTTTTTTGAAAAATCGTCCAACCGCTCTAATTTCTGCAAATTTTGTAAGATATTGTGTATAAGTCTGTACTTCTTCTTCATTTTCTAGAAAAGTTGTCGAAATTATATAATTTAATTGCTGATACAAAAAACCCTGCAAATTGAAATTTACAAATTGCTTTCTCAAGATTTTTTAGCACCATGTTTTTCGATAATGAACCCGTTTTCCCTTTCGACGATATGTTTGAATTCGTAAACTTGAACGTGCCCGTTATAACGAACAGAAATGTTGGAGATGTTCCAAACGCTAAATTCTTTTGCTTCGTTCGTCTTCGGCGTATCGAGTGTACGTTGCTCTAAAAGAAAATAGAAAAATTCTTCTCTCATAGGAAAAGGGAAAAAATGGCAAATCAAAACGAGCATGCCTTCGCGTTTCACGTCGAACTCATTATTGTAACGCCGCTATGGGTTCTCCTTTCACTTCGTGTGCCACCGACAGAATTTACGATAAATTATTACTCGTACTCTTTTCCCTCTTTCGCGCGCTTCCACCTACCAACTTTCTCCGCGTTCGTATCCCGTATGTTTGAGGCTTCGTGAACACAAAACCTTCGATATATTCGCCAGTGTCCACTTTGATATTTCTTTTACAAACAAAAATTCCAATTGCGTTCTTTATTCGCTTTCGCCTTGTTTTTCTTCCAAATTTCCTCGTCGCCTCCAGCTCGCACGGCCCGGAAATACCTCCCGAGGTATTGAAAGAAAAAAGTATAAATTTTATGATTTTATGACGAAAATCTGAGTTTCTTGAAAATTCGTCCAACCGCTCTAATTTCGGCAAATTTTTTAAGATATTGTGTGCGAGTCTGTGCTTCCTCTTAATTTTTTAGAAAAGTTGTTGAAATTATATAATTCAAATGCATGCAAATACAAAAAACGCTGCAAATTGATATTTGCAAATGACTTCCTCAAGATGCTCAAAAAATGCACGTTGTTCAAAGCTTCCTCTATGAGGAAGCGAAAATTAAAAAGATAGTTCCTCATAGAGAAATATTTGAGCATCGCCTTATTAACGACATTGTATGCAAAATTTTTTATCGATAGAATTCCTTGAAATTTGCACCACACAAAGAGAATAGTGATGTCTAATGGATCGCGCAATTTTAAGAGACCACGCATCACGTAGAAGTTGAGATATTTATTTATAAAAATGTCAATTTTCATTACTTTCCCATAAGAGGGTGTGTCAAAAGTAACAATTTTCAATATTAAATATTTCGATTTCTAAATGGTGAAGCCTCTTAAAACTTTGCATACGCTTTTATGTAAAATCGAAGAAGCTTTATTTAGTTTTTCAAAAAAATCGGTCGTAAAATTTTTTTCGAAATTTTGTTTGTTATATAAAAAATACAGATTACCTCGGAAAATCTTGGATTTAGAGTATGTTGTTCTTGAGTCAATTTGTAATAAGTTTGTTTTAATGAGCTTGGGCTCGCAAACCATTTTGTATGTAAAGAAAAACTGCAAGCAAACATTTAGATTCGACCGTCGCCTTACAACGTCCTTAAGTTGATCCGCAATGACCTCAAAACTTTCTAATCCCTTTTTCAGGATTTAATAAAACTACGTAAATGAGCAAACTAAGAATTTTAATTCGCGAAGCTTATAACTTTTTGAAGACGGTAAATGACCTTCCGATCATTCACGGAACATTAAGTACCAAGTTCCGTTGAAATATATATTTCTTGTCCATTTTATGGCTATTCGATGGGGGATCCTCGTGTGTGAAACATCCTTCTATTCATTTAATTTACATTCTACAAGATCTCGTCGTACTCCTTGAACCCGCGCGAGTGATTGACGAGAGAGAGTCTCTCGGAGATCTCTGGATACGTTATCTTCCGGATAAACATGTTGTATCGTACGAACGTGACCCTTCGTGTGGGCGGCCGTTTTGTCGACGATAGACACGGCGTATTTAAGCGTGCTTCATTGTTATCGTTAGGAAAGCGACCGTTAGAAGTATAAGACGAATAATATCCCAAGCTCCGTAGGTTTTCGATCCAGCGATGTGTGCGCTCTCGTTCGTGCGGGGACGCTGTGACGATTAAGCGGAAGAGAGCGAGAGACGATCGAAGAGACAGGATGCCTCAACTTAATCTCGTTCCATGCGGAGAATCAATAATCGATTGTCGATTAATTTTCACGTTGGCAAGTGTGAAAATAATAAAAAGTTAATAAATCGCCAATTGTTAACGACGCGTCTGTGTGTTGCTGATCGATTATTTTATTTCTCGTCGTTTATTTTATGTTTCACATATCAAAATGCTTTGCAGCGAAAACCGTTATCGAATTGGGACGCGGACGCCGCCTCGATTAAATGAGAATAAGCCTCGAGTCGTACGTGTAATTCGTATTTATTCATTTATTTGTGCATGTGAGCGCGCTTGTGGGATTATCGCAATCATCGCGCACACGCACACGCACACGCACACACACACACACACACACACACACACACACTGCTGTCCAAGATTTCGTACAGTCTCTCATTCTCGTGCCTCCTTCCTTTCTTCTCTTTTAAAATCCATCGCGCACTGCTCGCGACCACGCGAGAGACGCGGAAATCGCGTCGGATATGAAAATTCTATCCTCTTTGCCAACTTGTTGGACATATTCGTTCAACACAAGTTGAACGGTTTAACGACCAACGGGGCATGGTTTAACGTTCATCATCCACGATCTCATGATATACGGAAAATATTCGCCTCGACCACCCACCACCATTGTTTCCGCATTCTCATCTACGTGTCCAGTCGTTTGTTCAGAATTAAACCAAATCATTCGGATCTCGGATTTCCTAATACTGATTTAACCCTTGATACACACACCTCCAGATTGTGACGTAATTGTCATTGGGGTTGTTATCAACCCCACTCACTTTGGAAGGCGATAAATGGTTGAAAAATCGTTAAAAAAAAATAAAATAATAATATTACGACGTATTTTTGACCCTTGAGTAACGACCATGATGATTGTATTCATTTCGTGCAATTTTTAATATAAAAAAAAAGTCGAAAAAAAAATTCTGCAAAAATGACTTCTTTTACAAAAAATGATGCAGAAATTGTAATTCTCAATTAAAAAAAAAAAACCGTTACATAAGTTTGAAATAGCACGCTTTTTGGTGGGACGGGTTAAATTAGCGACCGTTCCAAAAAGTATACCCCAGGTTTTACACCGTCTGCTTCCTACGACTTCCAAAACTGAACTAACGGGCCCTTTCAAATAATGACGACGAGGCTCCCTACCAGAAGGTTCAAACTACCGATAGAGGGTGTCAAAAGTCCGATTTTCTCAAAATTTCTATTACGTATCGTCGGTCGAAAGCAGCTAAGGTAAAATAAATCCCACGTGACTATTAAGGGTTAAGGTCCCATGAGAAATTTCGACAATATGAACTACGAATACAACAATCATGACCGAATTTTTAACATTTTGCAGGTATGTCTACGAATATCTTTTTTTCAGAGACTAATCATGAACCGTTTCAATTAATTAGTTTTCATTTTTCATTATCGTATGCTCTTTCGTATGTCAATCTGCATATAGTCATGCACAAGCGATACAGGCGACGATATAGGGCTTCGCAATAGCAGCAGAGCAAAGCTCCAATGCACGCTGCTCATATGGAACAGGAATCACCGTACCAGGACTATACATTCGATATGTGTGCACCATGTAAATACACCTGTATGTATTCACCGAATCCACGCATGTGCGCGGGCAGAAGATATTTCTCGTTAAACCGGCATATCGCCAAAGCCAGTCATAACGTTACATCAATGCTGCACGTTTCATGGTGCCGCGTGTATCCATATATGCAGCCAACTTGCAGTATATGCACGTGCATGTTCATCCATTTATTCTACGCGTAATACGCGGCTGATAAAAACTGCGTAAAAACCAAACATTTTTGTTTCCTCATAAAGGAAGCTATGTGACGGTGAACATTCTTTTTTCTAGTTTTCAATGTCAATGTGCTTAAAATGTCCCAAAACGTCAAAAAATCATATCTAGAAAAAATGTCCCGATGTGTGCGTGTTTGTGTGAGTGTGTGGGTTTATTATGCACTGTAAAATGCAAACGTTCATAACTCGAGAACAGTATGAGCTACAGGGCTCCCGTTTTGCACAGATGTTAATCGATACAAGGTCTTCATTCTCTGATAATTTTGTTAGAATTGCTAGAAAACTACGAATTGTACAGCGTTTTGAAATTTTTGAAAAAAGGGTGTCGACGCTCTAATTTCCCCAAATTTTAAGATTTATTCCGAATTTTTTTTTTATCAATAGAGTATCATAATAGGAAGGTTGGTATTGAATTTGGGGAATATCGGTCGAACGGTTTAAATTTTATGATCTTTCGAATTTTACGAAAATCTGAGATTTTTGAAAAATCGTCCAATCGCTCTAATTTCTGCAAATTTTGTAAAATATTGTGTATAAGTCTGTACTTGTTCTTTACTCTCTAGAAAAGTTGTCAAAATGATATAATTTAAATGCAAATAGAAAAAACGCTGCAAATTGAAATTTGTAAATTGCTTCCTCAAGATGCTCCAGATGCACGATGCCCAAAGCTTCCTCTATGAGGAAGCCAAAATTAAAAATATCATGAAGGAAGATTCAAAGCCAAAATTAAAAAGACAGCTTCCTCGTAGAGGAAGATTTGAGCATCGTGCATCTTGAGCATCTTCAGAAAGCAATTTGCAATTTTTTTCTAAACGCATTGGATTACTACAAGCGTCAAATATGTGAATCGGATTTTTTTTTTAAGAATCGACGGATTCCCACTATTATAAACACTTTTATAGCGAACAGAAGTTGGGTTTATGTATGTCGTCTCAGCAAAAATACCCAATGTGCATATTTTCTTTCTCTGTAATGTGGTCGATAACCGACCCCGAAGATTTACAGAAATAATTATTGAAATATTAAGTGAAGCTAGAAAAAAAAAATTGGAAATCCCTTGGATTGCGAGGCCTGGCGATAGGACTGCCCAAAATGACCACCGCTCACTACGACAATTTCAATGTTGAGTTCCCAAATTTCGCTTCGTCTAGAAACACTAGTCATCGCATTAAAATAACTTTTCGCGAAACTTTGTTCATTTCGCGAGAAACGAGGTGCGTGCGAATTTCAAGTCCACACGATTTAGGAAATAAAATACAGTTAAGCCTGCAGAGACGTTGGGTAGATAAGAAGAGGGAGGGCTTGGAGCGTCCGCAATGGGGTCAATAATATCGTAGAGCTTGAAACCGTGGGCGAATCCAAATCACCTTGTACAACGCACCGAACCCGACGGAGCAACCCCCGCCGTATACGAATCCCACGCGCGTCTATTCGCTTCTGCCCCTGTACAGCGAGATGTTGTATATGGCAGCGATACAACACGTTGACTCGCACACCCTTAAAACAGCCTCGATCGATATACCCCAACACCCTGAAACGAGAGAAATGAGAGAAGGGCTCGAATAAATCACCTGTGATTTTTCATCCCCGCTTTTCTCTGGTTTCCCATTCTTTCGCTTTCGCTATCGTTCAAGTAAATTCTTTTATGGCGCGTCCCACTAGTCCTACGGCGCTGTAAATAAGAAATTTGAATCTTTATATCTGAATAATTCAAGTCTTTGCCTTTGTAACTGTTTCCCTAAACTATTCTTCACGACCCTTCAATTTGTTGCGATCTCCAACACGAATTATTCGATTTTGCGCTCATTAGAAATTTAACAATAATTATGCAAGTTTGAAGCGACTGTAGTTGCTTCTTTATGAGCATAGCCTTTCAATTTTTTTTTATCATCTCATATAATTACTTGTCACACACGTGTGCGCCCTTTATTTTCCACTTCATTTCCCCATTCACTCTCCCTTTGTGAACGTAGATTAAAAAACTGTATAGTACGCGTCCTGGGCTCGAACGAACAAGAGGGGAACGATCACCCGTCTCGTCATCGGGGACAGGGCTAGGTCAGCGTCTGTACAGTCAACTACCTGCTACGAAATTACGATCGTAAGCCAGGTGAACCTGCGAGGGCTCTCTTGCACTGGTTTTTTTTTTAAGGGCGTTACATGCAACATTTTCTATCGATAGAATTCCTTTAAATTTGCACCACACAAAGAGAAAATTGCTCGCGCTAATTTAAGAAATTTCACCATATGTAGAAATCGAGATATTTATTTATAAAAATGACAATTTTCAGTACATGATTAGAAAATTAGAAATTTATTAGAAATGAATATTTTTTAAGGATAATACATCAATTATTTTCGGAACCAAGAAATAGGAGATATAAAAACACGGGAATTATAAAAATAATTGAAAGCTATTGCCAGTTTCTATATATTACATTACATACAGCGATAAGAGATAATATTTATCACTTTTCAATCATTGTTTTCCTATTAATTAACAACGAAACACGTAGAAACGGCGTGATGGTTGTTCGTTCAATGTCCTATAATCTACCTATATACGTTAATGTCATACTTGTACGTGAGCACGTACACTAACGCAAGGGATGCGGCGTTGCCAAATTATATACAACGTAGCTTCATATAAGAGACTAAAATTATTTGACTCACGACGTACCGAGAGTACTTCGTTAAAACTTTGCAGACATGCACTTTTATGTAACATCGAAGAAGCTTCATTCAGTTTTTCAAAAACAAAATCGGTTGTAAAATTGATAAAACTTTGAAAAACTCAATCTTTCAGGTTTGGGCTAAAATTGTACCGGACGAAAGGTTACGGGATTTTGTCAACGTCGTGGGTATACTTTATGTAGCGTTATTTAAATGGACTAGGGTGCATCACGCCCGCTGAGACGCGCGAGCGGTTTCTGGTAGTGCTGCAGCGCTCCTTTTATGTATAAAAACTTATCGAAATATGCGACAGCGTCTCGAAGCCAGTCAATTTTAGAGTAGTTCGATAAGAATTTGGAGCTCCGCTCCTTTTCAGCAAAAATGATGGCGTTTTCAAATTTTGAGGAAGTTAGTGCTGCCACAAGATTTTTTTCGTTCTTTTATCATTTTTTGTATTTTAAATAGATATTATCAGCTTTTTAACAAAATGCGAATCACCGGTATTTATTATGCTTCGTCTAATGAAACTGATCAAGTTTACTGAAAAAAAAATTGAAGAGCTCAAAAAGAGAATGAACTCGGATGTCGGATTGGACAAAATGAATTTGTATGGGGAAAAAAATGATTAATCATACAGTCGAGGGCTGTGGTTCGTTGAGGGATAATGGTATGTCAAACCCGGCAAAACGCGGCAACTTTGCCAGTCGGCGAAACTATCAATTAAAACGGGACCGACGAGCGATTAGTTGGACCCAGAGAAACAGGAGGATGGGGCAAGAAGAGGATACAGAATCCGAGGATTGGATACCCGAGAGCTCAGAGGCAAACGAAATAACAGCTATCGAGAAGACGATTGAGGTTGTCTCGAGCGGTTATAAAGGCGGGCTCTTCTCTCTTTCAACTCTCTTCTCCTCCCAGCACAGTGTTTGTGTGTGAATCGCGAGAACTCGTGACTCTCTCTCTCTCTCTCTCGCTCTCTCTCTCTCTCTCTCTCTCTCTCTCTCTCTCTGTCTCTTTCAGTCGAGCGGTAGGTCAGGTTCGCCGCTCAAATTCTTACTTCTCTTTCTCACAATGGTTAACGCTGAAGAATCTTACGACAGTCTTCCGAATCGACAAATTAAAACGATCCGACATACGTAAGTAGATCCGCGAAAAATCTCATGATTCTCCTGATCTCTGACCGCTGGATAGCAGCAGCACTCTCGCGTATTGTTTATGTGTATATACACATCGACTAGAAACGAACACGCCTATCCGTTAATCGATGCGGAACTATAGCAAATTTCCCGAGCTGAAAATAGATTCTTCCCAACATAATATTTCCGCATATCGGAGCATCCCGCCCATCACAATGTACAATTAACTGCATTTCAAGAAACGCTGCAAATTGAAATTTGCAAAATACTTCCTCAAATGGGGAACTATATTTTTTACTTTGGCTCCCTCGTAGAGCATCGTGAATCTTGAGCATCTTGAGGAAGCAATTTGCAAATTTCAATTTGCAGCGTTTTTTATATTTGCATTTAAATTATATTATTCCGACAACTTTGCTGGAAAATAAAGAGGAATTACGGACTTATACACAATATCTTAGAAAAAGCAAAAATTAAAGCGGTTAGACGATTTTTCGAAAAACTCAGATTTTCGTAAATTCGAAAAATCATAAAACTTGAACCGTTCAACCGCGATATTTTCCAAATTCAATACCAACCTTCCTATTATGATACTCTATTGATAAAAAAAAAAAAAACATTAGTAATAAATCTTAAAATTTGCGGAAGTTAGAGCGTCGACACCCTGTTTTTGAAAATTCCAAAATGCCGCAAAATTCGTATTTTTCTAGCAATTTCGACAAAATTCTCTGAAAACTGAAAAAAAATGTTCAGCATCAAATAGTTTCTTCTAATGAGAAAACAAAAACAAAAGTTTTTATGTCTAACGACGACCCTCGGGCGATAGTGCAGGCGCCATTACGCAGGTCCCCATTGTATCGCAATCACGTTTACTTCGAATTTTTTAAATAAGAAACAAACACAAAGATCACACAAAGAGAAAAGGCACTCGGAAACGATAACCAAAGCATCAATGATTGTTTTGTTGACACCGCATTGACGCGATTCATTTCGCTTCCACAAGCAAGACTGTCCGATACCGATGGAGGGTTGCGGCATAATAGACATTAAGCGAGAGGGCCGGCTGACATAGAAGGGCAGATCGAGGGATGATGAGTCTTAACGCGCGTCTTTTTTACCCTTGATGAAGGAGAAAGCTGCTGCTGCTGGGGTAACGGGAATGCCTCAAGGACTTGCTAAGGGTAGGTCAGGGCACATCGGACTACGATTATGGGCAATCGGCCAAAGAAGAGTCTCACAGCTGTATGCATATATTTTACACCGTAATCCTCTTCCTGCTCAAAACATACACATGTGAATAATATATATACATAAGAGTGGTGCATATACGTGTATACACGCTGCTCACTCAGTGCGAGAACAACATGCTCCAATGTGCAAGGTAAGAAAATCCTTGAGAAGCACACACGGTCTCCATGTGCGCTGCTTTCCAGTTTAACGGCGTAACTTCACTCATGTCCGTGATGTACACACGACATGACCATCAAAATGTGTCGATGTGTTTCTGTCTACATGGATTTTGCAGGTCGTTCTCAAAGGTGGCCAAAATGTTGGAATAATGTAGTTGGACCGTGATATTGTAAGAAGAAAACCTCTTGGCTAGCGTCCTGGCAGATATCTCGTTTTGTCACATTTTTGTGTAAATAGTAAAAGAAGATCGGTGAATTGATTTCAAGTTCTGGGACGGTGGACAGGGATAGGTGACGCTTTTTCTGCACTTTTTTCATTCCGTTTGCAATGCATCGGATTGGCAGGCTACTTCGTCACTCATTACTATACCTCAATGATTGATCGAGAAGAAAAACCGCTGCGAATTGCTTCCTCAATATTTTTAAGATGCACGATGCTCAAATCTTCTTCTATGAGGAACTATATTTTTTATTTTGGCTTCCTCATAGAGGAAGCTTTGAGCATATCCTGCATCTTGAGCTTCTTCAGGAAGCAATTTGCAGCCTTTTTTCTATTTCCATTTAAATTATATAATTTTGGCAACTTTTCTAGAAACTAAAAGGAAGGAAGGAAGGATACACAATATTTTACAAAATTTGCAAAATCTAGAGCGGTTGGACGATTTTTCAAAAAACTCAGATTTTCGTTAAATTCGAAAAATCATAAAATTTAAACCGTTCAACCGATATTTCCTAAATTCAATACCAACCTTCCTATTGTGATACTCCATTGATAAAAATTTAAAAAATTAGTAATAAATGTTGAAATTCGCGCAAGTTAGAGCGTCGAGACCCTTATTTTGAAAATTTCAAAATGCCGTAGACTTCGCATTTTTCTGGCAATTCCAACAAAATTCTCAGAGAATGAAGAGCTCATATAGATTATCGTCTGTGCAAAACGGGAGTCCTGTACGGCCCTGTATTATAGCTCAAACCGTTCTCGAGTTATGAGCGTTTGAATTTTACAGTGACAGAACACACACACATGCAGACACACACATCCGGATATTTTTTCTAGATATGGCGATTTTTCGATGTTTTAGGACATTTTAAGCATATTGACATTAAAAACTGTAAAAAAAAAAATTTCCACCGTAACATAGCTTCTTCTATGAAAAAGCAAAATTGATGAAGATTTTTTTCCGGACATTCCCGATCTACTATTTTGTCGTTCATACCGAATGCCAATTGCGAGACACACTCGCATCCAATTTCTATCCAAGACACGTGTCACGATCTTCGAGTCTCGTGCAAGTGTGTATACGTTCGCATGTATATAACTTACGTTTTCACTCTCGCGTCGTCGCGTCGTCGTTGTTGATCTTGCACAATTTCGAAATGTATTCTCCACGATGCGAAGGATCATGACTGCATGAACGTCTATGCCTTCGCATGAGTGAATAATCGAATCGACGCTCATACTCGTTTTGCTCGTTGTTCCATTGGATACGTTGTTATTCGAGATTTTCACATACTGTTGATGATGACACTATCGTCGAGCTTTGCGAACTAACGAATACATGCAAATAAACTGCTCGCACTGCGTGTTGATATGCTCCTCAAGCGTTACTACTCGTATGAACCCTTGTCATTCAACGGCAACGTCGTGTGCTCGATTAAAAACTTATCGCGACATTTTGTGGATAAATGGATAAAACAAAGTTTTGCGAAAGTAATTTTTTTCATGTATCTCTTTCGTCTCGTTCCGCTTATTGCTCGTGCCTTATTTCTTTTAATTTCATTGCGTGATTTCATTATCTCCGCAGATTTTTCGCGACTGCCATAAAAAATTCATGACTGCATCACTCCGTCACGTTCGTTCGTTTCATTGTGTTGAAATATTGCCACATTCAATGGATGCTTCTCAATAGAGTATGCATCGTCATGATAACTCGTCACTAGACATTCCCAGCAAAATTCTAAATCTATTTCTGTTCCAACACAGATGTGGTGTAGCACTTGATACTTTTTATTTCCTCGTAAAACAGGAGAATTGGTTTTTCAGAGCTTCGGGAAAATTAAATTCCGTAACACTAATGATCGTTCCGGTCCGGTTCGCTTTTGGCTTGGAAATATTTCGATATTCTAAGTTTCCGGTGTAAAGACGAGATCAAAATATTAGAGTTAACAAAGTCAACATTTGCACCCATTACTGTGTTGTACTTCAAGAAAGCGATACGAAAGGATTTATTTCTTTTGAAAATTTCTTTTTTCCAGTTTTTATTGTCATTGTGCTTAAAATGTCCCAAAATATCGATAAATCAAAACTAGAAAAAATGTCCGAATGAGCTACAGGGCTCCCGTTTTGCACAGATGTTAATCTATACGAGCTCTTCATTCTTTGAGAATTTTGTTTGAATTGCACGAAAAATACGAATTCTACGGCATTTTGGAATTTTCAAAAAAAGGTTGTCGACGCTCTAGCTTCCGCAAATTTTAATATTTATTACTAAATTTTTTTTTTTGTAAATAGATTATCATAATAGGAAGGTTGGTATTGAAATTGGGAATTATCGGTTGAACGGTTTGAAATTGATGATTTTCGGAATTTAACGAAAATCTGAGTTTTTTTGAAAAATCGTCCAATCGCTCTAATATCTGCACATTTTGTAAAATATTGTGTATAAGTCTGTACTTTCTCTTTACTTTCTAGTTTTCTTTTGTTCCATTAGACGAAGAGTTGGTTCTAAGTAAAACACTTTGTAGAATTTTCGTCCTGCGACCTCAACTACGCAATAGACGTTAATTTTGTCAACGAAACCGCGCCCGGAGAGAAATATAACGACGGTCGGCGGCCGGCAGAGGGGGACGGGGTCGAAAAAACATCTCAAGAGATATTAGCCCGAAGCATCATCGTTTTCCAGTACTTTCAAGTAAATGTGCTAAAAGGACGAAAACGAGAGAGAAAGAGCGAGAGAGCTGGTGAAAGAGCGAGTTCGCTAAGAGAGACGAGCTTTGTGCATCGTGAAATTAAGATTTCATACTATAACCCACGGAGAAAAATGGACTTTAGTTATGTAAAGAGCAGCTTGGTGGAAGCGTCTGCTCACCAGGAAGGGTACGAAGCTCGTGACGTGTTAGTTTTTGTTGGCGGGAAAACGTAACAGGAATATAGAAGCTTCAGGTTCTGGAACTGTGTTCGAGGAAAGAAGAAAGAGGAAGAAAATAATGGAAGGATAGAAAGAGTTGGACGAGCCTCGAGAAGCTTTTCGCTGTTGGTGTTGCACGCTTGGGGGAACGAAGCTCGTGTCTAGGAACAGAGACAACAAAAACGCGAGTTCTGCTGCTGTAATACCACGAGAGACAAGAAAGGAAGAGAGCCAGACGCAGAGAGGTAGAGAGAGACACACAGAGAGAAAGAAAAAGCAGCTTTTCGCTTACTAACCTACGAACGAGCTCTTGGAACACAAGTCGAAGAGAGAGAGAGAGAGAGAGAGAGCCTGACGGCTGCTTCGGTATCCAGGTCAAACGGCGAGCAGAGTGGACGGACCGGTGGTGAGTTCGCACCGACTCTCCATCTGATGCTATAAACTGGTATACCTTTCCATAACCATACTTTTATACATATTTGGCTAAATACATATTAACTTGTTGTGTGTAATTAAAAGACAAGCTTCTGCGCCTGAACGAGACTGGCTCCATAAAAGGCTTTTGATAATTATTCATCAAATACCGAAAAGAACAACACAAAACATTATCCTTCATTCCACAAATTCAGGTTCAATAGATGTAGGGACTCGCCAGAGTCTTGGGACAAGTAATAATTTGACAGCGTCGTCTGCTGGCCCGAGACTCGGCCGAGTATATTATCTCTGAATAAAGCAAATTCTATGGTAGGGATTAGCATTTTCTTTAATTACGGAGCCCAGAAGTAATGTCTTGATCTGAAAATTCAACCGGAGACTAATTACGTTGGTCACTGTCGATTGAGCCATAACTCATCACGATTGATGCCGTAATTGCTGAGAAAAAAATTTGCACAGGCAAAATTATGCAAAAAGCGCAGTGTGTGTATGTGTATGTATATGCGTGCTGACGACACCATCGAAGGGCTCTTGATGCCCATCAAGACCGATTTTCATGAAAGTCGATATTCGATGACAGAAGCGACGAGTTTCTATTACCACCGTTAAGTTACCCAGTCAACATTCGGTTTTGCACTTTTTTATCTTGAGACTCGGTAGAGTTTCGGCGAAAGTCAATATTCCACTTTACCAACATTGACATTTTAATTTAGTCGAAAGATTTATAAAATAAATGTACTTGTCCGAGCTTTTTTCCTGATACACTGAGAAAATAAAATTCTTAGTCAAGGCGATTCTGTACTGAATCTTGGCATAAACGTTGAAAAACAATCACCACAAACAAAAGGCTAAAAAGGTTGAAAGATTTTAATTCATTCATGAACTCTTATTTTGCTAAAGTCAAATCGGACAAATTGCCTCCGAAATGTAGGCGAGTTCTGTCATCTATTACTTCCTAGAAGTTGAGTGCATAATGTATGGCACAGCTATACATATCTGTTACATGCCAGCGCGATAAAGGTGCATGGTGGGGAGCTTGCCCGTCGACCATCGATAATTTGCCCGCGCTCTTCCTCTCTCTCTCTCTCCCTCTCTTTTATCGAAGCCATTTTCTGACTGTATTTTGCGAGCTCTCGTTAGGATCGCAGCGGAAAGAGAGAAAGAAAGAGATTTTAAACACGTGTAGGTCGCTTCGATTTAAACCGTCGAAGCGAGGCATTTAATGCCCCAACGCACACACGTTCACTCTCTGATGGCAGTTCAATAGCGATAACGATTTATCGAACGCTTAACACGAAAGGGAGAGAGACGTGAATTTCTCTACTACAGTTTGACACCTAAACTCTATATCCGCCGAGGTACACACATGTTTATTTTTCTATATATATATATATGATGCATATCTGTTTTATATTTTGTATATATCTAAGAATATTTATATTTCGATCCTGATGCAAATGCTGTATTCCGGGAGTAATTAGCGAAGCTTTCGCTGCCGCATTCGCGTGGACTGCAAATTACCAGTGGATTCCAAAATCGCTAATTGATGCATGAGTCTCATCATGCCTAATCAGGGACGTCGATCGAACGGTAACGATGTCAATTTCCAAGAGTCCTTCGTTACAAATATAAAACCTCAAACCATGACATTACCTTATGGTGTTTTTTTTCACCGTCTGTGAAAACTAGCTGCATAAGTACAGAGACTTCTATACTCAGGTGTGCATCAATATCCCATATAATTGATCGTCCCGCTGGAGGCTTCAATGTCGGTACACACTTCCGTTGATTTGACATGATTGGTTTTATCCAGTCCTCTTCAGTTTAAATCCTACTGACATATTAACTGTTATGTATATATGTGCAGAATGGAAATCACCAATAATGATAAGCTGTGAAGTATGGCCAGATCGAGTACGGAGCCTCTGCAGTTTTGGACAACCCGCTCTGCTATTCCATATATTTACTGGAAGCCGTATGAAATACCAATACAAATTATATATATATGTGCTTACGAATACATATGCGTATATATATATGTATTAGCCAAAGGTTTCTCGTTTCTGGTGCTCGAGAATTTTCCCCGTACTGGCTGGATCATGCTCCGGGGAGCCCGGATCCCAGCTACCATGGAACGATCGGTTGCCATGGAAGCCGCGTCCATCCCCCTGCTGCTACACAACTATAACGTCCTCTGTATACCTCTCTATGTCTACCTCGTTCTTCACCAACTCCCTAGTCCGCTCTCTCTCTCTCTCTCTCTCTATATATATATATATATATATATTTATATATATCGTTCTGTCCCTCTTATCGTATTCGTGGATTCACCCTTTCGTTCATACAATATATGGACAGCCCTCTCCTTATCCTTGTCAACTGCGTGAACCCACACACTGGTTTCTCTGATTTGCCAGTATTTCCTCGGCAACCAGAGCACCCAAAGAGCCCCAAGTACGCCGTACACTCTCGATCTGTAGATATACATTGTACCCTCCCTCTATTCGCACATTCATGTACGAACGGCGGTAAAAAATTGAGCGTGAACAGACAAAACAGACGCACAAACTTGAGGATAAAAATTTATTGAAAAATATCAACGAATTACTTTGTTCGTAGTCTTTTGGCAAACACTTCCGTTGCAACGAACCAACATATATGATGGAAATTGTTGCAACAAAATATTTTCTGTTGTTTGCAATGCCTGCTCCGGAGAAGACATTTATTCTTTCTTCCGGCTTTTCTATTTGTGCCCTCCGGAGGATGTGTCTTATTCAAATTGCAACGATCGCTACCTCGTCCAATAAGAGAGAAATAAAAAAATCATTTTTTCGATAATTTCATTTTTTTTCATAGCAGCCTTCATATTTATCTTCAAGTTTGAAGGTTTCAAGTTTACAGAATTGACTACCTATCCTTACACAAGATTCATGAGGGATAGATGTTCATAACAAGGTTTATCTTGAGGCACGCGTATACATAAACGAGGATATACGTTATAGAAGCAGGTACATATACGGGCAACTTGTGAGAGTCCTGAGCGCTTAATATACACGAGACGAGACCTTCTCGCAGCTTCGGGCTGTTCGCTGTTACGGCGACTCGACTCGAGTACAGCGTGTTACTACTCAACGGTCAACAATAGTATGAGCTAAAAGTTTACTCCCTGAAATGGGTCAATATGACCCATTGTTGTTCGCATACTGCATAAGAAACGAATTTCGACACAAATATATCGATAATTATACAGTTTATCGAATAATTTGCAACTTCGAAATGAGTATTCATGACAAAAACAGTTCACTATTCATACATTTTCCAACTTTCGTCACGAGAATTCATTTTACCCCAGCCACTTTCGAGCGACGATACGTAATAGAAATTTTGAGAAAATGGGACTTATGACAACCTCTAGTGGTAGTTTGAAGCTTCTAGTAGGGAGCCTCATCGTTATTATTTGAAAGAGCCCGTTAGTTGAGTTTTGGAAGCCGTAGAAAGTGAACGGTGTAAAACATGGGGTATACTTTTTCGAACGGTCGCTAATTTAACCAGCCCCATCTGAAAGCGTGCTATTTCCGACTTATGAAACGATTTTTTTTTAATTAACATAACAATTTCTGCATCATTTGTTGTAAAAAAAAGTCATTTTCGCAGAATTTTTTTTTCGACATTCTTTTTTTTTTTAATATTAAAAATTGCACGAATTAAATACAATCATTATAGTCGTTAGTTAAGGCGTTGAAAACGGTTACGATTTTTCAACTATTTATCGCTTTTCAATGTGAATGGAGTTAATAACACTCCCAATGACTATTACGTCACAATCGGGAAGTGTGACTATTAAGGGTTAATATTCTCCCTTAAACGTTGAAAAAGGCCTGGATAATATTTTGTGCTTTTCTCATTCATGAAGTCTATCGAGAACTGATAAGACGGTTTGTTAGGACATTGTTTCGTATATTCACTCTACCCTCTATTGTTTTTGCGTGTTGACCGATCCGGAGGGTGCAACTGCTGAAGGATTCATTCATGTGTACATAAACGCATGCTTATGTACAAGTGTGCACTATAGAGAAAAGGAACGTGGGTACGGATTCTATCGCCATTTGCAGAATATGACAGAAAAAGGATGTAACCTAGCTCTCTCGCTCTCTCTTTCTTTCGCTCTCTCTCAATCTTTTTCAGCTCGGAGCCCATGTCGATCGATCTCGCAGGCACCAGTCAACATATTTGAAATTTCTCATCGTTATAACTAGTATGTAATGTGGTATGGTGGTCATGGTGGTAGGTACTTACGTTCATACATACTATATGCACGATATAATACCCTCGTTTTAGACCTTCGATAGATTGCCCGAGTTGCTGCTGGTGATGAAACTTTAAGTTCCTCGTTTGCCTGCTCTCTCTCCGTACGTCTCTCTCTCTCTCTCTCTCTCTCTCTCTCTCTCTCTCTCTGTCTTTTCCTGTCCGCGTGCATACATAGGAGATCCGGTAACTTGGTCACTACTAGACATTCCTGAGTGTGTGGTATTGAGTAATTCGTTTTACATGTATGTGTACACGGAGAGAAAAAACTTGTAATTTTCATAGGGATTTCTGGAAAACATTACCGTGCTTTTTAATAAACGTGATGAGAACTGCCAGCACGGTAAAATTTACCGTTCTGCATCAGAAAAGTTAATTGTCACATTTTGAATTCTGTGCTGGGAAACACATTTTTTCACAGCAAGATATAGTAATTATTTTTATAAAAACCCATAATTTTTGTGACATGCATCTATAAATACTGCATTGCGCGTATTTTACATCACGTGTGGTTACTTGAGTAACCGATGAGTTAACAGATTTTACTGTTTGTGAATGCAGAAGATGCAATCATTTGCAAGCATGTATGTGTACCGAAGACCGTTGCTTCTGCATTTGTTTCCGATCGCTGAGACCTTTTCTTTTTCTTCCATACTAATGAGCTTGATAAGTTGATGCTTTAGGTGGAGAGTATTTTGCAGAAAGGGTTTAGGGCCCAGGGAATCATTTGCCACACCGAGAGACATATATATTCTTGATGAAAATGAATTTGGTGTTCTTCGGTTCACTTAATATGTCTCTCGTAACGAATTTTCAAGCGAAGAACAATTTCATCGTACGAGATTTAGCTTGGTTCGTGACTGCAGCCTTCCGGAACGCCGCTCTATGTCTAATCACCGTCTACCTACGATAACAGAAACCTTCGGAGGATCGACAGACAATATAATTGCCAGAAACAAGGGCACATAAGAGTTGGCTGACCAAGCCCGGAAATAACGTTGATGAGAGCTCGCAACGCGAGTGTCCCCGAGATTTTAACGAAAGTAGAAATGCTCCAAGTCCAAATGGAAAAAGAAATTATCGTATCAAGAGAACCATGGAGACTTCAATGTGAAAAGATTCTTTTATTTTTTATACCATTTGTTTTATTGCTTCCTCATAGAGAAAGCTATGTGACGGTGAAATGTTTCAATGTCAATCTGCATAAAATGTCACAAAACATCGAAAAATCATATGTAGAAAAAATGTCCGGATGTGTGTGTGTGTATGTTCTGGTATTGTAAAATTTAAACGTTCATAACTCGAGAACGGTTTGAGCTACAGGGCTCCAGTTTTGCACAGATGTTAATCTATACAAGCTCTTCATTCTCTGGTAATTTGGTCGGAATTGCTCGAAAGATACCAATTCTACGACATTTTGAAATTTTCAAAAAAAGGGTGTCGATGCTTTAACTTTCGCAAATTTTAAGATTGTATACTTTTTTTTTTATTAATAGAGTATCCTAATAATAAGGTTGGTATTGAATTTGGGACGTATCGGCTGAACGGTTTAAATTTTATGATTTTTCGAATTTAACGAAAATCTGAGTTTTTTGAAAAATCGTCCAACCGCTCTAATTTCTGCAAATTTTGTAAAATATCGTGTACAAGTACGTACTTCTTCTTTACTTTCTAGAAAATTAGTCGAAATTTTTTGCTCCATTATTTTTCTCAATTTTTCTACACGTTCTCCCGCTCTCCCGCATTTGCTTTTTCCCCGTTCCTTCACACGTATATACCAAACAGCTATCTCTGACGTAGCAACTGTACACCATACACACTTTAGTGTATTGTATTTGTGCACTGTGCATATACACACAGACATACAGATGTACGCGCGTATATAGTTGGTCGTTGCTTTCCAGGTAGAAGGTATAGTGGCGGAACGTAACGGTACTTTGCCTCGATCGCGAGCCTGGCACAGGACGCGGGATGCTATGGACGACGTCGATCCGGTGAGAAGCTTCGAGTTAAAGGAAGAGGGGGAAAAGAGACAGATATAGCGAGAGACGGAGGTTAAGACGATGAGTGCGCGCGGTATGGAAGCGAGACGTCGGCGGCGGTTCAGTGACCGACCGACCGACCGAGCACGTTTCTCTCTTCAGGAGAAGCGAGCTCTGCTTCGCAGCTCGTTCAATGTACGCTTATACTCTTTCATTACACCTTTATATACTTTCTATATACATATCTAAGCGCTTGTCCGGAAAAAAAATAAAAAAAATCAAGCTGAACGGTGTTTCTTTCTTTTTGACGAAATTCCTACGGGATAAAAACAAAATTGGACCACCACTTGGTTGTTGATGAGACGAGTTTCAGATTCCTTGGCAAAATCGCGTTTTCATACGCTCGGAGCACGTACACTGCCATGCTTTCGATATTGTTATCGCTTTAGTATTTCTTCCATTGAAAATCGTTTCATTTTACGTTCATATTTGTTTCATCATAATCACGTGACGAGTTTCAGGGAAATTTGACGCTCTCGCTGAATGTTCTTCGCGGTCGACTGCATTTGATTACAACGATGTGGTTCAATGGGTGAAAGTTTGATAAACTGATGGTTGAACGACGTGGAGGGCTTCTGATTTCCTTTTCGAAAGGCTATTCTTCTACAGAATTTACCTTTCAGCTCCGAAGTTTAGAAGGTGGCAACTTCCAAGGGCGTACGTTTAATTCACCAACTCTTTTGTGCCTCAAATACGTGAATTGTAAGCTTAAGGACGTTATGTGCAAAATTTTCTATCGATAGAATTCCTCGAAATTTGCACCATACAAAGAGAATAACGAAATCTAATAACCCGCGCAATTTTAAGAGGTTTCTCGATGTAGAAGTCGAAATATTTATTTATAAAAATCACAATTTTCAGTAGTTCCTCATAAGAGCGTGTGTTAAAAGTGGCAATTTTCAACATTTAATATTTCGATTTCTGAATGTTGAAGCCTCTTAAAACTTTGCATACACTTTTATGTAACATCGAAGAAGCTTTATTCAGTTTAAAAAAAAAAATCTGTCGTAAATCTTTTCGAAAATTTGTTTATATAACAAATACAGATTACCACGGACAATCTTGGATTTGGACTATGTTGTTCTTTAGTCAATTTGTAACAACTTTTTTAAAACGAATTTGGGCTCGCAAACCATTTTGTATAGAAAAAAAAACTGAAAACAAAAATTTAGATTTGAGCGTCGCAATGTAACGTCCTTAAGGGAAGATCCCGATTTTTCACTTTTGTTTATTATCACCGTGCATATTGAAAATCAGTACATATCGATGCACATGCACTTATGGTTTCGGCGTATCACAGGTCCCAAAGTATAGTCTGACGTCGCTTCATACTCGTGTTCACTATTCAGGAATTTTCTTTCCAGATCGAATTTTCCTTCGCTACATCAAACAGAACAAGAAGAAAATGCCTGCAAAATTTCAGAGTGCATTACCGACTATTTATCACGATAAAGAATTAATAAAATTTCGAATGTCAACACACGGTTTATGGGAATCTCGCTCCGACAGAGATGTAAGGCATAAATGTTTAGTTTTCGCGATTAGCCATATTTTCAAAATGAATTTTGAAAAACCTCACAATAAAAAGTAATCCATAAATGATCATGACTCTCGTGTCAAAAATCACCGACTTTTGTTATACTAATAAAATAATATTAACAATGATCATATGCGGCTTATTTACAGTGGTACGAATAATAAGATATATCTTTTGACTAGCTAATGCGATGGGGCAACCTTAATGATTTTTCTGTGAATCTGATGTTCAAAGTATTTTTTATATTCTTCGAGTCGCGATGCGTGGAGAGTCACAATGTTAAATGCTGCTCTTTTGGGGCGAAGAATCTCACGTATCTCTATTTCATTCTTCTGCTCCCATTCTCTTTTTCATTCTGTTCTCACACTATTCTCATTCCTCACTTTCTCTCTCTTCCTCTTTTACTCGCTCCGTCTTTGTCACTGAGTGAAAAGGTGAAAAACTCTTTCTCTTGTTCAGAGCGCGCATCGTTGACATTCTCTAACCCTCTTGGTGCGCGATGCATACAAGAGTTCCTCTCCCGCGTCCGACAGAGCTTTTATTTCCGGAATAAATGCCACCCTTTCCGGTATATCGCCGGCCGCGGCTATGTGGCATAAGCGAGTTCGTCTCGACGCCCGTGAAAGAGAAACCGAGAGAGATAGAGAGAGAGAGAGAGATCGTTGCTGCTATATATCGCTTGGCGTACTGAATAAATTACACAATTTCTCTATACCTCGAGGCTCTCATTGTCAGCCACGCACATTTTCGACTTCACGTGTATACAAAGTCAATCGATAAACGAAAGCGTTATCAATTCATACAATTAAACCCGTAAAGAGCCTTTTTCGTTATTACCAGCAAATCATACGTGTCCGCGATCCATCTGAAAAGTTTGAAAACGTTTCTTAACTGTGCCAAATACTGAATACGTCAACTTGCTGCATGAACGTTATGGCTCTGCTTGACCCGCAGACAAATTGCTCTTGGATTTGATTTCGCACTGTTTTATAAATTAATGAAAAATCACTGTCAGTTAAGCTGTCACAAGCTTTACAAATTTCATGTGACGAACTCACCCCGATGGATCGCGATCACTGCTGACCGCCTCGGAGGAAAAATAATAAGTAATTATGAATTGAATAGTAAGAAGCACGAAAAACTCTGAGTGCTTAAGAAAATTTTTCCAAATCGCTTCCTCAAGATGCCCAAGTCTTCTTCTATGAGGAACTACATGTATTTTTTATTTTGGCTTCCTCAGCAATTTGCAAATTTCAATTTGCAGCGTTTTTTGTATTTGCATTCAAATTATATAATTTTAACAACTTTTCTAAAAAGTAAAGAGGAAGTACAGATTTATACACAATAGTTTACAATATTTGCATAAATTAGAGGGGTTGGGCGCCACTTAGAGCCACGACACCCTTTTTTTGAAAAGTCCAAAATGCCGTAGAATTCGTATTTTTCTAGCAATTCTGACGAAAGTTTCAGAAAATTAAGAGCTTGTATAGATTAACATTTGTGCAAAACGGGAGCCCTGTAGCTTAAACCGTTCTCGGGTTATGAACGTTTGAATTTTACAGTGCCAGAACATACACACACACATCTGGACGTTTTTTCTTGATATGATATTTTGATGTTTTGAAACATAGTAAGCAAATTGACATTGAAAACTGGAAAAAAAAAATTTTTACCGTCGCATAGCTTCTTTTATGAGGCAGCAAAAAGTTGTAGAATTTTAAAATATCAAAGCCGGAAGTGTGCTTAAATAATGATTACTACGACTTGAATAAATTTATGATTATCTGACCTCGATAAATCGTCAAAAGGGTACGAGTGGTAAGTTATTACGTACATTGCGCTTGGAGAACGTACGTGAAGAGTATATAGGTTTAATAAATAGGTCTATGTGAATGTATTATGTGATATCTACAGGTATATGGAGGTATGAGCGACGTGCTGCTGATGCTGTCGACATGCCGAGAGGGTGACCTGAGCTTGGCAATGACGTACCATGGGACGACGAGGCTTGGGGGTTACCGAGGGATGAGGCTTGCATGCACGCGACGCTTTGCACTCTCATAAAACCCTGAGGGCATTGCAGGTGATGCCACGACGAGTTTATAGTCCACATAATACATCTATATCGATATAGCCCATACACGTATGATGTAAAGAAATTGGTGCAAATTGCAACCAGAATTCCATGGCTTCGAGTTTTTCTTGCACGAAGAAAACCTCGAAGGCAAGTTTACAAGTTTACGAACGTTGTATAACGATTTGCATAAAAAGTTACGGGCCGGACAAGTACTCTGTGCGCATTCGCTTAACGTACGGTGGTGACCGTTCAACAAATCGTTACCCATCAAACAGGATTGGGGGCCTCAAATTATAACCTGTGGATATATGAACACCAAAAAGATTTTAAATGTTCCCGTGTATGAGTAAGACGTCAGCCGTTAAGGGTATGAATCGGTATGGGCGAAAATTCGAGAAACTTGGTCGAATTGTATTGATATTGTAAATTTTAATCCTGTACGTAAATGAAACTATTTCTGTTTTGTAAGTTAGTAACTCTTTTTCAACAACAAATGATTTTGTCTTATTACTCTATAGTGGATTCGCAAACCGTAAAAAGGACTTGTCCTCTTATGGATATCAGAAATTTTAGTGCTGAACGTAAATGATCCATTTTCACATCATTGTTTTTTGCCATTTTCGATGTATTTTTGTATATTCATTTTAGGTATTTTGAATTTTTCAGGAAGATTTTTGTTGGGTAGTTATTCATTGTATTCTTCAAGGGTCTCAAATTTTTTTAGGCGAGATTGGCCAAAGTTATTTTTCTGTAGATTTTCCTGTGGAAAAATTTGGAAACGAGGGGTCACTAACAAATTTTGAAATATTTTATACAGATATTGTATTCTAAAGATATAATCACGATTGGGGAAACATGAATTTGAATTTGCAAACATAACCGAGCTCAAACAAATGGGAAGCGAAATTCGATTCAAAATTCGACGCTCCTAGTGCTCGTTGTAGTTCACTGTGTGATCCATAATATGAACGGATTCGAGCCCTGTTACGGAATAAACAAGTCGGATGGAATAAAAATGTACGGTATCAAGGTTAAAAAAAAAAAAACTATCAAAAGCTATGCTTATCAGCGGTTTACGAGCGAGTAGAGAGAAAGCGAGTGGTTGATGTGGGAGCGAGACGAGAGAAAGGGTTCGGGGGCGGCTTCGTTAAAAGTTTGGGTTTGCGGCTGTTGCGTGCGCTAGGGGCGGTTCTCCCTTTTTTTGTAATTCTCTCTCCCTCTCCCTTTCTTTCTGTGGTGATGGCGCCACGTGTACACGTTACGCCAAATATAACCTGTATATAGTAACATCGTGACAGCAAGGGGAGAAAAGCGTCGACAAGAGCACGATTGAACGGAGCAAGTAAACGTGGCCTCTGCGTCTGGTCAACGTACGTGTTGGTATTTGTCGGTGTGTGAATGGGTTCATGTGTAAGTATGAGACTGGGGAGATGTTCAGGGTTGTACCGGAGAGTGGTGAAGCGAACGCGTACACTTGTGCACGTCCAAATGGCTCCACGGTGCGCGGGAGGGTTGCAACTTCATGCTCTTTCAATTTGTCTCTCTCTCTCTCTCTCTCTCTCTCTCTCTCTCTGTCTCTCTCTCTCTCTCTCTCTCTCTCTCTTTTTCTACAGTCTGCGTACATAACTACGTAGTGTTAGCAGCAAAGCACCAGCAGCAGCATCAGCAGCATCTATCGATTAGTCGATGTATGTATAGCGCGTGTATGCCGACGTTGCGTCCATATACAACCCCCCCAATATATGTAAACGCTCCGGCATAGTTACAGCCGCGATGCTTTCTCGCGATGCGTACCCCCGCTGCATGCGTGAAAGATATACGAAGACTGTTCACGCAGTTTTTCTTTATCCATTACTCATTGCCATTTGCTATTTCGACACGAATGATTTTTACTTTTTCTTCACACCACTCTGGGAAATAATCATTTGCCTTTGAAGGTTCTCTCGAGAAGTGCCGCGTAGAATGACACATCGAAAGGGAACAGGAGAAAATCGCAGAAAACGCTTTTTTGCAAGGCCAAGGTAATTAATTTGTTCGATTTTTCTATTCTATTTTCCATGATCCTTGCCCCTGTTAATTTTCATGTGGAACAAGAGTAAATTTTTGTATATGGTAATTAAGGAAGTTGTATTCAAAATTTTTTATCGATAGGATTTCTCTAAATTTGCACCACACAAAGAGTACAGGGATCCAGAGACTCGGTAGAGTCTCGGGACAAGTACATTTAACAGCTCTGTCGTCTGCTGTCCCGAGCGCTCGCCGAGTCTGTACTTGCTCGTAATAAAACGATTTTCGGTGGTGGGGACAAAAAATGGCGAAAATTTCAATGACATTGAAATGCAATTTTCAACATCAAGTATTTCGATTTCTAAATGGTGAAGCTTGTTAAAATTTTGCATAAACTTTTATATAACATCGAAGAAGTTTTATTTAATTTTTCAAAAAAATCGGTCGGAATTTTTTTTCGAAATTTTGTTTATTATATAATAAATACAGATTGCCTCGGACAATCTTGGATTTAGAGTATGTCGTTCTTTAGTCAATTTGTAACAACTTTTTTTTTAATGAACTTAGGCTCGCAAACCATTTTATATGTGAGAAAAACTGAAAACAAAAAATTAGTATTGATCGTCGCCATACAACGTCCTTAAAAGACACATCGGCATAAAATATAAGGTCATGTTTGTGGGATTTAAATCGAATAAAATGTCTACTCGGTAGGACAATGTGACGCCGGTCACCATTTCGTAACATCGAATTCATGGTTTTCGGTTTCTTCGCCAGTTTCAATATTATCTCCTGCGACCATAGGCCAAAATATTTCGGAACGCGATCTCGAATTTCAAGGCTGCTGGCCCACCTGCGGAGACTTGTCTTTCACGCTCAACTATATACCAATACCTTGTCATCATTCATTCCACTTGAAAGTACCGGAAAAAAATTATATGCACATATATATATATTTCACAATAACATTGGAACGGCGAGACGGGCTATACCTCGTAAAAATGGATAAGTGGGAGGCGTTCGCCAGTACAGTATACGCATGGTATACGAGGTTAGTGGGACAACGAAGAGAATCCTCGCGGAGAATGCCGAGAGGCCACCATCCTTCCTATTGCATCGCGTCTTTTATATATATACGTATTGAGTACGTGCACGAATCATGTGGCTGCTCAAGAGACGCTTTATATTTAAGGACTACGATTGTATTCGGTGATGCATCACAATGACAATTCTTTCTAATTCATATGATGAAACGCAGCCTCTAATTTTGATTAACAAACCCATTTTTTTCCTTAACAAGCAGTATTTTTTATTCACATTGAAAACTCCAGTGCACAGTTTCTGCTTTTTTCCATTGGATTAAGAACATGCACGATCTACTTTCAAATTTGTTGTAATGCGTCTTAAACCTTAATATAGTCACACCTCCAGACTGTGACGTAATAGTCATTGGGGGTGTTATCAACCCCACTCAGTTTAGAAGGCGACAAACAGTTGAAAAATCGTAAAAAAAAATAAAAATAAAAATACTACAATGTATCGTAAACTTATATTTATATAAAGTATTCTTACGCCTAGAATCCTGTATTATCCAACAGTTCAAAATAAAAAAAAAAGTCTCGGCAACACAAACTTCTGTATAGAAATTTTCCAGAAACACTGTTTTTTTAAAAGTTTTGTACACATTTGATTGAATAATAAAATACGTCTCTCGGTAATCTGTTCGGTTATAAAATGAGTGTTTTCTCAAATGCCTTGACGTGACTGCACTTGGCAACAATTATTTTTCTTTTATTAATGGCAAAAGCGCAACCTTTCAACGCGTGTATATAGCCATAGGAACGCGACCGAGGCATTGGCTCGTGTATGCTGATGAGAACTCAGTGACGTATTCCCACGTCGTCCACGCAGTAATACACGTTGTTTATACGCCACTTTTTAATTTCATTAACTTCAAGGAATATCCTCCTTTCAACCTAATTCCGCGACGTTTTTCCTCGACAGATTACTTCACACATTTTGCAAAAACGAAGCTTGTGCTAGAAGATGTGTCTAGACGAATCATTTTCGTAGGATTACACACGACCATGACCTCTCTCACGCTTGCCAGCATTGCACGATTCAGTTATCTTTCAAAATTTAATCAATTTTCAATTGCACACGTTTCGAAAAGTTCTCGTCGCCAGGCCACATTTCTTTCGCTGGCAAAAAATCATGTCAACGGGAATATGGTCGAACTACAACGCCGATTAAAAGTCGGTCGGAGCTCTCTCGACTTTCACAACTTTCATCGTCGCACGTCCTCGCGGGCATTCTTCAAGTTATACATACGCGCGGATATATTTTTCTCTCGAGGCGACAAGCGCTTACAAGAAAATATGACATCTGATCGCAAGGTATTTCAGACTTTGTCTTCCATACCAATAATGAATCTTTGAGATCGAGGAGTCTCGAACCAGCTTTCCGTGTTTAAATGTCAAAAAAGTCAGAACATGATGAACATATCAGTATCGAATTTTCTGAGACTTTTTCATTACCATTTATGCGTAAGCCAGCAAATCTAATACAGGAAGATTGCAGAGATTCCAATTTAAAAAAAACTCTAAGAATAATCGCAAATGCGCCGTACTATCTGAGCATTAAAACTACACAACGACCTGAATCTACCATACGTCAAATCAACCATCCAAGAACACAGCAGAAGATACACACGAAGACACAAAGAAAAATCATCCAAATACACTGGCTCGTAAGCTTCTCGCGACCAAACCAATGAAATAAAAAGACTGAAACGTTTGAAGTCTGTCGACGTAATGAATTAAACAAACCAAAGTGAAAAGATGAATACAAAATCATAAAACCCAAAAGCATTGATCATTAGAATGAATACCAATGGGTGATCCATTGTAAAATATAAAAGTAATCCAACAAATTTCGCACAGCACAGCACAATTATTGAATGTTTCCCAGGGAACAGATTGTGATTTAAATTTTGTTAATAAAAAAAAAATAAAAAAATTATGCATATGAATGAATAATATGGATTTCCAATAAAGAGTAAACTGTAAATATTGACTGGATATTTTTAGTTGACTCGAAAATCTGTTCTGTGGACTTTATTTCGAAACAGAACTGCATAATCATAAAGATATTATTTACTGGACAAATGGAATGGCGAATGAAATGGCGAAATGGACAATTCGGCGTCGTTCTAACACGCACAATTTCTTTCCTCTTCCGCTTTCCACCTTTTCTGCCTCCGGTATCTTTTTTTCTTTTACTTTTTGCTTTTTGAATTTTCTCTCAGCTTCAATAAGCCGTTCCCGATTGTTTTTTGTTTTGTGTTATAAACCATCCTTTGAATACTCCCGCCATGGTCGCATCATCTGTTGAGCTTCGCTCGCGTGTCGAACAGAGCAGCCAACAGTTAAAAATCATTACGCTGCGTTGCCCCTGTCAAAGCCACTATTGCGAAATGGTTGAAATTTTGAAATATGTAACGAGAGGGGTTTTCCTTCGCGAAAATCAGTAATATTATGTTAAAAATAGTTATTGACGGTTATTTTTCCATCTAAAATTACACGATTATCATCTTGCACGTGAATTAAAACTCAGAAAATAAATTCACGTACAGTTGGCAACACGAGAAGCTTCCCATGCTGAAAGCATAGGAGATCCCTCTCACCGCATGCCTCGCAAAAGAGGTCCCGTTCTACCTTAACCAGCCCAACCTGAAAGCATGCTATTTTAGACGTATGAAACGATTTTTTAATCTATTTTTATTGAAAATTACAATTTCGGCATCATTTTTTGTAAAAAAAAAAATCATTTTTGCCGAAATTTTTTTTTCGACATTTTTTTAACATTAAAAATTGCACGAATTGAATACAATCATCATGGTCGTTACTCAAGGGTTGAAAATACATTGACTATTACGTCAAATTCTGGAGATGTGACTATTGAGGGTTAACTTTGAGAAGCAACGATGCCTTTTCATCGAAAACTTATGAGTAACTAAAGGTTGTTCCACAGATTGACGATTGATAGTTCTTTGGGCGCGTGTTACTGTCCAAAAATGATTAATCCACGTCATAACGTTTCACGCCTGTGTATAAATTTTATGTGGACATAATATTCATGTGCGAAGCTAGTCGTCACGAATTAATCGAACGTGGCCGACGTAGCATCACGTTCTCTCCCTCGTTTCTCCAATATACTCTATTTCATTTATGTATATAAATATACTCGCGTGTATCCAACACATTTTGTTGGTGTGTGATTTTATTGGTATTTGTATACACACACAAAGCTGGCTGTAAAACATGTTCAGTGTCCCCGGCGGAATTCGTTCGAGCTCTTCCAGCCCTCGCGACCCATTACAGCCGCCTTTGCTTCCTTCTCCTCGTTACCTCGCTCGAGGGGGAGAAAACAACTATATACATGTGAACGTTTTCCCACTACCCTCAGTGTGACATCGCTCACGAAAGCTTCTCTCTTCAAAAAGACAAGAGTGAGCCAAACAAAGCCCAACCCCCATGCCGAGGAATATGTATGAAAATTAGTGAAACTGAGAAGAATAAGGAACCTCGATCACAAAATCGTTGGGTCTAATTTTAAAAATCTTAGGGCTATCGGATAATAATAATTTCTAAACGAATTTGAAAATAAGCTGGCAGCGTGGAACCTCCGTTGATTTGTATTCTAGATTCTCAACGTTCACCGCGGAAAACGTGGAATTTTGCTGCGAATGTAAAGATGTAAAGAAAAGAGAAACAAAGATGCTCAAGATGCACGATGCTCTCAAATCTTCTTCTATGAGAAACTATATTTTTTATTTTGGCTTCCTCATAGAGCAAGCTTTGAGCATCGTGCATCTTGAGCATCTTAAGGAAGCAATTTGCAAATTTCAATTTGCAGCGATTTTTCTATTTACATTTAAAATTATATAATTTGGACAACTTTTCTAGATAGTAAAAAGGAAGTACAGACTTATACACAATATTTTACAAAATTTGCAGAAATTAGAGCGGTTGGACGATTTTACAAAAAACTCAAATTTTCGTAACATTCGAAAAATCATAAAATTTAGACCGTTCAACAGATATTTCCCAAATTCAATACCAACTTTCCTATTACGATGCTCTATTTATAAAAAAAAAATTAGTAATAAATCTTAAAATTTGCGCAAGTTAGAGCCACGACACCCTTTTTTTGAAAATTTCAAAATGCCGTAGAATTTGTATTTTTCTAGCAATTCCAACAAAATTCTCAGAGAATGAGGAGCTTGTATAGATTAACATCCGTGCAAAACGGGAGCCCTGTCGCTCAAACCGTTCCTGAGTTATAAGCGGTTGAATTTTGCAGTGCCATGCAGAACATACACACACACACACACACACACACATCCAGACATTTTTTCTAAATATAATTTTTCGATGTTTTGGGACATTTTAAGCACATTGACATTGAAAACTCGAAAAAATAAAGTTTCATCTCCAGGAAGCCAAAGTAGATTTTTCCATGAGACTTTTGAAGTTCACCCTGGAAAAATCCATAGCGAGGGATGACGCTTATAAATATATTCGTAGTGCATGTTCTCGTTTCATTCTGCACTCCCCTCGCTTTTACTCTTATTTCTATCTTCCTCTTTCGTATTGTACCACTCCCGTCTGCATGGAAGCTCACAAAGTTACCCTCAAAACTTGAACCCTCCCATTCTATATTCTAACGCGAGGGGTGGATGAGCTGTAGCCAAGAAGAAAGGTGAGATAGGGGGAGAAAAAACGTATCTTACCAGGAAAACTTGGTAGAAACTACGTCCTCGTTCTTACAATAATTCACTTTTCGTCAACCGACTCTTTCGTATTTCCAATTTTTTTGACGTCACAGTGAATCGAGAATCTACTGTTTTGTTTCGTTCTCTTAAGAAAAGAGAGCATGGCTTTGAGGTTATTCAATGTTTTCTATCTACATTTATTCTTTCAAACAATAATAATAAATAAACTCCGTACAAGAATCGATGAGAAAATACGAATGAATCGCGTCGAGAAAACATTAATTAACGCCTTAATAACATCAGTTGCGTTATCGCTTCGATAAACCACCTCCGAAATGATCGATTGTGTGCAATTATGAAGTTGTTGGCTCCGTCCAATCGATGGGATCACGCAACGGTGATAGATTGCACGTCATCCCGATTAACTGAACATTTTGCAAATATTTCGACTACACCTGATCCATCCAGAAGTGCTGCGATTTTCTTCATTTGCTGACATCCTAACCAGACAAACTTGGTTCACACATATATATGCATACGTAATTGATGCAGCACCATGCACTCAAACAGATTAACGACTAGATGGGACGCGGTAGATACTCGACGCTTTGGCGGTTTTGGTTCTCTCAAGTTTAACGCACGAGGGCAGAAACAAAACGATCCACGACGAATGCGAACGCGAAGTTCTGTTCTTCATCGATGCCTTGAGAAACCTTAAGGACGTTGTATGCAAAATTTTCTATCGATAGAATTCCTTTGAGTTTGCACCACACAAAGAATCTAATAGCTCGCGCAATTTTAAGAGGTTTCACCATCTAGAAGTCGAGATATTTATTTATAAAAACCACAATTTTCAGTACTTTCTCATAAGAGCGTGTGTTAAAAGTTGCAATTTTCAACATTAAATATTTCGATTTCTAAATGGTGAAGTCTCTTAAAACTTTGCATCCACATTTATGTAACATCGAAGAAGCTTTATTTAGTTTTTCAAAAAAATCTGTCGTAAAATTGTTTCGAAATTTTGTTTATTATATAAAAAATACAGATTACCTCGAAAAATCTTGGATTTAGAGTATGCTGCATGTTCTTTAGTCAATTTGTAATAACTTTGGTTTAATGGACTTAGGCTCGCAAACCATTTTGTATGTAAGAAAAACTGAAAACAAAAATCTGGTATTGACCGTCGCCATACAACGTCCTTAATCTTTGGGTTATATTGCACAACTGAAGAAGAAGAAGAAGAAGAAGGAATAGTAACGAAACCTTTACTACAGGCCAGAGTGCAGTAAAGAAACGGCGGATTAGGGGGAAAGGGGAGATTGAACGAAACCAATAGCTACAGAATGCATTTGCACAGTTTAGAGCTATACACAGATATATACAAGTCTAGGAAAAACAGAAGGACAGTCAGTCTACTGAAGGAGGAGAGAGAGAGGTTCTCTGCGGTAACTAGAGCGGGACGACATCGTTAACGATCCCAATTGTATTAGCGTTTCTCTGCAATTGGCACAATTATACTGTCACGCGTTACTCAACTCGAATTCATGCTCTTTATGCAGAGAAACAGAAAAGAAAGAAGAGGATTGACCGATTTGGTCGTCTCTTTCCCTTCAAGCGGCTCTCCGTTTCAATTAATTGCGGGATGAACGAACGCGGATGAGATAAATCGATATGAAACGATATCCCTTGATTTACAATCCTGTAGAGACCGGAGATTAAACCGACGAATTTCTTTTGTTTCACAGCTCAGTCTTTCGAGCCATTTAAGTAAACATTATTCGCTATTAATTGCTCACAAATTATCCAAAGTCTCTTTCAAATTCTCACGTCTTTCGTTCTCAATTTATTCAATTTATGCAATGGGTAATTTTGTATTACATCCTCATTACTCGTTGCTCCGAAACAGCCACTTGTTTTCCAACAGTTATGGCCCTTAACCCTTAATGGTCACAGGGGGTTCATTTTACCCCAGCCACTTTCGACCGACGATATGTAATAGAAATTTTGAGAAAATGGGACTTATGACACCCTCTATCGGTAGTTTCAACCTTCTAGTAGGGAGCCTCGTCGTTATTATTTGAAAGGGCCCGTTAGTTCAGTTTTGGAAGTCGTAGGAAGCGGACAGTGTAAAACCTGGGGTATACTTTTTGGAACGGTCGCTAATTTAACCAGTCCCACCAGGAAGCGTGCTATTTCAGACTTATGTAACGGTTTTTTTTTTTTTTTTAATTGAAAATTACAATTTCTGCATCATTTTTTGTAAAAGAAGTCATTTTTGCAGAATTTTTTTTTCGACATTTTTTTTATATTAAAAATTGCACGAATTGAATACAATCATTATGGTCGTTACTCAAGGGTCAAAAATACATTGTAATGTTATTATTTTATTTTTTTTTAACGATTTTTCAACTATTTATTCCCTTTCAAAGTGAATGGGGTTGATAACACCCCAATGAGTATAATACATCACAATCTGGAGGTGTGACTATTAAGGGTTAAGATCAGCACCATAACGTCATAAAACATCACGAAATATTGTATTTCTTATATTTATTCTCTAGAGTCCTCCTCAAGCACTAATTGGAGACATGCACCATTTCGTTTCGAGAAAGTGGTCGTGACCTCGCAGAAAGCGGAGCAGCAGTTAACTGGGTTATGAAACAGTAAACCACGTTTCTTAACAGGTACCAAATCACAGCTCGCGTTGTTATTTTTTAACTTTCGATCGGACGGTCATAAAAACAAAGGATCACCGATTAATCATAATTATAATCCATTAGAATTTCGAACGCTTAGCCTGCAAAAATTCGGTTTCAAATAATTTGGCAGCAAAGTTATTTCAAAATTATCCTTTCAAAAGAACACTTTCGACTCAACGAATATTCGTCAGACGTCGTCAATTAACTTGCATCAATTAATCGAGGTTTGTCAATGAACGGTTATCGCAGAGGATAATGCAACGAACGCGCCCAATTGCATTTGTCAAAATCTTATCGCTTATCACACCTTATCTCACCCGTGACAAATTATCATGTGCAGATCTGTTGAATGGCAGTTCCTTCGTACGAAGAGCAAGCTGAGACATCTTTGAAAATAAACGCGAAGCTTCCTCGATGAAACTGCATGGCCCCAGTGTGATAAAACAGAAATACTGATTAACCAAGTTTTACCGCCGATTGCGCAGACGGCAGCACCTTTTAGCCCTCTTGGCCTGGAAAACTCTGTCAATGATAAAATAATTCGACGACTTAATGAATATTGCACTAGAGGCGCTGAGATGACTAGTGAACGTCTAGAGATTTCGAAAATTATCGGCGTACTGCGTATGTTACCTTTTTCTGTGCGATGAAACCGACAAAAAAGCGAGAGGCCACAGCGATTCGCCGCGGCGTGAACATTGGACCGAATTTACAGATTTCCTTTGAATGTTTTTGCCGAGAGCACACTTTTTTTGTTGCGCGATAATTCATCATAAAAAAGCTACTCCAAACCGTATATTGCAAAACTAGCGTTGTTTACCTACGAAAAAAAAAATACCGATATTTATTTGAAGCCATTGACGAGAAAAAAAAAGATAACAATAACGATATTTGTATTTTTGTCATTTCGGACGAAACAGGCGGCAAACAACGAAGTATTTCGAGGAAAGAAATATTCGTTCAATTCGACAGTATTGAAGAAATAGCTAAATTTCGAAACATTTATGAAAAATGTTGATTCCCGTCTCCTCTAAGTCTCTTGCGGACATGACCTTGATATTGAGTAAAAAATCAACTAATTATTCTCGATTCCTCCATATAACTGGTGGCTAATAAGATTTATATATTGGTCGCGTGTAAAATACTCATTATTTGACAGCACAAAGCTTGTTCGAAAAAAAAGTGGACATTCCACTTATGAGAACAGTTGCCACACATTTAGACACGGAGGTAATTTTTTTTCAACCTAATTTCAAGTACTCGTCGAAATGTCCATTATTCTTTACTGAATCGGCGTATTTGCTTGTTCAAAATGTTCAAATTCACATAAATATGTATTTTAAAAAATCATTAAAAATACCATTTTTTTGATTCCTCTCCGAACGGCAAATTCTTATCTTTTTGGTTGCTCTTCGATTGTTCGCGATTTTGAGGACCATTGTTCAAACTTATCTTTCATCTGAAGATAGAAAAACGGAAGAATTACTGCACCGATCAAACTCCAACGTTCAATCGATGTCTTCGACAATTGTTCACAACATTTCGAAGCTCGCGAATGATGTTGAAGTTCGGATCGTCGAAATGCAACGAAAACTGATTATTTTTGAAAGCAGAGCGTAAAATTTCATACAGTATTTGTCAACAACAGTATGACAGAATTCTTTGCCATTCGAAAACCGAATTTACTAAAAAAACAATTTTTTTTTTAAAGTGCATTAATTATCAAAATAATGAATAAAAAAGTAAATTTATCGTTGCATTCCAACAATGCAAGACGTGCCAAGAGCGGAAAAAAAAACCACTGCAAGAATCAAGCCACCAGGCGAGAAAAAGTGGGTCTCATCTTTATCAACGATGAAACTTGCTGTGACGTTGAATAAACCAACCAAAAAAATCAAATCAATCGATTAAACATTTGCATGTTGCTTCCTCGTCTCTTATTCCGATCGCATTCACTTCTCGTGAGGAATTTGACAAACCGGTTTTATTGCTACGGTTTTCTCGCACGGGGATAACCTTGGGAGAGATGGACAGACAGAAATTAATTAGGCTCAAGTGTCTTTAACTTTCAGCATTTTCATTCATGCTCAACGAAGCTCAAGATTTAATATTCTAGGTACTATTTGGAACCTCCACTGATTCTCCTTGAAATAACTAAACTCACTGCGCACGTCATGGTGTTCCACAAGAGAAAATACAGTTGAAAAAATTCTAAAAATTATTCATTATTCAATTGAAACTAAGCAGGAAATTGAGAATCAGAGGGAAAGGTCGAAATTCTGATCAACAAATCTTGGTGATTTTTTCCCTCTCTAAGCAGCTTCGAATGTTCTAATGCATGAAAATGTTGATAATTGTTCATCTTCATCAAAATCTGGCTAAACTTACTACGAAATCGAGTGTTTGAAAAATCCAATTCTCGATTGACATTAATCTTTAATTTTTTGTAAAAGAAGTCATTTTTGCAGAATTTTTTTAATATTAAAAATTGCACGAATTGAATACAATCGGGTCAAAATCGTTGCAAAGTCATTGCACCGACCAGTTGATAAAAAATTAAAAAGCACTCACATTTATATTGGAAATCAATGAAACCTGATTTATAAATCAATTAAACATGCTCGAAAAATTACACCACGCACAGACTCAAATGCTTGGCAATGTTTGGCTCTCAAAGATATAGCAATTAAAAAAAATATTGAAAAAATAGTGCAACAAAAATACAGTGCTGTCTTTACACTCAACTAAAGATATTAAATTATAATACTTTGTACCCACCGTAGATAAATAATAGGAGGTGGGACTTGCATTCTTTTACCGCATGGCCGGCCAATCCGGAGATCGGGTAACGTCTAAACACAGCTGAATGATTATTTCTGGTCCATCGATTTGACCAAACACGACCACACCTCCGAGTCACATGGCCATTGATTCCTCATATTTCAAGATGTTTTTTTTCTTTGTTTCGATTAACAACGTGCTTTTTATCACAATAAAAATAATAACGAAGCAAGAGCATTCCCCAGTCAAATGATTTTTTCCTTTTTTTCATTTTTTCCTGAGACACATTTATATATTTAAGGGACTAAACTTCAGCTGCAGTAGGTGAAAAGTTTCGGTCGAGCATGGACGGACATAAATTGAGAGTGTTGATAAATTAATAACGTTGCTTCAAAAGTCACGAATAATCGACTATTTTTTACGTACGATTTGGTCGACAATAATGGAACAATTATAACAACAACAAAATCTGGACGTTATTAACGTTGAAAATTCGGAAAGTTCGGGAAGAAAATTCGATGAACACGAAATATTTTGGTACACATTGGCAAAATGATTTTACCAGTAATATTGTTTCTGGTGTTGCCAATTTACGCGTTGTGTTTGTTCCATTGGAACGTTCGGTTGAGCAGGAAGGGAAAACTTGTCGACAAAATTCCGGGTCCCCGGCCTATACCACTTTTTGGAAACATTTTGAGTTTCATGGGACCATTGGGTATGAAAATTCGTCATTTTTCAACGTGCTTTTTCAAATCATTTCCTCGAACTATTTTTGAACGATAAGTTTATTGAATTTTTTAGAGGAAGTTCGACAAAAATTGCTTCGATTAAACGAGGAATATTATCCGATATTCAAACTCTGGGGAGTCAATCTTGCCATGATCAATATCCGACATCCCGATGATGCTGAGGTACCGAACAAACGCTTTTCTTCATTTTTTTTTCACTATCTCAAGCTTTCGTCCAAGCAACTCAATTTTTTTTAACAGTTTTCCTTTTTTTTACTGTCTTTAACAATCAATATTTCGAATCATTGTACAGATACTACTTTCGAGCACAAAGCACATAGAAAAAGGATTACTGTACAGATTTATGCACCCCTGGATGGGAAGGGGACTCCTCACAAGCAAGGGTAACAATAATTTTATTTAATCAACAAATTATAATTATTTTTTTAAATTTTAAACGGTGCAAATTTAAAAAAAAATATAACATTATCGAACGACAGGTGAAAAATGGCGAACTCGACGACGAATTCTGACGCCCGCATTCCACTTCAACGTTTTGAAACAATTCGTTGAGATATTTGTAGAGCAGGGTGAAAAAATGGTCGAGTCTTTGAAACGCGAAGAGGACAATGTGCAAGATCTTTCCAAGCTGCTTACTAAGTTTACCTTGAATACGATTTGCGGTAATTTTTTTTTCTGTCAACAAGAACACAGTTTTCCAATGCATTTGTTTTATCCACTTATATTTATTCAGAAACGGCCATGGGCACTGCACTCCAAGACTCGGATAGTACTCAAGAAAGATTCCGTACAGCTGTCTACGAAATGGGCACTCTGATAATTCACAGGTAAAGGGCAAACAAAAAAGTAGCAAACTTTAGCAAATTTAAGTAGATAAGTAGAAATTTAAGTAGAAATTTAAGTAAATAAAGTAGCAAATTTGTCGATATTTCGGAAAATTTTAAGCACATTGTCATTGATAACTGGAAAAAAGAATTTCCACCGACACATAGCTTCTTCTCTGAGGAAGCAAAAGTAACACTTTTTTTTCAGTGAACGTCAGTTTCATTCACTTGCATTATACACTCCATATGAGCGTCGAGGAACCAGTCACTTATGATTTAAAATCTGTAGAATTTTGAGACCTTGGCTCCAATGGGACTGGATGTTCCATTTATCCTCGAGTGGACGTCATCAAGCCAAAGCTCTTGACGTTCTGCACGGTTTCTCCACGAAGGTATAAAGTTGTTGTTATTAACTTTTCTATTTGTTACTTCTTTCCTCCTCTATTCGCAGTAACATACAAAACAAGTATAACACAATTCTGTCCTCCTGAATCAAATTTGATAAATTAGCCATTTTCGATGCCAAAATTCTCGTTCGAGAGCTGAGGCAGCTACAAGTAACTTTGTTGGTTTCCGCAATAAATTAATGTTTCGATCGATATGCGATTAATATTTTCTTGTGTCATGCTTTTTTGCCAATTTTCCATATGCCGATTGACACAAGAACGCAATAACTTTATTTCATAGTCATGACTCATTAACAGATCATTGAAGATCGGAAGAAATATCACGATGATACAGGAGGAAAATTCCTGATGGGCATAACATCGCACGAAGAGATAAACCCTCACGACGACGATCTGTACTCGAGTGAGTAACGGCAAAGTTCCAATCAAGTTTAAAATGTAACACTGGCCATCGTATATTTACGATAAATTCACTTTCTAGCGAAAAAGAAGCGGTTAGCGATGCTTGACTTGTTACTTGCTGCTCAGAGAGAAGGCGCCAAGATCGACAACGCCGGAATCCGCGAGGAGGTTGATACCTTTATCTTTGAGGTATGCACAGGACACAATTTTTAATACCAAGTAAAAAAAAAGCTGAAGCGCAAATTCTCAAAAAAAAAAGTTATATGACCAAATAACAATAATGTTTTCAACTTACATGAACATTCCAAACCATGTGAAAATTTCAAACGTAAAAACGATTTAAATAAGTGAATTTAATAAAAATTTGTTTCGCGTAGTCCCAGTCAAAAATTGAACCGTGACAAGGTAACTTCACGCGTTGATATTTTTATTTCAATTCGAATCTCAATGAAAAACCATTAAAATCTTCCTATCCATTAAGCCCCGAAGTATTTTATTTTTGAAAAATTTGCATTCCCGCGCTTCGTCGATTTGTACCATCCCTTCCCCTGACACATATCGCGTCAGTGATGATGAAGCGGAATCGTCATGCTCACTAACGTGTACTTTCAGCCTGAAAACGATATTTTTAAACAGTCTATACTTTTTTACTGCATGCTTGAAAATTTCCAGTAAAATATATGTTGTTATTTATACACTAACCTACTTTCGTGCGCCAAATTTCAAGAATTTTGCATTACTCCTTCGTACATTTCGATGCCTGAATATCCCGAAATTGCTCATTTCGTAGTGTCAATGGTCGTATGCAAAATTTTCAATTTTTGATAAACGATATCTCGAAAACTGTATGGTCAAGCGATTTCAAATTTCGCACAAGTATTCTTCAATACTTTTTTTAGTTTCTCAGGAAAATTCATTTAAATTGCATTACTTCACATTTGTGTTAGAACTACCTTAAAAATTCAAAAGATGCGTCAAATAAATAGAAATTATTTTTTGTTCTTGTTATTACAACTAGCAATGTTTTGTATTTGTAATGCCAAAAATCCTTAGATACATAAATGTATTCCTTCATTTTTTCCCATCGCCTTTCGTCTCTGTTTTTATTCTCCTTTTGTCGATCTTTATAGTTCTTGTTTTTTTTTTTTTTTTTTTTTTTTTTCAAACGGAGTTTAAAATCAAATAAAGTGGGAAGCTGCACGAACGTGGAATTATACGCGTCGGATAAATAATGATATGTGCGTGACTAAATTTGAGAACAAAAAACAATTGCATGCAACGACGATCGTAAATAGAAATATTAATTGCCCACAGGGACACGACACAACCGCGGCCGGAATGACATTTGCTCTTCTGTTGCTAGCTCAGCACAAAGATATACAGGTACAGCATCAACGATTTATGATTAGAATGCTATAGTTCGTTATTAAAATCGCACGTGCCCTCGAATGACGTTTGAGCTTTTGCGCAGGATTCAGCGCGAGCCGAAGTGGAAAGAGTCGTAAACGAAAACGGCGGTAAGATGGGCATGGCGGAAATCCAAAAATTCTCGTATCTCGAACGTTGCCTGAAGGAATCACTAAGGCTTTATCCCAGTGTCCCGTTTATATCCCGAACGATTCGAGAAGATTTACAATTGAGTGAGTATTCAAAGAATTAAAAAAAAAAAAAAACTGTCGGCAACATTTTCTGCTACAAAATTGAAAGGACAATCCTAGTAAAATAAAAATTATAAAAATATAATAATACTAATATTAAATAAATAGAAAATATAAATGTAAATATAAATAAAAAATAATATTTAATAAATTATTTGTCCTAATTGTTAACGGTTTAATGAGCTTTTTCCCCTTTTATCCAGAAACTCACGTCGTTCCCGCTGGTAGTCTCCTGAGCCTTCACATATTCGATATGCATCGTGATCCAAACTTTTGGCCGAATCCTCTCGTTTTTGATCCAGATCGATTTTTACCGGAAAACATACAGGGACGTCATCCCTATTCCTACGTGCCGTTCAGCGCCGGCTCCAGGAATTGCATTGGTACGTAGACTCACGAAACAAAATTTTTTCATATTTTGCGTAGCCCTATCATTTTTAAACGACCGTTTTTTTTTTTTTTCTACTTTCACAGGTCAAAGATTCGCGATGTTGGAGCTCAAGGCTTTGGTCGGACACTTGCTCTACAACTTTAACCTGGAACCAATCGAGATTGCCGCGGACGTGGTCTTGTTACCTGATTTGGTGCTGCGCCCGGCGCATCCCGTTCGTGTTAAGTTTGTTTCTATTAAAAGATGAATAGATAAATTATATGGTTCCAAGTCCATTTGCAATCTGTGATAATACAAAAACAAAATGAACGAAATATTATAGAATATTAGTTTTTGTAAAAGCGATTTTATCGAGACGAAAAATGTTCGTTAAATCCGCTTAATCTGGAATTCTAATTATGTGCTAAACGATAATAGATGCAAGAAGAATATGTTTTTTTCGAGAGTGACATCATCGGTACAAACGGCCAGTTCGCGCTTTAGTGTTGGCTCGAGTAAAGCGCACCAAATATATAAATATATTTTTTTTATTTTTCAATATACACGATTAAGTAGGTACCACATTGAACCAGAATATTATTAACTTCATATTCATCATTTTATGAATAAGCTTCGAATCAATTAATTAAATATTAACCCTTAATGGTCACATGGAGCTCATTTTACCCCAGTCGCTTTTGACCGACGATACGTAATAGAAATTTTGAGAAAATGGGACTTATGACAGCCTCCATCGGTAGTTTGAACCTTCTAGTACGGAGCCTTGTCGTTATTATTTAAAAGGGCCCGTTAGTTCAGTTTTGGAAGCCGTTGGAAGCGGACAGTGTAAAACCTTGAGCATACTTTTTGGAACGGTCGCTAATTTAACCAGTCCCACCTGAAAGCATGCTATTTCAGACTTATGAAACGATTTATTTTTTTTTTAATTCAAAATTACAATTTCTGCATAATTTTTTGTAAAAAGAGTCATTTTTGCAGAATTTTTTTTTCGACATTTTTTTTTTAATTAAAAATTACACGAACTAAATACAATCATCATAGTCCGTTACTCAAGGGTTGAAAATACATTGTAGTATTTTAATTTAATTTTTTTCAACGATTTTTCAACTATTGATCGCCTTCCAAAGTGAGTGGCGTTGATGACACCCCCCTGTGACTATTACGTCACAATCTGGAGGTGTGACTATTGAGGGTTAAAAAACGAAATCTAATTGAGTTGTCATTACCAAAAACGTTATTGCTGTATTTTCAAAGTTTATACTAATCATAATTTTATCATGAAATGTAATTCCGAATTTATATTACGTCTAGACGTGATAATAAATGGGTATGCTCAATTAACAGTCGTTGAACAATAATTATTGATTAATTGTCACAAGAGAATATTACAACATTATTTTATAATATATTTGTTTTGGCCTACATTTTCACCAAGTTTATAAACAGCAAGACGGCGTGTTATAAGACTGTCAGTACGTTCAATTCATTGATAGCTCGACGGTTACAGAATTTCCAACAAGGAGTTACAAAAAGGGGAAAATTAATGAAATTAACGAAAATGAAAAATTTCTCTACTGCCCACAGTGAATCTTCACAATTGAAGATTGAAAGTGTGACAGCTCAGTAGCGTGCCGGATTCTGCGATTTTTATCATGTTTTTTAAATACACGCTGTCGGAACGCTTGGACCGTTCTTTTGCCGAGTCTCGATTCTGACGTAATGTGTCCCTCGGCAATGTCAGTTTGTACCGAATCGGAGGCTAGATCGCGATACAATGTAAGCACCAGTTTCATTGGATCGTCACACGTTAACCAGTATAGAATACATCGATCGAGTTGTGTAAAGGTTTTGTGTTCAGTTCTCCGAGAAAGCGTCCGAATGCATTTCCGTTGACGTTTGTTCGAATTGGATTGGTGTGAAATTTTCAAAAAATTGATTTCTTTTTTTTTTTTTTTGCATTTTTCGATACTTCGTACCTTCAGTACTGATGAACTGAAATTTGAAGTGGGTATCTCAAGTAAATTGAGTAGCTTTTTGGCCACTCGGGGGATGGCAAACAACGTGCTGAAAATCGAATTTTTTCGTTTCAAAAAATTTCTCTGTTTCCGCGTCAATCCTGCAGAAATATGTCCCTAAAATTTGGAAATATTTGATTCTATACTTTGCTTGAAAAAAATTACCGAAAATCACTTTTTTTGCGGTCACACACTAGTCACGACCTTTCAGCATGTTCTTAGCGTTTTTGCTTCCTCATAGGGGAAGCTATGTGATGGTGAACATTTTTGGTTTCCAGTTTTCAATGTTAATGTTCTTAAAATGTCCCAAAACATGGAAAAATCATATTTAGAAAAAATGTCCGGATGTGTGTGCTGGCACTGTAAAATTCAAACGTTCATAACTCGAGAACGGTTTGAGCTACAGGGCTCCCGTTTCGCACAGATGTTAATCTACAAAAGCTCCTCATTCTCTGATAATTTTGTCGGAATTGCTAGAAAAATACGAATTTTGCGGCATTTTGGAATTTTCAAAAAAAGGGTGTCGACACTCTTACTTCCGCAAATTTTAAGATTTATTACTAATTTTTTTTTTATAAATAGAGTATCATAATAGGAAGGTTTGTATTGAATTGGGAAATATCGTTTGAACGGTTGAAATTTTCTGATTTTTCGAATATTACGAAAATCTGAGTTTTTCGAAAAATCGTCTAACCGCTTCAAGTTTTGCAAATTTTCTAAGATATTGTATTCAAGTCCGCACTTCCTCTTTACTTTCTACAAAAGTTGTCGGAATTATATAATTCTAATGCAAATCCAAAAAAAAACGCTGCAAATTGTTTCCTCAAGGTGCTGAATATGCACGATGCTCAAAGATTCCTCTACGAGGAAATCAAAGTTAAAAATATAGTTCCTCATAGAGGCAGATTTGAGCATCGTGCATCTTGAGTATCTCGAGGAAGCAATTTGCAAATTTTTATATCTCACGTAATATTCCTAAATTCTTTATTGAGTAATGAGACGTCGATTAAAGAGAATAAGGTAAACTGCATTAGAAGTTATGCATTCTCGTATTTTCGACATGCAGTTCGATCAGAAGACTGCAACGGTTCGTTGGAAGAGATATAAAGTATCACGTCCAGGGAAAGTCGTCCAGTGTTCGTTTTTGCTCGCATCAGGACTTATATACAGCGGCAAGCTAATAGTTCAAGGTCACCCACTAACCGCCTTATGTATTCATTAAATTCTTCAACCGGAATTTTTTTCTCGCCCTCATTCTCTCCAAAAATTAAAATGGCAAAAGATTGACCGTTTCTCGCAAAACAAAATAGTCTCTTGATTTCCGAACGGTGGTTACAATGAGTGTAGAATTTTTTTTTTTCATAAACACGTCTTAACCTTCAGAAATCTATGCTCTTGTCTTTCGATGCATTGAATAAACTCATCAGTCTCGCCTGCTGATGACATTTTGGTGAACAAAACTCGTCGTATTCCTCCGCGACGATGTTATCATCAAAATGATATAAAAACTGATACGTGACGTGTATGGATAAAAAAAAAAAAAAAAAAAAAACCAGACGTAGAATCCCGAGTTTTGCTAAAGAGTGCATGTTGTTGAGTGAAGTTCGTTGGTGAATAATCTCGCTTCGGCCGGCAATTGTTCTACATAATCGCAGTTATTTTGGAAAAGAGATATCGACGAGTGAAGTTGTCTTAACCTCTAGATGTTTTTGAGCACAGTTGTCTGAGCATGCAGACATTTAAGAACACGACTGTTTATTATAAAAGATATTTGAGCACGAATAAATTTAAACGTGAAAATATTTATGGATAGACAAATTTCTTGATCACAGATGTTTTTTAAGGACGTTGTATGCAAAATTTTCTATCGACAGAATTCTTCCAAATTTGAACCATACAAAGAGAATATTGATATCTAATAGCTCGCGCAATTTTAAGAGGTTTCTCCATGTAGAAATCGAGATATTTATTTATAAAAATCATAATTTTCGGAAGTTTCTCACAAGAGCGTGTGTTAAAAGTTGCAATTTTCAACATTAAATATTTCAATTTCTAAATGGTGAAGCCTCTCAAAACTTTGCATACGCTTTTATGTAACATCGAAGAAGCTTTATTTAGTTTTTCAAAAAAATCGCTCGTAAAATTTTTTCGAAATTTTGTTTATTACATAATAAATACAGATTACCTCGGAAAATCTTGAATTTAGAGTACGTTGTTCTTTAGTCAATTTGTAACAACTTTTTCCAATGAATTTGGCCTCGCAAACCATTTTTTATGTAAGAAAAACAGAAAACAAAAATTTAGATTCGACTGTCGCCATACAACGTCCTTAAGAAGAAAGTTATTCGAGACTGCAGTTCGTTACTCATATAGTTATTTAATCGTGGATATTTATGATTACAGATATTTTTGAAGGAAGATATTCACCGTACAGTTATTCAAGAAGGGGGATTTTATGAATACAGTTGTCGTATTGTCGTTTCTGTGGTGTCCGCTAGGGTTATCGTATCTTTATCCATTTCTGCTACAGTCAATATTTATCTCCATACGCAGTGAGCCATCATGATCACTCTGACGTCTGCCTTCTTCACGACGATTCTGATTTTAATAATCCTCCATCTTTCAATACATTACAATCGAGTGGGAAGACTCATTAACAAAATTAGTGGACCACCGCGTTTTCCTGTCCTTGGTACTTTGCCCTATCTGTTAGGACCGCCCGGTACGTGTCTGGGGAAGTTAAGAGACTTTGTGTATGCTTCCTTAAGAGTCTGTTGAATTTGTATTTCTCGTCGTATTTCTAGAGGTTCTCTGGCGTAATTTGCAGCGATTTGCTCAAGAATACTTTCCGATCTTCCGTATCTGGGTTCTTCATTGGCCGGTCGTTTTTATTCGACATCCTGACGACGCCGAAGTAAATTGTTGTTTTCTTTCGATAGCTTGCAATAATAGAATTAAAAAAAAAAAAAATTTAATGTTTGTTGCTCCATTTCCACGCGTACGATTATTTTTCGGACCACAATTATTTCTACAGTGGATATTGAAAAAAAATTTTTTTATTATATCAGATTTTGCTGAGCAGCCCCAATCATATCGAGAAAAGTTTATTCTACGACTTTCTTCATCCATGGCTAAAGACCGGACTATTGACAAGCACCCGTAAGTTCTCACAACGAAAAGAAGTTGATGAGCTGGAAGAAATAATAGAGACGAGACAAAGAAACGTGCGTTATTATTGCGTTTTGTCTGATCCAGGCGAGAAATGGCGGAAACGACGGAGAATCTTGACACCCGCTTTTCATTTCAACGTGCTGCAGGAATATCTCAACGTGTTTGTCGAAACTTCGGAACAAATGGTTAACTCACTGAAACATGAGGATGGCCCGATGGTTCGGGATCTCGTTCCTATCATTGCTAAACACACTCTTAACGCCATTTGTGGTGAGTATTTGATTATCAAAACCCCGATTCATTTTTTATCGACAGTTCAAAAAAAAAATTGAAAAAAAAAACAAGCTACTGATTCAAAATATGACGCGGGAAAAATAACGTACCGTGTTTTTTCTTTCTAGAGAGTGCAATGGGTACGACTCTGGACGAGAATGATCCACTGCAGCAGAAATACAGAAACGCCGTCAAACACATGGGGGATCTTATGTACTTCAGGTCCGTTAAGGTGCTAGTAGAAGGCAAAAAAAAAAGCAAATTTTCAAATGAGTTTTTCTCAGCTTCTTTATTAACTACCACCATGTTTTTTTTTTTTAACTTTAGGCAATTTATGGAGAATGAAGAAAGACCCGAGTCGTTGACTGGTCATTTTGTTCGTGATTGGTAGACGGCACTCGATCCTCGGAAAAAAACATAGTCCCATGGCGGACAGATAATCTCCGGATTGGGAGGTCGGAAACAAAATGGGGAAAAAGCACGTTAAGAAGAAAGGTTTTTTATACAGGAATCCACCACTTTTTTGCAGAAAAGTTATCAAAGAAAAAATTGGCAACACAAAATTTTTTTTTTAAAGTCGTTTCCTTCCATTTTTTTTTAAAGCATGGAACATTTTTTTACTTTTTTGCATTTCAGTGGGGATGCCTGTATAAAAAAAACCTTCCTCTTTAACGTGCTTTTTCCCGATCTTATTTCAGACCTCCCAATCTGGAAATTATTTGTCCGCCGTGAGACTACTTTGTTTTTCAGGACCTTACTTTGGCGCTCTCTACCAACCACGGACAAAATTACCAGTCAAGGACTCGGGTTTTTCTTCATTGTCCATAGAATCCCTAGTGTTTTGAGAAGAAAAAAAACATGGTGATAGCTTATAAAAAAGCTGAGATAATGTTATTTGAAAATTTGCATTTTTTTAGCCTTCCTTAAGTATATTTTATGAAACGTTTACGTTACAAATGTATTTCCAAGTGACAAATGTATTTCCGGTTCAACAGATCTACGCGGCCCTGGTTGAAAAATGATTGGATTTTCTCACTGACTGAAGAAGGTCGAAAACAAAAAGCCTCGCTCGAAATACTACACGGATTCACATCCAAGGTTCGATAATACTGACAATTGGAAAAAAAAACAATAATCACACAATTGAGCACTTTGGAATGAAATTACAAACGAAAGCGTCATTTTTGCTTCCTCATAGAGGAAGCTATGTGACAGTGAAAATTTTTTTTTCCAGTTTTCAATGTCAATGCACATATAATGTTCCAAAACATCGAAAAATCATATCTAGAAAAAATGTTCGGATGTGCGTGTGTGTGTATCTTCCGGTACTGTAAAATTCAAACGTTCATAACTCGAGAACGGTTTGAGATACAGGGCTCCCGTTCTGCACAGTTGTTTATCTATACAAAGCTCTTCATTCTCTGAGAATTTTGTTGGAATCACTAGAAAAATACAAATGGTACGGCTTTTTAAAATTTTCAAAAAAAGCGTGTCCTCGCTCGAACTTCCGCAAACTTTAAGATTTATGACTAATATTTTTTTTTTATAAATAGAAAGGTTGTTATTGAATTTGGGAAATATCGGTTGAACGGTTTAAATTTTATGATTTTTTCGAATTTTACAAAAATCTGAGTTTTTCGAAAAATCGCTCAACCGATTCGATTTTTGGAAATTTTCTAAGATATTGGGTACTTCCTCTTTACTTTCTATAAAAGTTGTCGAATTTTATAATTCAAATGCAAATAGTCAAGATGCACGATGCTCAAAGCTTCCTCTATGAGAAAGCCAAAAAAAAAATATAGTTCCTCACAGAGGAAGATTTGAGCATCGTGAATCTTGTTTTTACGTCAGATAATCAAAGAGCGAAAGGAATATCACGAGGCCACAGGAGGAAAATATCTCATAAATGATTCAGATATGCGATACGATACAGTTTCTACAACCGACTATTTCCAAGGTAATTTACTTTTATCGGGATCATAGCGATGGTAAATAAATGTGAACGCAATCGTTTTTGTTTTGTCACTTTTTCACGTAGTTAAAAAAAAGAGGCTGGCGATGCTCGATCTTTTGATTTCCGTTCAAACGGCACATCGGGGGATCGATGATTTTGGGATAAGAGAAGAGGTCGATACTTTTATATTCGAGGTACGAAAAAAATCAAGTAAACAATCATGCAGGCGCGAATTGCACGTTCAGTGGGCAAAATTTAATAACGTCCTGCACGCTTCGAATTCTACGATTTTTTCCTCGTTTTGTATTAATGCTGAATTTGAATATTTATTGAAAATCATCAGGGACACGATACCACAACGATGGGCATGTGTTTTGCTCTCCTTCTGCTGGCCGAGCACAAAGAAATCCAGGTAACCGATAAGCCATTGAGAAGAAAGTAAAAATATAAACTAATCAGAGGAGATTGCACGCGATGCAGTTTTTATCATTTTTTAATGACAATTTTTTGTCAACAGGAGCGTGCGAGAGAAGAAATCGATGGTGTATTCGAAGAATTTAACGGCCGATTGGGAATGAGTGCAGTGGCAAATTTACCTTATCTCGAATGTTGTATCAAAGAATCCTTGAGAATATTTCCAGCTGTGCCAGTCATTTCGCGGCGTATTCACGAAGACTTACAATTGAGTAAATTATTCGCACATATTAGAAAATTGAGCTGCTGCATGAACGGAGTTGTTTATCCCTTAATGGTCACTCGGGGTCAATTTTACCCCAGCCGCTTTCGACCGACGATACGTAATAGAAATTTTGAGAAAATGAGACTTATGACAGCCTCCATCGGTAGTTTGAACCTTCTAGTACGGAGCCTCGTCGTTATTATTTAAAAGGGCCCGTTAATTCAGTTTTGGAAGCCGTAAGAAGCAGACGGTGTAAAACCTGGGGTATACTTTTTGGAACAGTCGCTAATTTAACCGGTCCCACCTGAAAGCATGCTATTTCAGACTTATGAAACGATTTTTTTTTTTTTTTAATTCAAAATTACAATTTCTGCATCATTTTTTGTAAAAAGAGTCATTTTTGCAGAATTTTTTTTTCGACGTTTTTTTAAAATTAAAAACCGTTACCGTCCGTTACTCAAGGGTTGAAAATACATTGTCGTATTTTGATTTAATTTTTTTCAACGATTTTTCAACTATTGATCGCCTTCCAAAGTGAGTGGGGTTGATAACGCCCCCAATGACTATTACGTCAGAAACTGGAGGCATGACTATTAAGGGTTATTGCGCGCTATACATTTTTCTTTTCTTCTAGAAAACTACTTACTTCCGAAGGGTACGATTGTCAACTGTGATATATATAATCTTCATCGTGATGCAAATTTCTGGCCCGATCCACTCGTCTACGATCCTGATCGCTTTCTACCAGATCGAATAAGAAATCGTCATCCTTTCTCTTACATACCCTTCAGCGCAGGACCAAGGAATTGCATTGGTATCTTTCCTACGATTACTCTAATTTACGAAATTTTGCATCGGTGAATATCTTATTCATCAAAATATCGATATTTTCAACGACGATATTTTGTTGGACATTTCGTTTTCGTCATTTGGTGCTAAAATAATACAAATTTTATTTCTTTTCGATTTGATGTTTTTTTTCTCGTGTTTATAGGTCAAAAACTTGCGATGCTCGAGCTCAAAACAGTCGTAGCCTACTTGCTGCACAACTTTTACTTGGAGCCGATAATTGAGTGCAGAAATCTTCCTATGCTGCCGGATTTAGTACTGAAATCAGCCGTTCCTCTTGACGTCAAGTTCATACCGATCCGTCGATAAATTTCCTATCACTCCATAATCATGCTGTTGGGAAGCCTTGGTATGGCAAGGAGGAATGTCGTATTTCCATCAATGTCGATATTCAAATGTTTGATAAAAGAAAGATTTAATAAATGGAATGTATAAGCAAAAGTAGAATTATTCAGTACTCGAAAACCACGTTGTTGCGAACCGAAATTTTCACATGTAAATTATTCATGTGAATGACTTTTTCCACGATTTTATACTACGAGATAAAAAAAAACAATTTGCAAATTTCAATTTGCAGCGTTTTTTGTATTTGCATTTAAAATATGTAATTTCGACACCTTTTCTAGAAAGTAAAGACGGACTTCTACACAATATCTTAGAAAATTTGCAAAAATTAAAGCGGTTAGACGATTTTTCGAAAAACTCAGATTTTCATAATATTCGAAAAATCATAAAATTTGAACCGTTCAAACGATATTTCCCAATTCAATACAAACCTTCCTATTAGGATACTCTATTTAAAAAAAAAAAAAAAAAATTAGTAATGAATCTTAAAATTTGCGGAAGTAAGAGTGTCGACACCATTTTTTTGAAAATTCCAAAATGCCGCAAAATTCGTAATTTTCTAGCAATTCCGACAAAATTCTCAGAGAATGAGGAGCTTGTACAGATTAACATCTGTGCAAAACGGGAGCCCTGTAGCTCAAACCGTTCTCGAATTACAGAAATAAATTTGCATAAATTAAGTTTAACCCAACACACCAGGTTGCTACTGGCACGTCCGTCAACCGTTCAATATTAATACGTTACGATTACTAGCAACAAAGCGGGTGCCATGCACGCTTTTGCTCGACCACATGTCTTTTTATTATACAGAAAGTATACGAAATTTTGATTTTTTCTGTACAGATTGATTAAATCCCATTAAACACATTATTCAGAGACGGATAATTAATTTCCGGCATGACTCTTAAAACTCGGAGTTTACAATATCTCTCTATTACTACAAGGCATTTGAATTCATTCGAGTCAGTCCAAGAGGAGATATTGAATTACGAGCAACGTTCCGAGGAGCTCGAAACGTAATTAGCTCCGATTGAGATGGATTTCTGCAGCGTGTAAATTCGTGTGTGTGTGTTTTTTTTGTGTCCCAAAAGCTCCACGATCCAAATTTTCGGAATACAATTCCATAATTTAAAAATTACATCCTAAAAAAAAATAAAAAAATAAACCGCAATGGCTATCGTGTTGATTGGACTTACATTGTTAGCCTGTTTTTTGTCTTACCATTTTTACGTGATTGGCCGACGACGATATCTGACCAACAAAATCCCTGGACCCGGCGGTATTCCGATTTTCGGCAATCTTTTAAGTTTTCTGGTTCCGCCAGGTATGCAATTTGCGCTACGGTTTTTTAATCTACGTGTGTCACTTACGAGAGTACGTCGCGTATTTCTTTTTCATCGTTTTCATCTCACGCTTGGAGCATCAATTTCGTTCTCCTTCACGCATCGATCATAAAATTATTTTTCTACAGTTTCTCTTCCTTTCCAGTCAATACTATTTTTTCACTCTCATTATTTTGAATTTTCGAAAATATCCGCTTTACAAAAAAGAAAAGAAAATAAATTTTTGGGTTCGTTATATTTCGAGGCTCGTTGAAAAAAAATATTTTCTCACATCACACTATTTTTCTATCGATAACAATGAAGCCAGATCTGCACTCTGTGAGCTTTTAAGGATGTTGAGTCCCAAATTGCAAATGATGAGAAAATTCTGAAAATTTGGTATGTTTTTGTATAAAGTACTTAAGAGATCGTGTAGAAATTTCACGACTATTAGGAGGCTCGTTATTGAACAATTAACATTAATTAATTAAATGTAGTCAAATGTAGTCTTATGGAAACTGGTATAACTATGCGATAATTTTTTATTTTTGACCTCTCAATTTTCGAATATCTACAATAAACTGAAAGCAAAGGAAACAAAGCCAAGTTTATAGATAAATATTTTTCGTATTCGTTTAAAAAATTCTTCTCAACAAAATGTTAATTTTTTAATAACGAGCTTCCTGATCGTCGTGAAATTTTTACACGACCTCATAAATACTTTATACAAAAGCATGCTAAATTTTCAGAATTTTCTTATCATTTTTTATTTCAACCCTTAAAGTGGTTAAAGTAATGATGATAGAATTTTTAAAAGTTGGTATGTTTTTACATGAAGTATTCAGGAGGTCATGTACAAAATTCACGACAAAAAATGTCTATTTTCAAAGACTTTTTGATTTCAACAATTTGACAATTTTCGATCAATCGAATGAAACGAAAACGGATTGGAAAAGTACACGTCTCGATTACAATTGCGCGTTGCGCGGAAAATAACTCTTTTCGCTTTGCTCTAATTGACCCCGACTGACCAGTGATAATTTATCTGATAGTCTTGTTAACGTAAGAAATTATTCCTTTCGGTTCGATGCAGAAGACCTCTGGAGGGTGGTACGGAACATGAATGATGATTACTATCCAATTTACAAAATAACGACACCCACATGGACTGTCATAAATATTCGCCATCCGGACGACGCCGAGGTAGATTTTTGCGATATTGTCTGAACAAGAAGATACGGTCAGAAGCTTCCGAGATGACAAATACGAGCAACGTTTTTATTTCCTTTAACATTATGGCAGGCTCTTCTATCGAGCACGCGACACATCACGAAGAGCGTACTCTACAATTTTCTCCATCCTTGGTTCAAAACTGGTCTTCTAACGAGCACAGGTTCGATTTAATTCTTTGTCATGCAGCCAATCAGCGATGCATTCGAAGAGGCTTACTGACATGGCATAGATGTGACATCTATATAGCAGAGTCTGGTGCCGTATATGATGTTGTACGAATAGATACGTTCATATATCACATCACATGTGTATATGTGCAGGTACGCTGCACGCTGCCAACTCGCCTTGGTGCCTGATCAGATATAAACAGATGTTTGAGTTCATATATGGTCAGGCCGGATACGGTATTTGACCAGACATGATCTTATATATGCATCTATGATGTGGAATATGATCAGACCTAATCATACACGATACTGTGAAATATATATCTGATATAGATATGACAATATCTCAATCATATATCAACATATTCACTCAGTAATAATTTTTTTTCCCCGGGTGGTGAAAACGTTGGAAAAAAAAATATTTTTCGATTTTGATTAAGGGACCAAGTGGCACAAACGACGGAAAATTCTCACACCCGCCTTCCATTTCAATATACTGCGCCAATTTATCAGCATCTTCGATCAGGAGGGTCGTAGGATGGTCCGTGACATCTTGGATGCAGGGGAAAAACAAGAACACGAGTTGTTACCTCTGCTTACCAAATACACGCTCAATACCATTTGTGGCAAGCATCAACTATCTCAATATCATCGAATTAACATTTTATAGCTTTATTATTCCAAACAGTGACGTTTACAGAGCTAAGAAAATTTTTTATCGTGCTCCGACACGTTACGAATTGAAATCAGTTTTGAGATTCATTTTTTTATAATAACTGTTTAACATTCATTGAGAATAATTACAAGCTGCAATTTCGATTTCGAACGAAATTCAATAATCGTGGCAAATCCCCTTCACGGGGAAAAAGCCTGGACAAGTACATTTGTTTTATAAATCTTTCGACTAAATTAAAATGTCAATGTAGATTTACGTTTGCCCAGACTCTGCCGAGTGTCTAGATAAAAAAGGTGAAAACCGAAAGTTGACCGGCTAAATTGAAGGCGGTAATAGAAACTCGTCGCTTCTGTCATCTGAGAACGACTTTCATGAAAATCGGTCATGATGGGCATCAAGAGCCCTTCGATGGTGTCGTCTGCGCGCGTATACATACACGCACACACACTGCGCTTTTTGCATAATTTTGCCTATGCAAAGTTTTTTCTCAGCAATAACGGCATCAGTCGTAATGATTTATGTCTCAATAGACGGGGACCAACGTAATTAGTCTCCAGTTGAATTTTCAGATCTTGACAATACTTCTGGGCTCCGTAATTGAAGAAAATGCTTATCCCCACCACCGAATTTGCTTTAATCAGAGATAATATACTCGGCCGGGTCTCGGGCCAGCAGGCAACGCTGTCAAATGTACTTGTCCCGAGACTTTACCGAGTCTCCAGATATTCACTGTAGTACGCATCTACTTTGTGGGTTAAATCGTAACGTTCAATCGAATGTATCATCAATTAGTACAAATAATATAGAAACTGCGATGGGAACATCACTCGAACAAATGACATCGGTCTACACGAAATTCCGAGAGGCTATTCACGAAATGGGCAATTACATGGTCCACAGGTACGTGCATGCCAAATCACATCTTTGTCTGCGCAATTCGCGAGACTGATTTCTGAAGAATTGAATTTTTTTTCATCAATAAATTGTATCCCCATCGTCGCCCCAAACTGATTTGACACTATGGCCGTAATCGTTAGAGATCCGATGAGATTCGCGAGGTCATGAAGGTTTTTGTTTTCAACGTCGGATTTATTAGTCATTTGGTGTCGATATCGATTACTTCCGTAACGTGGAGTCATAAATGACCTCAATTTTGAAAAATTCATATCTCCGGTAAAATTTAACGAAATTTAACGAAAAACGGGAGAACGAAGGGCGAAAGGGCGCGGAATTTAAAGTCGTTTTGCGGTCGTTTTTGACCCCAGGTTACCGTTCTAGGCTTATGTCTGATAATTCTGTAAATACAGGTTGTTGAGACCATGGATCCATCCTCCAGTCTTGTTCAATCTTTCGCCAACAGGACGAAAGCAAAAGAAAGCTTTGAAAGTGATTCACAGCTTTTCAGCGAAAGTAAGAACCTCAAAAATCAATCGGAGTGATCCTTTGAATGGCGAGTGGATTTTTTCATTCAATCCAATTTCTAGATCATTCGTGAGCGTCAAGAGTATCACGAGCAGTCTAGAAAAAACTCATTGCATCAGGACGAAAGGTTTAACGAAGATAATTATTCGAAGAAACGTTTGGCCATGCTCGATCTTCTCATCGCTGCAAAGCATGGGGGCCATATCGACGACTCAGGAATCGCGGAAGAAGTTGACACGTTTATTTTCGAGGTATTCTCCTGCTGATTTAACTTGCCCAAATAGCTTTCAATGTGGATCGCCGTTTCTTAATGAATTCCGATTATACAGGGACACGATACGACTGGAATGGGACTCTTCTTCATTCTGTTGCTCTTAGCTGAGCACAAAAGCGTTCAGGTATTATAATAAACGAGCAAAACGTTAATTTTGACAAACCAACTCTCTCGAGTCTCGTTCATGCTTTTCTTCAAATGCTCAGCAGTAATTTAAATTTAAATTTATTTTGTTCTTTTGTTTTTTTAATATAATTAATTTAATCAATTTAGTTAATTTTAAAAAAATTGTTTTTATTTTTTTATTTTAATCTAAAATTTAAAAATTAATTTAATTTGATAAATTTTAAGGAGAAAGCGCGTCAAGAAGTCGATGCTGCACTCAAGGCGAGTGATGGAAAAATGGAGGCTTCGGAAATTCAAAAATTCTCGTATCTCGATTGTTGCATAAAAGAAGGACTGCGATTATATCCAGCCGTTCCCTTTATATCTCGGTATATCGGCGAAGATCTGCGTTTAAGTACGTTGACAAAATATTTTCGGTTGTTGCATTTTTTAAAAATGCATATTTGTGACTGAAATAAATTCTACCATTCTTCTAGAAAACTACCTGATTCCCGGAGGCGTAGTGTCCCACATACACATTTATGATCTTCATCGCGATCCAAACTTTTGGCCGGATCCTCATACTTTCGATCCCGACAGATTTTTACCCGAACGCTGTGTCGGACGACATCCTTTTTCTTATATACCGTTCAGCGCTGGACCACGTAATTGCATTGGTAAGAAGACGTTTTAGCTTTTTCCGGTCGCTTGAGCTTTTGAAAAAAAGCTACAAATTTGAAAAAATGGATCATTTTTTTTCTATGGATTTTTATTATTCAGTCAAACGATACTCGCAATTTTTTCACAATTTTTGGGAGCCTAGAAAACTTTGTGAACCCGACTGTTTCCTAAAGTACCCAGTACACACACCGTGCTCTCGAAAATTTAGTATACACACGCCGGGTTAAAATTTGCGGAAGTTAGAGCAAGGATACCCTTTTTTTATTTCAAAATGCCGTACAATTTGTATTTTTCTAGCAAGTCAGACAAAATTCTCAGGTAATGACGAGCTTGTATACATTAACATCTGTGCAAAACGGGAGCCCTATAGCTCAAACCGTTCTCGAGTTATAAACGTTTGAATTTTGCAGTGCCAGAACACACAGATTCACACATGCGGAAAATTTTTCTAGAGATGATTTTTCGATGTTTTAGAAAATTTTAGAAACATTGACATTGAAAACTGGAAAAACAAAAATTTCATCGTCCCACAGCTTCCTTCATGCGGAAGCAAAACGATAGTGAAAAAAAATTATTCCGAATAAATTTCTCAAAAGAGAAATTTGATTAAACCTCGAGTCAATTGTAAAGAATAATATTTGATATTCAATGCATTTATCGAATTTATTCTATTGTTTCGAAAAATGTTTTTCAATCGTCTAGGAATGTACTAAAATGAAGTTTATTAAACTTTGCTTACCAGGTCAAAAGTTTGCAATGTTTGAACTAAAGGCGTTCATAGGCCACTTGCTGCACAATTTTGATCTCGAGCCAATTGATCTGGCCTCGAAAGTTCACTTAATACCGGATCTCGTGCTCAGGACCGCCCAATCGATTCGTATAAAGTTCGTACCAAGAAACCTTGCAGCCCCATGAGTCGAAAACCTGCTGCTGATTAGTAATTAAAACCTACAATAATTCAGGATATGGAGTAAAATTAAATAAATAGGAGCACACATGGGATTAAACGTGTGCAAGTCGAATACATAAATATAAAAGGTTATTTTGTCAACAGCTTGTATTTTTCTTTCCTCCTGTACATAAACCGACCGTAGGGATTCTTTTTTTTTTTGTATTTGCGTTATTTTTTCACTGTTTAATTGTATATGAAGCTTCTATCCATAAAAACTTACAATGATTGGTATTTTTTTTGTTTTTTTTTTTTGTTTTTTTATTTTCCGGTTAGTAAAGCTAAAAAACATACGAGCGCTCACCGCGCGCTCTACCACGCTTTATTTACCCTCCGTAACTTCACTTTCGCTTAACTTTCTATTTTCCAGCCTGTATTTTTTTTTTTTTTTTTTAACTTTTTACAGAATTGTAAGAATTTGTGTTTTTTTTTTGTTCGCACCACGGTTGTCACTTTGATTACTGGGTTTTTGTTTTTTTTTTGTTTTTTTAATGGAAGAAGCACGATAATAATTATGAGTGTGCGATATTAAAACTTGAACGACGATGTCTTGAAACGTTGAAAACGACTTTTTATTCGAAATGCAAATGCTTCGTTCGACGATGACGTTTGCAACGATACAGTAAGACTTGATTAGCAACAACCGTAATTATAATAAAACCGGAAAGTATAAAGAACGAAATGAAGAAAAATGAGCCAAGGTATTCATCTTTTTTCCTTCTTTTGCGAATCGATAATAGTCATCGAAGTATAAACGAGTGGACAAGGGTCACTAATACGGCCGTATAAAAAAATAGAGAGCAAACGTTCAAACAGTTCTGCGATCGACTTAATACAGTTACTTCGTCGTTTTGTTTTGTTTCGTTTTCTTTTTTTTTTTTACTTGCGAAGATCACTATACTCGTGACACGCGAAAATATTTTAGGAACAATATTTGGACACGACGTATAGAGACACAGGGGGCAGGGGGGGGGGGGGGGTATGCATCTTTGGCGATACTAGATTTTGGTATTCTTGCATATTTACGAGATGAATTTCTCGTTTATCTCTCTCACACTCTTTCTCTTGGTTCCCTCTTGGAGGCGAAATCTCTTTTCTGATACGAATTATCGCAGGGAGAAGCAAAATACGCGTACAGTGATAATCCGCGTTACAGGAAAATTCTGAGACTTGAATGCCTTTTCTCTGGTATCAAATAACAAAGTGTGCTCTCGCGCACGCTCTCAAAGTTTGCATCGATGGAATCGAACCAATTTTTTTTTTGCCTCTATCGGCCAAAATTAAATGACGGAAAAGATTTTTTAATTCAGCGGAATTCGAATGAATAATCTTTACAAAAATCTACAAAAAGTGATTGGAAAATTTGGGAGATTTTGAACGACTCGTTGGATATTTCTGACGAATCAATCAATCAATCGTTTTCGCCTATAAGACGAACAGTATTTTCCTCGCGTTTACCGAAAAACTACAATATTTTCTTGTTATTAAACTTTCCTAAATACGAAAATGTGTAATTTTCATAAAATCGTAAATGGCGGTAAATGGCCTTGAAAAAAATGAAAAGAGACAAATATTTGTTGATTGGATTTTTGAATGGAATCCGCCAAAGGAGTATTAGCGAAGTAAAATTTTTTGAAATATATTGAACGCGTAAAAAGAGTTTTCGGTAAATTCCAACGATTGAAACTTTAATCGCATGTTTTTACAACGTTTGACGACGTATCTACGAAAATAAATATGTCACCCATGAATCACGAAACTGTTTGTATCAGATTCATAATCGTATCTTCTTCACACGAGCTCATTCCTTCATCGAACGCAGGAAAAGTTGTAAAAAGAAATATAGAGAAAGAAAAAAACAAATTAAACAGCTTCGAGATCCACGTGGAAAAGTCTCGATACAAAAAATATCGATTTACTGATACACAGCGACGCATGGAAAATAATTCTCATACACATATACAAACATACACGGAGTAACATACGTTCGCGATTGACACGCGCACTTATTGAGATTTCAGATTCAATGCAAGATTATCAACAACCATCAGCTCGTATGCATTCGCGAGGAGCTTTTTCCTCCTTCCGTTCGCTTCGAATTTCATGAAAATTAATAATAATAATGATAATAATGATTCCAATGATATTAATAATTATTATAATAGCATAGATCATTTTTTTTCTCGAGTCCGTTAATACCGCAGAGATTGGTATGTCACTTTGCATTTGCTGTAGGTTTGTCGATCGTACAACGTTGTTTCTCTCTTTGTTTTTCCTGTTTTTCAGTAACGCGTTTCAAAGTGATTAGTGTTGGATGGAACCGCAATGCTTACGAAGAATTTTCCTTCGTAAAAGTGTTTTTCGTCGTAAATAATATTCTCTTGCCATTTTGAGGCTCAGCAAGTTGTAAAAAATGAGCCTAAAGTTTCGTGGATGCTGGAAGTTGCTTGGATACATTTTTTCCAGGAAAAAAAAATGAGTCGTCGTTTCTCTGGTGGTCATAATGGCCATAAAGCTTGGTACCAAAATTCTAATCGAATGAGATTTTTGGCTGGGAAGGTGAAACCTTCTCGAAGGAACAACATTTCTTTACATGGTTTATCATCATCGCTGATTAATAAGAATATAAAAATAAATAAGTAGACAAAAGAATACTTTTCGTAAAATGAGTGACAATACCAATCTCTCTTCGCCACCGGTTAAATTTGACATAACGAAGCCTTTAGCTTTAATCTCCTTTTTCCTCCGTTAACTACTAATCGACTAAACTATACTCTACAATCACAATCCAAAATAATATTAACGTTACATTTAAAATAAACATCCTGCTTGTAAACTCGTCTCAACGCCGGATAGTCATTTAAACACAAGTGAAAATAAATATGTATATTTTATATTAGGAGCCATTTGTCTTCAATTTTTTTCTTTCAATTATTATATTATTTATGCATAAATACATCCAAAACGTGTCTGTGGGTATATGAGTTAAAGTACAATACGTCAACTGTACGATAATAAAAATAGTAAGAAGATCAACACTTTGGTGTTTTCAGCAGATTCGACCAATTTACGCATCACCTATTTCCGCATTTCCCTTTTCATATTTAAAAGTATTGTAACGTTGTTCGGATCGTTCTATCGATATTTAAGAAGACAAACGACGGACGAGGCCTTGATTGACATGACAACGATCGTATGATTAACAAAATAAGGGAGTCGAGTTTGGGCATCGGAACAAGCGTCACGTGTCAGACTGAAATTTGTCTCGTTTTACAATAAATATCGTACCTCGCTCCTCTTATCCTTGTATCTTCTTCCTTCAAACGTTATATATATATAAACGGTACAGGCTGATCCACCAACCGTTGCCTCGTGGAATAACTCCGAAAGTACAATAGCAGTAGAAAATTTGGTGAAATGCGACTCCACTTAGTAACAAAAAGCTAACGTCATACGATAGCCCCGATTGTCCCATGCAAATTTTGTTTCAGAAAATTTTCTACTGCTATTGTACTTTCGGAGTTATTCTACGTGGCAACAGTCGGTGCCTCACCCTGTATATATATTTTTCTATTGTATTAAAAATGTGGAAACGAAATTGAATGATTAATTATTGTTCCAAGATCCAAATGTAAAGAATGATCGGCAAATAAATAAATAAGAGAAACATTCCGAAAAAAATGACTTGATCTGTTTTTTCGAACGGTATGAATTTAGCTTGCTTTTGTGTCAGTCTCATGGGGAAGCTAAATGTATAGAATTATTACGTAAAGTCGGGACGTTCTGGAGAGATTTTTCTAAAAACCCTATAAAGCACCCTGCATTCGCATTTGAAAGGCACAATTGTTTATTTATTTATTTTTTTTAGATGAATTCATAACGAATGTTCTGGTTCTTTGTTTCTTTACATCCGCGGATTCGTTTCGTACGCGAACGAGACTCTCGACGATAAGGTCGATGGGTTTTTCTAGTAAAAAACGTGTACTAATCAAGTGAGGGGAGATCGTTAGTTGAGAAAGATTATTTATCTTTAGGCACTGCTGCGAATGTGTCGTGTGTTGACAGGTTAAAAGGCATCAGTAACGAATGGTTGTGTCTCGCGCCGAATTAGTTCGCCAATCGGAAATATGGGAGCACGATGATTTGAACGACGCTCGTAAGGAAAGATTATCCAGAAAGCAGAGGAAAAAAAAGAGGGATTGAAATATTGTCACCTCGCTAAAGTTACTTTGGTAATGACTAGGTCTTGCTTATTATGGCGTAATAATTGGCTCGTCAGAGAGGGATTGTCGTGAGGATGGGCCGTGAAAAAGGCCTCAACGCTTCAAAGAAGTAAAATTAATAGTAAAATTCAAAGAGAAACTAGCTGTTGATTTTTATGGCTTGGTACGTTGTACGAAAGCGTCTCGAGGGTCCAGGATACGCGAAAAAACTATTCGACACATGTAATTATTCGTCGCGTATCGACGAACCATCAAAGAGGCACGGTTTACGTTTCATCAGCGAGCACGAGATTTACATTTTTATGGAAAAACCCTCACAATTTGACGGTGCAGTCGAACGAGTGATAGTTTTTACCTTCATTTTATCTCAAGTAATTGACATTGATGCGGTGAGTTTGTACGAAAACGACTTCGTATTTGAGCCATGTGAGCATTGTTTGTTTAACAAACAAGATCGCACAAGGCTCACATTTTTCAAATAGTCATTCAGTTCGCTCCAGCTGATGGTTGACCAGATTTTTGCAAAATCATGGCACAAACGTGTCTGTATAAAAGCCTGTTTCTTACTTTTTTAACCCTTTACATCATTCCGGATCACGTTTGAGTCAAATTAATTAATTAATTACTGTGTTATAGTTCTAAAAATGTCTCATACGATTGAACTGTTTTTTTTCTTCTTCTAACGATGATGCTCGTTGATTTGTGCAATTGGGGCAAAAGTTTCCGGCTCCGGCTCAGTTTCCGAGCCCCTTTTTATCACATGTTTACATTTTGTTTTAGACTCGTGCTCAACAGACTCACTGGTAGATGAAAAAAATAAAGCCGTTTTTTCTCAATGACAAAGTGCAGCCTGATAAGCATATTGTGTGCTTGTATTCGGCTGGAGTTTAAAGGCGTTGATAATGTAGAAAAAAAATGAAATTCTCGTAAGGCAGCAGGTTGGCAATTTAAAATTGTATCCGGTAGTTGTTCGGCCGCGGTATGGATCTCGCCTTTGTAGGTGGAAGAGAAGAAGTGGAAGCTTCGCTGCTGGCGGTACCGCCGGAATCACGAGTGCCACTTTTGCTACTAAGAGTGCTACCGGTGCTGAGACCGCGAGAATTGCCGGACTGTTTTCTCATGGTAGCTTTGGCATCGCCGTCGCTGAGTCTACCGTATTCGCCGATGCGTCGTGTTGGTGGTGGTATCAAGGAGCGTCCTTGAGTTTCTCGATGTTTAACGTCGCTCTGGTGTTTTTTGCGTTCGGTTTCGCTCAGTCGTTCGTACTCACCGGTGGCATTACTGCCCGAAGCCTTTTTCAGGCTGTTCGGATTGTTTTGTACGAACGAAGCCAAATTATTAGAGCAAGTTGTATCGGCGCCGATGGATTTTTTGCGACGTTGACTTTTGGTCAAAAGTCTGCCGTACTCGAGGCTACAATTGCCCGAATCACGAGTGCTCTTAATGGAGGTGTCGATCGATGGACCAGGATCTGATTTTTTCCGGGTCTCGGTGTCGCTGCTCAAACGACAATAACGTGAATTTATCGATTTAATCGTTCTCGGGGGTCTCGGCAATGAACTCGGTGGCAGACTGCCCGCTCGGCGTGGCTCACCCTCCTGCATTCTTTGTCTCTGCGAGCTACGACCTTGCTTCTCGAGCAGCATCATATCCTCTGGTTTATCCTCCGATAAACGCGTCACCGTGCCCTTTAGCCTCGCAGCAGCAGCGGCGAATTCCATTATACCGCCGCCTCCACCACCGCTCGTTGTCGTTCCTTCGACAACCGAATCGTCCAATAAGCGACTTTTGCTCGACGCTGTGCTCGAACTACCTGTCCTATCTACACCCGCCAATAGTGGCTTGGATATTTTTCCTTTTCTCGACGCAGTGCCTGGATTAGAGAATCCTGGAAAACAGCAAAGTGCCCGCTGAAAAAGAGAGAAAAAAACGCCCGCGTTGGAGAGATACCAAGGATGCGAGTGAGGAATTCAGGATCAAAACGGTCGTTAGTTTCTCTCTGTCACACCCACACACACACACACACACACACAAACGCGCACGCATATATACGTTCACATACACACACACACACACACACATAACGGTGCATGCGGACACTTGGATATATTTGCTCGGGATTCTCGGAAAGGATCGTAGCTCGAGGATGAGAGACGTTAAGGAATTAGTTAGATCAATCCAAAAATTATGTTCGAATAAAAAAAAAAAAAAAAAAAAAAAAAAAAACCAACTACAACAAAAAAAAACACGGATGAATGAGAAAAAAAGGAATAAACTAAGTAATTTTTATATATTTTTCTCCTTTTGTAAGTCTTATCGTTTGTGCGAATGATTAACATAACATGAGACAAGGATAATGAGTCTAAGGTCCTGGTAAAAGCTAAAATAATTATCGCGATTAATGATAAATGCAATTTTCGTTATTCGTTGAAATTGTCTATGTCAAGCATGAAAAAACGCGTTATCGTTTTGGGCGAACTACATTGGATTATATCGAAAAATTGATAAAAAATATATTCCACGATGAATTTAACGAAATAATGAAGAAACAGGAATGAAAGAATAATTCTGTTAGAAATATACGGAATATTATTTAATGTTAATGAAAAACCACACAGTTTTGAGAGTGATCTTGAGAGTAGGTCACTTTGAAACTATCTCGTGTTGTGGACGTTCCAGTTTCTCTATGGCATTGAATTTATTTACTTTAAAATACTATTTGCTACTCTCAAGCCACTGGAAAAATAGTAAGTCACGCTTAGCGTCTCACGAATTACAAAAAAAAAATACCTTTTGATGAATGACTTGCAATTATTTGCTGGCCTGCAATGACTAACAAGTATTTTGCACGAAAAAAAAAATTAAAGAGCAATCGTACCTGCGTAGAATCTTGTCGTATGGACTTTTGAAGTGAAAGAAAGAAAATGGAAAAATAAAGAACAGTACGTGATTCGATGATTCGAACATTTTTCTGCGATTAATTATGAAAACTACTTTCGATAAGATCTGACGCGTTTTTCGATTATTCATTGTCTTTTCGCGTTTCTTGTTGGCTGTTTTGTTTTTCTCGTTTCGCATTAATTTCAACTACACGTTGGAGATTCTGCCTACCTTGCTGAGTAGTTGGGAATCTAGTTCTTTCAGTTGATCATCGAGACTCTTATTTGTTTGCTCAAAGCTACCCTGTTTTCTATATTTGTAATTGTCCGTTACTCCGTACGAGCCTGTACTACCGTAGCCGCTTGCACCGCCCAAAACGCTGCTCACTGTTGGCAAAAAGTTTGAAAATGACCTTTCGTTGGCTTCACCTTAGCAAAACAATCCATTAACCCGATTCTCCTACGCTTAACCCTCCGTGGTCACCACGGGTCAAAATGACCCCAGGCGAAATTTTGAGCTAGAATTACTACAAGTGCCCGAGACGGTTGACCTCCATTTTTTTTTTTACACACTGACTCCTTGCTGATTTTATTTGCCATTTTGAAAACTGGATAAAAAGTTTTTGGCATGATATTCTCACATTCTGAAAGATTCAAACTAATGTCCTGAATTTTTATGTGTCGTTCGGATCGATACTGGCACGCGGCAAGCGTTTAAACATGGCTGGGGTCTTTCCGACCCCGTGTGACCAGCCCGTTATTTTTAAAAGGTGTGGCCACGAAGGGTTAAGCTTCAATCAAAATTTTCTTTATATTCCGAATTTTTCATGATGCAAAACTTTAAGGCTGAACTAAAGTTGCTTGACTTTTACTCACCGAGTTCCGGAGTACCCGTAAGTCCTGTGTGATCGACCGATGTACTGGAGTGAGACGAGTGCGCTGCCGGATAACTTCCGACGCCACTGCTGCTGCTACTGTCTTTGTCGTACGTGTGCTTTTGCAAAACCCGAATCATCGCGTCTCTCTCAGCAAGTTTTGACTCGAGATCCTTCATTCTATAAAAATATGAACAGGAAATAAGAAATCCGCGGATACCATTATTTGGAGAGTGAATTTCAATGACTTTTTTTCTAATTACCTCGACTCAAGGTCTGCCAATTTTTTTTGTGCAGCGTGAACTTCGTCCATGTGACGCATTTTTTCGGATCGAGCTTCCGCGATCAGTTTTTCGGAATCCTGACTCGTTTTTTCCAATGCAGCTATCTTAGCATCCCTGGAAAAGTAAAACGAAATCATTAAATTATCGGACTTCTGAAATCGTTTTGTAGGATCGCAGAAATAATTAAAGGGTTCACTTTTTGTAGAAAAACATAATGTTTAATTCGAGAACACAAAATCGTGACTTTTCCCTTTCGGTCGTTCAGAACTAACTCGTTTTTTTCTTTTTCTTTTCATTCGATTAATTTTTCATGGCTTGCTTAAGGATGTATGGCCAAAATTCACTATATAAGATTGACCCTCAAATTTGAAATATGTTGTAGAGTAAACGATGTTGCGTCGATTAAAAAAAAAAAAATTGGTTTGTTCGAATTGGCGGTTCAAATAATTTTTGAACGAATTTCGAATTTTGGGAGGAGCGAAAGACATACTTGGGAAGACTCGCAGCATCGATTGCAGCCTGTCGCAAAGCACTCTCTTCGAGATAGCGTTGTTCCCATTTCGTAACATCACCCTCGAGGGACATAATTTTCTCGTCGCGCTCGCGTAATCTTCGTTTCAAATCGGCTATCGTTTCACCATTGTTGGACGTTTCGTATCCCCGGGAACCTCCGTTCCCACCTTCGCGTAATTCTTTCTCCAGTTGACCTCTCAATTGTCGTTCAGTTTCTTCGCGTCTATCGCTCGATGCCTGCAGCGACGAAAGAGCTCTTTGAAGCTGACCGACTCTTTCCACGTAGACTTGTTTCTTGCGGGACTGTCATCAAAATAAATTAGTGTCCCATTAAATTTTTTCGTTCCGTCGAAAAAAAAAAAAAAAAAAAAAAACACAACGTAAAAGCGTAAACCTCCATTTGAATTGTATTTGAAAAATTTCCTACGCACCTCTTCTTCTAATCGTACAACATTTCCTTGTGCGTTGGTCAGTGCCGTGTCCAATATATCGATATGCGTGCGTTGCTCTTGCAGAGTTGCTCGTTGAGCTGCTAGCTCAATTTCCTGTCTCTCCTTAGCAGCTGCCAATTCTTTGTCTGTAACGAAAAAATTCAATGAAATAAAACGAAAAGATGTGCGAAAAAAATGGGACAATTTCGTTTCTTCCATTGAAATACTTAAAAAAAACGCTGCAAATTGAAATTTGCAAATTACTTCCTCAAGATGCTGAAGATGCACGATGCTCAAATCTTCCTCTATGAAGAAACTATCTTTTTAATATTGGCTTTGAATCTTCCTTTATGAGGAAGCTATATTTTTAATTTTGGATTCCTCATAAAGGAAGCTTTGAGCATCGTGCATCTTGAGGAAGCAATTTTCAAATTTTAATTTGCAGCGCTTTTTCTATTTGCATTTAAATTATATAATTTTGAAAAATTTTCTAGAAAGTAAAGAGGAAGTACAGACTTATACACAATATTTTACAAAATTTGCAGAAATTAGAGCGACTGGACGATTTTTCAAAAATCTCAGATTTTCGTAAAATTCGAAAGATCATAAAATTTAAACCGTTCGACCGATAATCCACAAATTCAATGCCAACCTTCCTATTATGATACTCTATTTATAAAAAAAAAAAAAAAAAATAGTAATAAATCTTAAAATTTGCGAAAATTAGAGCGTCGAAACCCTTTTTTTTGAAAATTTCAAAATGCTGTACAATTCGTATTTTTCTAGCAATTCTAACAAAATTATCAGAGAATGAAGAGCTGGAAAAAAAATGTTCACCGTCACATAGCTCTATGAGGAAGCAAAATGATTGGAAAACGCTCCGGAATAAAAACTTGGAAGAAATATTTACTCTGAGTGATTAGTTGACCAATCAATAACTCCCGTTGGGTCAATTCTTTCCTCATGGACTCGACGATCGGTGGATTATCCGATCGGGAGGACATCAGATCGATTTGATCTCTCAGTGCGCGATTGAGTTCGGTTAACCTCCGGCAATCGTTCTGGAGTCTCAACCTCGCGGCACGTTCGAGTTTTTCACGGCGTTCACAAGACGCAGCTAACTCTTCATGCGCGCGATGTACCTTTGATATTTCGAGCTCCAATTTCTGCGATTTCGCTACCTTGTTGAAACAACGCTCCAATTCGAGTTTCAGTGCGCTATTCTCCTCAATCACGATCTGTACCATTTCGGAAGCTGGCCACGTTTCCCCTACGGCCGTTTCGATCTCTTCTCGACCTTTCGTTTGCGGCCTACACAATTGTGAATTACACACAATAAAGAAAACATTTATTCAAATAAAGGAAAAACAATTCTTGATGTACTGACGATTTTAAATTGACAAAGAAAATGTTCCACTAGAGATTTCACACGATCAATTTTTAGAGAGAAAGTATGCGTGGAAAATATTCTTCATGTGAAAACGAATGATATATAATAACCGAGGAGATGTGACTCGTAGATCATAATTGTCCAGCTCCAGTTTGCCGATTCTTGATAAGTCGGGCTGTGATCGTGAGAGGGTGAGTTTTTCGGTAGGTCCGAGAAGTCGATGTTTACTTTTCAATGGCAACAGTGTGGACGTATAAGAAGGTGGTTGTCGGTCGGTAAATTCGTTGGAATTTTGTTTACTGCGATCGTTATCTCGAATGCGCATTTCCAAACTGCTTCCGTTACTGGCTATTTTCCCATAAGGCGGTACCTTTACTTCTTTCGCAAGATGTTTCAGAACCTGTCAACGATTATGTTGATTAATTTGTTACATTGGATTCCATTTTCTTAGAGGCTTCTGACGATGTTGAAGTTTGCATCGTTGGAATACGACGAAAAATTTAATTTTATTATCTTTTTTTTTTTTTTTTAGTAAATTCGGTTTTTGAATGGCAAAGAATTCTGTCATTCTGTTCTTGACAAATACTGTATGAAATTTTACGCTCTGCTTTAAAAAATAATCAGTTTTCGTTGCATTTCAACGATGCGAACTTCAACATCATTCTTAGGGCTTATGGCGTTTCTAGGGATTCTCCCTCACCTGAGATTGACTGAGATAATCATCCGGAATATCCGTTATTTCCTGACAACCACTGTTACTTGATTGATCGTAGTAACGATCTTCGTGTTGCAAACTCGATAGTGACTGCATCGTCGGACTATTCGAGTGACCTTTGCCCCCGCCTTCGCAATACAAATAGCCCATATCTCCGTGTTCTCGGACTAGACCCGACAATCTGCTCGATTCAACGCTCAATTAAAATATCTCAATGAAATTCCCCATTTATTCCGACCAACAATTTTTCTTCTTTTTTTTTTTGTCTCCACTTTTTTACCTCGTCATCTACTCGTCTCCCGCCCCTCCCTCCATTCGTTTTGCTACAATTTAACATAATAATGAACTGTACGATTCGGTGGATAATCATTGTCTTACCGGCCGGACGGTGACCATGCATTCTCGTCGTTGGCATTATGGATAATGAGCGTGTTGTACGAGCTCGTCGATACATCGAGGCTGCTTCTGTTCGAACCAACGCTCGTACGATTGCTCAAGCTGTCCTTCAAGCTATTTCTATTGGAACCATTGATACTGTCTTTCAAACTGTTTCGATTTGAGCCATTCAGACTCTCCTTCAAGCTATTTCGATTCGATCCATTCAAGCTTTCTTTCAGACTGTTCCTGTTGTGTATATTTCCCTGTTAACACACCACCAGTAAAAATACTATTCCAAAGTCATGACTAAACAACTAGGAAAACAAATGCTGATTCCGATCATAACGAACCAACAAAACATATGACACTAAAGTTTGCAACGTTGAGCTCCAACGAAAAATACTTTTTCTATTAATTGTTTGTTCAGATTCAAGAACCATCACCATTTTCGTACCGATTTTTCGTTTCGATCCCGAAAAAATATTGTTTTATTGTGCTGACCAAATATTGAATAAGAATCTTGAGATCTGCTCAAGAAAAAACGGAATTTCGTGGCAATCGAAACTTCAACATCAACAAAACTTCGTTATCGGGATGTTCCGGCAAAAACATTATTTTCCAGTTTACTGTATAAAAGCATGGACGACATTCGGGACATTCGTTCAGGAAACTCGCAAGTCTTTGTCACCCATTTTCCCACTTCCTTCGCTCAACTTTATCCATGATTACAAAATTCATCAAAAAAATTAACTGTTTTACAGCAGGTTTTCAAACTTAATGGGTTTCTTGACATTTTAATGGATTAGAATTTTCACCTGAATATTCGGTATGTTTTCTTTGTGACTGGAAGATCTTGACGGGCTTTGTTGTTGATTTTCTTGGCCTTGGGGCTCTTGACGAGCGGTGTGTCTGATAACGTAGCGTTCTTCGTTGCTCAAATTTTCATTGGATGTGGAGACGTCTGTGTCGCTGCCGCTCAGACTCTGAGGCAATCCTCCTAGGAAAAAAAATCAACTGATAGAATCGCCAAGACGAAGGAGCCTCAAAAATGATATTTTTCAAATTGATTAAATTTGAATGAAAAAAAAAGAAAATAAAAACTGCACCTTGAGCGGATAATTGCTTTCTCTGAATATTGTTGGTTGAGAATGGCAAAAATCTACCAGTTTGCTGAAGCGAACTCATGTCGTTACTCGATCATTTAGAATATACTTTAAAGAGACTTTGCGAGTTATCTAAAAAAAAAAAGAAACACACAGTGATGATTGAACATAGAAATGATAAAAATAACGAAAATGTTTATTTATGTCATGTTTTTTCGATAATGCATCAATTGTTATTCTTCGCTCATTGAATCGGTTTTTGGAAAGAAAATATTAATTACTGGTAAAGCATAAAATCGTGATAAATCAATTTTTTGAACAATTCGGCGATAATGCGAAATTCCGAAAAAGATTCCGAACATTTCGGTATTTGCCAAGTTGGAACGTCATATACGATGTTGAAGTTTGCGGCATCGTTGGATTGCAACGAAATTTTGTTTTTTCTTGAGCTTTCAAGATTGTTATTAAATATTTGGTTAGCACAATGAAACGATATTTTTTTCGGAATCGAAACCCAAAATCGGTACGAAAATGGTAATGGTTCTTAAAATTGAAAAAAACAATTAATAGAAAAACGTATTTTTCGTTGGATCTCGCAACGTTGCAAACTTCAGTGTCATACGTTCTATAGCGTGGATATGGTGGAGAAGTGAGCGAAACACGAGAGACATGGCAATTACGATTGAACAGAAATGGGATAGATTCTGTGTCATGGAAAAACAGCATTGAAGCATACAGAGTTCTCGTATGGCTGAGTGAGAGGGAGTACCATTCGATGAGAAAAAGGAGGGAGCGGGAGAGAACGCGCGTGTGTGTGTGTGTGTGTGTGAGAGAGAGAGAGGGAGAGAGAGGTAGGTGTCAACACTAAGGAATGTTTGAGATACCAGCAGAGATAGACAGATATCAACGAGGGTATTCTCTCAATTTCGCGCTATTGGTTGCAAAATCCAAGTTGGAGATTTTCGCTAACTTTAGGCTGCTGCGAGGCAACGCGAAACGAGCACGACGACACTTTTAATATACACGCACGTACGCACTGGATTTTTACAACGTATATAAGCAGGAGAACTCTCGGGGATGCTGTGCACAAATAAACAAAAGGACATCGGAGTTGAGCATCTGCCAGAGAGCGAGGGAGCGAGAGAGGGATATATTGAGAGAAGGAGAGACAGAATCGAGAGAAGGAGAAACAAAAAACCAGGTGTTTTTCCAATAATTTACTTAATTTCGTCGAATAAACCTTCTACGACGAGTCACACAATACCAACATTACTCACGGTATCGTCGGAGGCGAGAGAGATACACGAGACTAAATCGCAACTATTTTAATAAATTAGTTACACTTTACTCTTTCAGTGAAGGAGAAATAAAAAATTAACGCTTCCCACATTCCTCGCCAGGCGGCGACTCCGACCGAAACGCGGAGGGGCAACGAGAGCCTACGACGCAGGTGGCGCACTCTTTTACCCCGTAGTTTTTTTCTTTTACTTTCAAAAGCAAAGACAAACGCGTCGACAGCTCTACGCGTTATTTTACTTTCGCAATATTCGGAATGTGTTAATTTTTTACTTACAACAAAATATTTCATGCGTCATCTTCGTTCCTTCAGCAAATTATTGAGCAGAGAGACGGAAATAAAACTCTGTCGATTAATTCATGTCTCTCGGCAATGTGTGTCAAGATTTTCCTCGTTACCTTCGGTAGATAATTCTTCGAAAAAGTTGCAATAATTCTCGTCGGACGAGCTGGAATCAACGCGTATTTTTTTCTTTCAAAATATTCGAGCAGCTCATTTTTTCAGGATTTCCTTTGAGTAGATCGAAATGATTCCGGCAAATGATATTTGAGGTTACGTCCGCATTGTTGTCCGCATGAACGTGCAATAACTATAAGAATCATGACATTGAGATCGTCGAGTGGATCAATTCCCGAAGGTGCTGTCCAACTCACCGCCTCACAAGCTTTAAATTATCAATGGGAACAAATCAAGAGCTGGCCGGATAAACGAGATGTGTAATTATCAAAAAACTGTTTCGTATTTCTCCAAGTAAACGAATACCTCAAAAATCTATCGTTTCGATTCTTCGAGTTGAACGAAAATCCTCGTTTGTTTTTACCAAGTTTATACATTTTTCGAACCAACGATGATTTTTCTTTCACTCAAGAATAATGAATTTCGTGCCGCTTTAAAAATTCAATTTTGGAAACAATAGAAATCTTTCCATTTTCACTAACAATTGAATAGTCCAAGTTTATTGTACCATGTTTTTTAAGGTGGCCATATCGATATGGGTTTTCTGCTCAAGCCATTCTTTCCACCATGAGTGCTTTGTATATTAATGGAAAATTTAGAAAATTTTTGAAACTTCGTCATCAGGGCTTTCTAGCATCGATATTGCCAATGGCCCTTGTGCCACCGATGTTCAGTGTCCTTCTACATTGCCAAGTATGTATTTTTCCTTGACTGACAAAATCGATTTCAAAGCATTTCATTAATAGCTCCACAATAAATTGAGGAATTTCATTATTTTCATGCTTTCCAAGAAAATTTTATCAATTTATCTGATTTGGTAAAATAGTACTTGTCGCACAATTCAATCCGCACCTTCAGACGGAGAATTTATACCAACTTTATCATCGATTGGAAAAAACGTATCAATCGTGGTCGTGTTTAATTTTTCAAAATTGCGTAAATTCAGAAAGCTGCAAAAACTGGGATGCAAAGATGGAGGAAAAATTCTCCATCCGCACGAAATTTTTGTGGCTTCATTTTTTAGCAATACGGTGAAACAGCTTTTGGATTAAAATTCCGATGGAAAAGCAAACTGAATGAAACAGAACTCTTGTTGATTTCAGTTTGTGTCAGCGGACATGATTCTAGGCAAACAGGAATGTTCTCTATGTTTGCAACACAGAGCAGTCCTTGTGCAAATGGCATGTGGAATGGTTTACCCCTTGGCGGTAGCACCGGTATCAAATTTCATGGTGAGTCAGACTCGAAATCCATGCCTATTTTTTTTCGTGCGTTTTATGAAATTTCAACCAAATTACTCAAATTCATTGAAATTAAAGGAAAAACGCTGCAAATTAAAATTTGCAAATTGCTTCCTAAAGAGGCTCCAGAAGCACGATGCTCGAATCTTTCTCTGTGAGGAACTATATTTTTAACCCAGCATGTGTATACTAAATTTTCGAGAGCCCGGTGTGTCCATTGGGTACTAAACAGTCGGGTTTACAAACTTTTCTAGGCTTCCAAAAAATCTGAAAAAAATCTGGATTATTTATTGAAGTGTCTACTACATGGCCCAGCCACTAACACACCCAAAAATTTGAGGGTAGCCGAAGCCTACCCTCTATCCATAAGAGAGAATTTCGAATTTTTAATTTTGACTGTTCTTTTAAAGAGCCAGTATCCACACGCCGGGTTAATTTCGGCTTCCTCATGGAGGAAACATTGAGCATGGTGCATCTTGAGCATCTTAAAAAAGCAGTTTGCAAATTTCAATTTGGAACGTTTTTTCTATTTGCATTTGAATTATATTTTCGACAACTTTTCTAGAAAGTAAAGAGGACGTACGGGCTTAGACACAATATCTTAGAAAATTTCCAAAAATTAAGGCGGTCACAGGATTTTAAAAATTCAGATTTTCGTAAAATTTGAAGAATCACAAAATTTAAACCGTTCAATATCTCAAATTCAATACCATCCTTCCTATTAAGATTCTCGAATACTTTATTTATAAAAACAAGAACTTTATTTATAAAAAAAAAAATTAGTAAAAAATCTTAAAATTTGCGGAAGTTAGAGCGGCGACACCCTTTTTGTGAAAATTTCAAAATGCCATAAAATTCGTATTTTTCTAGCAATTCGGACAAAATTCAGAACGAATGAAGAGCATGTATCTGTGCGAAACCTATAGCCCTATAGCTCAAACCGTTCTCGACCTCGATGAACGTTTGAATTTCCTAGTGCAAGAACATGCACACACATCCGGACATTTTTTCTAAATATGATTATTCGATGTTTTGGAAAATTTAAAGCACATTGACATTGAAAACTGTAAAAAAAATGTGGACCTTCACATGACTTCCTCTATGAGGAAGCAAAATATACGTTTTTTCTTTAATTTATTATTATTTATTTTATCATATAATTTATTAAATATTAATTATGAATTTAAATAATGAATATATTAATCCTCAACAGTTTTCCAACCAATGCGCGACCTACAGAGTGCCATATTGGTCAGACATCAGAGGTCATTTGGAAATTTGGCTCAAAGTTGTGAAGCCCATCGGAAAGACTTTACTGGCTTTTGCCTGTGCTCATGTCTTATTAGCGGGTTTTGTGACCTACAGCGAGTACGAAAGTCTGTACACGATCAGAAAAAAATTGGCTGAGAACCGAAAAGCATTTGACGAAAAACTTACCAAAACGGACTTTTCGAAATAAGCTCCATTAGAGTTTGCATAATTGGAAAGCAACGCGAGAGCTCTTCACTGTTTGATACTTGAGTGATTTATAATTTCAACGACAAGACCTCCATCGTTATCCGGTTCTCAGGTCGCTACTTCGATCTCAAGAATGAAAAAGTGTACATAGAAAAAAAATAATAATAAATGGTTAGTAACATTACCGAATGAAATATAAAACGTTTTTATTTTCTTATTCCCAGTGTTACGTACGTTGCTACGTATATGTTGATTATCCAATAATTACGATACAAGCAAAAAGAACAAGAACATCCACATTCATAGTGTGAAATATATACATACATATATTTATATATTGATGAATCTAGTTAAATTTTGTTTACATTTAATTGCTAATCCAAATTCATATAGGCACATAACGTTTCGTCGTGTTGTTTAATATTGTGACCCAGTCGGTTCTTGTTAAGTAATTCGTGGTAGATCGGATAATCTCAAAGAGCGACTTAAATTATTGTAACTCGTCCATAATTAGCTGGAGAAAAAAAACAATCGTCACACGAGTTTAATCGATCTAACGAAATTGCACTAAAAATTATATTCGAGGTAAAATAGCTGCTGCACAGTTGTCGAACAAGTTTTTTAAATTTCACAATAACTCGATGCGATGCTTACAATTAGTAGCAAAATCAATCAAACGTTTGATTCATATTGTCGATTGAATTTTTTTGACATTTCTACATGCTGTAAAACAAATCTACTCACAATTTATTTCACATTTTTATCAACATTCGCAGGAAAATATTGGTAACGAAAATTAACGGAAATTAAAACTTATTTAACGAGTCTGATTTTACCTTAAAATAACGTGATGGATGATCTACTCAAATTAAGGCATTAATTAGCTATATTACTGGCAGTTCAATTAATGTTTTTGGTAAATACTTAGAAGTGGGGCTTTTCCCAAAAACGATGGGAAAAATTTATGAGAGATGTTAGCCTCCTTCTAAAAAATTCCCATCGTTTTTGGGAAAAACCGCACTTCCGAATATTCAACATTGTTTTTTTTCCATTTTATCCCATCACAAAACTCCTTTTTCGCTCTCGTTCTCGCTTTCTTCTTTTTTCAATACAGTACACATTTTCGATTAGTTGAAATCGCGACACAACGCAACCGCATATTTATTCATACATAAGTAACTTTTAATTCAATTAACAGAACTTTCAACAATTCCTTCTTTCTTATTCACTTTTGTATGTTGATTTTATTTTTAAATATCTATAGGTAATTATGTAATAGAACGTTGACGAAAATGGATAATTGGCAGTGAACGAAACCAGCTATGACATTGAGCTGGGATGGGGCAATGGAAACGCAGATTCAGGGTTTACGAGAAAAGCTAACAGGTTAAAGCAATACGGAAGCATCAAACTCATTTTTTTTCAAACGTCTTCGATGCTCATAACTGAAGAAAATAGCGGTTAATGAAAAATGAACACTCTTAAAGAAATCTCCTGGTACAAACATCGTTTCGCAGTATAAACACGAATTTTCTAGCCCTGCGAATTTCAACAGTCAAACAATAGAATTTGTGCAATTTATTCACGGGAGAAAATATTTTATCGAAAATCCGAGAGGAAATTTTCATCTAAATGTTTCTAACTCATAAAAAATATTAAAGAAGCAGATAATCAAAAATTGCACGATCGATTCATCCGAGGATCGGTTCGCTTCACATTTTCCCTACTATTTTTAATCCACGCTACGTGATTGCAAAAATTTCAGAGCTTTCGTTACACTGTGAAAAGGAGTAACGCACTTTTATCAATTTTTTCATAATACATCAAAAGTTACATCGCTGTATCGGATCGTTCAGTTTCAATAATAAAATTCACATTTGCATCGTCCAAGGAAAACATCTTTTTTTTTCATCATTTCGTACTTGAATGCAAATTTCGTACCAAAAATGACAAACAAATATTTCCGCTTCTGTTTGAAATCTCGATACGAAATGGTAACGAAAAAAATGTGAAATATTTCAAGAATTGAGTGAAAGGAATAGGATATAAATTATAACGATGCAAATTCCATCGATCTGTAATTCGTCTCAATTATTTGATCCATTCGCACGGATGCCACGAAATTCACTTGCCGTCCGTACGAAGTCTGGATCTGTCAAACATATTTTCAGCTACAACAGCGAACATTGTGCGCTCATTACTTTTTCTCTGTATCTTTGATTTTTCCTAATACGTTGCCATCGTTAGTTTGGTTAATTGGGCAATGACATCAGCCATTTTGGGAGACCACACGTGTAGTAAAGCCCGAATAATAGTCTCGCAACGTTCGGCAAAACAATCGCAATAAGATCGTCCTTTTTTTGTTTGTTTGTTTTCTTACGTTTTTTTTTTAAATATATTTTACCTCTAGCCTATCGATGCTCCTCAAATGTCGAGCAGCATTAAATCGCTTTTGTATATACAGCTACGAACGTGAATCCCGGAAGTCTTCCACGACACGTTTGTAAAATAATAAGAATCGATGAAGTATCCATTAAAACTTGCATCGATCTTGTGTTTCTCATCAACGGACAAAATTCAAGGCGATTATTATTTAAACAGCAAATTATTTTGCAAAGGATAAGAAAAAAGTAACGACCAGTTTTTTTTTTCAATCATCGATCAAGAAGCGATGGTACTGAGAAGCGTGTAATTGTGAATTTTCTACGAGTCTATATTTACACTAATCCCGATCGGTCCTTCGACTTTCATTGCGTTTGATCGATTTTCAAATCTGACAATTAATCGTTGCTATATCCTTAAAAATTAGAAATGAGAAACATCAACAATTTATTCGACATTGAATTTGGATTTTTTTGGCTGCCAATCGAACGAGAATCTACGAGTTCCCGTGAATTTCTTTATTTCTATATTATTCTAAAAGAATAATGAGATCGAGACAAGAGACAACAACAACGGATGGACGAAGCGATAATTCATCAGACGATGTTGTATCAAGTTGAAAATATTCATCTTTCACGAACTCTTTAACAAAGGGGAGCTGCGCAACGAAAAAAAAAAACAATAAATTGTGAAACGGAGGTGAAAATAATTAACAAGATTTTGAATAAAAACGTCAATTGAATAGTGAATGTCGAGGTTTTGGTTATCACAATTACTCTGGCCTGATTTTTTTATACAGTTGACACGAGAGAAATTTGATTTATCGAAATTCCTCGAACGTGGGACAGTCAAAAATATCGTTTTTGTTTTTACATCTAAAATCCAAAGTTTAAGTTCTAATTATTTTCGATTAGATAACGAAGTTTCAAAGAGATCACGAGGTAGTTGATTCCTCGATCGTTGGTTTGTTCCCCGTCCATCTATGGATCTCAGGAAAATCCATGAGGGACATTGACCGAGAAAAACCGTACGATATTACACAGAAAAGATACGAGGCACCAGTTTAAACAACGAACGATTAGGAGTGAAAGGAATCGCCAGTGTCATTTGCGATAACGAGAATGTTGTTCCATACTCGACGAAGGAGGCTGCGTTCGTGGATAATAATCAATCGGGAGGACAGTGGGTTCAGCCTGATTCCAACAATTTCCTGTCCTATTATTATCGATCGGTGGTACGGCTGAATTCGCCAAACTTTCGTTTGCCCCTGATCGTACGTGGAAAATGTCATAAGGACTTTCCATCAGCAATCTACTAGCTCGTGGCTCACCCGCAGTATTTTTCATTTGCTGTACGTTATTGTAATGCGCGTGTGATATCTCGTTCGTAAATGAACTTTTGTTACATACGGAAATGGGGCAAATGTACGGCATGGGATCCCGCAAAGGATTCCAGGCCATTTGCTAGCATCTCCTGTTCTGCCAATGCGTCATGTACTCGTGATAGCTCACTGTTATTTTCTCGCTCTGATAACGCTTGAGCTTGAGACTCCTCCTTATGTCGGGTGTCACGAGGCCTTTGTAGCCGCCTTTGTGCAGTAACGAGTCTATCGTTTGTATCTGGTCCCATCCTGAGTAGTTTACCAATGATAATTATTTTATTAAGAATATTAATTAATGTAAGACGATGCTGAAGTTTGCGTCGTTGGAACGCAACGAAATTCCTATTTTTCTTAAGCAAACCTCAAGATTATCATTGAATATTTGGTCAGGACAGTAAAACGATATTTTTTTAGGATCCAAAGAGAAAATTGGTACGAAAATGGTCATGGTTTTTAAAAATGAACAAACAATTAATAGAAAAACGTATTTTTCGTTAC